>CM052542.1:89349010-89381716 GCA_028533065.1 Trachops cirrhosus | reverse complement strand
CTAATTTAGTCAGCCAAGCAACGATGTCTATACAAAAAGAAGAGGAGTGCCAAAATACTATAAAAATAAGAGGTGTACAAATAATGATATAATGATAATACAATTATGCAATTACTTGCAGATTAAAAAAAAAAGGAAGGATCGAAGCAGGTGATGGAAGGAAGAAGAGGTAAATTTGGAAAGCAAGGGAGCAGGGTCAAGACCAGGGTGACAGAAAAAGAAGCACAAAGAACTGATAGATCAAAAAATAATAGGAATTAAAAGATGAAAGGTTACTTTAAGATAATTAAAAGAAAACAAAAACAAAACAAACACACAAAAAACAAACAAAAGAAAACTAAACAAAAAACACCATTGTTGGTTTCAGACTGGCCAAACCGGTCTTCTAGCTTGCTTCAGCACACTGAGGGGTGACTGGAGACAGTTTTTCTCTGTTCCCGTTCAAGACCCAGTCAGCCTCCGGCGCACTGTTTGCATTGTAGGCATGTGCTCTCCCCCAAGCCCGTCTGGTGCCTCCCAGAAGGAGTCCGTGTGTTGGGGGTCTGGGTACAGCTATGTGCGTTATTGGGAATTCACTGATGTGTGTTCTGATGTCCCTTGGAGCACCAGCGCATTTTCCGGGTCCACAGGTGCGCACTCTCTGGGTCCGGAGGGGCACCCCCTTCTCCTACCTCCAGGGCCTGGGCCGCACTGGTCCCGCGGAGCGCCTGCGCCTTTCCCTTTTTCAATGCTGTGGTTTCCAAGACTTTCACCAAACCACGCTCTCTCTTCGGGTTTTTCAAAGTCCGCTACCATTTGCGATCTCCTATTTTCATTTATGACGTGATAATGGTGGCTCTTTGCTCTGTTCCTACCTAATACGAGTAGGATTTTTTTTCCTGGTTGTGGGAGAGTAGAATCTGCTGCATCCTACCACGCCGCCATCTTGGACTCCTCAATATTTTTTCTGACATGTATCCTCAGGTAAGGGAAACAAAAGAAAAAATAAACAAATGGGACTACATCAAACTGAAAAGTTTTGTACAGCAAAGGAAACCATCAACAAAACAAAAAGTCAACCTATTCAATGGAAGAAGATATTCACAAGTGATACATCTGATAAAAGATTGTTATACAAAATTAAGAAAGAATTCAAATCAAGACAAGCACACAATACAATTAAAATTGGGCAGAGGTCCTGAATGTACATTTTTCCAAGGAGGACACCCAGATGGTCAAGAGACATGAAAAGATGTATATTCAACATCACTAATCACTGCAGAAATGAAAATTAAAACCACAACGAGATACCACCTAATACCCATCAGAAAAAATTATCAGCAACAAATCAACAAACATCGAGTGTTGGTGAGGATGTCGAGAAAAAGGGACTCTACTGTGCTGTTGGTGAGAACAGAGATTTTGCAATCACTATGGAAAACAGTGTGGATTTTCCTCAAAAAATTAAAGATGAATCTGCCTTTTGACCCAGCAAATCCACTTCTGGGCATATATTCAAAGAAGTCCAAAACAGTTATCCCCTGCCCCTGGCTTTACCACATTGTTGTCTGTGCCCATTGCGTATGCATACATGTATACATGCATATATGTTCTTTGACTAATCTCTTCCAGTTCCCTTGTCCTTCTGAGATCTGTCAGCCTGTTCCAGGTATCCATGCCTCTGGTTTTATTTTGTCAGTTTATTACATTCATTGGACTCCACACAGGATGAGATCATATGGTATTTGTCTTTCTCTGACTGGCTTATTTCACTTAGCATGATAGTCTCCAAGTCCATCCACACTGTTGCAAAGGATAATTTTAAGATTAACTTTTTACTTTGAAAAACTCAAGATATTTTATACTTTTCTAGTTAAATATATTAGAAAAATATAAAATATTTTATTCACCTTTACAAAGATTCTTTCTGAATTTTGCATTTAAAAATTACTTTAAAATTGTTACTATTTAAACACTTGTAATTTGGATAAAGACAAAAGCATTTAAATCATAATTTCCCAAGAATATAATTAAAATAAAAATCAACTTTGGATTTTCCACATAAATCAATACCAGTATGTGGGGTTTTCATTTACATGAAAATGTATATTTATCATAATGTAGAGGAACAAAAGTAGAATTGATACTATGTAAGTAGTGCTTTTTCTTCATTAGTTTAATGTTAAATGATTTTAGTTTTCATGAATGCCAAAGATACTAAGAAAGTTCTAATATATCTTTTATTAAGTTTCCCTTTATTTCTCCCCCAATTTATTGAGATATAATCAATACATAAAATCTTGTAAATATAAAAAGTAAAATATGATGATTTGATACACTTGTAGAAAATGTTTATCACATTAAGGTTAGTTAACACATTTTTCACTTCCCATAATTACCATTTTTGTTATGCTGAGAACATGAAATCTGACTCATTAAATTGTTCAAAGATGCAATATAGTATTGTCACCATGTTGTATGTTAAAATACTGGAAGTTATTAACTTATGAATACAAGTTTTACCAGTATTTTCTCATTTCTACCACCTCTCACCCTTGGTAACCACCATTCTTTTCTTTGTTTCAATACACAGAAGTGAGATACAGTATTTGTTTTACTCTTTCTGGCAGATTTCCCTTAGCATAATACCCTCCAGGTCCAGCCACATTGTAGCAACTGGAAGGATTTGCTTTTTTTTTTTTATAAAGATTTTATTTATTTATCTTCAGAGGGGAAGTGAAGGAGAGAGGGAGAGAAATATCAATGTATGGTTGCTTCCTGTGCATTCCCTGCTGGAAATTGGCCTGCAACCCAGGCATGTGCCCCGACTGGGAATCGAACCGTGATCTCTTTGTTCACAGGTCTGCACTTAATCCACTAAGCTACACCAGCCAGGGCGGATTTGCTTTTTTTTAATGGCTGACTATTTTATTGTATATGTATGTGTCATATTCAAATAAATCATGCCAAGACTACTATAAATGAGCTCTTTTCCTATTTCTTCTAGGAGTTTTATGGTTTCAAGTCTAATTTTTAAAGTCCTTTTTTTTCAATTAACTTCTGTGACTGGTGTATGATAAGGGTTCAATTTTATTCTTTTGCATGTGATTATCTGATTTTCCCAGCACCATATATTAAAGAAACTATCCTTCATTTGTTGCATATTTTGGATTCATTTTTAAATATCAGTTGACCATACATGCATGAGTTTATTTTGCAGCTCTTCTTTCTGTTCTGTTGGTTTATGTATCAACTTATGCCAGTATCATACTGTTTTTATTTTAAAACTGTTTTATAGTTAGAACCAGTAAGTGTGTTGCCTCCAGCTTTGTTCTTTCCCAGGGTCTTTTTGAACATTCAGACTCTTTTGTGATTTCATATAAACTTTAGAGTAGTTTTTTTTCTATTTTGTAAAAAAAAAGTAATTGAAATTTTGATAGGTATTTTATTGAATCTATACATGGCCTTGTGTAGCAGGGACATTTCAACAATAGTAACTCTTATTCAATGATAGTAACTCATGTGTTCCATGAACAAAAGTTTCTTTTCTTTTTTCTCTTAATTGCTTTGGCTAGCATTTCTAGTACTATGTTAAAGAAATTGGTGTGTAAGAAGCACTTTTCCTGTCTCTGATCTTACAGAAAATTTTCAACCTTTCTTATTTGAGTTATAATGTTACTTGTAGATCTGTGATATGTGGTCTTTATTATGATGTTGAGGTATGTTCCTTCTACATTCTAGTTTTTGAGAGTTTTCATTACAAATAAAATTAAATTTTGTCAAGTGCTTTTTCTGAATCAATTCAAATTATGTGATTTTTATCTTTTGTTTGATTAATGCAGTGTATTACATTCACTAAATTACATGTGTTGAAGCATCCTTGAATTTCAGGGATAAATCCCACTTAATCATGTTTTATGAACCTTTTGATATTCTGTTAAATTCAGGTTGTTAAGTATTTTATTGAGAATTTGCATCTGTATTCATTAGGAACATTGGTCTACAGTTTTGTATTCTTTTAGTATCCTCATCTAATTTTGGTATTAAGGTAATGCTGGCCTCATAAAATCAGTGTGTGAGTGTTTGAGAAGAGTTTGAGAAGAATTGGTGTTAACTCTTCTTTAAGTGTCTGATACAATTCACACATGAAGCCATCTGGTCCTAGATATTTTTATGTTGGGAGGGTTTTTTAATAGAGATTCAGTCTCCTTCCTTGTTATTGATATATTCAGATTTTCTATTTCTTTATGATTTAGTCTTTATAAATTGCATGACTCTAAGAATTTATTCCTTTCTTTTAGGGATGAATTCTTTGACCAATTCTTTGCCATATAATTTATCATAGCAGTCTCTTATGATCTTTTGTGTTTCTGTGGTATCAGTTTCAGTGTCTTCTCTTTAATTTCTGATTGTATTAATTTGTACCCTCTCTCTTTTTCCCTTGGTAAGTTAAGCTAAAGGTGTGTTGGCTTTGTTTATCTTCTCAAATGACCAACACTTAGTTTCACTAATATTTTCTATTGTTATTCTTTTTCCTATTTTATTTAGTTCTACTCTAATTTTATGTCTTCTGCAAACCTTGGACTTAGTTTGCTCTTATTTTTCTATTTCCTTGTAAAGCTAGTAAAGCTATGTTGTTTGAGTGTTTTTTTTGTTTCTTAATGTAGAGATATGTCAACATAAACTTCCCTTTTATACTTGCTTTTGCTGCACCCCATCTCATTTATTATGCTGTGATTTCATTTCCATTTGTTTTAAGATATGTTTTGATTTTCATTTTGATTTCACTTTTATCACATCGATTTTTTAGAAATGTTGTTTAATTTCCACATATTTTTGAATTTTCTATTTTTTCCCCAAAGTAAACTTTTATTTTCCAGACATCGTGTTTGTACAAGATACTTCATCTAATTTTAATATTTAAAATTTTTCTCTTATTTAATGACATAACAAATGACATATCCTGAAGAATGTTTTATGTGCACTTCAAAGGCAGTCTGTTCTGCTGGTGTTGGATGGAATGTTCTGTATATGTGAGAACATCTGATCTAAAGTGTAGTTCAAGTCTAAAATTTCTTTCATTTTCTTTCATTTATGTCTGGATTATTTATTCATTTTTAAAATTTGGATGTTGAAATATTCTAGTGTGATTGCATTGTGTATATCTCTTGAATATCCATTGGTATTTGCTTTATATATTTGGGTTCTCTGATGATGTGTGCATATATATTTATAATTGTTATATCTTCTTTATGTATTAATCTCTTTATAATCTTACTTTTTTAACTTATAGTCTATTTTATTTGATGTAAATAGAGCTACTTGTGCTCTTTTTCAGTTTCAAGTGAATGAAATAAAATATCTGAAAAAAATAGACTTCAAAACAAAGGCCATAGTAGAGGACAAAGAAGGCTACTACATAATACTAAAGGGATCATCCAACAAGAGGTTATAACCCTTGTAAACATATATGCATCTAATATAGGAACACCTAAATATGTCAAAAAAATTATTGGATGACTTTAAGAAATTGACAGGAATTTCCTCATTGTAGAGCATTTTAATACACAATTGTCATCATTGGACAGAATTTCCAGATTAAAAAAATCAACAAGGAAACAGTGACCTTAAAACATGCAGTAGATTGATTGGATTTAGTTGATATTTACAGAACATTTCATTACAAAGCATCAGAATACACATGCTTCTCAAGTGCACATCACTTCTCAAGTGCACATCACTCTTAAAGATAGATGACATGGCAGAGCACAACATGAGTCAACAAATTCAAGAAAATTGAAATCATATTAGCCATTTTCTCAGATCACAATCAACCTTTTTAAAAAACACTCAAAATTATTTAAGTACATAGACATTAAATGGCACATTATTAAATAATGAATGGATAATCAGTGAGATCAAGGAAGAAATAAAAAATACCTGGAAACAAATGAAAATTAAATAACAAGAAACCAAAACCTATGGGACACAGTGAAAGCAGTCCTGAGAGGGGAGTTCATAGCAGTACAGGCATACCTCAAGAAGATTTAAAAACATCTCAAAGAACAATCTAATCCTACACCTAAAAGAATTAGAAAAACACCAACAAACAGAGCCCAAATGGAATAGAAGAAAGGAAATAATCAAGATCACAGTGGAAATAAATGACATAGAGACTATAAAAACAATTTAAAAGATCAATGAATTCAGGAGCTGGATCTTTGAAAAGATACATAAGGACTGACTAACTTTTAACAAGACTCATCAAGAAAAAAAGAGAGGACTCAATTAATAAAATCAGAATTAAAGAGGGGAAATAACAATGGATACCACAGAAATACAAAGGATTGCAAGAAAATACTATGAACAGCTATACATCAAGAAATTGGACAAAATGGATGAAATGCATAAATTTTTAGAATCATACAATCTCACAAAACTGAATCAGGAAGAAGGAAAACACATGAATAGACCAATAACTACTAATGAAATTGAAGCAGTAATCAAAAAACTCCCAGCAAAAAAAAAGTCCTGGACCAGATGGCTGCACAGGTGAATATTATGAATCATTCAAAGAAGAACTAACTATCCTTCTCGAGCTATTCCAAAAAATTCAAGATGAGGAAAGGCTTCAAAATTCTTTTCATGAGGCTGGTATTATCCTAATTCCAAAACCAGGTAAAGTCACAACAAGGAAATAAAACTATAGGCCAATATCCCTGATGAATATTGATGCTAACATCCTCAACAAGATATTAATAAACTGGACCAAAACACATTAAAAAATCACACATCAGCCCTGGCTGGTGTGGCTCAGTTGGTTGGAGCATCATCTCATAGACTCAAAGGCTAGGGGTGTGATTACAGCTCAGGGAACATACCCAGATTGGGAGTTAGATCCCTGGTCAGAAAGTATATGAGAAAAAAACCAACTGAAGTTCCTCTCTAACATTGATGTCTCTCCCTCTTTCTCCCTTCCTCCTTTTCTCCCTCCCTCTCTCTTTCAAAACAATGTTAAAGTGTGCTCAGGTGAGGATAAAAAATTAAAAATTAAAAAAAGATTGAATATCATATGACTTCACTCATATGTGGAATCTAATGAACAAACTGGGCTAACAAGCAAAACAGAGACTCATAGATGGAGAGCAGGTGACAACTAGTAGGGGAGTGGTTAGGGGATGGAAGTATTTGAGCAAAAGGAAAAAGAACTCATGGACATGAACAACAGTGTGATGATTGCTGGGGGGAGGGGATATAAGGGGACTAAATGGTAATGGAAAAAATATAATAAAGATTAATTTTTTTAAACAAGATCATATACCATGATCAAATGTGATTTATTTGGGGAATGAAAGGTTGGTACAATATTCACAAATCAATAAATGTGATACATTACATAAACAAAATAAATCATAAAAATCACATGATCATGTCAAAACATGCAGAAAAACAATTTGGTAAAATCCATCACCTGTTTATGATAAAAACTCAGAACAAAGTGAGAATAGAGGAGTCATGCCTTAATATAATAAAGGCCATATATGAAAACCCTCAATGGGCAAAAACTAAAAGCTTTCCTCTAAGATTAGGAACAAGACAATGATATCCACTTTCATCACTCTTATTCAACATCTTACTGGAAGTCCTATCCACAGCAATCAGGTAAGAAGAAATAAAAGGCATCCAACTTGGAAAAGAGGAAGTAAAACTGTCATTATTTGTAAATGACATGATATTGTAATAGAAAACCCTATAGACTCCATCAAAAAACTACTAGACTAAAAAGCGAATTCGGCAAAGTAGCAGGATACAAAAATAATACTCAGAATCAATGGCATTTCTATATACCAGTAATGAACTATCAGAAATAAAAAAAATTAGCAAAAAATCCCATTTATTCTTATAACAAAAAACTGAGGTATATAAGAATAAATTTAACCAAGGAGGTAAAAGACCTGTATTTGTAAAATATAAGAAACTGAAGGAAGAAATTGAGGAAGAGACAAATAAATGGAAGCATGTACTATGTTGTGTTCAGGGATTAGAAGAATTAACATCATTAAAATGGCCATACTACCCAAAGCAATCTATAGATTCAAAGAAATTCCTATTGAAATACCAATGGCATATTTCACAGAGCTAGAACACATATTCCAAAAATATATATGGAACAAAAATGACCCTGAGTAGCTTCAGCAGTCTTGGGAAAGTAGAACAAAGTTGGAGGGATCACAATACCTGATATAAAAATATGCTATAAGTCCACTGTAATAAAAAAAGTCTGAAATTGGCATAAGAATAGACACATAGAGCAATGGAACAGAATAGATAGCCCAGAAATATATTCAGGTCTCTATGGTCAATTAATATTTGACAATGGAGGGAAGAGTATACAATAAAGACAGTTTCTTCAATAAATGGTTTTAAGAGACCCGGACTAGTACTTGCCAAAAATGAAACTAGACCACCTACTTACACAATACACTAGAATAAACTCAAAATGGATAACAGACTTAAATATAAGTCATGATACCATAAAACTCCTAGAGGGAAACATAGGCCATAAAATTTCAGATATCTTACTTAGCACATTTTTTGCCAATACATCTCCTAGGGCAAAGGAAACATAGGGAAAAAATAGACAGATGGGACTACATCAAATTAAAAAGCTTCTGCACAGCTAAAGAAACCAAGAGAAATTAAAAGGAAACCCACTGTATAAGAGAATATATTTGCCAATGAATGACATGTTGGACAAAGATTTGATCTCCAAAATATATAAAGAACTCAACACCAGGAAGAAAAATAATCTGATTAAAAATGGGCAAATACCTGAATAGACACATCTCTAAGGAAGACATATAGATAGCCCATAGATATGTGAAAAAAATGCTCAATATCACTAGCCGTCAGAGTGATGCAAATTAAAACCACAATGAGATATAACCTCACACCTGTCAGAATGGTCATCATTAATAAATCAATGAACAACAAGTGCTGGCGAGGCTGTTGAGAAAGGGCACCCTAGTGCACTGTTGGTGGGAATGCAGACTGGTGCAGTCACTGTGGAAAACCGTATGGTTTTTCCTCACAAATTTAAAGGGGAACTGTCTTTTGACCCAATGATTTCACTGCTCAGAGTATATCCTACGAATCCCAAAACACCAATTCAAAAGAAAATAGGCACCCCTATGTTCATATCAGCATTATTTACAATAACCAAGATTTGGAAATGGCCTAAGTGCCCATCAGCAGATGAACGATAAAAATTCTATGGCACATTTACACATGGAATACTTTGCAGCACTAAAAAAGAATGAATTCTTACCTTCCATGACAGCATGGATGGAACTGGACAGTATTATGCTGTCCAGTGAAATAAGCCAGTACAATGAAGTACAAATGAAGCTCAATGAAGTACAAATACCATACAATCTCACTTATAATTGTAATCTAATGAACAAAATAAACTAATAAGCAAAACAGAATCAGAGACACAGAAACATAGAAATGACTGACAGCTGTAGGAGGGAAAGGGGAGAGGGGGGCACTTGTTGAAAGAAGGTGAAAGTATTAGACAAAAAATATGTATGAATGACCCATGGACATGGACAATGGTGTAGGGATTGACTGTGGGAATGGGGGTGGGCTGAGTGGAGGGGGCAAAGTGAAAAATTGGAACACCTGTAATAGTGTAAACAATAAACAATAAAATTAAAAAATAAAAAATAAATATAAAAGAAAATAAATACAAACAAAAAAAGTCATGGAGTAGATGAATGGATCCAAAACACCTACCTATATGCTGCCTAAAAGAGACTCAGCTCAGCTTTGAAGACACACATTGTCTCAATGTGAAAGGATGAAAAATTATCAGGTCTGTCCAGAAAGTATTCATCCATGTGTTTTGAAAAATAGACATTTATTGAAGAAGATACAAGATATAAGAAACATTGTACACAGGACTATGATGCCTCAGTCCCCTTCAAAGTAGGCAACTTGGGACCTCACACAGTTCTCTCAATGTCATTAGCAACTGCAGTTAGGCAGCCTGTTCAACGCTACAAGAGATCCACAGCTTGAGGCTGTTTCTTTTGGGCCTGGCTGTGTGCCTTGCTGCTCTTCAAGGCTGACTTTTTATCAGCACAGGGCCCAGGGTAGGGTCACCTAAAGACTGAAAGCACCACAGGGTCTGTCTCTGCCTACTTCTGCCTGTGATTATGTGGTTATGTCATAAGTCTTAGGCTAGCCACTCATCTGTCTGTTTCTGAGAGGGCTTCTGATAGAATCAGGAGGATGGGACTCCTCAATCTCCCATGACAGGTGACATTCAACTTCAGGATAGATGGTATGTGTGTTCCCCTGTCCCCTGCCATATGTCTGAGTCTGCTCTGGATTATTTCCCTTAACTCAGCAAGACCAATCTCCTAGTGTCACAGGTATGCATAGGTAACCAGGTTCTTGGTGATCAGGACAAAGAATTGAACTGAACACACAGAGTTTATAGCAGAGAACATGGGAGTAGACCAACTCCAAGCAGAGATTGACCTCATGAACTGGGGGGATTCTATTCTTATAGGGCAGATTCTTCCTGGCTAGTTTTGGTGGACTTTTATTGAGTATGTAGAAGTAGTTGTATTACTTTAAAGCTACTGCGCATGTGTCTCCCATGATTTTCCTGCAGAGCTAATCTCTGGGACTTGAAGTTATTCCCACTGCATGGTTGGTAATGGTAGTCCCTGACTTTCTTGTTTCAAGTCATCTCTATTCATCTCAGCTTTACCAGTCTCTAGATGAGGTGAAACTGAAGTGAATTCAAGCAGTGACTCAAAAGGCTGGATAATGTTGTCACTCACCCTGCTCTCCCCTTCCTGATGAAGGAAATTCTTTCTCCTCTTTCTCGGGGAGCTCCCTCTCAGTGCTGAGCAGTGTTGGTCTGTGGGATGGGTTGATGCAGAAAATATGACACTGTTTTTTCTTCTTCTGTCATGCAATTATTCTCAACTGTTTCATTCCATTGTGTTGCTGAAGTTTCTTTTTTTTTTTAAAGATTTTATTTATTTATCTTCAGAGGGGAAGGGAAGGAGAGAGGGAGAGAAATATCAATGTATGGTTGTTTTCTGTGTATTCCCTGCTGGGAACTGGCCTGCAACCCAGGCATGTGCCCCGACTGGGAATCGAACCGTGATCTCCTGGTTCACAGGCCCGCGCTTAATCCACTAAGCTACACCAGCCAGGGCTGATGAAGTTTCTTAAGTGAACCCTTGAATTCTCTGAGAGATATTTTGTTCACAGATAGGCATCTAATTATTGATCTTCAGTGTGTGGATAGAGAGAGTTTCCTACTTCATTATCTTGATGTCATTATCACCCTCCTTTAGTGTCAATTAATGTCTTACACAATCACAACTCTTTTGTCAAAACTAAGAAACTACCACCAGTACATTACTATTAACCAAACTCCAAACCCTATTTGGATATCCCCAGCTTTTTCACTAATGTCCTTTGCATAGTGCTGTGAACATTTACTGTTTGTAGTTTCTCCTCTTTCTCCATACTCCACCATTTAGATTATTCTTTGCCCACAAGCTTTTTTACCCCTCCAACTACTGTTCATATCCCTGATGCACCACTCCCAGGAAGTCTTACTATTGTTGGTCTTGTTCTCTGAGATTTTTCTGGAGCACCAGAAACTTAACAAGGAAGGACCCAGACATACTGTCAGGGAGGAGGTAGGAGGAGGTGGGAAGAGAGTGCAGTCCTGGGGTGCAAAGCTGTCTACATGGAATGGAACAAGGAAAGAAAGGAGGACAAGAGCCAAAGAAAATTTATTTGGGTGTGGGGATTGCAAAATATTTCAAGACTAATTGGTTAAGTCAGTTCTGTACTACAAAGGCAAGACCTGTGTTGAAAGGTATGTTCTTATTCAACCATTAAATTCTCTGTGAGTGGGAACATAGAATATATACTTCCACTCATGCTTTTCATGGGTGTGTGGGATCAGATGCTAACTCTTCTTAGCTGCATCTAATCCTTCATCTTCCATTACATTAGGCACAACTTCTCCACCTTTCATTAGGCACAACTTCCCACCACTTGATGGTTGTCCTTGTTCTCTAGCTTCAGAGGTTTTGACTAAGGGAGGTACATCTGAACAATTAGTTCTCCTATTAATCCACTCTTTACTGATTCACTCTAGATTTAATCTTACATCTTATTTAAAATACTTTATTATCATGCAACTATTTAATAGCTAAAACAGCTATGAATAAACACATGGGAGTGATAACAAGTTGTCTAAAATGCAGAGGTTTAACTTTCACTCCCTAAAGTCTGATACAGCCAAGGGAGCACTGAGAGTCCTCAGAGTCAGTATTTGTGGCTGCTAGAATTAGCATAGCTCCTAATCCTCAGTGCAGTCATCATTGGCAGTCAATATTCTTGATTTCAGATTTGGTGTTTGGGCTATGCTGTTCTGCCTCTGGTTAAATTACCAACTGTAAGTTCTAACTGAAAGCATTTGTTCCATCAAGCTAAGAAGACTCAAGAACACCTGAGAGTTTTGTTATTTTCTTTCTGCTGCTCTCACAATCTTCAACATGGCAATAGTTAATTATATAGTGTAAATATTAGACATTCTCCTATAAGAATGTAGGATATATTGATCTCATTCTTCTCACACATTTCAAATTTCATTCCTCTGGGAAAGTCAATTGCATGTGAATGGGTGAACTACTGAGCCCAGGTCTTGTTGGGTATTATCTTGTTTTACAATATTTATTTGCATTATTTTTTTTGCTTTTTAATTTAATTATTTTTAATATATTTTATTGATTATGCTTTTACAGTTGTCCCATTTTTTCTTCTCTTTATTTCCCTCCATTGTGTACCCTACTCCCACCATCATTCCCCCACCTTAGTTCATGTCCATGTGTCATACAGGTAAGTTCTTTGGGTTTTCCATTTCCCATACTATTCTTAACCTCCCCTCTGTCTATTTTGTACCTACTATTTATGCTTCTTATTTCCTGTACCTTTTACCTAATTCTCTCTCTGCTCCATCCTTGCTGATAACCCTCCCCATGATCTCCATTTCTGTGAATCTGTTCCTGTTCTAGTTCTTTGCTTGCTTTTTTTTTTTTTTTTTAGGTTTGGCTGTTGACAATTATGAATTTGTTGTCATTTTACTGTTCATATTTTTGATCATCTTCTTCTTAGATAAATCCCTTTAACATTTCATATAATAATGGTTTGGTGATGATGAACTCTTAATTTGACCTTATCTGGGAAGCACTTTTTCTGCCCTTCCTTTCTAAAAGATAGCTTTGCTGGATAGAGTAATCTTGGATGTAGGTATTTATCTTTTCTAACTTTGAATACTTCTTTCCAGCCCCTTCTTGCCTGCAAGATTTCCTTTCAGAAATCAGCTGGTAGTCTTATGGGAACTTCTTAGTAGGTAACTGTCCCCTTTTCTCTTGATGCTTTTAAGATTCTCTCTGCTTTAATCTTGGGTAATGTGATTATGATGTGCCTTGGTGTGTACTTCCTTGGGTCCAACTTCTTTGGGACTCTCTGGGCTTCCTGGGTTTCCTAAAAGTCTATTTCCTTTGCCAGATTAGGGGAGTTCTTCATTATGTTTTCAAATAAGTTTTCAATTTTTTGCTCTTCCTCTTCTTCTTCTGGCACCCCTATGACTCAGATATTGGAAGGTTTAAAGTTGTCCCAGAGGTTTCTAAGCCTCTCCTCATTTTTTAAAAATTCTTGTTTCTTCATTGTGTTCTGGTTGAATGTTTGTTTCTTCCTTCTGATCCAAACAGTTGATTTGAGTCCTAGTTTCCTTCCCTTCAGTATTAGTTCCCTGTACATTTTTCTTTATTTCACTTTTCATAGCCTTCACATTTTCCTCCACTTTGTGACCATACTCAGCCATTTTTGTGAGCATTCTGATTACCAGTGTTTTGAACTGTGCAACTGATAGGTTGGCTATCTCTTCATTACTTAGTTGTATTTTTTCTGGAGCTTTGATCTGTTCTTTCATTTGGGCCATATTATTTTTTTTTGCCTCCTCATGCCTATTATGTAATAAAGGATGGAACCTGAGGTATTTGCCTGGGTGGGGCAACCAACCCCACTGCACCATGATGTTATATGTGGGGGAGGGGTCCAAGAGGGAACAATGCCACTTGCTGGGCTCTTGGCTGGCTTTCAGTCATTTCCTCTTCCACCCACAAGCAAGTTGGCCTTTCTGGTGCTGATTCCCTGGGGGAGGGGGGTTGTGTACCTTCTAGGACCCTGTGGGTCTCTTCAACAAACTCTGTCCTGTGAAACTTGGAGTTTCTCTTGCTGCCTCAACCCCCACAGGTTTTTTCAGTCAGAGGTTTTGAGACTTTGTTACCCTGCACTGGAACCTTGGGTTGTATAATATGTCTCAGTTACCAGTTGTTCCTCCTGGTTTATCCACAAACAAATGTGCAACTGCAAAGGTGGGACCACCTGCTCTGTCAGCCTCCACTTTGCCCAGCCAGGTCCTCCAGCCTTAGCCTTGCTACAAGTCCTCTTCACCCTGGATGCCCATCTCCAAACCTCCTACTGATCTAGATGAATATTTCTACTTTAACTCCTTGGTTTTCAGACTTCCATACAATTCGATTTTCTGGTAGTTCTGGTTATTTTTTGTTTTTAAATTTGTTGTTATCCTTCTTTTGATTGTGCAAGGAGGCAAAGTTCATCTACTTATGTCTCCATCTTGGCCAGACTTTATTTGCATTCTTAGTCAAGGTTCATAATAGCTCTGAGTATCTGTTTCATGTCTGCACAGTGGAGGTAATTATCTCACAGATCTATTGTGAGGATTAACTTAATATGTGTAAGGCACCTAGCATTATGCACAGTAAATGGTCACAGTCTCTGAAAGCATGGCAGCTTTCAAGTGGTGGGAAGATTTGCATCTGGGTATTAGCTCTTTGATAAGTAGTTTTGCTCCTTGAGTAGTATGTTTCTTATTTTTGTTTATGCCTGTATGTCCCACAATGCCTGACATGGTACATTTAGTTGCTCATAAAAGTTGCTTAATTAACTTTATTTGTTGTTAAAATATAAGGAAGCAGGAATTAAGTCCACTGGGTTCAGGTCTGTACCCTTGTTGCCAAGGGTACAATTGAATGTATAATAACCTTCCTTCCACACCACCCTCTGTGGGAACCCTTGCTGGAATTAGAGCTAGTTGCCGTTAAAAAGCATACAGCTGCAAAGAGTGGGTTTCCTGACTATCCCAGCCTTGTTCTAAGAATAGGTCTAAATCTTGACCTGGAGAAGGACACCAAAGTGGAGGAAGAGAATGAGCAAACAGGGGGCTCCAGACCACCAGCTCTGTCATCCCAGGAGTGATGAATGAAGAACCAACATGTGTAAATCGTGCTCCAGTTGTGAAGTTCATAATATGTTCAGATTGCCTGAAAATCCATACAGTGACAGCAGCTGTTATCTGACTTCAAAATGACTCAAGGTGCAGGTAAATTTCCCAAAGCCACTTTGCCATTCTATTAATCAAATTATCCAAATCTGTTTTACTACATTCCACTATCTTGATAAGTGTATTCAAAATTCACAAGTTTTTTTTTTCATTTGAGGGTCCTTTTGACAATAAAATACAAATTATAAATATCTTACCAGAAATTTGTATGCTTACATATGCCCAAGACTGACATACAACATTTATTAATTAACAGAACCACTAAAACCAACTTTTGAATCCTCATTTCCACAAACCCCATTCCCATGGATGAGTTAAGAAATCTAGTATAGAGTAGTTCATACAGTTGCCCAATGACAGACACACAATAGGCCTGATGTGAGATGCTGGAGACACAGACTTACCCCTCCCCATGGGTCTTTCAGTCTTCTCACCCTCATAATGCAGGTACAACACCAAGTGGTGTCAGATCAGTGGGTGAATAATTTCTCATGAAAATTCACATGAAATTAAACTCCCATGTAAAGTAAAAAAAAAGTATAATTAAGAGAAAAAGTCTTTTAAAGGAAGGCACTTGATTTACAATCCTGTTATTCCAATTCCCAGGTGTATTGTATCTCCCAGCCAAATGGGTTTCTCAGTAATCGTGCCAGACAGTTCAGGGTAGGTAGGTGACCAGCAGAATCCTAATGGACAGATGAGGGTATACTGATGGCCTTAAGAAGTGGTTTAAGGCCTCATGGAGGAGCCGTCCCAAGAACAATGTCTTTTTTGATGCTCCTAGCTACCTACTTCCAGCAGTACTAATGTCAGTAAACCAAAAAAATATATTTTCATAAAGCATTAACAACTCTGAAATAAGATAATGACCTATCTACCCACTATTATATTTTACTGTAGCTTAAGCTATCTAACATAAATTCTCAAGCAGATTCAGTTTTCTGTTTTCTATCTTCTGTTTCTATCTGTCTATCATCTTTCATCTATCTATTTATCTATCTTTATGTATCATCTATCTATCATCTTTTTTTGTAGACTTTTACTGAGGTATAATGCATACAGAAAATTGCCAAATCAGAGTATTCAATTACCCCCGTGATGTGTCTCTGAGTAACATGATTTTTCAAAATGAAAAATGCCTTTTAGAAAGTTATCAATAAAACAAAATACAGATTTTCTTCAATTTATATACTGTACTGCATTTCTGGAAAATTCAGTGTAAAATAAAAGCATGAAGTATATTTATGATATTTACAAAAAAACAGAATTATGTGCTAGTTCATATAAGTTTAAATAGGTTTTTTACACTTACATGAATTTTCTGTGAGATATTTGAAAGTTGTTCAGGGTGCATAATTCTTCAATTTATGGGACTATTCTGTATTTTGCTAGAATTCCTACATACCTGGACATCAATCACTGAATCCTAGTCATGTCTCTTGATTATTGTAACTGCCAAAAATCACCCCTGTACATTTTTAAAACACCTAATTAAGAATTGCAAGCAGAATGTATTATCAAATATATAATTGTTGAATGCCTATCATTTAGTTTAACAACTAAATATCAAATAATGAGTGTTTGCAGTTATAAATGATAAAGGGTTAGATGTGGTAATAACTGTTAAGGGTTGAAAGAAAGCATCAGAGTTCCACTTAAACTCCCAGAGTTTCTAGGACCAAGGATGTTGAAGGAAATATTGAAGTTCAGAGTCCAGTTTAAAAATCTATGGGAGTTGTAGACTCAGAGACTGGACAACTACAGAATTAAAAGTAGGTTTTCTGTAAGTGTGAATTTTTTAAATAGTCAATATAAGAGAAATTTGTGAAACTATAATCTACATGTCTGATATATATTTTTTGTCACTGTTTGGCTAGTAGGGTAAGATTGCACAGATGGAAGTTGATATCTTAAAATGGTTTTCATATCCATCACCACCTGGCAAATCAATATTCTATCTGTTGTTAGCTGGGAGATGAGCAGACCTGGCCTCTCTGACTACTGAGAATTATTGAAACCATTCTTCTTAACTGACCTCTTCTATGTGACCTAATTTGTTGATCTGGGATTCCCCAGGAGGAGGGATAATGTTGTATATGTATTTGGATTCACTTCTCTTGTGAGCATTAGCCATCATTTGATTTTAATAAATTATCTAAATATGATTTATACTCTAAATATGACTTAGTTCCATTAATTTTAACTTGCTGCTGCTATCAGTTCCAGTCACTGCTTTTTAAATAGATGGTTTCATCTACAACTACATATTTTGACATGAGCAGTGGGAACATTGTAGCAGTCATGGACAGTAAGAGTCCTACATGTCAGAGTCCAAAAAAATGGAGTGTCTTTAAACAAAGGCCTGAATCATCTTTTCTAGCTAGAGATTATCCAGTGGTTCATCTCTGGGCCTCATGTGGTTGAGAGCAATGAGCAGGAAAATTGGTATTACAGATTGCTGCTAGGTCATAATGAAAAAACAGTATGTACACACACACACACACACACACACACACACACACAACTAATTCTGTTGCTATTAGGTTATGTAGCAAATTATTTATGCTATTAATTTATTCAATGAACATTTACAAAATGCCCACCAGCTGAGAGTATAATGAAAACGGATATATGTATCTAGGAGATGATCCTCTATAAAAATATAAGCAATTTTTAATTTTGATAATATGCAGTTTTCAGCAGAAATATCATAGCTACTTAGTGGTTATATGTTGACTAATTGGTTTCTGTAGTGAGAGATATGAATGGGTGAGTCTAGAAAAAATATTAATTACTATTCTTATTTTACAAATACAGAAATTCAGCCTCAGAACAGTAAGTGGTTTATTGAAAGTTATATAGCTAATATGTGGCAGACAAACCAGTTAACTCAGATCTTCTAATTTCAAATTCCAGACACTAACTACTCCATATTAGCTTAGAGAACTTCAGAAAAACTAATTTATGAAAACAAGAAATAGGAAATTACTTGAATGCTTCACAAAATAGAAAATGAATATGTGAATCATGGTATTGCTTGGTGGTAAAAATTATGTTGTCATTATACATGATGTTATAAAGAGTGATCCTTTGAGACAGTTCTTATACCACCATATTCTGTACTGGTGCAGGGAGGGATAGGTTGTGTGTAGGGCAGAATGGAGGTATATGTGGAGGGGAATAGCTGCATGGAAAATACATGCTTAGCACATTAGAACTGTACTCTAATATGAATCAAATTAGCAAAGAAGAAAACCTACCAAAATATATTTTATAATGTCATTTTTCTTTTGCTTCTTCTTCTCTGTTTTTCCTTATATTTTCTACTACTCTTCTTGCTTCTTTTTTGCCTTTTTATTTCTCTTTCTCTTTTTGTTTTTCTTTATAAGTTTCCAAATTTTGGATATATTACATTTATAAAAAGGAATAAAGAAATACTAAGGAAAGAAATTACTTCCAACTACAATAATCAGGATGGGGAAAGTCTTCATGTGAGCAAAAAGTCATTTGAAAAATGGGTAAGATTTAGAACAAAGAGATGTATAGGAAAAATGGAAATTGATTTAGGGTACCTGGAGTTATAAATGCACAGACTTTATGTGCAGACACAACCAGAGTAGTTCCACTGATTGAAGCAAAGGATGAAAGAGTGGAATAGTACAAACTAAGGTTGTTGAGGTTGGTTAGTGCCCAGCTGAGTTTGGGAGGAAAGAGATCTTCAGTTCTCTGTCTCAGATTTGGTCTTATGTAGTTGAAAAGGAGCCTCATATTTTTAGCACAATCCCTAGGAATAAACTGGATAAGTCTGTTCTGTCTGAATGAACAGAAGGCAAAAATCTCTGAGCTCTTTCAAAACCAATAAAATAATGAGAAATAGTTATGTTTACAAGTAGATATTAAATCCAGGGCACATGCTTGCCAAAAACCATAGGGCAATTGGCAAGCTCAAGCTAGAGCTATTAAACATTAGGGCCTATTACTGAATATTTATGGTCTGCATCATTCTTTAAATGGTTCCATTTGAGTGTCCTCCAACAGTTTATGGCAGGGATTTCTATGCCAATTGAGTTTCAGTGCTGTTTTCTCACCCATGCATTTTTGTGTTCCACCAGTTTCATATGTTTGCATTTCAACCAAACATAGTATGATATAGATATTATATTATTTTTTCAACTTTAAATAGTTTTATCTGGACTTTGTTTCCTCTTTTGAGGAATTTTCTACTTAAATTTCTATTAGTTGAGAAGATAAACCAATTGACTCTAAATATTGCAGGGATGGATCTCTATCATGGATTCTGCCTCGACCTCCCTTTATCCTTTATCTGTCTCATTACTCAGCATCAGCTCTGTTCATTGCTATCTTAACCAGGGCCCAGTGATATCAGGGTGTATTTTGAATCGTGTAACTTATTCCTTTCTTATTTCAAAAGGAGATGAATCCTCCCAATATATCAATATTCCAACTGATTATTGTTTTGGGCTTCTTCCCAGTTCTACTTTAATTCAATATTTAAAGTCCTCACAGTAACAAAACTTGTTTGGATTTTGATGATAGATTTAAATCCTCACAATTTACTAACTACCTGACTTTAGGCAAGTTACTTAAAGCTTTGTGCCTCAGTATTCTCATATAGGAATACTTTACTTATCAGATCAACAGGATATTACTTAACAACATGCTGAGCATGGTGCCCTAGACCCAGATTAATGGTCCAGCCTAATGACTTCTTCTTTTTTTTATTTTCACTTAAAAAATTTGAAGAAAGCACAAAGACTGAACATTTAAAAATATATAGTATTTAAAAATAAATATGAATGGAGTTGTGCTTTCTTTCTGTGCTTCAAAAAAATAACTTTGGCGAATTTGCTCCAGATAAGTGTTCTAGGGTTAATGGAAGGGCTTAGTCTTCATGGGAAGATGAGGTTGTTATTTCAAAACTGGAATTTAAGCCAAGCTTAACAACTGAGAGCAAAACAGCATTAGTGAGAGGATGCTCCTGTCAGGGGTTGCCAAAGGAAGCCTGGGATCACCATCACAAATAGGTATTGCATTTATGAAAGCAAAACAAATTCTATTTGCTCCAAATGATCAGAACTGGAATCTCAATATTTTTTTTTCTTGGTAAAGATTGCTTTAAATGTTGGTTCAAACTAAATGTGTAGACCAAAGGTAATCATGATTGTGAGGCAATGTGTGTAATAGTTATATTTGTGATATAAAGTAATAGATATATTCACCCAGTAAATTCTGAGATTGAACAGATCTCTTAAGAATAACAACTATCTTTATCCTCTTTCTTTCACCAATTTGGGCTATAGGATATGAATAGAAACTTAGGAAGTCATAATAAAGCAAAGATCAACAGATGAGGTACATATAGAGTGGGCTGGAATTCAACAGAAAGCTTTTCCCAAAGGGAAAATCATTACCAAAATTTTTTATCTCAGCCAGGAAAGCAAGATGATTTCTCAGAAAATGTACACTTTCATGTATAATACCCAAACAAGATAGCCTTGTTGAGGAGATATATTAGTCATGGTTCTCCAGAGAAAGAGAATTGGTAGCTTTATTATGAAGAGTTGGCTCACTTGATTATGAAGGCTGAGAAGTTCTACAATCTGCCATCTGTAAGCTGGACACCCAGAAAACAAAGTGGTGTAATTCAGTCTAAGTCCGAAGGCCAAAGAACCAGGAGGACTGATGGTATAAATTCCAGTCTGAGGGCTGGAGAAGATAAAATGAGATGCTGTAGCTCAAGCACTGAGGCAGGGGAAAAAAAGGGAGTGAATTCTTCCTTTTTCCACCTTTTGTTCCATTCAGGAACTCAAATGGATGATGCCCAACCATATTGCCAAGGGAAGTTTGTGGATTTCACTGATTCAAATGCTAATATCAGGAAACACCCACACACACCCAGAAATGTTTAATTTGGGTACCCTCTGGTCAGTCAAGTTGACACAGAAAATGGTTCATCACAGGAGAGAAATTGTTCTGTGTTGGTGTGAGAGCTGAAGAGATTCGGTTGTTCACTTGTTTCTCATTCCTTCCCTATAGAACTTTGTGGGTATGCAACCTATGCTGTCCCCCAGAGTTCTGAGCCTAGAATGGCCCTGTGGTTGACTTCACACTATTGCCACCTTGAAATTCTTAATAATTTTTGAGTAAGGGAGCCTACATTTTTATTTTGCACTGGGCTCTGCAGAATATATGGCCAGTCTTGCTTACCCACAACCTAGTCTCTATGCTCTGCTCTCTGCTGCCTTTTGTAGCTCTTTTCTGATCTCCACTCTTCTCTTTATTGTCTGCTAACCCTTGACTTTCTTTTTGTTTTATACTTAGGCAAAGCTGTATTGTTTGTGGGACTAGTTTGAGCACAGTAATCAAATCACTTAAAAAGTTAGTTAAATTGGTTTGAATTAATTTTGAGCTAACATGGTAATTAGAGTATTTAAATGTGTGAGAATAATAACAAGGATAAAATGTTTAATTTATCAAAAAAAGTCAAGAAGACTTTACAGTGAAATATTATATCTAATATTTGGTAGTATTTTAATTGACACATTTTTGAGAGCATGTATTATCTTAAATCTTTAAAAATAGTCAATATAACAGTTTATCTAGTATCACTCTATTAAGACTATCTCAATATAGAATTTGCTATTAAATGAACTGTCAAGAGAGTTTTGTTTGAAAATTAGGTCTCTTGTTTATAGAGCACAGATAAGATAAATGAGAGAGTAAAAAGAAATGCCAAAGGAACAAAGAAAACTGGATTTTTGTACTGCTTGCTTTCAACACAGTAATTTTCCTTAATTGTGGTGTTAGTTGATGCAGACACTGGCCCACAGTGTCAGTGTCATTATGGATGAAATGAGACATTCACAGGGACTATTGAGTCTGGTGGAGGAAAAGGGACAGCATGGCTTTTCTCTCAAGTGGAGCAAAAGCCTCAGCCTCCACCATGACAGGCCTTTATTGGGTTTCTCCACTCATTACAAGATGGCCCTCATTTACTATGCACAGGTTTGCTTTAGGTGGTTACCTTTTACAGAAAACAAAGGAGCCAATGCTGCTAATCACATCACAGAAGAGGGATATTTGCAAGTGAAAAGGTAAAAGTGGTTGAACTGGTTACACTCATCCTTGGAAGGGTTAGCATGGATTTTAGGAAGTTACTTTGTAGTAAATGTCCTCAATTCAGGGTGAGAGAGTTTTTTAGCAAGAGCAAGACTCAACGTGGCCTAGGTACACTGCAGGCCTGATTCCCCACAGGAGAACCTATCCGTGGGCATGGGTCCTGTGCATCTCTGGGTGGGAGCTGGGCCCACGCCTTGCAGAATGGTTTCCTACATTAGCAACCTTCTGGAGGTAAAGAGAAACAGAGAATATGTCAAGCTGTGTAACATTTCTCAAATAAATAGCCAGTGCCATCTATCTCTCCATTTGAAATGAACTGCCAGCAAATATTAAAGGCAATGAGATCTGCATCATTGATCTTCATTTGGTGAGGACATTATCCTTAGTGAAGTTCTTTCTCCATGCTGGCTCAGACACCATCTGCCCCCCATTGCATCCTGCCAGCCACTTCCTCTTTCTCTTGCCTGCAACTTTCATCTTAACCTTTGAGTCAGTCATTCATCAAAGCAGTGACCTTGATGACAAAAGTCTAAGTGTGTTGGGTAAATGAAGTGGAAATCCGGAGATGTATAGCTCCCAGAAACAGAAGTCTGTAAACCATTTTTTGTCAATATCTGTTTGGGAATGCTGAAGGAAGGATACCACATACTTCAACCTTCTTACATTTGCCCTAGTATCTCAGCCTCACACTGTCCTCAAGCGATGACACTCCCCAAATTAATGTCATCTGTAAGTGCCCTTTACTATCATAATTTTGAGTGATTGTAAAATCTGCAGATAAATTTCACATAACAGTGTGAAATGATGGTACAGTTCTTTGGTTTTGGTAGTTGATTTCTTCTCTAGTGAATAACTTTACTTTGGAGTCAGGCAGATTCAGATTTTTACCTTGGCATGGATGAGTAAATTTCTGGCAGTGGCAGGTACCAAGGGTTATTGGGGGAGTCTTCATCTTTCTACTTCAGTCCCTGTGCTCCAGCAAGCTCTCCCAAATGAACCTATTTGCTGTGTAAATAGGACGTTCTGTAAGTCTTTAGTTTCTTTTGCTTTTTTTAATTTTTATTGTTGTTCAAGTATATTTTTCTGTCTTTTCCCCCCACTCCTCCCCATCACCCCAGCTGTCCCCATGTCCCTCCCCCTTTCCACCCCCTCCTTGTTATTGTATATATGTCCTTTATAATTGTTCCTGTAAACCCTTTCCCTTTCCCCCCATTATCCCCTCCCCTCTCACCTCTGATCACTGTCAGCCTGTTCTCAATTTCAATGTCTTTGGCTATACTTCACTTGTTTGTTCATTTTGTTGATTAGGTTACAGTTAATGGTGAGATCGTATGGTATTTGTCTTTCACCACCTAGCTCATTTCACTTAGCATAATGCTTTCCTGCTCCATCCATGCTGTTGCAAAGGGTAGGAGCTCCTTCTTTCTGCTGCATAGAATTCCACTGTGTAAATGTACCATAGTTTTTTGATCCATTCATTTACTGATGGGCACCTAGGTTGTTTCTAGCACTTAGCTATTGTAAATTGAACATTGGGGTGCTGCTATGAACATTGGGGTGTGTAGGTTCCTTTGGATTGGTGTTTCAGGGTTCTTATGATAAAATCCTAACAGTGGAATTGCCAGGTCAAAAGACAGTTCCATTTTTATTTTTCTGAGGAAATTACATACTGGTTGCACCAGTGGTTGCACCAGTCTGCAATCCCACCAGCAGAGTACTAGGGTTCCCTTTTCTTCACAACCTCTCCAACATTTGTTGTTTGTTACTTTTTTTTTTTTATGATGGCCATTCTCAACAGTGTGAAGTGGTATCTCACTGAGGTTTTAGCTTGCATCTCTCTGATGGCCAGTGATACTGAACATCTTTTCATATGTCTCTGGACCCTCTGTACATCCTCCTTGGAGAAGTGTCTGTTCGAGTCCTTTGCCCATTTTTTAATTGGATTGCTTGTCCTTTTAAAGTGGAGTCATGTGAGTTCTTTATATATTTTGGAGACCAAACCCTTGTCTGAGGTATCATTGGCAAATATATTTTCCTATATGGTTGGTTCTCTTTTCATTTTAATGCTGTTTTCTTTAGCCATGCAGAAGCTTTTTATTTTGGTGAGATCCCATTTGTTTATTCTTTTCTTTATGTCCCTTGCTCTAGGGGACATATCAGTGAAAATATTGCTGTGTGGATTATCTGAGATTTTCCTGCCTATGTTCTCTTCTAGGACTTTAAGGGTGTCACGATTTATATTTAAATCTTTTATCCACCTTGAATTTATTTTCATGTATGGTGTAAGTTGGTGCTTTCAGCTTTAACTAGCAAATTTTGTAGCTACCAGAGGGTAGTCTCAATTTTTCACTAATCTAAGTTTCCTACAAGCAAATACAGTAGATACCATAAGGTCGGATCAATTTTTGACTAATTTAAGTTTCAGTTTAACTTTGTAAATCTGGGATTCAAAATTCCTATCTCCTAAGATGTTCTGTGAGGATTAAATAGGGAACATTTGCTGAAATGCATATTACAATGTTGAACTCTGCTAGTAGTCCATCTTTTCCTATATAATAAAGTGATAGTTATAAAATCAGACACCCCAAATCTGTAAAACCTATGTGGTTTGGAAGACTATAAAATGTATCTTTCTGGATGGGTGAATTTTCCGTATAACCTACAATTATCCTTTCATGATGTTATAAGTATTATCAAATTTGATGAAAATAATTCTTGAATTTAGTATACAATTCATTCTCCAGACAAAACAAACTATACATATATATAATCATGTATGTGCTTGAGTATATATGTGCATGTGTATGTGTGTGTGTGTATTTGAGATGTTCTGACATGCTCGTTGTCATCCAAAAGAGGTCATCCAACAATAAGTGCTACCTCCTTGAAATTTCTTTAGTAGAAGAATCCAAGGTTCAAGAACTTATATGTTTTATGGGGGAAATGGTATTTGAGGTACCTTGTTTACATTAAAGCATTTTAAAGTCTGAGAGAAATTACAAAGACCTTTTAAAATAGTTTGATGCTCATTAACATAATTGTACAACACTAAATAATGAGGCTAATCATTGACATTTCACATATCTTAAAATTACAATGCCAGATATATAAAATTAAGTGTATTATCTCTTACTCACTAAATTTTCTACCTCAAAAATTCACTGAGATAATTATTTAGGTTTATTTTACATAATATATAAACAGAATGTTTGCCCCATCCCCTTCCAGGCTTTGCTGACCTTTGTCTCCAAGCTGTTGACATTTTCTGCATCTACCATCTTCCCCATGCAGTTCTAGGGCTGAACTTTTTAATGTTATAGCAAGAGCAGGACTGCAAAGTCCCCCAACTGTTTAATGCCCTATGACTATATCTCCTCTCTCCCTTCCCAAATGCTACATCTGTTTTTTGCTACTACATCCTAACAGGAGTTATTTTCATAAACTTGAATAAACATTCTCATTATTCTGGAAAACACTTACCCCTTATGGGGCAAGTTGCAAGAAGTGTTGGGCCCTGTTACATATGTAGATGAAAAATCTACTGCTCCTGACCCTTAGAAGAACTGGAAGCTAGCTTCTTCCATGAAGGGCAGACACCTATTCCCTCTGATGCATGGTACACTGATGGGTCCAGCAGGGGTCAGCCTGCCATGTGGACTGTTGTGTCAATTCATCCAAAGACAAGTTTCTGTAGAGTAGTGGTTATCATGTTTGCCTCACAGAGACAGACAAGCTGGTTTGATACTGAAGTACGTCAGAGTAGCCAGTGGCCAGAACTGCGGACTGTGATTTGCCATTGTCAATGCCAATAACTGCTTTGTCTTTTCACTCCCAGGGTGCAAAGTAACACCTTAGTAGACTGGGTTCATACTTATGCTTCAGTGGCTAACCAATCAGCGTGCTGGATTTGCACTGAAATTCCTTTGAACACATCTGCCCACCTCCCATGGTGCATTTCTCCAGCTACTATATCAAATTGGACTTGATTACAGCACCAGTGGAACAGTGCAAATCCCTAATGGAATGTGATCTGGACTGATAGGCTACACTGGGACAAAGCAGTGGTATGACTGGCCCAGGCCATTGGTTGTCTGCTCAGTGTGGGGTGGCTTAGGGTTGTCCCATGGCTAGGATCATGGGTTGGCTGGACCAGACCCACTTTGTGTTAAGTACCCTGAAAAACAAGCCCAAATGGGCTGGACTCTGATAGGTCTGTGTTAGATTCAGACTCTAAAGCATTCTTGGGTGGCACAGAATGATGTATGGGCTGCAGTTCCCACTGGGGCCCTCTGGGTGTGTGGCTCACGTGGGTGGCCTTACTTACACAGGAATTGGACTGGTCACTGTACCCGGAGGTGGCCTTATTTGTTGCTTGCTACTACATCTGGTACACTGCTGTGGCATCTGAGTGCAAGGCTCTGCCCTCCTCACCAAGGGACCCTGGAGGATGACACCATTGCATAGATTGTACTATGAGGAACCCTGAAGGGGTAGATTGTGGGGGAAATGGAGTCAGTCAGGCTCCCTCACCAGGACTGATAAACAATATTCCCATAACCTTGAAAATGGGCCCACATATGCAGAATCATGTGTTGTTATATATCTTGGCATCCTGCCAGTTTTGCGAGCATTTAGTACATAAGAGAGTTGGGAGTCCCTGTCTGCATGACACATGGCTTGCAGCATGCATGGATCACCCCACCCTAGAATAAGGGCATGTCAGACATCCTGACAGCTCTGTGAATTTTCTTCCATGTGCCCAAATCCCACGTGAACCTGCCTGGCCTTAAATGGTTGCTACACACACATAAAAAATTGAAACTCAGAAAAATTAAAGACAAAGTTCGAGGTAATGAGAGCTGAAGATCTAGAGATGTAATGTCCTCTGTCCTCCCTGTGTGGCTAGGCTGTCCAGCTGGTGATGATGAATCCAGTAGAAGTGTCTGCTGTTTCCTGTTTCCTGGATGGAAGCATTTTCATTATCATCTCAAAGACAGGCTTCTGCTCCTTGCAGATATTTTCTGTGGTAGCATTCTCTTGTATGATCCACAGTAAGCACAGTTGCTGGTCTTGAAACAAAGACCCAATAAAAGTCTGTTAACTGAAAATAAGGATATAGCATCCTTCCCTTTATTCCTTTGTTTTACATGTAGGAGAAAGACTCTCTCAATCTTGAGAATGGAAAACACTCTCAATTTCGAGCTCAGTAACTTGTGTTCAGGAAGACAAAGTAAAATTCCTAAACTAATTCATTAGTATGAGTCAGTTTCTTTAGTACGTGAGTAATACCTTTTTGCTGCATTAATAACTTGCTAGAATTTTAGAAGAAACAGAGGTGCTAATGAGGCACTAATCACCCTCACACACACCATTTTAAGTAACTAATTATGACTAACAGCTATGAATATATATCAGCTTTAAAACCTAATGAATTCAACCTCATGAAGAAAAATGATTAATGAATATGGTCTGCTCATAACTTAGTAAGAAAAGGTCACAGTGGCTATTGAGAGTAAGATGTTGAAAATATTGCAAACTATGGAATGGTTTTACCCAACCTGTTATTTGAAATAAAAAATGATATCTTTTTTAAAGATTTTATTTATTTATTTTCAGAGAGGCAAAGGAGGGGAGGAAGAGAAACATCAATGTGTGGTTGCTTCTCATGCACCCCCTACTGGGGACCTGGCCCACAACCCAGGCATGTGCCCAAGACTGGAATCAAACCTGATGACCCTTTGGTTCACAGACTGACACTCAATCCACTGGGCTACACCAGCCAGGGCAAAAAATGATATCTTTATATCTCATTTTTATAAGCAGCCTGGGAGTTCAGACAGTACTCACTTTCCAGGGTCAAGGGAAACTAAAAATTTAAGCATTTCTCTTCTTGGAACAGGCAAGGATCTTTCCTTTTATAAGGTTGATACCTCATTTTAAAGTCTTAAGAGAACTTCGCAAGCTTGAAGGATTTGGGACTTGAGGCAGGATTGAACCAGGACTCATTTTTTTCCCTGCTGGTACTGCTGTCTATATTCTGTGTCTGTTTGATGTCCTTTCCAATGACTAGCTGTATAACTGCCTTTGGCTACATATTAACTATTTTTCAACTTCACAATTTCCCCCAGTTTAAGCTGCATGCTCATTGTTAGGTTTTTACAGTGTTCTTAAATGATAAGTTAGAAGCGGAATATAAAAATTAATAGGAAATTATCTTTTTTAAAAAATTGAATGATTTTTTTAAGTTTGGAATTTGTAAAAACTTTCCCATCATACTGGTCTTGAAAGATAACATACCACTAATATGTATTCATACTCAAGGCTTACAACACACATCGTTCTGTTGCTTCACTCCCATCTGTAGCTGTCCAAATTCTTTTTAGTCTTACCACCAACTTCTCGGGCATGTCTTCATTTCCCAATGTATGGGTCTTCAAGACGAATGCTGCATGAGTTTCTACCCAAGTCTGTTTCTCCTCCAGGACTGTCACTGCCTCTCCAGGCACCACACTTGTAGCTGGGAGCTCTTTGGTGCTGAAACTATGCAGTTTGGTGGCTCTTGTTTAGATGAGAGAACATGTTTCTCCCTGTTTATCAATTGTTTTTCTTTGAATGACATCAAAGCAATGCTTATTGTATCCAAATGTGATAAAATTTCTAAGTCTTTTAGTTTTGAGTTACATCCCATATTCTCTTCCAAGATTGTAGAAATATAATTTTGGGGCTGGACTGGGAGGACATGAATGGTAGCCCATATGCAGTATGCCTCTGTTCTAATAGTAACAGTACTGCTTGATATGCCTGAATCTTTCTGAGTTATAAGAATTGTGATGGATCTCTTTTATTGCAGATTAACAGATGTGCTTGAGAACAAGTCTTAGGCCAATCACGTGATACCTAAGCCAATAAATTTTCACCTTGAAATTCATTAGTTAGTATTTTCAAATACAGTGTGTGCTGTATTTTGAAGTATCTGGGTATGAATGTTCTGGGAAGTCAATGTTCTGGGTCTGAATCCTGGTTCTGCCCTGTATTAACTGTGTGACTTTGAACAAATTACAGTACTTTTTTAAATTTCATTTTCTTATTTATAAAATTGAGATAATAATAGTGCATACATCTCAGAGTTGTGAAGATGGAGTATAATCTTGCATAGCATTCAATACATTACCTGTATAGAATAACAGTTTTAAAATGTTAGCTCTTGGGCTATTGATTTTCTTATCATTATACTGATTATTTTAAAATGGCAATTTTTTGTTTATTTTTGGAAATTAGAACTAAGTACTCCTCAAAATGAATGTATTCATTTTTAATAAATAATTAAATAAATAATTTTAAATTTTAAAAAAGAAAACATTAGACATTGAATAGATATGTGTGAAACAAAGCAAGAATTGAAGTATCAGGATCATAAATTTAGTACTATGGTCAGAAATTACCACATTCATTCAATTGAGGGCTTTTCCAATATATTCCTGATTTCAACTAATCTTTCTAGTGATTCCTATATAAACATGTTTGAAGCAATGTTTTCTGTAGTCAAATCCATGTAAAAAAAAAATTAAAACCAAAATGATAGTTTAGAGTTCTCCTTTCTCCTTTGCTTTTCCATAGGGACAATTAATCACTAGCTAGGGAAGATGCTGGAAGTCAACACTCTCACATTATTAGTCAAACCTGGTTTGACTAATAGTCAAAGCATTCATGAGCTAGACAGACCTTGACAGGCAGAGCCCTAACATCTCAGGCAATCCTCCCATTAACAAATGTTTTGAAGAAAACAGTTAGGTTTAGACCTTTTAAAAATGAGAGCATGGGTGTTTTTCTGTCTTTCACATTGCCAGGCAAGGAGTGGCTACTTTTATTCATCATAGAATGTATTTTCTGCATCAAAGCCACTAATCCACAATCTCAAAAGTCTGAAAAAGCTATCCTCACACAAGAAGCCTAAAATAATAAACTGCATTTGGAGCAAAATCATTGAAGAACAGTCTAACACATATTTTGTATCTTAGTTTAATCAATCTACTGTGTAAACATTTAATCCTCAATCCCTGTCTTGTTTAGGGAGTGCTTGTATAAAGTTTTCAACATCAGAATTATGTGGCTTCAATGCTAAAAACAGTCAATGCTCTCAAAATGTTTAGTCATTTGCTGTGCAAAAGCATTGGGTTGTGTGAGTACTCAGTGCAAGCCCCTGGGGATGCAGACTGGATTCTTTTGGGCAGTTAAGTAGATTGGTTCACACTTTTCATGGAGGTTTTACCTGTAGTTGTTTTTATAAAGCTTGCCCTTTGATAATTAATGTTTATAACATTTCAGCATTCAGCATTTTATGCTAAATTCAAGCAAATTGTTAGGAGAGGTCCATGGGTACATACTGCATTAGAAGGTAGATGGATGTATCTTGGGAGACTCTGAAACTCAACACCTTCCCACTTCCCATCATCACAGAGAGCTGATTTCACAGGACTAACTTGGAATGTTTTTGGCTCCTTTATTTGGAGTAATTCATCATGGAACATATGACAGTCTCATAAAAGCTTTGCAGCTTCAAATTGCTTTCTAGTCTAAATTGCTCTAGAAATATCAGCATTACTTTTGATTATTAATATAGTGGACAAGTTTTATATTGTTCAGTGCCAATAAGAAGGAACTATGGCAAAGGAAATTCATTCTCAAAGTAGATTGGGTGAGGGACTCTCTTCTCTTAAGTGCTCTTTCTTCCCTTTCAATGACCTTGGCAACATGAACACTGTTATCTTTTTTATTATGGTGTCTAGGTAAAATTATCAAGTTCTGCATGGAAATGTTGGAGCCTTTTTTTACAGGCTTTCCCATTCAGGTGTTTATTTCTATATATTTTATTGTTGTTATTATGGAACCATAAAGATGAGTTTGTGATTGAATTCAATTCAATGGAAAAGCAGTAGATGCTAAATGCACCAATCAGTAAGCAAATCAATCTTTCATGAAGAAATGTGCTATCAGTTTGGGAACTGATGTCTATCAGAAAATAATTCACATAGTTTTTGAAAAATACCTGATATAAAATTTCCAAATGTTAAAAAATATTTTGTATGATAGATATTTTCCAAAACCCCTCAAAACTTCAAGTTTATTTTAAAGCACATAAAACAAGAACATCAAAATTGGGGGGAAAAGATGGCGGTGTGGTAGGAAGGAGCAGATTTTGCATCTCCCACACCCAGGGAAGGAAAAATAATCGCCAATTGGAAATCAAAAATTGCAGCGGACATTGAAAAACCTGAGGGTAAGGAGACTACATGGATCAGCGAGGGGACCAGGGGGGTTGCAGCTCCAGACCCGGCAGCGCGCCTGGGTCGGCCGGGGGGGGAGGGGCCAGGGAGAGAGCTGGGTCATCTGCTCCCTCCCTAGCCAAACAAAAACTGAGCAGCACTCGGGGAGCCCAGTTTACCAGACAGTGGCAGCGCAGAAAGAGGAGTGAGAACAAAGAGGCACCCACACAGGGTCTGTAAGCACATACTCAAAGCCCTGGGGAAGGTGCGCACCTCACCCTCTGCATCCAAAGGCACCGCCTCTACGCCTGCGCCTCCAAGCAGGAGAGAGAGCATGGTTTGGTGAAATTCCTAGAAACCACGGCATTGAAAAATAAAAAGGCACTGGTGCTTCCCAGGACCTACAATACCCAAGCTGCGAACTGGGGGCAAGAGGGTGCCCTTTGGGATCCGGAAAGTGGGAGCCCGGAAGAGGGACGGGCGCTCCACGGAAAATCCGATCACACTGCAGTGAACTCCCAAGCTCTCACATAGTTGTACCCAGCCCCCACACACGGGTACCTTCCAGGAGACATCAGACCAGCTGGGGGAAAAAGCACGCGTGCACAAAGAACAGTACATCAGAGGCTGTCTGAGTCCTGAAAGGGAATCAGAGAAAACCTGTCTGGGTCCTGAAAGGGGAATGGAGAAAACCTGTCTGGGTCCTGAAAGGGGAACGGAGAAAACCTGTCTCCAGTAACCCCTCAGGGGGCGAAAGCCAGCTGGAAAAACAGGTTGGGCCAGTCTGAAATCAATAATAGGTGTATGTGTTTGTGTGAGTGTGTGTGTGTTTTCTTTTTTTTGCTGTTTGTT
>CM052542.1:89303147-89348510 GCA_028533065.1 Trachops cirrhosus | reverse complement strand
GGATGTCAGTGACCAGAGGGGAGAGGGGAGGGAATTTCAGGGGAGAAGGGAAGGGTTTACAGGAACAAATATAGAGGACACATGGACAAAACTACGGGGCTTGGAAATGGAAGGGAGTTGTGGAGGGATGGGTGGGTGGGCTGGAATGGGATTAAAAGATAGAAACTGTACTGAATTATCTAAAATTAAAAAATATATATATATAAAAAAGAACATCAAAATTGGAATATAATATGGGGGAAAGAAGTGCAATAACAAAGAAATCAATGCATTTCAATTGTAGCTGTAAGATAGTAGTTATATATGATCAAAATATCTTTCTACTTAAGCTGTCTTTCAGCCATGGCAAGTAGGCAATGTGACAAATTATGTAACTCTAAGGATCAGAAAGGAGGAAACATGGTTTTCCTAGAGAGAGACAAATATCTCTTTCTTAATTGGTATAGCGATTCCAAATTTAAATCTTGATAAACTCATACACTTATATGAATATATACATTCAACTCATAAATTTATCCCTCAAATGACAATTACCTCAATTTTCAATAAAGCTCCAGAGCCCAGAGTGTTTCAGAAGGGCTGATTAAAAGAAGCTGGCAGAGTTTGTAGGCATGGACTTTGAGAATAAATACATATGTTATTATGTTTCTAATCTTTGTAAATTAAATGATATGGATTTTCAGTAGTAATACATACTGTAATTATGGCCCACTTATTCTGTAGTCATTATAATAAACATGTAAATATGATGGCAATTAGAGCTGTAATCTCATATCATAAATGCAGTTATGTTTTGTAGAATGCCTAGAACTCTCCATGGCAAACTATCTAGTTCAGACTTAAATTGGAGATAATTACTAAGATTGCAAGGAACTCAGACTACTTCAGCTTTTATTGGGCCATTTTACTGCTCAAAGACATAGTATGAATCACAATTTAACCTGTTTGTATAACATGGCTACTAGTGGATTAAAGCTAACTAACAGCCCTAGACACATATAAAAGAATCAACACCAAATCAGGATCCTTGCCCCTCTAGACCAATCTTCTATCCCTTCTTAGTCTTCTGTGTGTCTCAGGAAGCTGAACTCTATGTTGGGTTTGACCAATAGAGAGCATTGTCAAAGGATCAAAGCCAGGGAGAATAGGGAGTTTGGAGAACTTCCTTTGGACCCTTCCTTCAAATTGTGTAATGTGACACCCTATCTACAGCCTTAGCTCCCATCTTGTACTAACTACTTTTTCCACAGTCTCCTTTCACTGCTTCTCAGGGTGATGGTTCTCTCATGTTGCTAGCGCCAGTCTATGGTACTACCAATTGTTTCATGTTACCCTGACTATTATTGCAAATGATTCTTTACTAAATTCTCCTCAAATTATCCAATGTGAGGTAGCTATATGTTGCTATATGGATCTTGAATTATATATATTAATATATGTTAATATATGACATTAACTAATGCTTTAAATGCAATATTAAAACTGATCTCTGAAAATTTTTTATTTAAATGTCTTCAATATTATTTTATATGTGACTAAAATAAAAAATTATGGAAATAAAAATAAAAATAACAACCATTTATTAAACATATGTTAAACACTTTGCTATGCAATTTATATTTTTTGTTTCATTTAAATTTTACCCAAATCCTCTGCAGCATATGCTATTATCTTCATATGAAGAAACTGAGCATAAAAGAGTTTCACAGATGGCAGGCAGAAGGACCAGATAAATATCTTGCACTTGAATTTTCTAGCTTGGATGCTTAAATAGGAGAAAAGGGCAATTCAGACACAGAGTGAGGAGCTGGAAAGAAGATGAAGGGTCAACTGCAAGTTAAAGGTGGAGCCAGTGAGAAGCAATACAACTAGGAAAGATTTTGTGGAAAGAAAGATGAAAACAATGATGAACAGGGGAGTAGTCAGCAAAAGAAAGTAAAATGCTGGTTGGAAGAAAGCAGTGAAGGATAAATAAGATGAGGAAGGGAAGGGAAGACATGAGTGCAGGAGAGTGAAGGAAATTAGGACAGTTCTGGAATAGACATATTTGTATATCCTGGCCTTGTGGTTCTTACTTCTTTTCACTCAGAACTGAAGAGAGGGAGAAGGAAAAGAGGGAAAGGGAGCAAGAGAGGGAACAGATAAATTATCAGTTGGGGTCATTTATTTGTAATAAAAATACCAAGACTTTTACCTTTGTTATTTTTGTCTAGTCAAACACAGTATGAAGATATAGCTTTAAGATAATTTTAAATGAAAGTTCCAGAGGCAAGAAGCATCTTTTTTCAATGAAATATATGCTATCTCAAGCCACTTAAAAGTTTCACACACTCAGAAAGTCATGGTGAAAACAATGAATGTCAGGGGCACATGCTGTTTTGTTTTGAACCAGATTGTCTCGTATTTGAGCTTCCTACTAAGGAAAAAGTTTTTCAAATACTCAACATTTAATACTTGACATTTTTAAAGAAAGATTTTATTGCTATATTTTAACATGAGTTGCACATTAGTTTTACTGCTCATTCTCTTGACTTCACCATTTGCTGTTATGACAATTTGCTTAGTAAGTGAGACTAACACATTTATGAATCTTTACACAATGTGCCATGTATTTTGGTTAAAACCATCTGGCAACCCTGGTGTATGTCTCATTTGGACTTGTACCACTTACTAATGATGGCAGGAGGTACAGCCCACTTCTATTAATTTCTGGATTTTCCCACCTATTTGATTACTATTATTTCCATTTATTTCTCTGTTTCCTTTTATGGCAGAGCCTTCTGTGTTGTTTTGTTCCATGTCACCACTTCCTTTGCCTTCTGTTTAGGTATATACCCACTAAGTCTTTGTCTCCATCACCCACAAACATTTACCTTATCAGTGTCTGTTCTGCTCTATCAGTGATCACTTCCCAGCCTCATCTTACTTGACCTATTATTTGTTTGGTACTCCTGACTTGGAACAATTCTCATGTAGGTTCTAGAACACCATACCTTCTCTATTTTTCTGCCATCTCACTGGCTGTGCCTCTGGATCTCCTTTAGTGGATCTTCCTCCTTGCCCTAATCTCAAGACAATGTCTCAGAGCTCAGTTCTTGAGTTTACCCTCACTGACCAGTCCCACATCCTTAAATGCCATCTCTAGACTGAAGCCTCCCAAGTTTTTAAATTGTTTCTTGTATATTTCTTCTGATCAGTTAGCAAATTCTGACAGTTCTACCTTCTAAATATATCTTAGTCTCTTCCCTTCAAAGACACTGTTACCATTGCATTTAGCTGAAATCCGTTGCCTGCACTAAGATCCTAGCCAGGCAGCTTGTTTTCTGTTTCACTACAGTCTCTTCTCCAATCAGCAGTCAGACTTGTGTCATTACCACAGACCAGGTTACACCACATCTATGCACAAAGGTACCCAATGGCTTCGATCACACTGGGAGAAAATATCAGTCTACATGGCTTAAAGTACCTTTCAAAAACTTGGTCCTGCCCCATCCAATCACATTGGTCTGTTCACAAATACTTGAACATGGTAAGGTTATTTCCCACTCTAAGTCTTTTCTCTTGCTGCTTTTCCTGCCTGACAATCTATTTATAAGTCTATGTCTGTGTCTGTATATAATGTGGGTTTGTGTATGTGTTTGTATATGTGTGTAAACTCCAGAACTGTCTAATGAAAAGATCTAAATTTATACCTCAACAGCACTGGACATACCTACCACCAGTATATGCATTTCTATATTCCTTTTGCCATTAAATGGAATTAGATATTTTAAAAGAAATATCAGATTTCAGGTCTGGAGAAAAAAATATAATAGAAATTGGGAACATTTGATATGCCAGAAAGCAAGAAGTGTTCCAAAACTAACATGGATGTTTTAAAAATACAGGTACCATGTTGAAGAAGCTTCCACTTGCCAGATTTGAAAAAATAAAAGCATCAAAAAGAAGAATTACTATTATTTCTTAAAATGCATGTTTAAGATGTCAAAGGGGTTTGAGAAACTGAGACAGAGAGAGAATGTCTCTTATAAATGATTTTTATTTTGCATCAGGATCTAATCAAGTTTCATGAAACTTAAAAGCAGAAAGCATTTTCTTTTTTAAATATATTTTATTGATTATGCTATTACAGTTCTCCCAATTTTTCTCCATTTTAACCCCCTCTGCCCTGTACTCCCCACCCTCCAGCATTCTCCCCCTTAGTTCATGCCCATGGTTCATATATATAAGATCTTTGGCTTCTCCATTTCCTATACTATTCTTAACCTCCTCCTATCTACTTTGTGCCTACCAATTATTCTTCTTATTCCCTGTACCTTTTTGGGTTGATGATATAATTCTAGAACTTGCTGGAGAAAAGCCTTTCCCCATTCCTTAGCCAAATATTTAAAACTTGGGGTATACCTGCTGCATACCAGAGTCCCTCTGCAGGACAGATGGCACCATGGTGATTAGTAGTTCCTATGGAGAAGCCACCCCAGCTGCAAAGTTGCTGACTGCAGAAAGTCCCCTCATGGACTACCAGAAGATTAAAGTCACTCTGGGAGTTGGCCAAAGGTAACTTCAGGCTTGAGGGGTTAGGTCTATGGTTCTATTATCACTACCAGCATTAGGAACCCTATCACCCTTCACTAAACTTTGCCAAGGGATGATGCCAATGATGCTAAAAACAGAGAATTCCGAAAGTTGACGAATGGCATTTTGTAATGGTGTATGTTTTTAACATCTAAAACTAACTCATATTTGCCTAACCCATTTTGAAAAAAATACATTTTCCCAGAAGTGCTACACCTTATAATTCCAAATTACAAACAGAGAAGGAGGGGCACAAGCTGGTGGCTAAAGGAATACAAGAGTTGCAGCTCCAGGCAGCAGCTGGTCCCCACAGTGTGCCAGCATTCTGTGTGGAAATTTAGTGATAGCAATTTGCTCCTTTTCCTCCTGTTCTGTAACACAAAGAACATACTCTTAGAGGCAGACAAATGCATTGTACTCTTTTTAAAATGAGAAACCAGAAATAACAAGGAATAACCAAACAAAAAATTAAAGATTATTAAGAATCCTTTTTTTCTACACAAGCACAATTTTTAAAAGATAAAAAAAATTGGCAGCTTGTTTTCACTGTCAATTTAAAAAAAACAGTTATTTTAATGGCATGGAACACTATGTAAGAAAAGTTATAGGACTAAAGAACAAAATAGAACTGAATGAACACACACATCTTTCTAATATAATCTAAGGTTCACATGAATATTCTAAAAGACATTTATTTCATCAGGAAAGCTTCAAGTTGCTCTTATATGTATTCAAACAGACATTAAAATCATAGTGAAATCAAATTTGCATATATAGGTTGGCATTATTATTGAATATTTAGGTAAACAGAATATTTTGTTATTTTACTTTTTATTTCCTTTTATAATGTGATAATTATTTTGAAAGCATTCATGAGCTTAAAGTAAGAGTGATACAGTGACCACAAATCAATTGCATGATGGTTCAGGAGTTTGTAATGTCCCAGGACTACTATTGCTACTCTTCTCTGGGCAGTAATCAGTCCTGAGCATGTGATTGTGGAAGGTATAGAACATAAAACCAAATGACTATTAAAATCAGGACAAATTATGGACATCAGTTACTTATATGAACTGGTTTCCTTGTCATTTATCTATTTCTTCAGCTGAGTCAGGTAACTAAATATTTTGCTGAAACATTGCTTTCTGTTACTTCAGGTTTTACTCACCAGCCAGCTCATCCTGCCCTGTCCTAAGGCAATGTAATATCTGCTTGTCACAAATACCCACACAGCCCCTTGGTTTTCTTCTTATTTAACCTTCGCACTGTGAGCCTCAGCTGAAATTACAGGATATTGACCTCAGTCTGAATTCCTGGTTTTAAGAACAATTTTACTATTTGCAAATAAATTCAATTTGATTACAAGAAAAATTATTATTCAATATCATTTGTTATGTAATGATATGTCAAATATTACCATAAAAACTAATAACTTATTTAGCTCCTGTTTTCTTTGGGTTATCAATGAAGAATCATCAGTGTTCTTCAGCCATGGTGTAGATGTATAAATAGAATGACAATTCTGTTTGCTTTTTTTTTTTTAAAGTACAAACTCCCTTTCAGAGAAGGTTGCACTGCCTGTACATTTCCCAGGATAGTCATCACTGAGACTAATGGAGCCCAGGGTGCTTTGCATCTGTGGTCAGCCACTCTGTGATGATGGATTATTTTTGGTTTCACTATTTAGTTTTATGAAGCTGTTGGAACCTGGTGAAATAAGATCTTCTATATATTAAGATTATCTTATTTTAAAAAAATCCTCACATGAGTTTATGTTTTTATTGATGTGTGTGTGTGTGTGAGAGAGAGAGAGAGAGAGAGAGAGAAAGAGAGAGAGATGTGAGAAACAACAATCGCTTACCTCCCATATGTACCTTTTGGAGGGCAGAACTGCAACCTAGGTATGTGCCTGACTGGGGATTGAACCTGCAACGTTTTAGTGTATAGGATGATGCTCCAACAAACTGAGCCAGCAAGCCAGGGCTAAAATATATTATCATGGATTTTGCCACCAATGCTGGAACTAAATGTCAAGAAATAACTTTCATTTGCTCTGCAATAACCATAATTTGTCAGGCTGATATTGCCCTTCCATGCTTCGGGTTTGGTTGCTTGAACTTTAGATTTCATATCCAATCATCACCAGGAGAGTTTCCCATATTTTTATCCAGGAGATTTATAGCTTCAGGTCCTACACTTAAGGTTTTAATCCATTTTAAGTTAATTTTTCTGAGTGGCCTTAAATAGGGTTCTGGTGTCATCTTTTCATATGTGCATATCCAATTTTCCCAGCACCATTTAGTGAAGAATCTGTCTTTTCCACCATTGAATATTCTTGTCTCCCTTGTGAAATATTAGGTGATCATATATGCTTGGGGGTATTTCTAGGCAGTAGTTATAATTCCACGGGCCTATGTCAGTTTTTATGACAGAACCACATTGTTTTGTCTATCATACCATCTTTTTTAAAATTTAATCTTTATTGTATTATTTCTGTTATCATTTAGTCCCCTTATACCCCCTGCCTCCAGCAATCACCACACTGTTGTCCATGTCCATGAGTCTTTTTTTTCCTTTTTGCTCATCCCTCCATTACTTCACCTCACCCCTACTCCAGGCTGTCATTCTGCTCTCCATCTGTGAGTATGTGCCCATTTTCCTTGTTAGGTCAGGTAGTTCATTAGATTCTACATATGACTAAAATCATATGGTATTTGTTTTTCTTTGACTGGTTTATTTCACTTAGCATGATGTTCTCTAGATCCATTCATACTGTCGCAAAAGGTAAAATTGTCTTCTTTTTTCATAGCCAAGTAGTATTCCATTGTATAAATGTCCCATATTTGTTTTATCCACTCATCTACTGATAGACACTTGGACTGCTTCCCGATCTTGGCAATTGTAAATAATGCTGCAATGAACATAGTAGTGCTTATGTTCTGTTGAATTAGTGTTTTGGGTTCCTTTGGATATATTTCCAGAAGTGGGAGTGCTGAGTCAAAAGGCAGTTCCATTTTTAATTTTTTGAGGTAACTCCATACCGCTTTCCACAGTGGCTGAATCAATCTGCATTTCCACCAACAGTGAAAAAGGGTTCCCCTTTCTCCACATCCTCGCCAACACTTGTTGCAATAAATCAACTGTTTGTTGATTTATTGATGATAGCCATTCTGACAGGTGTGAGGTGATATCTCATTGTGGTTTTAATTTGCATTTCTCTGATGATTAGTGACATTAAGCATCTTTTCATATGCCTATAAGCCATCTGTATGACCTTTTTGGAGAAGTGTCTAGGTCCTTTGCCCATTTTTTAATTGTGTTGTTTGGGGATTTTTTGGTGTTGAATTTTATAAGTTCTTTATAGATTTTGTATATTAAACCCTTATCAGATGTATCAGTGAAAATGTTCTCTCATTCTGTGGGGTGTCTTTTTATTTTGCTAATGATTTTCTTTGCTGTGCAAAACCTTTTTAGTTTGATAGAGTCTTATTAAACATAGTACTGGAAGTCCTAACCACAGAATCAGACAAAAAAATAAATAAATAAAAGACACCAAACTTGGAAAGGAATAAGTAAAGCTGTCATTTTTTTGCAGATGATATGACATTATATAGAGATAACCCTAAAGATTCCACAGAAAAACCACTAGAATTAATAAATGAATTCAGTAAGTAGCAGAATACACAATAAATATCAAGAAATCAGTAGCATCTTTATACACCAATAATGAACTATCAGAAAGGGAAACTAAGATAACAATCTCATTCATAATTGCTTCAAAAAGAATAAAACACAGAGGGATAAATTTAACCAAAGATGTAAAAGACATGTACTGAGAAAATTATAAGACACCAAAGGAAGAAATTAAAGATACAAATAAATGGGAGCATATACTGTGTTCATGGATAGGAAGAATTAACATCATTAAAATATCCATATATCCAAAACAATCTATAGATTCAATGCAATTCTTATCAAGATTCCAATGACATATGTCAGAACTAGAACAAATATTTTAAATATTTATGTAGAACCTCAAAAGGCTCCTCATAGCAATAGTGATTCTCAGAAAGAAAAACATACTGGTAGTTGGAGGAATCACGCTACTTAATATCTAACTATACTATAAGGCCATAATAGTCAAAACCACATGGTACTGACATAAAAACAGACATACATCAATGGAACAGAAGAGAGAGCCCAGATATAAACCCACATCTTTATAGTCAGTTAATACTTGGCAGAGAAAGCAAGTACATACAATGGGCTAAAGAGAGTTTATTCAATAAATGGTGTTGGGAAATATGAATGGATATTTTCAGTAAAATGAAACTAGACCAACTTTTTACACCATACACAAGAATAAATTCAAAATAGATCAAAGACTTAAATTTATACCTGAAACCATAAAAATCCTAAAACTAAACAGAGGCAGAAAAATATGGGACATTGCTTTAAACAGTATTTTATCAGATATATCTCCCCAGGCAAGAGAAACAAAAGAAAAATACCATAGTTTTTATTATAGTTTGAAATCAGGAAGTGTGATGCTATTTACTTTGTTCTTCATTCTCAGGATTGCTTTGGCTTTTCATTGGTTTTTTTTTTTGTTTGTTTGTTTTAAATGAATGTTAGTACTTTTTCTATTTCTGTAAAAAATGTCATTGGAAGCTTGATAGGAATTACATTTAATCTGTAGATGGTTTTGGATTCTTTAGAGATTTTAATAATATTCTTCCAATCCATGAATATGACCTTTCCATTTGTGTCATTTTCAATTCCTTTCATCAATGTCTTACAATTTTCAGTGAGAGTTTTTTCCTTTTCAGCTTAAATTTATTTTAGGTATTTTATTGTTTTTAATGCTGTTGTAATGGGATAATTTTTTTCAGATAATTTGTTATTAGCATATAAAAACACAACTGATATTTGTATTTTTATTTGCTATCCTGAAAATTTCCTGAATTCATTGATTAGATCTAACAGTTTTTTGATGATTTATTTATAATTTTTGCATGTAATATTATATCTTCTATACACAAGGACAATTTTACTTTTTCCTTTCCTATTTGCATAACTTTATTTCTTTTATTTTCTTGCATAATTGCTCTGGCTGGGACTCTCAGTCATATGACAAATAGGAGTGCTGAGAGTGTGGGGACCTTTGTCCTATCCTTGATTTTAGAGGAAAAGCTTTCAACCTTTCACCATTGAATATGATGTTAGCTGTGGGCTTGTCCTACATGATCTTTGTTGTATTGAGATATTTTCTTTTCTTACCAAGTTTTTTTTGAGAGTATCATAAATGGATGTTGAATTTTGTCAAATGCTTTTTCTGCATCTGTTGAGATTATATCATATTTATCTTTCATTCTATTAATGTGATGTATCATGTTTATTGATTTGCATATGTTGAACCATCCTTGTATCACAGATGAATCAAACTTGATCATGGCCTAGGATCTTTTTAAAGTGCTGTTTAACTTAGTTTATTAGTAATTTTTTTTGATAATTTTTGCATCTATATTCATTTGGGATATTGGTCTATAATTGCCTTGTAGAGCCCCAATCTAGGTTTGGTATCAGGGTAACTCTGGTCTCATAGAATGAATTTGGAAGTGTACCTTCCTCTTAATTTGGAATATTTTGAGAAAAATCAAGATTAATTATCCTTTAAAAATTTAATAGAATTCACCAGTACAACCATCTGGTCCTGGACTCAGAATTCTTAAGATAAATAAAGCTAATGAGACATTTTTGAATAGTGATATCTCATATTTAATATTACCAATTTATAATTTTAACACAGTTGTTAATGTGGTTAAGTCTATATGTAAAATAATGCAGCTCATTGTAATATTTCTATTTTTAAATGCATTTCTCCAGTTTGCCTGCTCTAACACTAAACATACTCTTAGGAAGTAGAAAGTCAGAATTTAACTTTGATGTCTTACACATAATACAGTTAGCTCCCAGTTAATGAGTGTTAACCTTGTCCTTGGTCCCGTGTTTTAACAATTTTTATGCCTTATTTCATTTTATCCTTACAATAACACTACTAGCTGGTTACTATAGCATAAGCTCTATTGAGCAAGGATTCCCTTGTATGTTTTTTGCATGTAATTCTAATGCCAACCTAGATTGTGTAGGGTGTTTGATATATCTCTGTTGAATAAGTGAATTATCTTAATGTACATCCAGATGTACTCTTCCTTGAGGCACAGATTTATGTTTCTAAATGTGTAGGAGGTAACCAGGAATATTACTTACTTGAATGAACTATAGCCATGTCAACTCATCAGGTCCCCTGTTTAATTTATTGTACCTGGTCTTTTTTATTCTCTAGGTTTAAGATTATCCCCATTTTACATTTCTTCATTTGACTTATGTCAACCACATCCATCCAGTCTTTCCAGATAAAACCTAACAACCAACTTTTGTCAAGTCTTTACTTACTTATTTAAGCATTTTCCAAGATCTGCTCATATTACTTTCTCATATTGCTTCTACTTCTGCAACTCCAGAGCTACTGATTAGTTTAGGCTCTTGTTACCTCTTACATATCTTCCTCAAGACTCTTAGTGGTGCATCTGTCACTAAAACATTTTCTACCTACATGTACCATCCTTCCAAGATCATCTGACCATGCTACAAACTATTTAAGTGACCTCTTCTGGGTTCCAGGTTTCCTAAAAGTATTCAAACCATCAGTCTCACTTTCAGGATTCCTCACAATGGGCTCCAATATACTTTACCAATTTTAAATTCTACAGCCTGATGCCATGGTCCTTAAGCTGGGATTGCTCAGTTGTCTTTCACATCTCTGTGGTTAGCTTTGGCCATCCCTTCTCCTTCCCTCTTCAAGATTCAGTTCAAATGCCATCTCCTACATAGACATAAATATTCTTTCTACTTTTTCAGAAAACCCTTTTTAACATGTATTTTTAAATGATTCATTTTATTAGGATTAGCTATAAATTAGGTTCTTTTACCTTTTTTTCCTCTTGGTCTTGTTCTTGGTATGTTTATACATTATTTTATTGAATGCTGGACATTTCATACAAGTTAAAGAGGCTCTGGAAAATGTTATTTTATGCCAGAGAGGATCCTTCTATCATCTGGAAGGCAGATGAGTCAAGGTAGACTATCTTAATCAAACAGAAACTGAGCTGAGACTGGGTTACAGTTTCATAAGGCCACATTTACCTCTAGTTGTTTCAAACTCTCTCCCAAGGTTCCAGCCATGATGTTAAGGGGTCTACTGGGACCCCTTCTCTTTGGTAGGGGTCCCCTTAGTATATCCAGACTACAAAAAATCTTCATTTGGTTCATCAATAATATCTGCCCGTCTTTTTAAAAATCTTCTTGTCCTTTGCAATTCCAGATTTTGGCAAATGTCTCAAAGGGGAATGAATAAAATGTACCTCCTTTGCCACCTGGACCTGGCTTCCCAAAATTTGCTTGAGTTGGCAGTCTTACATTCTCAAATCTCGAAGTTCTGTCTCTACTGTACTATGAAGTTACATGTCCTGTATTATGAAGTTACAATAGCTCCACTGGCATCATTTCCTCTCACAATGGCCATGTGCCTAGCCTCTCTCCATGCACTCCCAGCCTCCCAGCCTTCCAGTCTCACACTAAGAGCTGGCAGTGCCCCCTCTGAAGTCTCTGGTCATCTTGGTTAGTCATTAATATCTTCAAACAGAATTTTTCAGTATTTTGTGCAGTGTTTCTAGTTGTTCTCAGTGGGAGTGTTAGTCTGCTGTCACAACTACTTCTTTACAGCCAGAAGTGGAATCTGAAATCAATTATTTTAAGCTATTGCCTTTGAAATCAAAATGTGAGATATTTTAAGTAACTTTTGAAAATGTCAACCACTTGGTTTGACAGACTGAAATTCTCTCTTTATAAATCTATAATGAGTGACTGTTAAGAAATTAGTTGAGTGGTCAAGACTAAGTAGTTCTTTATGTTGTATTATATTTCATATTAATCAGGAAGTCCTTTATGTTTTGTACACCATGAAAAATTCCTCAGAAGTCACAGAGGCAAGCTTAGCAAAAAAACTTATTAAAATCCCCTTTGTATACTTAAATCTATTTTATCATACATAATCATGGCTAGCAAAATTTTGTAGCAAGCATACATACATTCATATCAACATATATCTATCACTGGAAAACTATTTAATAATAATTATGTTATGGTTATAATTATTGGGAATTCAGTATTAAAATTCATAAATCAAATCAGACAAAGTCTAATTATTTAGTATAAACCTCTACTCATTACACTAGTTTAATGTAATAATATCTTATTTTATGGGATAAAATGCAGAGGACCTGGATTTCTGCCCTTGCCATTTGTCCCTAAGCAAATAGAATTTTCTCTAAGTCATTTTGTCCTTTGCTAAAATGGGCCAGTATTGTTATATTTTCCTTGTGTGTGTATATATATATATATACACACACACACACACACACACACACACACACACACAATAGAAGAATTAAATGCACCTATAATTGTGTTTTACTAGTTTTTAAAAGTTTTGAAGGATTAGCAGTACATAAATTGAGAAATTCAGACAAATTGACACCTGGACACCTGACTCAGGAAATGTCTTGTTTAGAAAATGCAAGCTGGGGAGCAAAAGAAAGTTTTGGAGGTAGTCTAAATGTAGTGTAGTGGAGGCAGCCACATACCTATTCTGATTTCAGAGTAGCCGGGATAATTTCTGCTTTTCTACTCATGATCTGCTTCTTGATCCTTTTATTCCCAACCTCCCCAAACACACACATGCATACAAATAGGTACACACATGCACACAACCATGCACAAACATACTCCCATATGTGCACAGACAAGCACAGACACACAATTTGTCCTACTCTGGGATTAAAACTTAAAGTTTCATCCTTCAGCTGCTAGTCTGCAGGGCAAGCATACTTGGGGAAACCAGCATGTTGAAACTGTTATAGTCATTTAGTCCCTTCATATCAGCAGCACTTTCATTCTTTCCCAAGATCAGCATTTGCAATATGGAGTGTCAAAGGGTATGAGAGCTCTGGATTCCTAGGAGGAATAGGCTGAAGCACTGGATATGACAAGAAAGAAGAAAAAGGTAATCAATGGAAGAATATGGAAATACCTTCTATTTCATTTGCATTAGGCCTGGGCCCAACCTCATATTTGTGTGGTGAGAAAGGGGCAGAAACACCTGTGTAGGATTGCCAGAGCCTGTCTGCAAGATCATTGAGAAATAACTATCCACTTCTCTTTATTGGGTACTTACTCTGTGCCAGGTTCTCTGCTGGGTGCTTCTTACATACATCATTACTTTTGATCTTTATAATAACTCAAGATCATTTATTTATACCATAGGGTTAGGTCATGCATCATGTCCCCTCAAAATTCACCTGTTGAAGCAGTAACTCTTAGTTATCTCAAAATATGACTGTTTATGGAGACAGGGTCTTTAAAGAAATAATTATGTTAAAACTGAAGTCATTATGGTGGGTCTTAGTCCAGTGTGACTAATGTTCTGATCAAAATAGAAAATGAGGACACAGGCACAGAAGGAAGACCACATGAAGTTACTGGGAAAGATGGTCATCTATACGCCAAGGAGAGAGAACCTCAGAAAAAACCAACCCTGCCAACACCTTGATTTTGGACTTCTAGCTTCCAGAATTGTAAGAAAATATATTTTGCTTACTTAAGCCCCCTAGTCTATGGTATTATTATGGTATCCCTTGCAAATGAATACACCATAGGATAGCAGAAAATGTAGCTCAGTTCTGGATGAAAAAAGGGAACTTGTCATTGTCCTTTTAGTTCTTTTCTAAAACATAAATATTGGAAAAATATTTCTTATTTTATTGTCAATTTTGAATAGACATTTCTATTTAAACTTTACAGCTAAAGGAATCTAGGATTTTATCTCATTTTTTATGCTGCTTTGTAAACTAACTTGGGTTTTATTGTTAATCATTTTTAATTTTAATTTGATCCTCAAACTTTGGAATCAATAGATAAAGTTCACAGGGAAATCTTATTAGTTCTCCTCTAATCATTCCTATAAAATTTGGGATTAAGTTTAACATTTGGTTTATTTTTATTAACCTAACTTTCTCTTAGTTTTTCTTTAGTAAAAATTTGACAATAATAATACTGATAGTAATAGAAAACAATATTATTGAGTAGTCATTCACAGTGTAAAAAACTTAAAATACATACATGACTCCATTTTTAAATAAAATACATTTTAGAACAGTTTTAAGATTTATAGAGAAATTGTGAAAATAGTACAGAAAGCTTTCTTATCTCCACACCTAGTTTCCCTTTTATTTGATTTTGCACTGTGATGGACACTTGCTAAACTAAATAACCAATATTGACATATTATTATTAGCTAAGGTTCATATCTGTTTTGAATAATCTTAATTTTTACCTAATGTCCTTTACAGTCCCAGTATCCCATCCAGAATTACATTTAGTCATTGTGTCTTTCTAGGCTCCTTTTGACTGTGAAAATTTCGTGGACGTGTTTTTGATGACACTGCAGTTTGAGGAGTGCTGGTCAGGTATTTTTGTAGAATGCTTCTTTGTTGGAATTTGTCTGTTGTTTTTTCTCATGATTAGTCTGGGTTTATGGGTTTTTGAGAGGGAGAACAGAGGGGTAGAGAACCATATTTTTCATATAATATCAAGGACACATACTATCAACATGACATCACTGTTGATGTTGACTTTGATCAGTTGGTTGAAGTGTCATTATGTTTTTGTTTTTGAGTATGTCTTTAATTTCTAACATCCAAAGATACTCTGGACTCATCTTGCATATTCTCTGCTCCATCCTAGAATCTAGTATATTTTTGAAGGAGCTCTAGTTCCTTTTACTGGAGAATAGTGCTAGAAATCAAGATTTTGGTTCTAGCTATACTGGTAGTATGAGGCTCATTGATGCTAGGCTCTCTCAACTAACAGAGCAAGGAAACAGATTTGTGTATACTAACCCTATATTATACATACATATAACTATTTCTGTACGTAATGGTCTGTATATATATTAAGCTATGTATGAGTCAATACTATTGTCTCCAATTCCCAGTCCATTATTACATGCATTATTCTAACCTTCTCACCTTGCTATCAGCCATGCATTTACTTAATTGTTCAATTCCAGAATATATGTATAGCAGTATCAGAATTTATAACTTGTATCTGTGGGGGGAAATATCACTTAAGGGACAGTGCTTATGTAAAGTTAGTTTTTCCTTTAGCTTGACAGATTTCACTCTTCCCCAAAGCTACTTAGGTCAGACACTTTTCTCCATCCCCTTCAGTGAGGTTGTCCTACACCAGTGACACAGTTCAAATGTTTTGCCTCATTCTGTATTCTGTGCTATTCCATCCTGTGGTTCCCTATAATTTTATTTTGATCTTCACAATTAATCTCTGAAGTAGAAACTTCAATTACCCTAATTTTGTAGATGAGGAAACTGAGGCATAGAGAGTTTAACTTGCTCAAGATTACACAACTAGTAATAAGTGGAGGTGAAATATCAGGTCGGATTTGTATTTCCTAATTTGAAGATTAATATTCTCCCAAGAAGGTGAACACAATACTTTGAAAATAAAATACATGCTTATTAATGAAGGCAAGGCTGGAGATGAAGTGGTACTGTTGAAGGTAAAGGGCCACACTTAAAGCTCACATTAGTAATGCCATATTGTCATTTGTGTCATGTCTCAGAGATCAGTTCCTCACACACAACTGAAAGCTGGAAAATTTTTATGTCAGGAAAGTTTATAGTTTCTCAATATTTCTATATCAAGTGAGGCTTTAAAGTGGTAAGGGAAACATGAGCTTTTAAGATAAATCTCATGTATAGATAACACACGTATATATAATACATGGAATTTGTTTATTGTAAGGAATTGGCTCACAGACCCATGGCCTCTGTGCAGTTTAGAATCTTCAGTGTGTACTGTGAGGCTGGAGACCCAGGAGATCCAATATTGCAGCCAAGGACAATCTGCTGAGAATCCCCTTTGCTTGGGAGGCAGGAGTTTTGTTCTACTCAAACCTTCAACTCATTGCATAAGGGCCACTCCTGTTATGAAAGGCTATCTGCTTTACCCCAAATTCAACCATTTAAAGGTTAATCTCATCCAGAAACACCCTCCAGGTTGACACATATGAGATGGCTGCACAGAGCTTATATTCTTTTCTAGGAGTGAAAAAACAAGAAAAGGACCCTATAACCTGTGAGTAAATAAATTCTAGTAACATTAGTGCACATTTACTAGGGGCTAGTTGGAGGACTCCACTCAGATGTGGGCCAGTGTCTGCCAGACTTAGATGTGTATGTGAAAGAAGAAAGAGCTTTTTAAAGAAATGAGCAGATTCTCTGTAGTATCTGAACATCTCTGGTTTCCATTCTAAGCTGACAAGTGTGGGTAATTTACTAAACAAAATATGGGGAGTTGAGGCATCCATTGTGGGGGAGGTCAGCCCACAGGGCCCCCCTGGCTACCACAGATGAGAATAAGTCTACCAAGACATGATCTGCTTGGGGAGGAAAGGTGGCCAATCTCTCAAAGGAGAAGGGCCAGGAATCTGTTCCTTAATGGTCTTTTATTTGGTTTATTTTGCACAGGAATACAGGGCGTATACATAAAGCTCATCAGTCATTGTCAGGCAGTAATGATCAAACAATAGATAACATTCGAAGATCTCTGAGCGCTTATTCTGAGTCAAGGTCAGCTAGTTAAAGGGCCATAAAACTTTGGGGAACAAACTCACTTCTTGCTTGGACCCTTATCATTTAAATTAAGGGTATTAGCTAAGTAGGTTTCATAGGATTTTATGCATTCTTTCTTAGGCCTGATTGCCCTAGGTAATCCACCCTTTCCAGAACAGGGCTGCACTCCCCTCTGGCATTGTTTCAGGCTTAAGGCGTTATTTCAGACTTAAGTCAGACAGTGGAAGTAAGGCAGCCAAGAGATTAGGAGACTTCTTGCAGACAGAATGAGGACTCAGGCTATGCCAAAGCCAAGGGGCATGGTCCATCACCCCATTTCTCCATAGCCCCCCAAGTCCTTCCCTGGGAGCCCCCTCATGACCATGCCTATCTTGGGTTGTCCCTCCCTTGAGGAATCTTAACTGTCTTTGGCTAACTGGTCATGCACTGGGGGCCAGGCAGGGTAAAATAAGCTTTGTCTCCTTAGTGACTTATGATCCCAAGATCTCTCACTCAGCCTTAGTCATGGGTGGGTTACAGCTCCAGAAACCAGGCAGGGTGGTTCCCAACATCTTTTGTGGTTGGAGATAGAAGCAGGCTGAGCTAAATGTATGAGTATTGTAATTTAGAACCTCCTGAGGCTTTTTCTGCTTCCAGAAAAAGCAGCATGGCTTAGAATTGACATTTGATTCTATCTATCATTTTATTCTTTATTAACAAAATTTCCAAACATGCCCACAAGTAGAGGATTATTTAATTTAGATGCCAACCAACCATTTCAACAATTCATTTTATTGATTGTGTTTTATTTTTAATCCCTTTCACACACTCTAACTTTTCCATATTCCCCCTGAAGTGTTTCAATGCAGATTTAAGACACAATAACACTTTATTTATAAATCCTGCAGTATGTTTAACAGATGATATTTTACAACATAACCATAATGTTTTCACACCCAACAAAGCTTAAAATAATTTTCTTATTATCATATTCCCAATCTGTGTACATATCTTTGATTTTCTCAAAAATGTCTTTTTAGAGCTTGTTTGTTTGAATTGGGCCCCTGAAGACTTCTACCTAGTACTGTTGGTGTGTTTCTTACATCTCCTTTTCTGCATTACTTCCTTCTCCATCTCCACCTGCCCCTAGGCCACATATTAGCTGATCGAAGCAGATGATTTATCCAGAATAGAATTGACTACATTCTGCATTGGTGAGGGCATCTTCAAGACTTGTAACTTGTGTTTAATGATAGATCCAGAAGCTTTATTAGAACAAAACACCTTCTCACTTATCTTTGGTAAGAATTCACCTCAGGTGGCATTGTGTACTTCCTACTACCTTACAACAGAAACACATGATACTGCATTGTCCCTCTTGAGCAGAGTTCAAATTGACAGCCTAATCAAACATTCCAAAGTTGCCTTTGAACTTCTCATTTAATGGTTTTCATAGCTATTGAATCTCACTAGAGACTGCAAAGTGGGAATTTTCTAATTCAGTCACTCCTTTAGTTAATAATTAGAGATTTTTCTATAAAGAATTTCCCACTATCAATTATTTGGATGCTTAAAATATGTTTATGTGGAAAATATAAGATATGTCCTTGATTCTTTGCTTTTATTTACCAATTTTCAAAATAATAGGCTGATACCCTCTCAATTTCCAAAAATGACCAATACCAATGATTTCACTTTAGATCATTATGAATGCATAACATTTTAATGGATTTAATATGTTTTTGTTTTCATCCATTGCAAGCTTTTTTTTTTTAACCTTCAATTCTCAGAATAGCTCATCTCGACTGCTGGACACTCCCTCAGTTTGGGTCCTTGACATATATCCTACTGTCTTTGGTAGCCTTCTTGGTCTCTGGCCACACAGGATGTTCTGGAATTATCTTGAATATTTCTTTCTTCAGATGTGAAAAGTGATTCCTTTTAGTAAGAAATGGTACTCAGACACCACATGTGTATGCAGGTTTGCTAAATGCTATTAGATTGTCATTACATTACCTTGGTCTTTATAGTGCATGGAGCCAGGAAATATGTCTTTGTTTTATAAGAATAAGAAAAATAAATCAAGAGCCATAGTAATGTTTATAATTCAAATTTCTGATGAGAAAATTTTTACCTATGTTACTGATCTTGTATTCTTATCTCTGTTCTCTTCCACTAAAAAATCCTTGTTCTTAATCATATTCACATAATCGTTCATTTTTATTTAATAATTTTAAACTATTAGCACAACTAAATATTCAATCAAGTATATATAAATTTCAAAATAATATCAATATTGTTAATAACTATAATTAATGTGTTTAAAATTTCTATGTGTTTTTATTTTCCTTAGAATATATTATAGTAAAATTACCATCTTTTGGATTTACTAAAAATAATTTTTTGTTTATGCTTAGGTCACTAAGTTGATTTACAGATAAGGTAACTTATTTCATTTATTTTTTAAATTTTGACTTAATTTAAATTTTAGGCTGTGGTGGGGTGGGAGAAAGCAGGCACATCCCAGGCAATTTCTCTGGGAAATCTCCTCCACACAGGCAGTTTCCTGGCTCCTGCTGGGAGCAGCACTACAATTCATTTCCTTGTTAGCTTCAAGGGTCCCCTGGGATGCTGAGGCCAGTTTGAGGGGAGGCTCCTCAGTGCACATTTACTACTTCCTTAAACTGCTCATATACAGCCCATTTGTAAACTCAGTACAAATCATATTTCAAATTGGATACTCAGCTTGATCTTAAGTTTACTTCCAAATCCAAATAATCTAAAAATCTCAAGGTTCTACATAACATAGTAAATTGAATTTACCACCTGCTTTGGAGTCCAGCAACACTTCATCTTTCTCCCAAATACTCTCTAATCTCCTTGTACTTGAACAACTTGAACTGAAGTCAATTTCAGAATTTCTATTCCTGCCTGGGCACACACCTGTGAGCCTGTATGCAGTTCATAACCAAAGCCACTTATTCTTTTCCTGGCTTTACCTTTTCTACCCCCTTAATAAGGCCTAATTCATGACATGGTTGAAACTGCCTTTTGGTCTCTTCCTCACTCTGGGGGAGATATGCTGTAGCTGGGAGAGTCTAAAAGAACAGGCATTCACTTTCCTCTTTCCCACATGTGTCCCTCTCAACTCAACTTTCTGTATAGTAACTGAGTGTGTTCTGTTTTGTTGCCCCAATATAAAGTTATTCATTCAAGCACATCTCAGGGCTGCTAATGTTCCTATCACCAACCTGTGGCATTTTTCTTCACCCACACCTGAGGTCCCTTTCCAATTCTTCTCTGAGAGACCCAAGGACATTCTCTGGGCATGTGAATTTGCCTTGGAAATTTTCTCATGTGGACAGACAGAAATGGAGGACAGCTAAGTAGCTGGATACTGTACAGAGGTTACTCTAAAAGACATTTTATTTCCAAAAGTTTAGAATCTTGTAGGTATATTTGCCAAACATAAAAATCTCAGGTGATAAATAATTATTTAAATGTTCAAACTTTGCATGATTCATATAACAGAATAACTGCTAATTAAGTAGCCACCAGTTTACAGTAAGGATTGCTTCAGTTGGCCATAGGTAGGAGACACTCCTGTCCCAGCTCCAGAAATATATTTCAGCAAAGAGCTGTTCAGGTAAATGGATGATGCTTCTCTGTGTTAAATTCATGGCTCAATTACAATTAATCTTATGCTATCAGCTTCCAGCGCCTGTATACAATTAAAATAAACAAAACAGTGAACTATCATTTCTTATGCTCCCTTGTTTCATGCTGGAAAAGACAAAATCAATGCTTGCTTTATAAGTAATTGGCTTCAGGATATGATCTTAGATTGTCCAGGTAGGCATAATGAAGAATAGAATTGTTCTTTAAGGTATAATTTATGCCAGTTTTGTAGGTTGTGACATTCACTTTGCTTAAAACAGCTCAGATCATTGTTTTTTTCTCTATGCCCACCATTTCTGGCATGATAATTGCATTGGGGGAATCAAAATTGCAGAGGACAACTTCTAAAGCTTCCATGTGCAGTATGCAAAGTGTAGTGCCAGGTGAGCCATGTCATTTGAGGATGCCCAGCACAAAGTGACTCTCAAATTGTTAGTACCTGTCACTCCTGAATCATTTGAATATTATCTATGCCTTGCTATACTTCTATCATTCAAATCATTAAAGCAAACCCTTATAAATGATTTGCCTTTTAAAACATAAGAATGCTATGCATTAAGCCAATTGAACATATTTCTCTTCTTAAAATACAGTGGCTCATGGAGTGACTTTCTGCACTTAGACATTTAGCATTATAGATGCATATGCACAGCTGTTTACCATTATGGTCTATGACTGTTGCAGTCACCAGCCAGCAGTGACCGCAAACGTTGTAGATGCTCACAAGTCAGGAGAAAAACATACACATGGACTACCGAGTCCTGTGGAGGAATAGGGATGGCATGGCTACCCTCTCAAGGGGAGGGTGCCTCTGAGTGGCCTGGCCACTCTCTCAAAGGAGAGCGCCCCGAGCCGCCGCCTCAATAGGCTTTTTATTAGGTAGTATTGGGTAGGTGAAGGGATACAGAATGTGGATTCATAGTCTAGCAGAAAAGATCAAAACAGGTAGATAATTTACATAGGGTTCAAAAGTCTCACGCTGGGTTTTGGGGCTGGTATCACCTAACAGGTACATGATTAGTCTAGTTTCCTGCCAGAGCCTACACATCCAAGAGCATCCTAGCAAGCAGGTCTCACAGGATTTTACATATCTTATGCCCCAGGTCTAATTTACCCCAGGTCTCCTCCTACTCTAGTCTGAGCCTCACAGTCCCTGCTATTTCCGCAGGCCCTGAGTCGGGAGGAGGGGACAAAGGCAGCCAGGAGACTTGGATTTCTCACATCCAGAACAAGGACTTAGGCTATTGTCAAAGCCGGGGGCAGGGCAGGGCTAACCCTCACTTCCATAGCCCCCTGAGTCTCTTCCCTGATGGCTTATTCCCACATGATCGTGTCTGTCTTAGGTCCATTCTTTCCAGAGAATGGTTGCCCGTCATTGACTATCCAACCAAGCTGAAGGGAATAGCAGAGCAGGCAGTGCCCATGTTCAGGGAAATACGTTTTGTCTCCTTAGGCCTCCTGATTCTTGGAGGTTTCTCACTCAGCCTTAGCCACAGGGGGTTACAGCTCCTGAAACCAGGCAGGGAGGACACCACATATGACATTTTAGCATTTGCTAAAAATATTGAACCCTGATTTCTCCATTGAAAACTTCATTAAATATTATTTTGTTCAGCCAGATAGACATCTCTGTTTCCAGATTAATTTATTAGGCATTTTTAAATCCTAGAGGCACATTTAGCTGCTTTGCAGAAATTTCAATATGTACCCATAGGATTATCACAGACCTGTAAAGAGTATTATTATGTATATTCATTTGATTGCCCTGTTAAAGACCAAGCCTTCAGCAAATCCTTATAGAAAACAGCAGAGTTAGTGAGTTTTGACAATGCTATGGATTATTTAATAGTAGGTGTTATCATGACACTTCACTTCCAAAATGAACTTTCTTCTGAATTTTCATTGTTCATAAAGACAGTATGACTATATTTATGCTGCTTTAAAGAATAACAGAATATTTAATGGCATAATATTAAACAATTTAAGGCTAACTCAAGTACATAAAAATGAAAGTCATGTGAAAAATGAGCAGCAAATTGTAACATATCACATAAAGTGTTAACTTCCCTAATGTATAAATCACGTATATTAACTAAGGAAATAATGCACATCATAATTAGAAAAGGTTAGGTGAAAGCATGAATGAAACACAAGTCTTGTTAGAAAGCAGGAAAGGGCCAATTAAGAAATGAGAGTGAATTGTCTTCTTGTAAATTCCCAAAGATGGAAAAAAAAAGAAAAAAGAAAAAGCCAGCATGCAAAAAGTGTTGGGAATATGTATCTGCTTCAATATGGCATGGAGCCAACCACCGCCCCATCCCCAGAGAGCAATATGTCACCATGTTGAAAGCTGTAAATTAGTGAATGTCTCTTTGATCCATTCATTAAACAAAATCACACAGTGTATATGCATATATACATGTATATATAAGGTTTTTATATTACAGTGTTTTGAGAGGAGGAAAGAATAAAAAGAAGCAACCTAACTCTCTAATGATATCAGTTAGAAAAATTATGGTATAGTCATATAATAGTGTAATAGGCAGAAGCTAAAATGAACTTATAGCAACCTATTTATTGTCATGAAAATATTTTGATTGTATATTTTACTGTAAAAATTAAGTTATAAAATAGTTCTGTAGTACAAAGCCATTTTTAAATAAATTGTAACACCAAGAAAATTAAAGTATACAGCATGTTAGTCAGAGGCTATAAAACTACTTTTGTGCCTCTTCACAAAAATCAGTCTTGCTATGGCATCTTAGTATTTCTAATTTTCTGTATATTCTGGCAAGAAGACCTCAACTGCTGGAGTAACTTGTGTACATACCTGACCTTAAGACTGAAAAGAACACTTTTGTTGTCTGATTAAGAATAAGTTGCAATAATTAAACCATTATTAAGATCTTCTGATAGGATATATTTTCAAGATCATATATTATCTTTTTCAAGATGTAAGTATATAACTGTTATTATAAAGGGATAAGCGAAATAAGCCAGGCAGTGAAAGACAAATACCATATGATCTTGCCTTTAACAGGAACCTAAACAACAAAACAAAGAACCAAGTAAAATATAACAAAAGACACTGAAATAGAGGACAAGTTGTCAGTGACCAGAGGGGAGAGGGGAGGGAATTTCAGGGGAGAAGGAAAGGGTTTACAGGAACAAATATAGAGGACACATGGACAAAACTAGGGGTGTTGGAAAGGGGAGGGAGGAGGGGAGGAATGGGTGGGTGGGCTGGAGTGGGAATAAAGGATAGAAACTGTATGGAATAAACTAAAATAAAAAAATTAAAAAAATAAAGGGGTACATAGCATGAGTCCCTAAAAATAGGATAATCCCACCATCTCCCCAAATCCTGCAAAAAAAGTGGGGATGGGGGGAGGAATGCCCACAGAGTAGAAAGTGTTGGAGGCACATTGCATAACAAAGACAGATTAACAGCCCATGCCTTCCTGAAGGGACCATCTGCAGAAGAAAGCTGCTACCCATGGCAAATTGTGTATGTGACTGTGAGAATGTGCACTGGGAGAGGGACTCAGGACATAACTAGGCAGAAGTTCATACAGATCTGCAGGGGCTGGAAGCCACACTTGGGATGGACAGATGCATGTATGCCTGTGCATGGCTGGGAAATTCTTGCCCTGACTAAAGATGGCTGGTGACAAAGAGGGTCAAAGACACTGTGGAGATGACAAAAATGGCAGACACTAATGCCCCACATGAAGAACTGGATATTCAGCTGTGCAGGAAGTTCTGAGACAAACCTTTAAAATTGGAGTGTGCCGAAAAACACAAGGTCTGCCTATTGGTTGGCCTGAAGGTCTGAAGGCTCGTTGGAAACATTCCTATTGCTCTTCCTGCACAGAAGACAGGCACAGAGCTGGTAGCATTGTGGGGAACCGACCTGGCCAAGTACACAGACACATAAGAGATGTTTGGAGTTAAACTGTGACTGTGAATGCTGAGCTACAGTCTTCTGCATTTCTGAAGGATGGTACTTCTGAGTTGTATATTCTGAAACTTGTCTGGCTTGGCAAAGTGAGGCAAAGCTATTTGTTTTTGAGTGTTTTAAAGGGAGCAGGACTGAAGAGCGGAAATCTGCCACTATTCTAAATCTGTATAACCTTTAAATAAACAACCCCTTTTCATTTTCACCAAACTCCTATCTTGGGAGTCATGTTTCTTGGTGGCAGGCAATCAAACCCCACAGCTGTTCCAGAACATTATTGGCTGGTTCTGTAACAGTATTAATTTGTTAATTTTACATTTGTTAAGTAGAACCTCAGGGAGTTGAATATGAGCCACAATTCAACAAAAGACTCAAGGGAATTGAAATAGAGAAGTTTATTATTTATCTGTCCTGGAGGAAGTACAAAGCATGTCTCATGCCTCAAGGGGCCACACAGAAAGGTCAATGTAGGGGGCAGGCAGAGAGAGAAAGGACCTGGGGCACATATTAGGGTTCATGGTTAGAGTGCATTGGGATTCTCAGACTCAGGCCAGATTGGCCCATTCAACCAAAAGATCAGGTTTTCACTGAGCTCTGTGGGGGTCTTTCTTAAGGGTTCACAGGATAGACTGTTGATCACAGGGCTGTTGGAGAAGTTGTGTCAGGAACTTACATTGACTTGTGACTCTGTGGCTGCTGTCTATGACATGTGTTTGCATGAGAGGCTATGTCAACTTAAGGCCATCTCAGGCCACTTCGCCAAACCAAATGGATGCTGAGGCAGCAATGCAATAAAGTATCTGAGCTAAGTTCTTGACACACCATTTAAGATACATTTTGAAATATGCTTCATATTGTTTAAATTTTAAATAATTAATACCTAGAGGTTGTGAAAAATAGCAACATAGGAGAACCCAGCTTCTCTGTACCCCTTCAGAGTTCAACAACTGAAGAGCTATCTACTAACAAACTTACCTCTGGGACACCTCTAGCATCCACAACGGAAGTTTTAGTGACACCATGCAACAGAAGCTGAGATAACTACATAGAAAAGAAGGAGGAAAACTTCATTTTGCTTCCAGCAATACATACGCTTCCCCGCACAACACTCCATGGAGCCTGGGACCCTCACCACCAGAGACATCTAAGGTCTCTGTGGCTGTGCAAGGTAAGAGACTGGCTGTCTATGTCTTTCCTCACACGCACCAGAGCCCAGGATTCAGACCAGCAGTCAGATCAGGCTTCTGCAGCCACACAAATGCAACTTAAGCCCCATGGCTGACACCCTGACTCCCAGCATCAGACTCATGCACAGGACTAGCCCTTCCAGCTGTGTACCTGCATACCAGCAGCTGGCACCCCTTAACAGTCTCTACTGCAGAACTCAAGCATGGGGGTTGTGAGAGAAGAGGACATTGTACAGCAAGTGGGAAAGCACACAGATGGCCAGGCTCCCCAAAGTTGCTAGTGTGCCCAGATCAGGCTCTGTTTTCTGTCACTGGCTGGCATTTCTGTACCCTTCTATACCTAGTATTTCTAGTTATTTATCTGCATGCTCCAGCTCAATCCTTGTCACTGGCTTCCACTGTGGTATTCGTGCCTGGGAGGAGTGTGTATAGACACAGGATATACTGCCTACAGCCAAGTCAACTGAGCTGCCAATAAACCCTTAGTTGTCTTTGGACTTTGACAGCTGACTTGGAACCAACCACCATGAATATGTCTGCAACTGATACCTGACACTACATAGGTACCTGCAGGAGACCCCTGCAGTAAAATGTATGCATGTCACTGGCTCCAGCCACTATTGCTGCCTTCTCTGATCTGTAGCTACTGACTTGGAGGCTGCACTTAGGACCCCAGCAGCTCTTTCAGCAATTGTGGACACCCCATAGTTTTCACCAAGGATCACACAGTTGTTGATGCTCTGAACCCCAGTGGCTTGAGTAGAAGAGAGATCATGGCCTACCCAGACCAGTGATATCACATGTCCCCACACTTGGAATCCTGTACAAGTGGGGTCACAACATGATCCAGTATGCTCTCTCCCATAGTTGAATGGCTTTTCTTACTTAAATCAACCATAAATTCTGGAAGAAGTGACTACTTCTTCAAATGTATACAAACAGTCAAGGAATACAGGAGAACTCCAGTAACTAGCCCCAAAGAAAAGGAGTTCCACAAAATTCCTGACAAAGAATACAAAATAATTGTTCTATAGATGCTTAGGGATCTACCAGAGAACACAAATAAACTGTTTACTTATATCAGGAAAACAATGCAGTATTAAAACAAAGTTAATTCAACAAAGAAAAAAAACAAATAAGAAGCAAACAAATTTTGGAGCTAAAGAATGCTCCAAAATTGAATTAAAATATTCAATGGAGAGCTTCAATAACAGCTGTGAGCAAGCAGAAGAGGGAAACTTTGAACTAAAACACAGATCAACTGAAATTATCCAATCACAGAGGCAAAAATAATAATAATAATAAAATAAAATAAAAAAGGAATAAAGAAAGCCTATGGAAACTATGGGGACCATTAAAAGAAATAATGTATGTGTCACTAGAGGCAGTAGAAGAAGCCAGGAAGAAAGAGGTAGAGATCTTATTTAAACTAATGATATCTAAAAACTTCCCAACATGGGGAGAAATTTGGAAATCAAAGTTCAAGCCATTAATGGGTCATTCCAAAGTTTCAATTCAGAATGATCATCTGCAAGAAACATATAATAAAACTGTATGAAACCAAAGACAAGTAAAGAATTTTAAAAGCAACAAGAGAAAAAAAGTTCTCATAAAAAAATGTCCAAAAGGCTATAAATTTCTCAGCAGAGACTTTGCAGACAAGGAGAAAACAAAATAATCCATTCAAAATTCTAAATGAGACAAATTGTCAATCAAGAATACCTAGCAAAGTTGTTCTTTACAATTCTATGCACTATAAAGACATTTCCTAATAAAAACTGAGGGAATTCATAACAACCTAAATTTGCTTATAAGAAATACTGAAAGGAACTCCTTTTCAACTTATTCAAGCTGAAACAAAAGGATGTTAATTAGTCACATGAAAACATATACAAATATACAGAACACTGATAAAAGAGATCATGTAGTCATAATCAGAATAGCCTACAGAATACTATATTTTGGTGCTGTGTTAACTACTTACCTCTAGAATAATGGTTAAAGACAAAGTATTACAAACAGCTATAGCTCCAGCAATATTAATAGATATACAATATAAAAAGATTTAATTATTGTCATCAAAAACATAAAATAGGGAACAAAAGAATAGAGTTTTTGTTTGAGACTGAAGTTATATTTGTTAGTTCAAAATAGATTATACATTTATTTGTATATATGTATAATACTTTATATAAAATCACAAATCAAAAATCAAAAACAGATACACAAAAAATAAAGGTAAGGGAATTAAAGCATACTACTACATAAAATTAACAATTTACATAGGTAGCAGGGAAAAAAAGAAAATAAAAATGGAATTACAAGATAGTCAAAAAACAATACAACATTAGTAAGTCCTTACTATTAATAATTACCCTAACAGTAATCAATTGAGCTGTCTAATCTAAAGGCATATGGTGGCTTTCTGAATAAAAATAATAAGATGCAACTATATGCTATCCACCAGAGAGACTCACCTCAGCTTTTAGGACACACACAAGCTCACAGTGAAGGGATGGCAAAGGATCTTTCATGCAAATGGAAACTAAAATAAGGCAGAGGTAGCTACACTTACATCAGATAAAATAGATTTTAAGCCAAAAACAAGAGGAAAATATGGTCATTATATAATAATGAAGGGGTTGATACATCAAGAAGTTCAAATATGTATATATATAAAATATATGTATATATGTATTGTATATATAATATATGTGTATATATACATACCTAATATTGGAGCAACTAAGTTTATCAAGCAAATATTAACAGATCAGAATAAAATAAGAGCAGAGAACTACAATATTCAACTTTCAACAGCTGATAGATCAGATGGAAAACCAGCAAGGAAGCATTAGACTTAAGCCATACTTTAAACAAAATGGAACTAACAGATATATTTAGGGTATTCTATATGGCAGCAGCAGAATACACATTGTTCTAAAATGTACATGGAACAATCTCCATGATATATCACATGGCAGGTCACAAAAATGCCTTAGCAAATTTATAAAAATTGGATCGTATTAAGTAACTTTTCTGACCACAATGGTATGACAGTGGAAATTAGTAACAGGAGAAAAGCTGTGAAATTTACAAATATGTGGAGATTTAACAACATGCTTATGAACAACAACAAAAAAAAAATCAAAAAAGAAATCAAGAAATATCTTTTAACAAATTAAAATGGAAGCACAATACACGAAAACCACCTGACAAGTGTGGCTCAGTTACTTGAGCATTGTCCTGCAAAACAAAAAGCTGCTGTTTCAATCCCCAGTCAGAGAACATGCCTGGGTTGTGGGCCCAGTACCCAGCTGCAAGAGACAACAAATCAATGTTTCCCTCACACATTGATGTTTCTCTCCTTCTGTTTTTCTATCCTTTCTCCCCTCTCTAAAAATAAATAAATAAGATATTTTTAAAAACCCTATAGCATGCTGAAGAAAACAGTTCTAAAAGATAAGTTTATAGCTACAAATACCTACACAAAGAAATGAGAAAAACTTTAAATAAACAACCTAAATTTATATTTGAAATACCTAAAATGAGATAAGAACTAAGAATGAATTAGTAGAAGCAAGGAAATGACCAGGATCAGAGCAGAAATACTACTCTGAATAATAATATTCCCCAAAACTGGATAATCTTGAAAAATGGATAAATTTCTATACAACCTATCAATTTTAAATCAACAAGAAATAGAAAATCTGAACAAACCTATAAAACAGACCTACAATGAGTAGGGAGGTTGAATCAGTATAAAAACTTCCCATCAAAGAAACCCCACCCAGGATGAGATGGTGTCATAGGTGAATTCTACCAGCTCCTTAAAGAACTAACACTAATTATTCTCAAATTCTTTCAAAAAATTAAAGGGGAAGGAACACTCTCAAACTCACTTTATAAGCCCAGTATTCCTATGATACAAAATCCAGATTAGGACACTACCAGTAAAGAAAATTAGAGATTGACATTCCTGGTATGTGTAGATGGAAAACTTATCCATAATGATATTAGCAACCAGAACTCAACAGCACATTATAAGGATCTCACAACATGATCAAGTGGAATTTAATCCTGGGATGTAAGAATGTTTCAACATATGCAAGTCAATAAGTGTGGTACATCTCATTAGTAGAATGAAAAATAAAAATTTTGATCACCTCTATAGATACAGGAAGAACATTTGACAAACACAACTTCTGTTAGAATAAGAATGGTAATGAAATGGTTATAGAAAGAACACACCTCAATACAGTAAACACTGGTTATGACAACCCATAGATAATATCTTATTCAATGGTGAAGTACTGAAAGTTTTCCCTGTAAGATCAAAGACAAGAAAAGTGTTCTCACTCTTGCCACTTCTATTCATCATGGTACTGGAGGTCCTAAATAGAGCAATCAGACAAGAAAAATAAATAAAAGACATCCAAATAGACATGAAAGAAATGAAATTGTCTTTGTTTGCAGATGATCTGATTTCATATATAGAAAATCCTAAGGAATTCACCAAAATTACTAGAACAAGTCAACAAATTCAGTAAAGTTGCATGACCCAAAATTGACATACAAAAAACAGTTTTATTTCTATATACTAACAATGAAATATCTTGGAAAAAGTAAAGAAAACAATCTCATTCACAATAGTATCAAAAAGAATGCAATACTTAGGAATAATTCTAACCAAAAGAGTTGAAAAGCCTGTACAGTGAAAACTACGAAAGACTGATGAAATTAAAGAAGACATAAAGACTACTGGTCAAGATGGCAGTGTAGGCAGACATTGCTCATCTCTTTGCACAACCACATCAAACTTACAACTAAAATATAGAACAACCATCATTCAGAACCATCAGAAATTGAGTTGAATGGAAGTCTGATAACTACAGAATTAAAGAAACCACATCCATCCAGACTGGTAGAAGGGACACAGATACTCAATAGGCGGGTCCAACACCCACATAGATAAAAATTCTGGAGATATATCTCTGGAGCAAGGAGTCCCAGACCCATACCAGGTCCCTGTACTGGGTTTCAGTGCCAGGAAGATAAGTAACACCAATTTCTGGCTGCAAAAACCAGTAGGAATTGAGTTGGTAGAAGAAACTGCTAAGACCCCAAGCATTTCATTTTAAAGAACCTACACATGGACTCACCTACTCAGACTCACTAGGTGAGTCTCCCTCTAAGTTCCAACAGCCAGAGGACAGCTTGAAAGGTACCAGTGGCATATTGAAAGGAACTGGAATGTCTGACATCAAAGTGAGTAGAGGCCATTGTCCCTTTTCAGAGCCTTCCTCCACAAAGCCACTGAGTGGGAAGCTGGTGGCATATCTGAGACTCCATTAACTAGGCTAAAAATGTTTGACCCACCTGGGAGATCCCCAGAGACTCTACCCCACCCAGCTTATGGGCCCACCCAAGCTGCTTTTCCATGTGAATGGCTGGTCTTGTCTCATACAGCAAAACTTTCTAAATCCTCACAAACAAGCAACAGATGGCCTCAGTGAGTTCCAGACCCAGCATTAGCAGCAGCCAACCTAGATTCATAGCTTGGCTATGCCTGGGAATCTCCAAGCCCAGCACAAGTAGCAGCCATCTCAGATTGCTTTATAACTGAGGTAGGGCGACCCCAGGCAAAACACAGGTGGGGGCTGACCTTGGCCAGCACCACCTGGGAAACCCCAGGGCCAGCACACCCAGGGAATAGCCACAGAAAATGTTGGAGCACCATCACCCTGTCCCTGCACAGCTGATCCTCCATGGAGGTCGGAGTTTATTGGAAAGTGGTCATAGCCAATCCTTGCAGCTGACTTCTCTGGGTAAATCCCTCCCATTGATCTGCCAACAGCAACCAAGCTCAACTAAAAGAAGAGGGTATACACAGCCCACACAAAGGGTGCACCTTGAGTACCCAGTTTGGGTGATAGTGGTGGCTGTACCACTGGAATCTACAGGACACCTACTACATTAGGCCAAACTATCAAGACATGAAGTCAGAGCACCTCTACCTAATACATAGAAACAAACACAGGGAGGCTGACAATATGAGGAGACAAAGAAACATGGCCTAAATGAAAGAACAGATCAAAACTCCAGAAAAAGAGCTAAATGAAATGGAGATAAGCAGTCTATCAGATGCAGAGTTCAAAACACTGGTTATAAAGATGCTCAATAAACTTAGTGAAGACTTTAGCAACTTAAAAAGATCCAGTCAGAAACAAAGGATACACTAATTAAAATAAAGAACAATTTACAGGGAAACAACAGTAGAGTGGATGAAGCTAAGAATCAAATCAATGACATGGAACATAAGGTAGAAAATGACAACTAGTCAGAACAATAAGAAAAAAAGAACCCCCCCAAAATGAGAGTAGTATAAGCAGCCTCTGCAGCAACTTCAAGAGATCCAACATTTGTATCATAGGGGTGCCAGAAGGAGAAGGGAAAGAGCAAGATATTAGAAATCTATGGGGGGAAATAATGGAAGAAATGTTCTCTAATTAAGGAAATAAACATGCAAGTTGAGGAAGCACAGAGAGTCCCAAACAAGTTGGATGCAAAGAGACCCATGCCAAGACACATCGTAATTAAATTAATAGAGCTTGAAGATAAAGAGGAGATCTTAAAATCAACCAGAGAAAAGCAGTTATTTACCTACAGGGGAGTTCCCATAAGATGGCCAGCTTATTTCTCAAAAGAAACTTTGCAGGCTAGAAGGGATTGGCAAGAAATAGTAAAAGTCATGAAAAGCTGGGACCTGCTGCTAAGATTGCTCTACCCAACAAAGTTATCATTTGCAATTGAAGGGCAGATAGTTTCCCAATCAAGAAAAATCTAAGGGAGTTCATCATCACCAAACCATTATTATATAAAATGTTAAAGGGATTTATTCAAGAAGAAGAAGAGTATGTAAACTATGAAGAATGCAATGACAAAAATACATATATATCAACAATTGAATTAAAAAAACTAAAAAAATGAAAAACAGAGACAGAATCATGGATATGGAGAGGGTTTTGATGATTGCCAGATGGGAGGGTTGTATGGGAGAATGGGTAAAGAGGTGAGAGGATTAAGAAGTGCAAATAGGTGGTTACAGAATATCTGCAGGGATGTAAACTACAGTATAGGAATGGAGTAGCCAAAAAGCTTACACATATAACCCATGGACATGAACAGTGGCAGAGGGATAATCTCAGACAATGGGAGTGCTGGGTGGAGGTGCAAAAAGGAGGAAAAACCTGAACCACTGTAATAGCATCATCAATAAAAAAATAATTTAAAACAAGAAGACATAAGAATGAAAAGATATTACATGCTCATTAATCAAAAGAATTAATATTATTTAAAATGTCTATATTACACAAAGCAATCAACAGATTCAGACATATTCACAGAAAAAGAAAAAAATTCTAGCATTCTGATAGAGCCTAAAAAGACCCTAACCTGAAACAATCTGGAGAAACAAAGGAACAAAACCAGAAGCCTTACCCTTCTTTTTGTCCATTTTCTTTTTCCCCCCTTTTTGAAAATTGTAGTTCATGTACAGTTGTCTCCATTTACCTGCCACCACTTCCCCCCTCAACCACTCCCATCTCCCACCATCTATCCTTCCTCCCTTTGGCTTTGTCGATGAGTCCTTTATACCTGTTCCTTGATTACCCTTTCCCTTCTTTCCCTGTTATCCCCCGCCCCTTCTCCTCTGGTTACTGTTAGTTTTTTTTTTATTTCCATGTTGCTGGTTATGTTTTGCTTGCTTGTTTCTTTTTTTGATTAGGTTCCACTTATAGGTGAGATCATACAGTATTTCTCTTATACCACCTGATGTACTTCCCTGGCATAATGCTCTCCAGGTCTACCCATGCTGTAGTGAAGGGGAGGAGTTCCTTCTTTCTTTCTGCTGCATAGTATTCCATTGTGTAAATGTACCACAGGTTTTCAACCCACTCATTTACCAATGGGTACTTAGACTGCTTGCAGCACTTGGATATCGTAAATTGTGCTCCTATGAGCATTGGGATGCACAGGTTCTTTTGAATTAGTGTTTCAGGTTCTTAGGGTATAATTCCAGCAGTGGAATTGCCAGGTCAAAAGGCAGTTCCATTTTTAGTTTTCTGAGGAAATTCCATAGTGTTTTCCACAGTGGCTACACCAGTCTGCACACCCAAAAACGGTGCACTAGGGTTCCCTTTTCTCCACACTTCACCAGCAATTATTATTTGTTGTTTTGTATATGATGGACATTCTGACAGGTGTGAAGTAGTATCTCATTGTGGTTTTCATTTGCATCTCTCTGATGGCTAGTGGTGCTGAGCATCATTTCATATGTTTCTGGGTCCTCTGTATGTCTTCCTTGGAGAAGTGTATGTTCAAGTCCCTTTGCCCATTTTTTAATTGGATTGATTGTCATCCTGGAGTGGAGTCATGTGACTTCTTTATATATTTTGGAGATCAAACACTTTTTGAGATATCATTGGCAAATATATTTTCCCATAAAGTTGGTTGGCTCCGTTTGCATTTTGCTGATGATTTCTTTAGTCTTGCAGAATTTCTTCTATTTTGGGGAAGTCTCAATTGTTTATTCTCTCCTTTATATCCCTTTCTGTATGGGATATATCAGTGAAAATATTGCTCTGTGGAATATCTGAGATTTTCCAGCCTAGGTACTCCTCTATGATTTTGATGGTGTCAAGGTTTATATTTAAGTCTTTTCTCCATCTTGAGTTTATTTTTGTCTATGGTGCAAGTTGAGTTTCATTTTTTTTTGTGGTAGCTGTCCAGATATCTCAACACCAGTTGTTGAGAAGGCTATTTTTACTTCATTTTATGCTTCTGCCCCCTTTGTTGAATATTAATTGATCATAGAGACTTGGGTTTATTTCTGGGCTCTCTATTCTGTTCCATTGATCAATGTGTCTGTTCTTAAACCAGTACCAGATTGTTTTGATTACTGTGGCCTTGTAATATAGTTTTGTATTAGGTATTGTGATCCTTCCTACTGTGTTCTTCTCAAAATTGCTGCAGCTATTCATGGTTATTTATGGTTCCATACAAATTTTTGAAATGTTTGTTCTATATCTGTGAAATATGTCATTGGTATTTTAATAAGGACTGTGTTAAATCTATAAATTGCTTTGGGTAGTGTGAGCATTTTGATGATGTTAATTTTTCCAATTCACGAACACAGTATATACTTCCATTTATTTGTGTCTTCTTTAATTTATTTCTTCAGAATTGTGTAGTTTTCTGCATATTGCTTTTTATCTCCTTGCTTAGGTTTATTTGTAGGTATTTTATTTTTTGTTGCTATAACAAATGGGATTTTTTTCTTAACTTTTGTTTCTGATATTTTATTGGTGTACAAAAATGCCTTCGATTTTTGAATACTGATTTCGTATCCTGCTGCTTTGTAAAATTCAGTTATTAGGTTGAGTAATTTTTTGGTTAAGTCTACAGAATTTTCTATGTACACTATGAGATCATCTGTAAACAGTTACAGTTTAATTTCCTCCTTTCCAATTTGGATGCTTCTTATTTCTTTTTCTTGTCTTATCAATATGGTTAGGACTTCCAATAAAATGTTGAATAGAAGTGATGAAAGCAAACATCCTCATCTTGTTTCTGATCTTTGAGGGAACGCTTTTAGGTTTTCCCATTGAGTATGATATCAGCTGTAGGTTTCTCCTATATGGCCTTAATTATGTTGAGGTAGGCTCCCTCTACTCCCACTTTTTTCAGTATTTTTATTATAAATTGGTGCTGTACCTTATCAAATACTTTTTCTCATATATGGATATAATCATGTGATTTTTGTCTTTCCTTTTGTTTATGTGATGTATTAAATTTATTAATTTGTTAATATTGTACCATCTTTGCATTCCTGGGATAAATGCCGTTTAATCAGTGTATGACCTTTTAAATGTATTACTGGATGTGTTTTGCCAATAGTTTGTTCAGGAATTTAGCATCTATGTTCATCAGCAATATTGGCTTGCAGTTTTCTTTCTTTGTTGTGTCTTTATCTGGTTTTGGGATTAGGATAATGGTGGCCTCATAAAACAGTTTGGGAGTCTTCCCTCTTCTTGGATTTTTTTGAAACAGTTTGAGAAGGATAGGGGTTAGCTCATCCTTAAATGTTAGTAAAATTCTACTGTGAAACTGTCCAGTCCAGGCCTTTTGTGTGCAACAGTTTCTTTTTTTTTTTTTAATTCTGCTTTGATTTCACCAGATGCCATTGGTTTGTTCAAGCTTTCTCCTTCTTCTTCATTCTGTTTTCTAGAAATTTGTCTATTTCATTCAGGATTTCAAATTTCTTGGCATATAGTTCTTTATAGTAATTTCTTAGAATTCTTTGTATTACTGTGGTATCAATTGTAATTTCTTCTTTTTCACTTCTGATTTTCTTTATTAGGCTTCAGTCCCCTTTTCTCTCGATGCATCTGGTTAAATAAAGGCTTATCAATTTTATTTATCTTTTCAAAGAAGCTCCTGGATTTACTGATCCTTTGACTTGTTCTTATCGTTTCTGTGTCATTTAATTGTGGTCTGATCTTGATTATTTCCTTCCTTCCACTTACTCTGGGCTTTGTTTGTTGTTGTTCCTATAGTTCTTGCAGATGTAGGGTTAGGTTGTTTATTTGAAATATTTCTATTTTTTTTTTTAGGTAGACCTGTTTTTCTCTGGACTTGTCTCTCAGGACTACCTTCACTGTGTCCCATAAGTTTTGGACTGTGGTGTTTCCAGAAAGGTCTTCATTTCTTCCTTGAACTAATTATTAACCTATTCAGTGTTTAATAGCATGCTATGAAGTATCCAAGAGTTCGCATATTTTTGAACATTTGAATCACAGGAATACAAGAAGGAGAAGAAAAGGAGCAAGGGATAGAAACCTTGTTTGAAAAAAGAATGACAGAAAACCTTCTGGACCTTGAGAAAGGAAAAAAAAAACACAAGTTTAGGAAGAAAAGAGTGTCCCATTCAAGATGAACCCAAAGAGGCCTACCCCAAGACACATCATAATTAAAATGCCAAGATTTAGGGACAGAGAGAGAATCTTAAAAGCAGCAAGGGAGAAACAAGAACTAACATAAAAAGGGGCTCCGATAAGGCTAGCAGCTGATTTTTCAACAGAAACATAATCCAGGAGAGAATAGCAAGAAATATTCCAAGTAATGTAAAGTAAAGGTCTTCAACAAAGATTACTCTACCCAGCAAGGCTCTCAATTAAAATGGAAGACAAAAGAAGGAGTTTCCTAGACAAAAGAAGGCTCAAAGAATACATCTTCATCAAAGCAGAATTGCAACATATGCTAAAGGGGATGATATAAGAAGAAGAAAAAAAGAGCGAGAGAGAGAGAGAGGAACACAGGTACAGAGTAAAATGCCAATGAATAAGTACCTATCAATAATAACCTTAAATGGTAATGGAGTAAATGCTCCAATCAAAAGACACAGAATAGCTGAATGGATAAGAAAGCATGACACACACATATGTTGCCTACAAGACACCTACCTCAGGACAAAAGACGTACACAGGTTAAAAGTGAAGGGCTAGAAACAAAGTTTCCAAGCAAACAGACAGGAAAAAAAAGCCAGGGTAGCAATACTCATATGAGACAAAATAGATTTCCAAAAAAGGGCCATAATGAGAGATACAGAAGGTCACTTCATAATACTCAAGGGAAGAATCCACCAAGAAGACATAAACATTGTAAATATGTATGCACCCAACATAGGAGCACCCAAATACATAAAGAAAATCTTAGAGGACTTCAAGAAAGATATTGACAGCAACACAATTATAGCAGGGGATTTTACACCCCACTGTCAAAAATGGACAGATCTTCTAAACAAAATATCAACAAAGATATTGTGGCATTGAACAATGCCCTAGATGAAATGGACTTAACAGATATTTACAGAGCCCTCCATCCCAAAGAAGCTAAATACACATTTCTTTTCAAATGCGCATGAAACATTTTCAAAGATAGACCACATGATAGAACACAAAACAAGCCTCAACAAATTCAAGAAAATTGAAATCATACCAAGCATTTTCTCTGACCACAAGGGACTGAAACTAGAAACCAACCCCAAGGAAATAACCCAAAACACTCAAAATCATGCATATTGAATAGCATGGTATGAAACAATGAATGGGTCAAGAATGAAATTAGGGAAGAAATCAAAAGGTTTCTGGAAACAAATGAAAATGAACTCAAAACAACCTATAACTTATGGGACACAGTGAAGGCAGTCCTGAAAGGGAAGTTCATAGTGATGCAGGCCTACCTAAAAAAGATTTATTTCAAACAAACAACCTAACTCGACATCTACTAGAACTCGAGGAACAACAACAAAGACAGCCCAGAGCAAGCAGAAGGAAGGAAATAACCAAGATCAGAGCAGAATTAAATGACATAGAGACTAAAAGCACAATTATAAGGATCAATGAATCCAAGAGCTGGTTCAATGAGAAGATAAAAAAAATTGACAAGCCTTTAAGCAGACTCATTAAGAAGAAAGAGAGAAGACCCAAATAAACACAATCAGAAATGAAAGAGAAGAAATTACAAGCAACAACACAGAGATACAAAGGATTGTAAGAAATTACTACAAACAATTATATGCCAAGAAATTTGAAAACCTAAGTGAAATGGACAAATTTCTAGAAAAATATAATCTTCCAAAACTCAATGAAGAAGAAACAGAAAGTCTGAACAGACCAATAGCAGCTGATGAAGTAGAAGCAGTAATCAAAAAGCTCCAGGCACACAAAAGTCCTGGAGTAGGTGGTTTCACAAAATTTTACAAAACTTTTAAGGAAGAGCTAATACCATATGATCTCACCTATAAGTGGAACCTAATCAACAAAACAAACAAGCAAGCACAATAGAACCAGAGACACTGAAATAAAGAACAATCTGACTGTAATCAGAGAAGAGAAGGCAGAGGGTTAATGGGGGGCCATCAAGGTACATATATGAAGGACCCATGGACAAAGCCAAAGGAGGTGCACTTGAGGGTGGGAGGTGGGGATGGGGGTATGTGGGGTGTGGTGGGGTGAAAATGGAGACAATTGTACTTGAATAACAGTAAAAAAATTTTTTAAAAAAGAGATGTCTAGAGGAATAGGGCATGATTTTGAAATGATAAAGTGAAAAGGAATCGTAAGAGTGAGGGACAAAAATGAAGCTAAGACAGGGAAAAATTAAAAGTTGAAAACGAAGAAGAAAAAAAGAATAAAAGGAGAATAAAGAAAAAGAGAAGTATAAAAGAGAAGAAAGAGAAAAAATAAAATAAGCTAATGTGAGGCAAAATTAAAATTTTGAGGTGAAAAACGAGTAGGAGGGGGACAAATAAAATTTGATATTTGAAATACAAATTAGTGATAACATTGTAAAATTCAACACTAATTTTATTGCTAATTAGAGATAAAATTGAAAAAAAATGCAACAACTACCAAACTCCTCACAACCAACTAGCAAAGATTGCTAAAGGTGAAGAGAGAACATGGATATTTTAAGAACAGGAAAAAAGGATGTGAGATGACCAGTGACAAGAAAATTGGTTTTGTGTGTCTGCCCTGGGAGAAAAATAAGAGTGTGGAATGGAAACAAGTTGTAGCAAGAGAGGAAACAAAATTCAAAATGAAAATAATGGGAGGATAGAAGAATGTAAAATGGGGAAAGAGAAGAAAGGGGCAAATATGTGAATTTAATAAACTATAAAATCTAGTGACTTAATATGCACAAACTTGATGGACAAGAAATGAATGTTAAAAAGCTATTCAGGAAGGAAAATATTGCAAATCACGGAGAAAACCACAGTGGATTTCATCTTGATAGCCTGTAGTATTTACCACTGTTTTTTTTTCCTTCCTGATCCACCTCTGGTGATGTCAGATGTTGGCCCCATCTGACTTTAGGCAGCCAGTTTGAGATTTCCAGGGATCTATTGTCTGTGGATGTCTCCTTCAGTTGTTAATCTAGTCAGTCTGCACTCAGCAGTTAGGTTTAAACACAGCAGGTCAGGTCAGAATCCCTCTTGGGGTAGGGGCTATTGTTTCCTCTCAGCCTGCTGCTCCTGGGAAGGAAGTGGTCTGCCTGAGTAGGATGGCTGCTGTGTATGTGGGTTGACTCAGCACTGGGATCCTGGTAGCTACTCTCCCCAAAGCCTCCATACCCAATCTCTCCTCAAGCATCTCTAGTCCACTTTGCCCCTTGCCCCTTTTGCCAGGGATCTTCTGTCTGTGGCTGTTTCCTTTGGTTGTTAATCTAGTGACTCTGCACTCAGCAGTCAGGCTTATGCACCACCAGTCCAGGACAGAGTCCCTCCTGTGGTCAGAGATACTGTTTCCTCTCAGGCTGCTGCCACTGAGAGGCGAGTAGTCTGCCTGAGCAGAATGGCTGGTACTGTATGATGCATGACTCAGCACTGGGATCCCAGCATCTACTTTCTCAGTTCTCTTCCTAAATCTTCCATCCCCAGTCTCTCCTCAGGCATCTCCAGCCCAGTCTGCCCTCACCCTTGCAGGAGCCCAGGGTAAATGACTACAAATGAAAATTTGTGTGTTGACCCTTTAAATAGTTCTTTGCATCTCCAGCCTTCCATCTCTAGCAGAGAGCAACCCTGCCACTTTTCACTGCTGTTTGCTCTCTGTGTTTGTTTCAGTGTTCTAAGCTAGAAATCCTAGATTGGGGTTTAGATCCCATTCTTCTCAGGGGGATCCAACCAGCTGCTTAATTATCCTTTTGGTGCTCCTGCCTATGGGTGCCTGAACAGCCCTCTCAAGTCTTTGCCATACTTCTTACCAGACAGGTTGTGCTGAAGCTGATTCTTCTGTCTGTCTGAGGTTATAGCATCACACTTCTTGATTTCAAACTATACTACAAAACTATAGTAATCAAAACAATACTACTGGTACAAAATGGACACATTTACCAGTGAAGCAGAATTGCAAGCTCAGAAATAAATCTCTGAATATATGTTCAATAAGCATTTGGCAAAGTAGCTAAGAATACTTAATGGATAAAGGACTGTCTGTTTAATAACTGGTGTTAAGAAAAGCTGGGTAACCACATATAGAAGAAAAAAATAGGCCTCTATGTCACATCACTCACAAAATTAACTCAAAGTAGGTTATAGACTTAAACATAAGACCTGAAACTCCTGAAAGAAAATAAAGAAGCTCCTTGACAGTAGTGTTGCAGCAATTTTATGCATTTGACACCAAAGTCACAGTAACAAAAGCAAAAAAATAGTAAATGGGACTATATCACACTAAAACTCTTCTCTACAGCAAAAGAAATAATCGACAAAATGTAAGGGCAACCTACAGAGAGGAAAACACATTTATAAATCATGTCTAAAATGGGGGTTAATATGTATCCAAAATGTTTAAAAAATTCATACAGCTTCATGGCAAAAAACACAAATAATCCAATTAAAGATGAGCAGAGAAATTGAATATTTTTTTTATCAAAGAAGACATTCAAATGGCACAGACACAAAAAAAGGTACTAGGTAAGTATTAGGAAAATGCAAAGCAAAACCACAATGAGATATCACCTGTTAGAATGGCTATTATAAAAGAGCAGAGATAGCAAGTCTTAGGGAGGATGTGAAGAAAAGGGAACTCTTGTGCATTCTTGGTGAGAATCTAAATTGATACAGCCACTAGGAGAACAGTATGGAGGTTTCTTAATATATTAAAAATAGATGATCAGCAATTATAGTTCTGGGTTCACAGTCACCCCTGAGTATCTGTGGGGGATTGGTTCCAGGACCCTCTGCAGATAACAAAAACCATGGATGTTCAAATCCCTTGATTAGAATGGTGTAGTTTTTGCATATAGACTATAGCAGGACATGTCTACACATCACTTCATTTTTGTGGATTTACTGTCATGGTCTGCACATGGCAAATTCAAATTTTACATTTCAGAACTTTCTGGGATATTTTTTCCAAATATATTTGATCTGTAGTTAGTCAAATATGCAAATGTAAAACCCATGGATATGTACAAACACATGTATCCAGAGAAACTGAAATAAGTAATCTCCCACATTCATTGCAGCATTACTCACAACAGCTAAGATATAGGAAAAATCTAATGATGGGTAAATAAATATAGGTGTGATACATGTGTACATTTGTTTATATATAATAGAGATACATTGCATCTATCTATCTATCTATCTATCTATCTATCTATCTATCTATCTTTGTATCTATCTATCTATCTACACAATACACACACATTTAAACATTATTCACCATGAGAAAGAAAGAAAGAATATCATTTAGGACAAGTTACATGAATCTTGAGGGCACATGCTAAATGGAATAAGTCTGATAGGAAAATACAAATACTATATGATATTACTTTATATATGTAAGTAGAAATTTAAAAAGCTAAACTCAGAAACTGAGAGTTATAGTAGTGGTTACTAAGAGGCGCAGAGGGGGAAAAATGAGAATTGCTCAAAGGGTACAACATTTCAATTATAAGATTAAAGAGTTCTGGTGATATAAAGTACAGCATAGTGATTATAGTGAATAATGATGTATTATATATTGAATGTTGCTAAGAGAGTAGATCTTAGATGTTCTCATCATAAAAACCGGTAATTATGTGACAGGATGAAGATGTTAACTAATGCTATGGTGGTAATCATTTTGCAGTATATAAGTCTATCAAATCAACATGTGCTATAGGAACTTACAGTGTTATATGTCAATTATATCTCAATAAAACTTGAAAAATACAAAAATAAATACAAAGAATGCAAACCCATCTTGATTCCAAGAAGGCATACCATACATACAACATACACACACATGTGCTTCACCATTAGCTATCTTTACGTGGTATCAAATGATGCCAGATGATGCCTGTCAAGGGGTTTTGAAAATACTGTAGTGATTCACCTTAAGGATGCAGAAGGAAATAGCAAATGAGTGTGGAACACATCTGTCTTTGATACAAAGTGAGCAGAGTAGTGTTAGCTACAGTTTATTGACCATATGGTCTATGCTATATCCTTTATATTCAGGATCTTAATTCTCATGATGATCCTGAAAGGTAAGCAGTGTCCTCAAAATCTGAGGATTAGAGAATTTCAGTGACATACTCAATTTCACATTCTATTAAGTGGCAGAAACCTGAAGGTCTGACTCCTGAATATTTGTTCTTCATACTATGTTAACCTGCTGGTGATGAGGAAAACATAATTAGAAAAATATACATGTGCTATTTGCATTTCTGTGTGCATAGTATTTTTCTTTTTTTAGGAAAAGTATGTTTTCTTTCCTTAAAATTACTAACTTTCCTTAAAATGACAGAGTAAGCCCATTTCACAAGTGTATTTAAACCTTACATCCTTATTTTTTCGGGAGATATTCAGGATGAGTCAATTATTTGTTACACACACAAAATTATGTTATTCCCTGTAGTCAAGGAAGAGTATTTTCAGCAAAAATAATAAGTGATTATATTTTGCAATCAGGATATAATCCTCTGGGGTCCTATTGAATGCTCTTTAATTGTTACACTACTATTTTACTTAAAATATTCTATCTTGAATTATAATGATGTGTGTGAATTTAACTTCAAAGCTTACTAACTTTGTGATGATAGGGTCCAGAGTCTGCTCATTTTTGTAAACCCTAGAATGTTTAATCCTGTGCCTTTCCCAAAGAAGGTGGGATGACATTCCACTCAATGCTCCCAAGAGAGGATGCTAAAGCTCAGGAAGGCTAAAGCACCCTGCTCACTGAATATGTTGGATATGTTCCTGGCATTTAGAAATATGGTATTTTTTTTTTACAAAAATAGATCTGTAGTTACTGTTTTTCAGTCTTAATATGATCATTTCTCTAAAGACATCAATTTACCCACTCACTCAGCGGACTTTTATTGAGCTCACATTAACAAACTCCATCAAGACTGCTGTAGGGCTTTCATGTGTCCTAGCCACTTTTGCCATCTGAGCCTTTATTCCTTCATAAAATATATTACAATATTCTATTTAACAATTACATTGCTATAAAAGTGAATATAATCAAAGCTGGATTCATTGTTATATACTTATTACTATTATGTTCACTTTTGTCTTCATATTTTAAAATAAATTAAAATGAGCATACTTCTGTGGCCACTGAAAATGTGGTGGTCCATAGGTAGCATGCCCCTGTGCCTAACGAAGAAGTTGGCCTTGACCACTGTGTTCTGCTCCCCTGATTCATGCATGGGATCTGTCTCCTGTGTACTCAGAAGAGGAGGAGTAATAGTTAATCACAGGTGCATTATTTCTTAAGATCATACATAGTGAATTCAGCAACTAGGTCACTTTAAAGTAGAATCCACTCTTTCTTCATGGTTGGGAATGGCTTCCTCCTGCTTTTGCAGCTATACTCCTTTATGGGCAGTGGATTTATAAAGGCAAGGTCAGGGTCAGATTAGGCCACCACTTCCAGCTTCTCTAGTAGTTAGATGTCCAGGGACATAGAGGGGGTCACTGGGACCCAGGAAGTTCTGCGCATTCCCATGTGATGACCTTTTAACTCCAGGGTTGATTACCCCATGTGGGCAGAAACCAATGGTAAGGCACAGAGGTGACTGTATTTTTTTAGGAACTGATGTGAACTCCCCAGCCCCTCAGGAAGCTAGTGCATAACCAGACTACTTCACTCTCTAGTCAAATTGGTCTCTTCTGTCTTTATCATGATACTCATCCATACCTGAAATCATTATACTTATTTCTGTATTGGTCCTTGTGTTTCTTCCCACTAGAATGCCCCCTTTTGAGACATGTTATATTCCTGCCATCTAAAGAAATATCTCACAAATAGTAGGTGATTAATAATTATTTACCAATTATCTGACTCAGATATTAGTGTCTGAAAATGTTGAAGAACTTTTGAAGTAATTTCTACATTCATTCTATGTTAATCAGGGCTTTGTTAAAATACAGCTTTGCTTCTGAGATTCTTTCAAACATTCTCTCTGAAGTTGCACAGACTCCAGATCTTTCTTTTTTTTTAATTTTTTTATTTTAGATTATTCAGTACAGTTTCTATCTTTTATTCCCATTCCAGCCTACCCACCCATCCCTCCCCACCCCCCTTCCATTTCCAAGCCCTGTAATTTTGTCCATGTGTCCTCTATATTTGTTCCTGTAAACCCTTCCCTTCTCCCCTGA
>CM052542.1:89225778-89302647 GCA_028533065.1 Trachops cirrhosus | reverse complement strand
TAAGCCATTGGTACTTTAATAGGCATTGCATTGAATGTGTAGATTGCTTTGGGTAGTATGGACATTTTGATGATGTTAATTCTTCCAATCCAGGAACATGGTATATGTTTCCATTTATTTGTGTCCTCCTTGATTTCTTTCTTCAGTGTTATGTAGTTTTCTGAATACAAGTCTTTTATCTCCTTGCTTAGGTTTATTCCTAGGTATTTTATTTTTCTTTTTGCTATATCGAATGGGATGTTTTTCTTGATTTCTGCTTCTGCTGTTTCATTGTTGGTGTACAAAAATGCCTTTGATTTCTGGATATTGACTTTGTATCCTGCTGTTTTGCCAAATTCATTTGTTAGGTCCAGCAGTTTTTTGGCCGAGTCTATAGGGTTTTCTATGTACACTATTATGTCATCTGCAAACAGTGACAGTTTTGTTTCTTTCAAGTTAAGGCATTTAAATCACAATGCACATTGAAAAGTGATAACTGTTGGGGTTCTTGAAGAAGGCTCATCAGAGATCAGCTGCTCCAAGGTTGAGCAAGATCAAGATTTATAAAGATGTGGCACTCTGCAAAAACAGCAAGAGGCTGTTGAAGAGAGGCATGGTGTGGGAGCCTTTTTAAATGTGATATCTGTGGTCTTCAGAAAAACAAAAAAAGCTTTGTGAATTAAAGTTTGCCTGGCAATCCAATGCCATCTGAACATGAGGGAGCTAGCCCAACCTTAAACTCTGCGGGACAGAGCAGGGCAGGAGAGTCCAGGACTTGTTCATTGAGGTGGGCAGATACTGTCAGTGATAGATTCTGGAGATCTATTTTATCCAGACCAAATACCTTAACAACAGAGAGGAGATGAATCTCTCTGAGCAAAAGGGAGATTCTGCACTAGCAGGCAGATTTCCTGGGAGGGGCAGGCACAGGAGAAGTATACAAGGGCTCAATGGGACAAATAAACACTAAGACTGAAATATGTCTGACATTAGAATTAATAACAAAGTACAACAAACAAAACCAAACAAGCAAAACAAAATCCGAAAAGCAGAGCCTGACAGGAAGATACGGGTCTTCCCTGGGAGACAGGTGGCTTCTGGTTGAGTGAGGAATTGTCAGTTTTAGCATGGAATTGGTAGAGATGACACAGCTGCCTTTGTTGACACTGACCTTTTAGTATAAGATATCTCTACTGTAGAGGGCAAGAAACTCTATCTTTCTGAATACACTAGAGCTCACCACTGGCACTGTATGACGATTGGAGCACGTTGACTTATTTACCATTTTTCTTCTGTATCTCAGAGTAGAGGGTGACTCAAGGGGATGGTGCAGACCTCTGTGTTGCTAGAGCCAGAATGGTACAGATACTGTCCTGGAGTGCATGAGCATCCTTAATAGAGATAGATGTTTTCTTCAGATGTTCCAAGGGACACTGTTTGTGAGAGTGCCCACCACTGGTCAGCCCAGTTGCTGCCAGTGGTTCCCATCCTTTCTTGCCATCATCCTCCTTTGCCTCTGATAACAGCAGTTTACCCAGTGAAGGTAGTTATTTGTCTGCTAAGCATTTAGGCTTTTACAATTCATTCATAACCACCATTTCTTTCTTTCTGTCATCCATCTATCATCTATCTATCTATCTATCTATCTATCTATCTATCTATCTATCTATCATCTATCTATCTAATCTTTTAAACATTTTGTCAACATTGTAACAGTTAGGAGATAGCACAGGACAGTGATAAGTCTTGGACTTTAGAATAAAGTAGGCCTGATTTAAATCCTGGTTGAGCCCTTAAGCTGCATAGCCTTAAGGAACTTATCTTGTCTAAGAGCATGTTTCCCTGCAATAGAGGTAATGATACTTTATTTGTGGGGCCATTGTGAGGAATGTATAAAATGGATGTGAAAACCAGGCTTTCTTTCTTGCAAAAGTTGTTAAATATCTTCTCCTTCCCCTTCATTATTCATTTACCCAGATACAGCAATTCAAATAAACTTTGACTGTGAACAAACAGCAAATACATTTTCAAAATTTGGAGAACAATAAATAAATTTAAGGAAACATGGTATAACTTTCCAAAGATAATTGTCAAATAGTCAGTACTAAATCCCCTAGAATGAAGCATGTATCTCCTACAGGTTGGCCTTGGAAGGAAGCAGAATCCCTTAGTTTGTGGGAACTTGAGCATATTTATTTTTTAAAACAGAAGGAAAAAGAGAAAAAAAGTCAGTCATGCTACTTTATAGTATGCCTCATATGTTTTCCATTTGAAATCTCACTTACACCAACAGATAAACACTTCTTTATAACTCTCTAAAAATAAGGTATCTTTAGCTCAACCCAGTTATCTTCTAGAATAAGTAACTTTCTTTAAGGATAAAATTGGAAATTATGCTGCCCAGTGTTTGACATAAAAGTAGTTATACAATTAGGGACTAAATAACATTGTTAAATTTTTCTTTCAAATCATAAAACAGGACAGACTGCTCAGAATTAGCTTCATGGTTAGAATGAAACTTAGAGCCCTGAAGTGGACATTCATTTGTAGTCTGATCCAGGATTTGCATTTCTGCCTTCCTTTTTTCTCTGTTCTCCTAGCCATTATTTAATTATTTAAAAAACTCTAGAAATAGAAGTGCTCTCAGATTGGTTCCCTCTCAGTGGTGCCTACATTGCTTCACAAACCCTCTCATTAATCTACCTCTTCTTTGTCAGGGCTGTTCACCTGGAAGGAACCAAACAGGGACTAGGACCCAGTAGCTCACCTGGCATCCACAAAAGCTATGTCCTGAAACAGTGCCATTCCCACAGGTTTTAAATTTTTTTGTATGGATAATGCATTACATGACTTAGACATAAAAAATATAAGAAGGAAGGCAATGAAAGTTTCCTTTCCCACTCTCCCCATGCTCACTATTTATTCAGTTTCCAGCACCCATAGCAGGTGACTACTGTTCATAGTTTTTTATTCATCCTTCTGGCAAAAGTATATGTACATTCAAAGATTACATATATATGCATATATATACACACACATATATATACATATATATTCACACATATATGTATCCTCATATACACATATGCATGTCTATGATTAGTTTTCTATTGCTTTAATATTAATGGCTTTAGAAAGTCACACTTATCATTTGATAGTGTCAGTGGGTCAGAATGCTAACATGGCTGACCTGTTTCTCTCCCCAGGGTCTCACAAGGCTGCCATCAGGATTGGGTTGTGTTCCTCTCAGGAGCTCAGGGCTCATTGAGCACATATGGTTGTTGGTATAATTCAGTCCCTTGTCCTTCTGTGGAAGAGGCTTCAGCTCCTGGAGGTTGCATGAAGTCCCAACATGAGGTCCTTTGCGCTGGCAGCTCATTTTTTAACAGCTTGGTAACTGAGACCCCATTGGGCAAGTCTTTCTAACTCTCAGGAAGGGCTCTATTTCTCTCCTAATGATTCCACCTGATTAATTCAGACCCAACCAAGACACCCTCCCTTTTGGTGGACTTATAGTCAACTGATTTGAGGCTTCCAATTTCCACTGCAACAGGCAAAAAGGTTGAAAATCATCATTACCATTTTCACAACCACAACTAAGAAACATGAACAAATAGAATTGACACTCTCCTGTATCAATCAAAGAACTTAGGTTACAGGAATATCTATACCTTGAAAATGGGAGAAAGAGAGTACAGAGAATCATAGCCCGTAGTAGCAGAAGCCTCTGCAGGAGCAGTAGAAATTGAAATTAAGCAGAAGAAAAGAAAAAATAAAAATATGACTAGGAATTAATAAAACCAAAAATAGGAAATTAATAGAGAAAAACAACAAATCTAAAAGCTGTTTGCAAGGACTAATGCAATAGATAACTTTCTAGCCAGGCTAACCAAAAGTAAAAGAGAAAAGACAAATTTTTCAATACCAGAAATGTAAGAGAGGCCATCACAACAGAGAGAAAGAGAATGTGTGTGTTTGTTAATGGCTTTATGAGTTATGTCTTCATCCATTTGGAAATTATATTATTGAGTGGTGTACAATACAGATCCAACTTTTTTTTTCTATATGTTACCCAGTGGTCTCAAAACCATTTATTGAATATCCTTAAGGTACCACTGTTGACAAATCTAAAGTCCTGTATGTACAAAGGTCAGTTTCTGAATTTTCTTTTTAGTTCCATCAGTATGTCTCTTTATGTGTTTTAATTACTGAGGATTCAGAGCACATTTAACCTCTGGTAGAGCAAGTTCTTTCTGCATTGTCCTCCTTTTTCTGTTTTTCTTGTTTTTCACTTTTAACTTTTCACATGAATTTTAGAATTACCTTGTACATTAAAATCATTGATCATATTTTCATTCCTGCTATTATGAAGTTGAATATTTTCTTCAAGATTATAGAGTATGTGTCTACTTGGTCAAGCCTTATTTTGTAGCCTTTGGTAAAATATTAGAGTTTTTCATGTTTGGTCTTTGCTATTTCTTATTAAGTTTATTCCTAGGTAGTTTACTTATTTTGTTGCTATTGTGAAAGGCTTTTTCCACTTTTACATTTGTAACTGGATCTCTTTTGTGTTTTTGACAGCTATTGATTTATGCATATTAATATTTTATCCTACCATTTTTTGAGTTATATTGTGGTCTGTTGTAACATTGATTGACTTATAAATTTTCTGGTTCTAAATTCATATCATTTCCATATATATCTTCCTTTCACATTTTTATAACACAACTATCTTTCTTTAAAAAATTGGATTGGATATTACCTCTAAAACAGTGATTATCAATTGCATTAGAATTGATGTTCCCTTTCTATATCAAATGTTTTATAAAGATCTCTTTAGAATTCCTGAAACTAAATTTATTGGTCATTTACCTATACTCATGATTTTACAAAAGATCAATATTATGTCCTCATTTTAATATGAACAAGAAATACAGGGGAGATTCTAATAAAATAGTTCATGTTTCAATATTTAAATAATAATGATAATAAATAATAAGCTTGCCAGATGCTTACAGACATTTAAATGTAAGTTTCTATTTAAGAGCATCAAAACAATATTTGATTCATATGCAGCATAATTCTGTAACTAGGTACAAAAATATAATCAAGACTAACTATGTAATTTGTGGGACCCAGTGTAAAATTAAAATGCAAAGTTCATCATTTGGAAAGCAGAAAAAACATGCTGATGAATATACCAGTTGTGGATTTGCTCCTTTGTTAGCACCAGACTGAAGTTCTTGCTCTAGCTGAGGGTGGGAAGCAGGCCCAGATATCCTCCCTTGCTATGGAAATGTGGCCCCAGCTCATGGCAGATAGGTGACTCCAAAGGGTATTGCAACATTTGTGCCAGGATGTACTAGGTACCTGGATTAAGTGTGAACAGGCCTCTTCCTCCTAGTGACCCATTGCATAAGCCACTGAGCTGCTAGTTAAAGGCAAAGTTGACAGATGATGTGATGCCTACATGTGCCACCATGAGGCCTATGCACACAACTTTGACCTTTCCTCTGCCACTGCCAGGACTCTGAGTGGGTGAAGGGTGGCAGTGGGCTCAGGAACAGGATGGAGAGGGGAGGACAGAAGAGACTTGGGGTACCAGCAGTCAGAAAACAGATCACCTAAATATGCTCCTGGGCAAGCAGAAAAGCAGTGGAAGATGGGGTTGCTCCCATGTTTCCAATCTCCTGCTCATGCTCCATTAGACTTAACTTACAAAACACAAATTCAAAGATAAAATAGTTAACAATTTCAAGGTGGCATCCACAGAGCATTAAACCCAAAGTGTAGGGTTCTTCTGACAGTGGGGGTTAACATTGGTCCCTGATCCATGAAGCCAATAGACCAAAATAGGGGTTTATACAGTGATTCCCAAACCTATTTTGGAATCTAGATCAAGATATTTTCAGTTGTCACAATAATTCAAGGCTGAGATGGGCATTTGGTGTGTGGCAGGTAGGGACACTAAACTTCCTGAAAATGCAAAAAAAAGTCTCACATGGAAAAAAAATTTGTCCACCCCACCAAATCACAAATGTCAAATATCCCCAGACAATCATGCAGACAAAACCTGCTTACAAGGATCTAAACCTAACTCTGCTTAACATATGTATTCTAAACAATCTTTGCAGCTTTAATATACATACATCATGTTTTCAAACAGTAAATGCCATGTAAATTGAAAGTAGGTGGTCCTTGTGTTGTTTGAAATTTCACTGTTGTCTTTCATTTTGGAACATTCCATCTCCAACAACAGTCATGATGTTTGTTAGGGTAATGTTTGTCAAGATGTTTGAGTCACCACCTCTCATGGCTCTCGTAGCTGAGTTGGTCACACAGACACAAGTATGCTTGGTTATACCTTATTGCAAAATGCTGACTATAAAGAAGTTACTGATAATATTCAGGCTAATATTTTTCTTTCAATTTCAATGTATTTATTATAATTAGGTATATAAATATGACCATTTCATTTTGCCTTCTGATGGAATTGTGTCTACATATTTGTATATAGAATATAAACATTTTTTTAAATATAAAATTTTATTACAATACGGGCATTATACTAACTGAAATTTTCTTCTGAAAGTTTGTGAGTAGGTAGATTATAATTGAGTGGACAGAGCTGACTTCATTTGGAAGCCAACGTGCCATCTTATCCTCCAGTGAAGGAACCTGAATCTTTGACCCCTATTTCTCCCCCCAGGGAGACTCTGGAATGTATACAGAGGCTTTGGGTTAATCACAGAATTTCCATTAATCCTTTCTCCAGGGTTAGGCTTCTTTGATGTTCTATCTTACCTCACCTTGGCACCAGAATCTCCCAGTACCTGGTGCCTTTGTTTCATCTGACCACCCACACATTTAATTTCTAAGGAGGGATATGAGAAGGGATCTAGACAATGAAAGATGAGGAGATACAAATATCCTGCCACTACCAGGGACCACGTTTCTGTACTCACATTCCCTATTAAACTCATTAACCAACACGTTGGACTTGTCTTTGGCCTCTTGTTCCCTTTGGCCTTTGGGGTCTGCTTTGTATATATGATATGGTCTTTTCAAGGGGCAGTCACTTATTCATTTCATTCCAGGATAGGCTAGGAGGTGACACATAGCATCTTTGTCTCTACTTTGATGGTGGGAAGGGTAATCCCATTAACCATATTTTGGCTTTTGAAATGAAATAGGTATATTTTATTTGTTTTATTAAATAAAGTATTTAAAATCAAGAATAGAGGTTGGATTTTATAAAAAATCTTTTGCCATCTGTGGAAATGATAGTGTGATATATATTGTTTGTACCTAATTGACATACTGAACTATGTTGATAGATTTTCTAATATCGAACAATTTCCTTTTTTTCTGGTATACACATCATGTAGGTGATATCTCATGGGTAAAGGCTGGGTACTTACCCTCACTCCAACACACCTGATCACATATGGTGGGATGACCGCAGACAAACATGGTCTTGCAGAGAGTAAGAATGTCTTCTTACTCTCTTACTTTATGTACTTCTCTTATGAGGTTCCTAAGATAATTTCCCTGTGGCTGTTTTTTTAGGGAAACTTTTTCTTTTCCTTCTTACAAACCCTTCACTAGTTCTGACCTCCCTAAAGATGGCAAGCAAAGAGAGTCAAGTGAAAGCTCCAACTCAGCCCTTTGGAGGTACTTCTTACTGCACACTTGGCCTAGGACAAAAATACAGTGGGCCAATTAACCAACTGCTGGTGCATTTACAGAATGCTTTTTCAGGCATCACTTAATTTATGTTCATGGCAAACTTTACATGTGGCCCATCATGCATCTGGGGTTCAGGCTAGTTTTGAGCTCAAAAACATGGTTTTAAAATGGCAGAGTTAGGCCTATACCCTGGGCCAAAACTCTCATTCAAGAAGCAATCCTAGCCCTGGGTGGTGTAGTTCAGAGGATTGAGTGCCTGCCTGTGAATTAAAGGGTTGCCTGTTCAATTCCCAGTCAGGGCACATGCCTGGGTTGTGGGCCAGGTCCACAGTTGGGTGTGTGTAAGAGACAACCACACTTGATGTTTCTTTCCCTCTCTTTCTGTCTCCCTTCCCCTCTCTCCAAAAATAAATAAACAAAATATGTTCTTTTTGTTTTAAAGAAGCAATCCTGGAGTATACGTGTATACTTTGTTCCAGTGTTGGAGTGTAGTTACACCAAGTGTGCTGAGGGTGTTTGTTGAGCGAACAGTTATATGGGGCTTCTAGAAACTAACTGTAGGGGTAACAGTGGCCAATATGAAGAGAGATTGTGGGACCCCAAATGAGAGAGTACTGGTGGATGAAGAGAGGCCGTACCAAGGGGTGTGGGGATGGCACCGCCTTTCCTCAGTCAGTGCTGCCTCTTGCCATCCTGTGGGTCCTAGAAAGCTTTTTGTATGACTCTAGCCAGAGAAGATGCACATTTAACTTTGCTGTTGTTTTATTTTCTTTCTAACTTTTATTTAGAAATAATTTCAATTAAAAGAAAAGTTGTAAAATAATATAAATACCCATATGCATTTTACTCATGTTTAACTGTTTTAATAATTTATTTCATTTGTGTTCTTTCTCTCTGTGTATGTATGTGTGTATATATGTATGGATATATATACCTGTACATATACACATGGACACATAGAGTATTATAGTATTTTATGAACCATCTGAGTGTAAATGATAGTATGGCCTAAAGCTAAGTATTTCACTTAGACTTAAGTCTATTGTTTTATTAGAGAAAAATATTTGTTTCACTACTTGCTGTTTCAAACTACCTATCCCACTTAGGGGTGATGGAAATTTCCAGATTATTTTTTTTACGTTAACTACACAGCCATTTGACTAGCTGCTGTGAAAAAAATGTAACACATTACAAAATAATTTAAGAAATTACACCTAGTGTACTTATTTACCTAAAGCCACTCTTGCTGCAGTCCATCACCCTCACACTCTCATTCAACATAGCAATGGATGTCTGAGCCACAACAATCAGACAAAAAAATCCAAATTGGAAAGGAAGAAGTAAAACTGTCATTATTTGCAGATGACATGATACTGTATATAGAGATCCCTAAAGATCCCCAAAAAAGCTATTAGAACTGATAAATGAATTCAGTAAAGTAGCATGATACAAAATTAATATCCATGAATCAGTTTCATTGTTTTTATTTTTTTAATTTATTTGATTGTTGTTCAATTTAGTTGTTTGCATTTACTCCCCACCAGTCTCCCCCCACCCCAGCCAAACACACTTCCCTCCCTTGCTTCCACTCCACCTTGGTTTTGTCAATGTGTCCTTTATAGTTTTTCCTGAAAACCCTTCACCACTTTCCCCTGATGATACCCTCCCACTGCCCCTCTGGTTACAGTCAGATTGTTCTTAATTTCACTGTATCTGGTCATATTTTTCTTTTGTTGATTAGGTTTCAGTTAGAGGTGAGATCATACGGTATTTGTCCCTCATCACCTGGCTTATTGAACTTAGCATAATGATCTCCAGTTTCATACATGCTGTCAAAAAAGGTAGGCGCTCCTTCTTTTGCTCTGCTGTGTAGTTTTCCACTGTGTAAATGTACCATAATTTTTTGATACATTTATTTACTGATGGACACTTAGGTTGCTTCCAGCAGCTGGTTATTGTAAATTGTGCTGCTATAAACATTGAGGTGCATAGGTTCTTTTGAATGGTGTTTCAGCATTCCTAGGATATAATCCCACCAGTGGAACTGCCAGGTCAAAAGGCAGTTTCATTTTTAGTTTTCTGAGGAAATTCCATATTGTTTTAGAAAGTGGCTGCATGAGTCTGCATTCCCACAAACAGTGCACTAGGGTTCCCTTTTCTGTACATTTGCTCCAACACTTGTTATTTGTTGCTTTGTTTATGATGGCCATTCTGACTGGTGTGAGATGTTATCTCATTGTGATTTTAAGTTACATCTCTCTGATGACTAGTGATGCTAAGCATCTTTTCATATGTCTCTGGGCCCTCTATATATCCTCCTTGGAGAAGTGTCTGTTCAAGTTTTTGCCTATTTTTTACTTGGGTTTTTTGTCTTTCTGGAGTGGAGTTGTGTGAGTTTTTTATAGATTTTGGAGACCAAACCGTTGTCAGTGGAAAATATGTTTTCCCATATGGTTGATTCTCTTTTCATTTTAATGCTGTTTTCTTTAGCCGTGTAGAAGCTTTTTAATTTGATAGGGTTCCATTTGTTTATTCTTTCCTTTATGTACCTTGCTTTAGGGGACATACCATTGAAAATATTGCTGCCTGGAATGTCTGAGATTTTCCTGTCGATGTTTTCCTCTAGGGCTTTTATGGTTTCATGAATTATATTTAAGTCTTTTATCCACCATGAATTTATTTTTGTTTATGGTGTAAGCTGATGATTGAGTTTCATTTTTTGCATGTGCAGTGCTCCCAGCACCATTTGTTGAGGAGGCTATTTTTACTCTATTTTATGCTTCTGGCCCCTTTGTTGAATATTAATGGACCATAGAGACTTGGATTTATTTCTAGGATCTATGTTCTGTTCCATTGGTCTATGTGTTTGTTCCTATGCCAGTACCAAACTGTTTTGATTACAGTGGCCTTGTAATACAGTTTGACATCAGGTATTGTGATCCTCTTACTTTCTTCTTTCTCAAAATTGCTGCAGCTATAGGGGGTCATTATTGTTCCATATAAATTTCTGAAATATTTGTTCTATATCTGTGAAATATGTCATTGGTATTTTAGTAGGGATTGCACTGAATCTATAAATTGTTTTGGGTAGTAAGAACATTTTGATGATGTTAATTCTTCTAATCCGGGAGCATGGTACATGCTTCCATTTATTTGTGTTTTCCTTAATTTCTTTCTTCAGAGTTGTACAGTTTTATGAGTACAGGTCTTTTACATCCTTGGTTAGGTTTATTCCTAGGAATTTCATTTTTCTTCTTGCTATATCAAATGGGATTTCCCCCCTGATTTCTGTTTCTGATATTTCATTGTTGTTGTACAAAAATACCTTTGATTTCTGAATATTGACTTTGTATCCCACTGTTTTGCCCAATTCACTTATTACATTCAGTAGTTTTTTGGTGTAGTCTTTAGAATTTTTTATGTACACTATCATGTCATCTGCAAACAATGACAGTTTTACTTCTTCTTTTCCAATTTGGATGGCTTTTATTTCTTTTTCTTATCTAATTGCTGTGGCTAGGACTTCCAGTACTATGATGAATAGGAGTGGTGAAAGTAGAAATCCTTGTCTTTTTCCTGATCTTAGTGGGGAAGCTCTAAGCTTTTACCCATTGAGTATGATGTTGGCTGTAGGTATCTGGTATAGGTCCTTTATTATGTTGAGGAATGCTCCCTCTACTCCCACCTTGCTAAGTGTTTTTATCATAAAAATGTGCCATCCCCTATCAAGTGCTTTTTACCATCTATTGCTATGACCATGTGATTTTTGTCTTTCCTTTTGTTTATTTGATGTATTACATTTATTGATTTGCAAATATTGTATAATCCTTGCATCCCTGGGATGGATCCCACTTGATCATGGTGTGTGATCTGTTTAACATATTGCTGGATGCAATTTGTTGAGGATTTTAGACTCTATGTTCATCAGTGATATTGGCCTGAAGTTTTCTTTCTTTGTTATGTATTTATTTATCTGGTTTTGGGTTTAGGATGATGCTGGCTTCATAAAAAGAGTTTAGGAGTCCTCCATCTTCTTGGATTTTTCAGAATAATTTGTGAAGGATAGGGGTTAGCTCTTCCTTAAATGCTTTGTAAAATTATCCTGTGAAACCATCTGGTCCAGTGCTTTTGTGTGTCAGGAATTTTGTTGTTATTGCTTCAATTTCATCAACTGTTATTCATCTGTTCAGGCTTTCTGCTTCTTCATTTAGTTTTGGAAGATTATATTTTTCTAGAAATTTGTCCATTTCACCTAGGTTTTCAAATTTCTTGGAATACAGTTCTTTGTAGTAATTTCTTACAATCCTTTGGATATCTGTGGTATCCGTTGTAATCTCTCCTCTTTCATTTCTAATTGTACATATTTGGGTCCCCTTTCTTTTTTTCTTGAAGAGTCTGTTTAAAGACTTGTTGATTTTGTTCATCTTTCCAAAGAACCAGCTCCTGGATTCATTGATCCTCAGAATTGTGCTTTTAGTCTCTAAATCATTTAATTCTGCTCTGATCTTGGTTATTGCTCTGGGCTATCTTTGTTGTTGTTCCTCAAGTTCTTGCAGGTTAGGGTTAGGTTGTTTATTTGAAATGTTTCTACCTTTTTTAGGTAGGCCTATATCACTATGAACTTCCCTCTCAGGACTGCCATAAGTTTTTTATTGTTGTGAGTTTATTTTCATTTGTTTCCAGTAACTTTTTGATTTCTTTCTTAATCTAATTCTTGACCCATTCATTGTTTAATAGCATGCTATTCAATCTCCATGAGCTTGAGTGTTTTTGGTTTTTTCCCTTGAGGTTTATTTCTAGTTCAGTCCTGCAGTCAGAGAAAATACATGACATGATTTCAATTTTCTTGAATTTGTTGAAGCTTGTTTTGTGTTCTATCATGTGGTCTATCTTTGAAAATGTTCCATGTGCATTTGAAAAGAATGTGTATTTTCCTTCTTTGCAATGAAAAGTTCTATCCATATATCTGCTAAGTCCATTTGATCTAAGGCATTGTTCAATGCCATGATATCTTTGTTGATATTTTGTTAGGAAGATATGTCCATTTTTGACAGTGGGGTGTTAAAATTCCCTAATATAATTGTGTTGCTGTCAATATCTTTCTTGAAATCCTCCAAGATTTTCTTTACATATTTTGGTGCTTGATGTTGGGTGCATATATGTGTACAATGTTAATGTCTTCTTGATGGATTCTTCCTTTGATTATTTTGAAATGTCCTACGGTGTTTCTTTTTATGGCTTTTGTTTTGAAGACTATTTTGTCTGTTATAAGTATTACTACTCTGACTTTTTTTTACTGCCCATTTGGTTGAAATATTTTTTCCAACCCTTTACTTTCAGTCTGTGTAGGTTTTTCTTCTGAGGTGGGTCTCTTGTAGGCAGCATGTATGTGGGTCATCTTTTCTTACCCATACAACTACTCTATGTCTTTTGATTGGAGCTTTTAATTCATTTTCACTTAAGGTTATTATTAATAGGTACTTATTCATTGTCATTTTTTTGTACCTGTGTTATTCTCTCTGTCGCTCTTTTTTCCCCCTTTTCTTAAAGCAGACCCTTTAGTGTAGGAGACCTTTCTGCATGGCATGGGCCCAGCTCCCAGTTGGAGATGCACAGGATCCATGCCCACAGATAGGTTCCCCTATGGGGAATCAGGCCTGCTATGTACCTAGGCCTCTTTGAGTCTTGCTTTGTGCTAAATCTCCCTCACCCTGAATTGAGGACATTTACTCCAAAGTAACTTTCTAAAATCCATGCTAAACCCAAGGATGAGTGTAGCCAGTTCAACCACTTTTGCCTTTTCATTTGAAAATATCCTTCTTCTGTGATGTGATTAGCAGCATGGGCTCCTTTTTTTTTCTGTAAAAGGTAACCACCTAAAGCAAACCTGTGCATAATAAATGAGGACCATCATGTAATGTGCCCAGAGATAGAAATAAAGGCCTGACATGGGAGAGCTTGCAGCTTTTTGCTCTGCTTGAGAGCGAAGCCACTTGCCCTTTTCCTCCACAGGACTCAGTCATCCGTGTGAATGTCTCTCCCCTATCCACAGTGTCATGGACCCCATGAGCTGGGGTCCGCATCACTTTAGCATCTCTTGAAGTGCTTGTTTTGAGGAGGTATATTCTTTTAGACTTCTTTTGTCTAGAAATTCTTTATTTCGCCTTTTGTTTTAATTTACAATGAATTTACATTAAAATTTACATTTTAATTTTTGGATTGAGTAGTCTTGGTTGTAGGCCCTTGTTTTTCATTACTTGTAATATTTCTTGCCATCCCCTTCTGGCCTGGAGTGCCTCCACTGAGAAGTCAGGTGCTAGTATTATCAGGGCTCCTTTGTATGTAACTTCCTGTTTCTCCCTTGCTGCCTTTAAGAATCTCTCTTTGTCTTGGAATTTTGTCATTTTAATTATGATGTGTCTTGAAGTGGGCCTCTTTGGTTCTTCTTGATTGGAACTCTCTGTGTTCCCTGGATTTGTGTGACTTATTCTCTCATCAAATTAAGGAAGTTTTCCATCATTACTTTTTCAAATAGGTTTTCTATCCCTTGCTCTTCTTCTTCTCCTTCTGGAATCCTATTATATGGATATTATTACGTTTCATGTTGTCCTGCAGCTCCCTTAACACCTCTTCATTCTTTCTGAGCCTCTTTTCCTGTTCTTGCTCTTTCTGGGTGTTTTTTTTTTTCTACCTGCTTTTGATTCCTTCTATTGTGTTCTTCAGTTCAGAAATTGTATTCTTCATTTCCTCCGGGCCTTTGTTGATAGTTTCTATTTCCTTTTTCATGTTGATATAGTTTGCAGAGTAGTTTCCCTGTAGTTTTTGGTAATTCTCTGTGAGCTCACTGAAGTTCTTTATAACCATTGCTTTGAACTCAATATCTGATAGTTGAGTTGCCTCTATTTTATTTAGCATTCTTTCTGAGGCTTCTCCTTTCTTTTCATTTGGGGATTGTTTCTTTGTCTTCCCATTTTTTTGTGAGACTCTTCTTGTTAGCCTCTGCTTGTTAAATTGATCTGTTGTTACTCCCTGGGTTTATGGTGTGAACTTCTAGGGTAGGAGACTTATCATATTTAGTAATGCAGTCTCCTTGATCTCCTGAATTTACTGGTCTTGGGATGTCATTTATGCTGGCTCTCTGGATGTCTTTGGGTTTTGATGGTTGTTGGGTCTTTCTTTGGTGGGTCCTTCCCTCCAGCTGGTTTACTGAGGATTACCCCATCCACCACATTTTGTATTCTGTTGTGCAGGTGTAAACAGGTTGTGTTGAAGCTGGTTCTTTTGTCTGTCTGAGGTTTTCAGTCTTCTCTCTTGCTATCATTCAGTTGTTTGTTCTGGGTAATTTCTCCACCATTTAGTTGTAATTCCATATTGGTCCTGGGTGGAGGTTAGTGTGGCTTCCACTCCCTGCTTCATCTTCTTCCATTATTATCTGTTGGTGGTTCCTTTGTTGGTGGGTCCTCTCTTCTAGCAGGTGTACTGTTGTTCACAGCTCCCAGCTACTCTTTTATGTGTTCAGTCGGAGGGGGAAGGCAAAATGGATTAAGACAGCAAGAGGGTATTATATGGGACTTAAATTACCAACCCATAGAGAAGAGTTGGGAGATATTTTGGGTAAGTATAGTGTTAACTGTGATATTTCATCCAACTAGTCACTTTTGAGAGAGGGTGGAAAAAAGGTAAGACTCTTGTTAGGAGCAGAAGGATTGTGAATTGGTTCCAGAAAACAGTGAGCTTGTGCAAGATCAGATTGTCATGTATAGTGAGAGTAAAGGTTAGAAAATAGATGTAGTGTGTGAGAAAATAGAGTTAACCACAACAGCAATAAATTTTCAGAGAGAGTGAAGTGAGCTAAGATCCAGGAGCAGTGCTGTGTAGTATTTACAATTGTATGAACAAAAATTATTTGCAATTTCAATGGAGCAACAATCACATGACTGAATCTATGTTATCTGAATAACAAGAATAGGATGTACACAACCTATAGTAGTGTGCTATTGGAACACAAGTGAAGTGAAAGAAGGAAAATTAAAAATACACTGTCAAAGAGAGAACACAGAAAACCAGTGAAACAATGCAATTAAATATATAAAATGAAAAAAATGAAACAGAAAGAAGAGAAATAAAAAATACTAATAAAATAAAAGAAGTGAAAATAATGAAAAAATAATAATACAAATAATACCTTGCAAGTTCTCTGGAATAGCAAGGTGAAATTTGTCTCACTGTCTCAGTTGTTGGGATGATCCCTCTTTGGTTCTGACTCTGGTCTTTTCACAGTTCCAGGTTTTATAGTCTCACTTGTGGGGGGAAAACAAAAGAGGAGAAAAAGAAAAAAAAAGCCTCCTAATGGCTTTATACTAGCCAAGCCAGTTTTTCTGGTCTTCCTGGATGCTGCAGGAAGAGGGGAGATGGGTTTTGATTTTCTCCCTTCCTGTGGTTTTGCTCTAGCTGAGCAGCATTCTTCATAGTTGCTTAGTCTCCAGCCCATCTCCTCAGTTCTCTGCTGGGCACCCAGTGCCTTTCTGCACCCATCCTTTGCCTTCAGTCTACCAATTATGCTTTCCTTGAGGTGCACCAGTTAGGGGCAACTCACACACAACCTTCTCACTCTTTGCTGTCCTAGATGCTAGGGACTTTCAGAGTTTCTTCAGGGTGGTTAGGCTCCCCCCACTGAGTTGTCTTTTTGAGGATTGCTGACTTCCTGAGCCTGGTTGCCCTCCTAGGGAGTGGGAAAGGCAGGAGCATCTCCGCCTTCCTCTCAACAAGCCAGTTGGCACCACAGGGCAGGGGCATCACCCTGGCTGCCATGGTGAACACAGGGTATATGCCTCCTCTGCTGTTGCAGCCCAGGGTGGTGGTGTCGGGTGCACTGTGCCTCTACACAACAGGGTGGGCACACTCCACCCCCCCCACCACGGCTGTAGGGTGAGCATGTGGCCTCAGCTACTGAGGTGGGAACAAAGTTGCAGGGCGGTGGTGTCAGGCATGAGCCAGCATCTGCTGCTGCGGCAGTGGGGGTGGTGGGGCTCAGCAGTGGAGGGGAGGGGGTTGGCGACTGGGTCTGTTGTGCACCATTGGGGTTGTGGGCATGGTTGAATGCCCTCTGCTGCTGTGGCTGAGGGTAGGGTAGGGGCTCAGCAACAGTCCTGGTGGCAGAGGCAGGCCCACAGCCAAGGCTGGGGAGGCTACATGGGTGCAGATAGGGGAGACAGGGGTGGCTGCTGTGGGACAATTCCCTAAACAGCTACTGAGTGCCTTTTTTTTTGAAGTCTCCTGTCCAAGCCTGCAGCTTTAAACCAGCACCTGGCCTCTCACACAGCCCAACCCTCCAACCAGACCAGAGACTATCCAGGTCAGGGTCCATCACAGCCCAACTCTTCCCAGCCAGCGTCCACTGTCTTAGTGGGTGCACACCACCCCCATGTGTTTACCATTTTGTCCTTATTCCCCCCAGCAACTTCAAGCATCCAGGTCCATCCTGAAGCTGCTCAAACCTCCCTGTTTAGCAGGGGAGGGAGCCATTGACCTGGCTCTCTTCCAAGCATCCTGTGGCAGGCCTGGCAGGTGCAGGGCCTGGGTTGCAGCTGCCCTGGTCCCCACCCTGGTCCCAGGAGCCTTATTGTCCCAAAGCAGTTTCCTTACTATCTAAGTTTTCAATGTTCTGTACAGTTTTGGCTTCCCATCTTCATATATTCTGGGATATCATTGGTTGCTCACTCTGTTCCTCAGAAAATCAGCTAAGTGTTCCACCCATGCACAGGGCAAAGTGGACTCCACTCCCACCTATCTCACCACCATCTTTTTCAGTTGCATTTTTATATGCCAATAATGAATTATCAGAAAGGGAAACTAAGAAAACAATCACATTCACAATTGCTTTTAAAAGAATATAATACCTAGGAATCAATAAAACCAAAAATGTAATACCTGTACTTAGAATTATGAGATACTAAAGAAAGAAATTGAGGGAGATAAAAATAAGTGGAAACATATACCATTTTTCATATCCTGCATTTCATATCCTGAATTGTGATTCAGGATGCTTAGAAGAGAGTCAGATCAATGGCTCCCTCCCATGCAAAACAGGGAAGTTTGCACAACATCAGGATGGACCTGGATGCTTGAAGTCGTTGGGGGGAATAAGGATGAAGTGGTAAACACAGGGGTGCTGTGCACCCACGGAGACTGTGGACACCGCCTGGGAAGAGTTGGACTGTGATGAACCCTGACCCGGATAGTCTCTGGTCTGGTTGGAGAGTTGGGTTGTGTGAGAGACCAGGCACTTACTTGGAGTGGCAGGCTTGGACAGGAGACTTCAAAAAAAAAAAGGCACTCAGTAGCTGTTTAGGGAATTCTCCAGCAGCAGCAGCTCCCACCTCCCCCCCATGCAGCCTCCACAGCCTTGGCCTGGCAGTGGACCCATCTTTGCAACCAGTACCACCACTATACCCCTACCCTACCCAGGCCACAGCAGCAGAGGGTGCCCATCCATGCCAGCAACCCCAGTGGTGTGCAACCAACCCAGTAGTCCCCTTCCCCATGGCTGAGACCCCCCACTCCTGCTTGCACTGCCACTGCTGCCCCTTATCCCCTATCCATATCCTTTCAGTATTTTCATATCCTAAAAATGGTAGCCATAGCGTTTCATTTAAAGCAGCATTATATATGTATAATAGCATATATATGTTATTCTAATAAGTTGAACAAGGATCTACACAATGAATTTGCTGATTGATATTTTCCTGTTCTATCTTATGTATATTTATGATCCTTAATATTACATTTTAATGATGTACCCTGGAGTTAAGTACAATAGTTTAAAATGTTAATTGTTAAAGATATATCCTTGTATACCAAGCCTTATGTACTGAATCCAAGAATAGAAATATATACCACAACAAAGCATAATTCTTTACACCGAAAATTTACCTTTCAGTTCCTCTAAGTAGCCATGTCTACCATTCAATCACTGAAGATCCCGGTTAATGTGAAGATAGGGAGCTTGAGTCAGAATTACAATCAGAGCCAGAGCTGCAATCAACACACTGTCTTTCATCAAGGAAGTTTCACTACTAAAAATGCCAGATAAGGAATGAGTGTGCTTAACGATGCAGTTGATTTACATTCTGGTCCTATCACAATTATGAACCCAGTTGGTAGTGACAAACCCTTCAAAAATTGCCATTGGTCTGCAGAACACACTTTTGAGTAGTAGTATTGCGCTATAATATTTAAAGTAATTCAACTAAAACTTTACTTCTTAGGTAAATTACCTAAATTACCTGTGAGTAAAATGTGTTCTGGGAGATGATAAATAATTTGTGTAACAGTTAAGCCCAAAATAAAACTTTGGTTTGGTTAGACAGCATTAGACTATGAATCTTATTACTTCAGTTCCAGGCTTGCTTATTATTACACAGGTAAGGGTGTTAGATGCAGCCTTACAAATACAAATACAAAATACCTAGCTAAATTTGAATTTTAGATAAATAATAGATATGTATTTAGCGTAAGTTGTTCTATGTGCATATTTTACCGAAAGAAAATTGAAAATGCTGTTTATCTGAAAACCTAATTTAACTGGGTGTTCTTTATCTGGCAAACCTAAACTTAAAACTATGAGCTGACACTTTGGACTTACTGTGTTGCAATTATATAAGCAGTCAATGGCCACAAATATACCTCTTTTCCCTTCCAAATCTCTGACTGATTTCTTAGAGTGACAAGAAAAGTTAATTATTGATTGTTAAGAGTTAAGAATCATCCTGGCTGATGTAGCTCAGTTGATTGAGTGCCGACTTGCCAAGCAAGGGATTGCTAGTTAGATTTCCAGCCAAGGGACATGCCTGGGATGTGGTTTCCATCCTTGTTGGGGCATGTTCAAGAGGCAGTCAATCAATGTTTCCTTCTCATGTTGATGTTTCTCTCCCTCTTTTTCTCCCTCCTTTCCCTTTTCTCTAAAAATAAATACATAAAATCCTTTTAAAAAAGTTAAGAACAATGGGTAAATTTTGAAAACTTTCATAAGAAGTTCTTTTTCATTTTCTACCCACTAATCTTGATATGGTCCATAACAGAGTGATTTTTCCCTAGTATTGTTTAAGTGTGTAAAGACAAAACTGATATATAACTAAAGCAAATATCATTTTTGATTGCATAGTGAGTTTAGAGCATGTTTTTAGTAACAATTTTCCCTGTATTGATTGATTACACAAGCTTTATTTCTCCTGCTGGGCTTTCAGAATAAGAAAAAGCTTTAAGATTTTCTTTTAATTAAAAAATTCAGTTGAATGAAATATGGAGCCTAGAAATTTTAGCATGACTTAAAAAACTAATTTTATAGGTTAATTATAATTAAGGGTAAATAGAAATGAGATTTCAACTAACATATATATATATGTGTGTATATATACATAAATATAAATTCATGTACTAGATATTTTCAGATATATTTATTTAAATACATAACAATGCACAAAATGTAATTAGCTAATATTTGGACTTAAAGCCAGGTGTGCTTGCTTTAGATTTCACACTTTGAACTCTTCTGCCACCCCACGTCCTTTCCTAGGCTAGAACAGCATCTGGTTTGGGCATTACTAATGGCAGTAGCCAGTGGTTTTCATTTCCAACCTTGTTCTTCCAGAATTATTTCATTATATATCTTTATACACTTTATGTTCACAGTTTTCCACATTTCTCTGTGTCTTCAGCTACTCACTACAATTAGTCTTGGAGTCTATTCTTGAAAAGCAAATGAAATCTCATAGCAATCCTATAAAATAGAAATTTGGGGCCAAGTGACCCGTCTGAGCTTCCTTAAACTGTTTATCATGAGGACTAAATCTAACTCTATTAAAACAACAACAATAAAACAACCTAGTGGGATATATTACTTTTAATCTTAAATATTTTTTATTATAGAAAATTGTGCTTGGTGAGTTATGAGTAAGTGACCACACTAATATAACCTCACCTACATGAAGAAGTAAAATACTTAGGGTGACAGAAGCTTTCTACTATGCCCTCCTGATTTCTATTTATCTAGGTTCTCCAAATATAACCACTGTCCTAATGTTTAACTTCATAGATCAATTGCTCCTTGTTTTGCACTTTTTAGAAGTGAAATCACTCAATATGTAATTGTTGTAATTAGCTTTCTCTATGCAACATTATATTTGTGTGATTCATCCATATTATTGCATGTAGCAGTACTTTATTTTAATTGCTGTGCTGTATGCTATTGTAGAAATATACCATATTTATACTGTTGCACTGTTTCTAGTTCTTAGCTACTATGAATAATGTGGCAATGAATATTCTTCTACTTATATTTGGAGTATAAATATACACATTTCTGTTGATTTTGTCTTTAGGAATCTAATATAAGATAGCAGGATAACTGAGTTAAAGTTGCTATAGAAATTTAAAAGGTGGAGGAATGAAAAATAAAGTCTTAGCTTTTTCAAGTCCATTTGAATTTTAGGATTTGCTTATAAAAATATTGATAGCAGTTTGATTAGGATGACATAAAACTATAGATTGACACTTTTACAATATTTAGTTTTCCAAACCACAAAAAAGGATTATCTCTCCATTTATTGATTATTTTAAAAATAATGGTTTAGAGTTTTTCTGATAGAGAAATACTTTTATTTTCTAATTTATTCTGGTTTATTAAGATATAGTCACTATTTGTATATTGATCTTGTATCCAGTAGGATTGCTTAATTCATGAATTAATTCTAGTAGTTCACTTATGAATTATTTTGGAATTATTATATATGAGGTATGTCAGGAAAAAGTCCAGCCATTGTTAATATAACAAGAATGGTTTGCGTGACATTGATGTAACCTGGCAGCCAAGGACAGTGGACTTGAATGCACATGTGTGAACAATGACAATTCCACCGCACTAGTTAGTGGGGGAAATAGACGCTGCTGAGTAAGCATATGTATTGTGTGGCCATCACCTTCAAAATGACTGAGTGAATAGAGCAATGAACCTGCATCAAAATTTTCATTAAGCTTAAGCATCCCTCCACAGAAACTATTCAAATGATTCAGAAGGCTTGCAGGGATGATGCAATGAGTGCAGCAAAAATAAAAGTGTGGCACAAATGTTTTCAAGATGGTGGAGAATCTTGAAAGTAATCTATGTTCTAGAAGACCTGCAACAAATAGAACACCTGAGAATGTTGAAGGTGTACAGGCTGCAATCAACAAAGATCAGTGACTGACAGTGGGAGAACTAGAAGCTGACTCGGGATTCCAAAAAACTACTGTGTCCAAGATTTTGACACAGGACCTTGGCATGACACATGCTGTGGCAAAATTTGTTCTGCAGCTTCTGCTACAAAAGCAGAAGGAACATCATGCTGCAGTTGCTAAGGACTTGACTCAAACCTCTACCAATGAACCAGATTTCCTCAAGAGGGTCATAACCAGAGATGAATCATGGGTCTACAACTATGATATGGGAACAAAGACTCAGTCATCCCCATAGAAGTCACCTGGTTCTCCATGTCAGAAGAGACACAGCAAAGTCGCAGCAAGACCAAGACCATGACAACTGTTTTTTTTTTTGTGGGAAGGTGTTATCCATCATAAGTAAACCCCTCTAGGCCAAACAATAATAAGGAACACTACTTTAATATTCTTTGTCAGCTGAGAGATGCAATATGAAGAAAACAGCCATAGTTATGGGCCACTGGTGATTGGCAGCTTCATCATGACAATGCATCTGCTCATGCATTATGTCTCATGCAGAGATTTTGGCAAAACATTAAATCACCCAGGTGACTCAGTGCTCCTCACAACCCATATTTGTCTGGCAACTTCTGGATTTTCCCAAAACTAAAATCACCTTTGAAAGGGAAGAGATTTCACACCATCAATGAGATTCAGGAAAATACAACCAGACAGCTGATGGTGATTGGGAGAACTGTGGGACATCCCAAGTTGTCTACTTTGAAGGGGACTGGGGCATCATTGTCCTATGTACAAAATTTCTTGTATCTTCTTCAATAAATGCCTCTATTTTTCATAGTACATAGCTGGGTACTTTTTGGACACCCGCAGACATTTTGTCTGTAAAAAATGACAGTTGTATATCTTTTTTTGTAAGTGTCAATTTATTTTTCTTGCCTTATTATAATAACCATGGTCACCAGTGTAATGTTGAAGAGATGAAACCATGTCAAGCAATCTTATTTTATTCCTTAGCTCAAGGAGAAAAATTTTAATAGGCTATCATTAAGTATGATACTCACTGCAGGGTTTTTGTATATATACATCATTACTTTTTTTTATTATTTTTAATCCTCATCTGAGGACACTGTTTCATTCTTTTTAGAAAGAGAAGAAGGTGGGGAGAGAGAGGAAGAGGGAGAGAGAAATTTCGATGTGAGAGAGAGACATCAATCAGTTGCCTTCCTGCACATGCCCAGAAATGGATTGAACCTGCAACCTGGGCATATGCCTTGACCAGAATCAAACACTCGGCCCTTGAGTTTATGGGATGACCATCCAACCCACTGAGCCACCCCAGCCAGGGCTGTATACATGCTTTATTAAGAAAATTTTCTTTATCAAAAAAGTGTTTATGCATTTATTGCAATAATTATATATATGCATATATATACATATATATAGTGAATGGTGATATATAGATACACACACACATACAAAATGGTGAATTATATTTTCTAATTTCTAATCTTATATGCCAGGAATACATTTATCTCAGTTGTGATGTATTATTTTTTATATTGCATGTATTCAGTTTGTTAATATTTTCTTCAGGCACTTCCATATATTTTTAATTATACTTTTTCCATTACCATTTATTGCCCTTGTATCTTGTTCTACCTCTACCTACGCCCAACCTGACCTGCAAACACCACACTGTTGTCCATGTCAATGATTAGGATAGTTCACCTGGATATAGATATTCTTGATTCTCTTAGGATGAGTTCTTTTCAGAGTCTGTGACCAAGGTTTTGCTGAACTCATGAGTTGAGAAATGGGTCTTTGTTTCTATTTTTTTAGATGAATTGAGTTAGCGTGGTATTACATATTCCTAGTGCATTTGGTACAATTCACCAGTGAAACCAACTTGGGTTTGTAGTTTTATTTTTTGGGGATGCTTTAAGTTATATATTGAATTTCTTTAATAGATGTTGCACTTTCAGATTTCCATAAATTCTATTACTTTAAGAACTTGTTTATTTTATTTATAAATTTACTAAATCAGGAACAGGTTCATGATATCATTTTAATATATTTTAAGGTCTATAGAATATCTCCCCTTTTATTTTCAGATATTGTTAATTTTGTACTCTTTCATTTATTTTCTATCAATCTTGCCAGTGGTTTATCACTTTCATTGTGCTTTATAAATAACTGAGTTTTTCACTTCAACTATATATTTGTTGTTTTTTCTGTAATTGTACTCTGATCTTGTCTTTATCATTTCCTCCCTTCTATATCTTTGTCTCTCATTTGTGGTATTTTTTTGTTTCTTTTTGTTATTGTTGTTAGTTAATAAGTCAGTTTAACAATTGAGATACAAGTCAGTTTAGCAATTTTCAGCCCATTTCATCTCATGGCACACAGAAACTAATTAAACTTCTGTGGCACACACAAAATATATATTTTTTGCCAATCTGACAAAAATAGGTATAATTTTATTTAATTCACACCAGAAGGCTATTGTTGTGTTGTCTGCTGTCATTGTTTTTATTTGACAATTGAAAGGGAATGAGGTCAGTGCCCCTGACTAAACAATCAGGGATTGCATGTTTTAAAAATTCTTGGTGGCGCATTGATTGAAAATTGCTGAGTTGTATAATAATGGCCTTTCTTCTTTCCAGTGCATTTCAGGCTGAACATTTCTCTCAAAGCACAACATTAGCTACATCCATCAAGTTTTGATATATTATTTTTACTATAATCCACCCTAAAATATGTTCCAGTTACCTCTGTGATGTTGTTTTTCTTGTGAACTATTTTAAATTGCTGTGTTTTAGTTTGCAAAACACAGGGATTTTCTTGTTAAGTTTAGTTATTAATTTCTTATTAATAATTTGTAATTTTCACTTTGATCAGAAATTTTATTTTGTATGATACAATTCTTTAAAATTCATTGAAGCTTGCTTTTGACTCAGTGTATGGTCATTTTTAGTAAATTTTTTATGTGCAATGGGAAAAATGTGTATTTTATCATCATTTTGTGGTTTTCTATGTATGTCAATTATAATAGGAAATTATAAGGTGAGGTTGGCTAATGATGCATTTCAAACATTTTATGTATTCACTGATTTCTCTCTGCTTGTTCTGCTATGTACTGAATAATGTGTGTTAAAAATTTCTCATTGTAATTGTGGATTTATCTATTTCTTTTAATTATCTAAATATTTGCAGTATATATTTTGAGGCAATATAACTAAATGTCTACAAATTTAGAATATTTTTGTCTTCCTAGTGATTTGATCATTTTTTCATTATGTAGTTTCTTTTCCTCTGTTAATACTTGTTGCTTTTGTATTTGTTTGGTTTAAATTAATTTATAGCCGCACCAAACTATTTTTATTCCATTTATTTTCCACTTCCTAATTTTTAAAAATAGCTTATATCACTTAGCATAATAGTCTCCAGTTCCATCCATGCTGTCTCAAAAGGTAGGAGCTCCTTCTTTCTTTCTGCTGCATAGTACTTCATTGTGTAAATGTTCCACAGTTTTTTGATGCACTCATCTACTAATGGGAACTTAGACTGTGTCTAGCACTTGGCTATCATAAATAGCACTGCTATTAAAAAAAGAGTGTAAGTCAGTAGTGAATCATTTTCTAAAGGACTATTAAGAAACAATTGTCACAACTAGAAAACTGTAAATGGAATAATATAACTTTTTGAGAGAAACAATCCTTTTGCCTATGTATTTAGTAACCTATTCTTTCATACAGAGAAACGTTTTAACTAAGAGATGTATGTACAGTTTATTACATCACTACTATTGTTCATTTCTCAAATCTTTGAGGAAAATATGTCTACACCAGTTAACTTGGTGTCCTCAATCTGCTTTTAATTCTGTAAAACCTATAGGAGAGTATTTGAACATTCTTATGTTTAAATCATATCAAGCAGTACTGTGCTAACTTTTAAGACGAGGTTAGGATTTGTAAATACAAACTCTTCTCATTATGTAATTAACACATATGACTTCAGAGACAATAAAACATGTGATTTTAAAAGATAAAAAAATATTGTTTTTGCATATAGCTGTCCAGATCTCCTAACACCATTTGTTGAAAAAGCTATTTTTACTCCATTTTATGCCCCTGCCCCCTTTGTCAAATATTAATTGACCATAGAAACATGAGTTTATTTCTGGGCTCTCTACTCTGTTCCATTGATCTATGTGTCTGTCTTTATGCCAGTACCAGACTGTTTTGATTACAGTGGACTTATAATATAGTTTGATATTAGGTATTATGATCTCTCCTCCCTTGTTCTTCTTCTTTCTCAAAATTACTGAGGCTATAAAGGGTAATTTATGCTCAGCATCACTAGCCATTAGGGAGACACACATTAAAACAAAAATGAGATAACACTTCACACCAGTCAGAATGGCTATTATAAACACATCAACAAACAACAAGTGCTGGCAAAGTTGTGAAGAAAAAGGGACCCTAGGGCACTGTTGGTGGGAATGCAGACTGGTGCAGCCACTGTGGAAAACAGTATGGAATTTCCTCAGAAAACTAAAAATGGAACTGCCTTTTAATTGGCAATTCCACTGCTGGGATTATACCCTAAGTATCCTGAAACACCAATTTAAAAGAACCTGTGAACCCCAATGTTCATAGCAACACAATTTACAATAGCCAAGTGCTGGAAACAGCCTAAGTGCCCATCAGTAAATGAGTGGATCAAAAACTGTGGTACATTTACACAATGGAATACTACACAGCATAAAGAAAGTAGGAACTCCTACCTTTTGTGATAGCAAAGATGTAACTGGAGAGCATATGCTAAGTGAAATAAGCCAGGTGGTGAGGGACAAATACCATATGATCTCACCTGTAAGTGGAACCTAATCAACAAAACAAATGTGAGCAGAATAGAACCAGAGACATCAAAATAAAGAACAATCTGACAGTAACCAGAGGAGAGGGGGGAGGGAGATAACAGGGGAAAGAAGGGAGAAGGTAAAATCAAGGAACATGTATACAAGACACATGGACAAAGACAACAGTGGAAGAAGAATTGAATGTGAGAGGTGGGGGTGGGTAGGACAGGGGAGAGTAATGGGGGAAAATGGGGACAACTGTAATTGAACAACAATAAAAAACAAAAAATAAAATAAAAAATAACTCACGGTTGTGTTTTTTCTTTCAAAATTTGAATGTGGTGTAACAATCTTTGTGTTTTTTTTCTGTTTATTGAAGGGTAACATGTAAAAAATTATTTGCATCATAAATGTATAGCTTCATTAATTTTCATAAACAGGACATGCCTGTGTTACCACCACTTGAAAGAAGGAACAAAATAGAACCACCTTTTCAGCAGTCTTTCTTGGTCCTTCCAGTCATTATGTGTAGAAAGGCTCCACAGTGCAAAGGAAATTGCCTACTGTCACTGTCAATTTACCATGACCTTCAAGGTGTTCAACTGTTACCAAGCTTTTCTCATGGACCTTCGTCCAGGGAGGGTCTTTGTCTCTCCAACATTGGGAAACTTCCACTCTTCCTCTGTTAGGTCAAGTCTAGATGCTCAGCTTCTAGCCCTGCTCAGCAGCAGTAAATGCAACAAGTGAAGTGCACCAGAAGATCCTCAACTCACCTCTAAGTTTCTCCTCTTTCTGAAACTTGTGTTCAGTTCATCTAGTTCTTGTGCAAACAACTTCCACAGTGATATGATTTTGTAATGGAATGCGTTTTTCTCTTTGAAACTGCTAGATGGCCATGAAAGCAGAAGCAACTGGACATTTTTCATCTTTTTCTTTATTCTCTTTACACAGGACAAAATCTTCCATCTTTCTATATGATTTTTGTCACATCTGTTTAACATTTTATGTCTCTCATTCTTTGCCATAATTTGAATTATTTAAGCATATTTTGTCTTAAAATTTTTTAGATTTATTGATTTTGTTTGTATATACCTTTATTGTTTCTTTAGTAGTTACCTTAATAATTGCCAATATATTTGTATATTTTAAACAATACAAGGATGTTAATAAACTTAACAACACTTACTCTCCTTCACAAATGTATTATGTCTGTGCTTTTAATTCCTTTACAGTTTAAATCCCACAACGTTTTTGTTGCTGTATTCCTAGTATGCATGCAAAGTTTTTATATATAGTTATGCTTTCTGTTGTTTTTTATTTCATCTCTGAGTGTAATCTGAGAACATTTTCTTTCTGTCTGAATTTTATCATTAATATATCCATTAGTGCAGGTTTGCTGGTGATTAATTATCTTACTTTTGTCTTCCTAAAAATGTTCTTATTTCATGTTCGATTTCAAAAGATATTTTCACTGGATGTAGGTTTGAAGTTGGCAGGGTTTTTTTCAGCAGTTTAAAGATGCTTTATTGTCTTCTGCTTTACTTTTTTTGTTGAAAAGTTAAATATAAGTCTTATTGCTGTCCTTTTGAAGAGTATAGCTGTATTTTTAAGAGTGGTTATGGTTGTTGCTGTGTGTATTGTTCTTACTTGAAATTAGTAGGATTTAAATTTCGTGCTAGATATTTTGATATCAGTTTTTTGAAAATTCTCATCTATTAACTCTTTAAATATTGTTTTGGTCTTTTCTTCTTTCCTTTTCATCTGGGATCCCAACTATAGATATTATAGAACTTTCATGCTTGAGTTATATCTAATCTAAGTTTAACCCCACCCGATAAATTCTTAAGAGATTCAATTACTGTATTACTTTAGTTCTAGACTTTAATTTGCTTTTGTATAGTTCAATTATCTGCTCAAATATTTTAATTTAAATTTTATTGAATATATTTACTACAGTCTTCAATGCTCTTCTGTAATAATTTTATTATCTAAAGTCTAATAAATCTGTTTCTATTGTCTGTGTCTTCGCTTATTTCTGGTTTTCTTTTTATTTATAAGTCTGATATTTTTGGTTACATGCCCAACCTTGTATAAAAACTCTAGAGACCATTTGTACCACTGATTAATCTTGTTTCCTTTAGAAATTTTTACTTTTGCTTCCAGCATATGTTTAGACTACAAATATAGAAATCCTAAATCATCTTAATCAAGTCAGGGCCTGAGGTAAGTTAGGTATGCTCTGGGCCCTGGAACTAATTCTGGGATATTGATATGACTCTTGTTCTTTGGCACATACTGAATTCCAACTTTTGCCCCTTTAGCTACAAACTCTACTTTAAGGATTCATTTTAGAGATGGTGAATGAGAGAAAAACATCACAAATTATCTTCCCATTCTTATCTTTATAAATAATTTTTGCTGCGGATTTATTTTTTTTTATCTAATAATCTATTTTTTTAAATTTATGGGCAATTGAGTTAAGAACAATCAGGTCCAGTATGCTTAGAAATATAACTTCTTTGGCAGACTATTTATGCACCAAATATCAGATTCTAAATATATAAAGCAAACACAGATGCAATCAAAGAAGAAACAAACAGAAGCATTATAACAGTAGGAGACTTTAATATTAAACTCTCAGTAATGAAGATGACACCCAGACAGAAGATTAATAGGGAAAGAGAGGGCTTAAACAACGCTATAGACTGATTGGACCTAACAAACATCTCTACACCACTCTGCACAAGAATAACGGAATAAATTCTTCTGAAGCACACATGGAGCATTCTCCAGGATAGACAACATGTTAGGCTACAAAACAAGTCTTAACTAATTACAAAATGATTAAAATAATATAAATTGTTTTTTTCTGATTACAAAGGAATTAAACTAGAAATCAGTAGCAGAAGGAAAACTAGAAAATCCACAAATATATGGAAATTAAACTACATACTCTTTTTTGTTGTTGATGTTTTTAATTTTTAAAAATGTTTATTGATTTTTAGAGAGACAAGAAGGAGGAGAAAAAGAGAAATATAAAGAGAGAGGGAAAGAGAGAGGAAAAAAACATCAGTGTGAGAGAGAAACATTGATTGGTTGCCTCTCATATGCCTCCTGACCAGGAATTGAACCTGTGACCTAAGCATGTGCCTCAACCAGGAATTGAAGCCCTAACCTTTTGGTGAATGAGATAACACTCTAACCAACTGAGTCACACAAGCCAGGGCTAAACTACACACTCTTAAACAACTAAAGAGAAAGGAAGAAAGTACAAAAGAAATTAGAAAATCTTTTGTGACAAATGAAAATAAAACACATTATAACAAAACTTATGGCATGCAGTAAAAGGAATTTTAAGAGGAAATTTTATAGTGGTAAATGGTTACATTTAAACAAATTTAAATTAATAATCTAATTTTGCATCTCAAGAAGTTAGAAGAAGAAAAAATTAAATTCAAAACTAAAAAAAGAAGGAAATAATAAAGATTAGAAATAAACAAAATAGAAAATAAAAAACAAAAAAAATCAGTAAGATTGAGTCAATTTTTAAAAAAGATTAACAAAGTTGACAAACTCTAACTGGACTGACTAAAAAAAATGAAAGAGGACTCAGCTAAAATTTGAAAGGAACTTTGGGGAATACAGCCAGTGCCACAAACATAAAAAAGATGATAAGATAATACCATGAACTGTATGCCAACAAACTGAATAACCTTAAAGAAATGGATAAATTCTAGAAACATACAGCCTACCAGCACTTGATCATCAAAAAAATACACAATCTGAATATACCTATAACTCTTTAGGGGATTTAATAAGTCATTAAAACATCCTGATAAAGCAATGCCCAGGATCAGTGGCATTACAAATGAATTCTACCAGACATGTAAAGAAGATACCAGTTCTCTTTAAACTCAAAAAATTGAAGACGTGGGAATATTCCCAAACTCATTCTGTGAAGCCAATATTACCTAAGCCACAAAAAACAAAGCCAGACAAAAACACTACAAGAAAAAGATAACCCAATATTTCTGATTAATATTGATTCAAAAATTCTCAATAAAATATTTGCCAACCAAATTCAAGAGCAGATTTTTAAGATGTTAATACTAACCAAAATTACATATAGAGTCAATGTAATTCTTATTAAAATCTAATGCCATTTTACTTGCAGGTATAGAAAAACCCATCCTAAAATTTACATGGAATGACAAGGGACCCTAAATAGCTAAACAATCTTAAAAAGATAAAAGTCTCAAAATTTCTGATTTCAAACATGTTATAAACCAATAGTGATGAAAGTGGTATGGTTGTGGTATAACAATAGACATACAGGCCAATGGAACACAGGAGAGATCCCAGAAATAAAACATTACACAAATGGCCAAATAATTTTAGGTAAGGATGCCAAGACAACCTAATGGGGGAAGGATATTCTCTTCAACAAAGGATGCTAGAAAAACTGGATATCCACAAGAAAAAGAAGTAAAGTTAGACTCTTATTTTACTCCATATACAAAAACTGACTCAAGTTGGAATAAAGAATTCACTGTAATAATGAAAACCTACAAAATTACTAGAAGAAAACAGAGCAAAAAATCTTCAGGACATTAGATTTGACAGTGAGTTATTTAGATTTGATACTCAAATAAAAGCAAAAATAAACAAATGAGACTTCAACAAATTTAAAACTGTGTGTTGAATAACACAATGAGCAGAGTGAAAAAAATCTATGAAATGGAAGAAAAAATTTGAAAATTATATATCGGTTAGAGTAAATATTCAAAATATTTAAAGAACTAGTACTCAACAACAAAAGTAAAAATAATGCAATTAATAAAATAGTAATTTCAAGGTATATTATAAAGCTAAAATAATCAAAACACTATAGTACTGGCATAAAAACAGTCACTCAGACAAATAGAACAGAATCAAGAACCCAGAAATAAATCCATGCACACACAGTTCATTTATATTTGACATGTGAACTGAGAATATTCAATGGAAAAATGATAATCTCTTTAATGAATGGTGCTGGGAAAAGTGGATATTCACATGCCAAAGAATAAAACTAGACCATATCTTTCACCATAAGCAAAAATTAACTGAAAATGAATTAAATACTTAAACATAAGCCCTGAAACCACAAACTCCTAGAAGAAAACAGAAAAAAGGTGCTTTGACTTTGGTCTCACAAATTTTCTGGATATGACATCTAAAGTACAAGCAACAAAATAAAAAAATTTAAAAAGTACATGGGACTACATTAAGCTAAAAAGAAACAATCAGCGAAATGAAAAGACAACCTGCATAATTGGAGAAAATATTTGCAAATCATATATATCTGGTAAGGGGTTAATTTTCAAAATATATAAAGAACACATAAAACTCAGTAACAAAAAAAGGCCAATTTAAAAAATGTACAAAGAACTTGGATTAAGATTTCTCTAAAGAAGATAATAAAGAGGCCAACATGTTTATGAAAATGTGCTCAACATCACTGTAAACTCAAACCATAATGAAATGTCATTTCCCATCTGTTAGCCTATCATGAAAAAGATAAAAAATGCTGGTGAAGATGTGATGGAAAAAAGACCTTTCCACTAGAATTGTAAATTGGTGGAGCCACTATGGAAAACAGTAAGGAAATTCCTCAAAAATTAAAAATAGGACTTCTGGCCAAGATGGAGGTGTAGGTACATACACTGTGCCACCTTGCACAACCAAAAGAAGGATAATGACAAATTTAAAAACAAAAACAACCAGAACTGACAGAAAATCAAACTGAATGGAAGTCAGAGACCAAGGAGTTAAAGAAGACATTTATCCAGACCACAGATGTAGATATGGGCAGCTAGGGGGAAGAGGACCTATGGCAAGGCAGAGGGTGGCAGAACAGGCAATCCCACATTTGTGTGTGGATAAACTGGGAGAAAAAACTTGGGAGCAAGACTGCACATCCCAGGGTTCTGGCACAGGGAAAAAAAGCCTCAAAACCTCTGACTGAAAAAAACCTGTGAAGGCTGTGGTGGTGGGAGAAATGCCTAGCCTCACAGGAGAGTTCATTGGAGAGGCTCACAGGGTCTTAGAATGTACACAAACCAGCCCACCTGAGAATCAACACCAGAAGGGTCCAATTTGCATGTGGGTAGTAGAGAAAGTGACCTAAAGTCGACCAAGAGCCGAACAAGCAACATTGTTCCCTCTCAGACCCCTCCCTCACATAGAGTGGCACAATGCAGTGATATGATTGCCCCAACCTGGCAAATACCTAAGGCTTCTCCTCTTACTATGTACCAGGCATGCCAAGACCAAAAAAAAAGGCCTAAATGAAAGAACAGATCAAAGCTTCAGAAAAAATAGAACTAAGCAATAAAAAGAGAGCCAACCTATCACATGCACAGTTCAAAACACTGATAATAAAGATGCTCACAGAAATCATTGAGTACGTTTGAAAAATAGAGGAAAAACTAAAGCTGTGAAAAGTGAAATAAAGAAAATTGTACAGGGAACCAATAGTGAAGGGAAGGAAACTGGGACTCAAATCAACAGTTTGGAGCACAAGGAAGAAATAAACATTCAACCAGAACAGAATAAAGAAAGGAGAATTCAAATAAATGAGGAGAGGCTGAGGAATGTCCAGGACAATTTTAAATGTTCCAAAATTCAAATCATAGGGGTCCCAGAAGGAGAAGAGGAAGAGCAAGAAATTGAAAACATATTTGAATAAATAATGAAGGAGAACTTCCCCAATCTGGCAAAGGAAATAGACTTCCAGGAAATCCAGGAAGCTCAGAGTTTCAAAAATGTTGGACCCAAGGAAGCACACACAAAGGCACATCACAATCACATTACATAAGATTAAACATAAGGAGAGAATCTTAAAAGCAGCAAGAGGAAAGGAGATAGTTACCCACAAAGGAGTTCCCATGAGATTATCAGCTGATTTCTCACAAGAAACCTTGCAGGCAACAAGGGGCTGGAAAGAAGTATTCAAAGTCATGAAAGGCAAGGACCTACATCCAAGATTACGCTATCCAGCAAAGCTATCATTTAGAATGGAAGGACAGATAAAGTGCTTCCCAAATAAGGTCAAATTAAAAGAGTTCGTCATCACCAAACCATTATTATATGAAATGTTAAAGGGATTTATCTAAGAAGAAGAAGATGATCAAAAATATGAACAGTAAAATGACAACAAATTCACAACTATCAACAACCAAACCTAAAAAGACAAATACAAAAACAAACAAGTAGAAGAGAAACCAAACCAGAGAAATGGAGATCACATGGAGGGTTATCAGTGGGGAGTGGGAGCAGGAGAATGAGGGAAAAGGTACAGGGAGTAAGAAGCATAAATTGTAGGTACAAAATAGACAGGGGGAAGTTAAGACGGCGATACCAAAGAACTTTTATGTAAGACACCTGGACATGAACTAAGGGAGGGTATAGGTGGGAGGGGGGTGCAAGGTGGAGGGGAACAAAGGATATGAAAATGGGACAACTGTACTAGCATCATCAATAAAATATTTTTAAAAATTAAAAAATTAAAAAATAGAACTACTATATAATCCAGAATCCTACTTCTTGGTATATATTCAATGGAAATGAAATCACTATATTGTAGAGACATTTGAATCCCTATATTTATTGCAGTATTATTTGCAATAGGCAAAACATGGAAACAACCTAAGTGTTCAGTGAAAGCTGAATTAATACTGAAAATGTGGTAGATATATAAAATTAAATATATACTATTCAGACATAAAAATATGGAAATCCTGCTATTTGTGACAACATGGTTTGAAATTGAGGGCATTACACTAAGTGAAAAAATCAAGGACAGGTAAATATGGTATGATCTAACTTTTATGTGGATTCTAAAAAGCAAGTAAACAAACAAAAATAAAAATAAAAATCCAAACTCATTGAAAAACAGAAGGTATGTATATCTGCTCTTCAAGCAATGTGAATTAGATATGCTGAATGGGAACCAGTGATATTGTCCCAAACAAGCTTAAATGTTGATAAAAGCAAAATCTTCGTGCTTAGGGTAGACTGGAACTTATGTCAAAAGCCTGTGAGTGCCTTCTAGAGATAACTACTGACACTATGGACTAGAGAATTCCCACTGAGGAAGTTCTCAGTTATTATGTTGCTATTGAACATTCATTGAAGCTACTACTATACATGAAGGACAGAAAGTGACCTTGAAACCTAAAATACCCACACATTTAGTGTGATGCCAGAGAAATACTCTAATGGGGATGGCAATGCCCTGAAGAGTTCTATAAAAATATGAAAATGGTTTAGATAGGATCTTGTTGCTGGAGCAATGCAAGGAGGAGATATGCACAAGCAGGATGTTTCTTTTCCCCTAAGACCGTGTCTAGAACTATGTGAAGAGCTGCTGGATTCTACTGTCATTTTGAAGTGCCCTGCAAAGAGCCCTCAACTGATTGACAGAGTTGCTTGGTTTTTGGACAGCAGCTCCAAAGTGAGCAGATGATATCCTGTTTGGAATGCCACCTGTTTAATCAAGGAAGGTAAAGGCAGATCACGCTAGTGTGCAGAATAGCATGCAGTTTTCCCAGCCCAGCAGTGATGGAAGAATTGAACAGTGGTAAAAGACCTTATGTTTGGATTTTTACTGATTCATGGATGTTGGCCAATGGCCTGGGAAATCTGGCCTGTTAAAGGGATGCCTGTATGGGATATAGCCCTATTAAAATCACTGTGAAATTTTTTAAATTGACTTTAGAGAGAAAGAGGAAGGGAAGGGGTGAGAGCGATAGAGAGAATGAAAGATAGAAAGAGACATTAATTTGCTGTTTCATTTATTTATGCATTTTTGGTTGATTCTTGTAAGTACCCTGTCTGGGGATCAAACCTATGACCTTGGTATATCAGGATGATACTCTAAGCTATCAGGCCAGGGCCTTGAAAATTTGAGAAGTGTATTAAAGCATGACATATTGATGCCCATCAAAATATTCCCCCTTCCATGTTTGAAAGGTGATTGAAATCAGCAAGCAGATACCCCTGTGTGCTTGCTTAAGGTGGCCACATGGGTCCATGAATAAAGGAATTTGGGGTTACTGCAGCAATGCAGAGATAGGCTGAATCTAGACATATTTTTCTTCTACCTGCTGAGGCACAAAATGCCAATAAGCTCTTCTGCATTCCAGCAAAGGACGCAGAGACCAAAAATGGCCATTTGGCAGATTTTGTGGTGGGAAGGACCAGAACAAAACTGTTGAGTGAGACTGATGCTGATAGCCCTTGGTGCTATGAATGAGTCCTGAGAAGAACAGACACTGACTCTGGACCAGGCTTCACTTACCTCGTGGTGGGTACTGATGCTCAGTGTGCTATGGAAGGACCAGAACAGAAGATATTATACAAATTTTAATGGCTGAGCACCATGACAGACCAAGAGACACACTTTATAGCCCCAAATGTCCAACAATGTGCAGAAAGATGTTCTCCTCAGAGGAACAGTTTGACAGAAAATTGGAATGGACCATTGAACAATTGATTGTGTAAAATAGGGGGAGGAAAAGTCCCCCCACTGAAGAGGTGACTACACTTTCAGAAGTGTGTGTTCATGCTCAATAAGTTTGAGGCTAAAGAATGACCCTCTAGATATTCTCTGTTTCCCTGGTGGAGCTGGGGAAGAGGAGTGGGGAAGGATGCTGGTACAACTATGTAGTTTTTCCCAAGGAGAGGCTTGTATGAACACTATATATATAGTGTTCAATATATATATATATATTTCTTTCTTCTCCACATCCCTTTAACTTTCTTTTTCTCACCAGATGTAGTAGTCACAGGACTAGGGTGCTGCTACAATGATTGGGGCAAGGATAACTTCTAAGCAAGAAACTACTTTTAACTTGTATGTCGTAATTTCTAAGGGCCTGATTAAATGGATTGTGCCACCACCCCATCTGAAGAAAAACTGGGAATAACAGAGAATGCAGCTCTTGGCATAGTAGTTAAAATTGCTCACTACTTCTGTGCCTGTGTGACCTTATCCTCTTTGAAGAGAGTAAACTGAGGGGAAGGCACTAGCAAGACTTGTATTGCTGTCTCCTATCTAGACCAGCACAGAAACCAAACCCAAAGTTCTCTCCAAAGATGGAAATATCTGCCTATAAAGGAGAGAAGAGATAATAGAAGCTGAGGGGAAGGAAATAAGTTACTAAATGGGGGATGTCCAATATTAAGTTAACACTTCAAACACATCAGAGCAAATCACATCAGAACAAGAGATGATATTGTCTTTCAGCTAATTACACCAGATGCATCATAGGGTGAAGTCATGTGTTTGCTGAGACCACTACTACTTTTAGAACCATCAGATAGGAGAATAAAAACCAGAGTGGCCTCACCCTGGGAGACACTCTCATAGATATAATGATGGATTGATAATTTTGTTTTGTTTTAAGTATATTTTAGTGATTATGCTATTACAGTTGCCCCATTTTTCCCCTTTACCCCCCTTCTCCCTGTACTCCCCCTCCATCCAACTTTCTTCCCCACCACTTAGTTCATATTCATGGTTCATATATATGAATTCTTTGGCTTCTCCATTTCCTATGCTATTCTTAACCTCCCACTGTCTATTTTGTGCCTACCAATTATGCTTCATATTCCCTCTACCTTTTCTCCCAATTCTTCCCCTCCACCTCCCCACTGATAACCCTCTGTGTGATAGCCGTTTCTGTGATTCTGTTCCTATTCTAGTTGTTTGCTTAATTTTTTTTTTTAGGTTTAGCTGTTGATAGTTGTGAGTTTGTTAGATTACTGTTCATAGTTTTGATCTTCTTTTTCTTAGATAAGTCCCTTTAACATTTCATATAATAAGGGCTTGGTGATGATGAATTCCTTTAACTACATCTTATCTGAGAAGCACTTTATCTGCCCTTCCATTCTAAAAGATAACTTTGCTGGACAGAGTAATCTAGGTTATAGGTCCTCATTTTCATCACTTTGAATACTTCTTTCCAGCCCCTTCTTGCCTGTAAGGTTTCTTTTAAGAAATCAGCTGATAGTCTTATGGGAACCCCTTTGTCGGTAACTCCCTCCTTTTGCTGCTTTTAAAATTCTCTCCTTATCTTTAACCTTGGGTAAAATTTAATTATGATGTGTCTTGGTGTGCTCCTTTTGGGTCCAACTTATTTGGGACTCTAAGCTCCCTGGACTGTATGTCTATTTCCTTTGTCAAATTGCGGGAGTTTCTTTTTTAATTATTTCAAGTAAGTTTGCAGTTTCTTCCTCTTTCTATTCTCCTTCTGGCACCCTTATGATTTGGATGTTGGAACGTTTAAAGTTGACCTGGAGGTTCTTAAGCCTCTCCTCATTTTTTTGAATTCTTCTTTCTTCATTCTGTTCTTATTGAATATATATTTCTTCTTTCTGGTACAAATCATTGATTTGAGTCCCAGTGTTCTTCCCTTCACTGTCTGTTCCCTGTATAATTTTCTTTATTTCACTTTGCACAGCCTTCACTTCTTCCTTTATTTTGCTGCTGTACTCAATCATTTCTTTGAGCATCCTAATTACCCGTATTTTGAATTGTGTATCTGATAGATTGACTATCTCTTCATTTCTTAGTTCTTTTTCTGGAGTTTTGATCTGTTCTTTCATTTGGGCCATATTTCTTCATCTAGGTGCACCTATTACATTGTAAGGGGGAGAGCTTTAGGTATTTTTCAGGGAAGGGCAACCCACTTCACTGCACTGTGGTGCTGTATGTGAGAGAGGGCTCTGAGAGGGAACAATGCCACTTGGTTGGCTCTTGCCCTGACTTCAGTCAGTTCCATGCTTCCCACAAGCAGATCATACCATTTCAGGTGTTGATTCCTGGGTGAGCTTATGTACATTCTAGGATCCTGTAGACCCTTCCAACAGACTCTCCTGTGAGACTGGAAGTTTCTCCCACTGCCACAACCCCCACAAGTTTTTTTAGAGCAAGAGGTTTTGAGGTTTTAGAGTCCCATGCTGGAACCCTGGGTTGTGTGGTCTATCTCACTCCCTGGTTGTTTCTCCCATCTTATCCATCTGTGAATGTCAGATATCCTGGACTGCCATCAACTGCCTTGTCACTAGCCCTTGCTACCTCAGCCTTCCATCTCTACACCTCCTACTAGTCTGGATGAGTGTTTCTTTTTCTCCTTGGTTGTTGGACTTCCATACAGTTCAACTTTCTGGCAGTTCTGGTGTTTTTTTTAAATTGGTTGTTATCCTTCTTTTTTTGTTGTGTGAGGAAATGAAGAGCATCTACCTATGCCTCCATCTTGTTTGGAAGTCCTGGGTTGTGACGGACTGATAGTTATTAGTGATTTGGATTTTAGACATATGCCAGCATCTTTTGTGCTATACATCATTTTGCTATCAGAGGTCCAAAATGAGAGACCATGGGATGGACTATGACATAATAAAGTATATATATTTATCTCTGTCCCTGATGCTGATCACAGAGCCCCTGGGGCCCAGTTATTTCCTAGGTGAAAAGAGCACAAGGAATATCTTTTATTGTAGTATTTGTCTTTGACCTTGGTTCCTGACACAGAGCTTCTAAATCTCTTGAAATATCCTGAGTGATATCTGTGTCCTTTGTTCTAAAGAGATGACTCTTGATGGGCTCCTTAATAAGGCTGGTCGCCAGAAAGATCAAGTCATCTTTAGAAGCTTAGAATTTTCAGCCCCACCGCTCCATTCTCCAGACAGTGAGATGAGTACTTAGAAATAGAATTAATAATTGATCAAAGTTCAATTGCAGAAGCTCTAGCAATTGGGACTTTTCTTGACCTTGCCTTATGTATCTCTTCATCTGGCTATTAATTCATGTCTTTTATTATACTCTTTAAATATTACAAGCTGGTAATTGTAAATAAGTGTTTCCATGGCTTCTTTGAGTGATTTTAACAAAATATTAAAACCAAAGTTGGGGTTATGGAAACCCTAATTTATAGGCAGTTTGGTCAGAAATTGTAGTATATTGTTAGTGTCAGAAAATTCCTTGATGTGTGCAAAACCCACACCTCTTGTTTCAGAAGTAAAGTAGGTAATAGTGAGAGTAAAAGAGAAAAACAAAAGAGGACTGTGGTTTCCTTTACAGGACCTAATGGCTTAATTTGCAATTCTCCCTTAAGTTAATGTTTTCTCTCCTGTATTGCTATTGATCTCTCCTCTCTCTGCTTTTGCTTTTGTCTTAGACTTTTTTTATCTACTATTTCTATTTAACTAGAAAGAAAAAATATGATTCCCAACCCAGGTGATGAGCCATCTTTCATTTATCATCGTGTCTGGGAAGTTGTATGATGCTTTGTGTGGCAAATGCTGCACAAAATAAATTGCAATGAGTGCACAAAATAAATAGGTAAGGAGCAGCATTTCTTGAAAAATAGATAATAGTTTTAAGTAAATATTACTCATAAATCTTGATATCATAACCCCTTTAAGATTTTTTGAGGGGTGGAATAATTCTACAACAACTGAAATTAATAATGAAGAGAATGAATATTTTTTCTAAAATCTTTTAGTATAAAAATCTTTCTAGCAAAATAAAACAATGGAGTACTGATAAATTTTTTAATAAATTGAGTTCCATCAAGATGGTGACTGTGTTTGCTACCATTGGGTAAGGTGACTGTTGGGGAAATTTAATAAACTTTCTAGTTTTTCTGATTCTCAACTACTTGATTGAAATAATTTGGAGGAGACCAAGTCCTAAGGGTGAGAACAAAATCTGAGGGATTGAAAATGAAGTAGATGTGTCCTCCAACCACTTTACACACACACCCTCTACCCTTTGCTCATTGGCAGAATGTGGATAAGTTTCATAGCACCTGTTTTCTCACCAATATTAGCAGCAGAAATTATGAAAACAGTTGGCACAAACAACAGATTTTTCTTTTGTGAAAAAACAAAATTAGAAACAAAACAAACTAAAATTAATGATCCTAAGTACAAACTTCTCAGATTGTCATTACATTAATACTTTGATCACAATAAACACAATTTGTGAGTTTTGCAAAGTGAATGGCTAGAAAATCATCATCATGTGGCTCAGGTTGATTATGAACACCAAAAAATATGACATGATTAATTGTTTATGAATTAATTCAGAGAAGGTATACAGTCACTTTGGATAAGTCATATTTACTGTACACTCTCAGAATTGTCTTCATTGATTACCAGTTGGATACTCCATCCTGTAAATAGCAAGCTATGTGTTTCAGGTTTATAAAATTCTTGCAAAACAAAGTAACAATGGGAGAATATCCAAAGTTCAGAAACAGGAAAAAATTTACCTTGCCTTGGGCCAGGATTGTATTTCTTTGAAGTACAGTGAATTATATTCCCTTAGTGTGATTGAAAGGGCTTATTTAAAAGAAGAAAAAACATCTGTGACATTAAGAAGTAACAAATTTCAGGGGAAAAGGGGAAGGGTTTATAGGAACCAGTATAAAGGACACATGGACAAAAACTAGGGGTGGGTGGAAATGGGAGGAAGTTGGGGAAGGCTGGGTGGGTGGGCTGGGATTGGAGTAAAAGATAGAAAATTGTACTTAAACAACAGTTAAAATAAAATTTAAAAAAAGTAACAAATAAAGAGATGGCAAACACCACACAATTCAAATCTATCTATCCCCAAACCTGCAAATGCCACCCTCTTACATTTCAGGAACTTTGAAATGAATTTACAATTCATTCTAAAATGTGCCAAGTGCAATTTATTTGGATCTACAGAACAGCCCAAAGTAGATTTGTTCATCTGGACTCTGAACCACTGAATTAAGAAGATTTGCAATGGGGTTGCTGACATAATCTTAATTCTGTAGGGAGTAAACTAAACTGTGGTAATTACTGTGGCCATTTTCACTTCATAGGTATCACTTTGATGGTTGATATAACAAAGCTACTTATTTTCTTCTTTGATCATAGAAAGATGAATTTTTAGTCAGTACACTTCTGAGGGTTTTTTTTTCCTTAATGAAAGAGTAAAGGTGGTCAGAGATTCAACTGTGTCTATTAAAGTGGAATATAAGTCTGACTTAAAGGCTGAGGGTAGTCATTGGGAAATGGGGGCTCAGGTTATTGAACTCTAATAGACATTATATTCTGGAAAATGGTTGAGTTCTCTATGATCTCAGTCTTACCTTTTCATTTTGGCATCTTGGCCATTTCTTATTGCCTTTCCCAGAGTTAAAACCATATGGGCACCATTTTTATCATTCCTAACATTACTTTTCTCAACATACTGTTCTTTCTTTAAATATTCTACATTTCATCTCAATAACTGTGCTCTTTTTTCCCCATTCTTTTTTATTTTATTGACACTTTGTTCTTCCTCATGACCATTGCCATTTTGTTGACCATAGATGCTGGGTTTGTGACTCTCACCATCCTCCTCACAATTTTGCATATTATAGTATGACACAAGATGGCCCTTTCTTTAGATGCAATCAATTTAACAAACTTACAGAGTGCCCAGTATTTGAAACAATTCTCAAGATCATCCAGGATTCTTTTCTCTATATATGATTCCCTTTAAAAGAGCTTCTTTTTTTGAGATATGATTGATGTCTACTTCATGGGATAAACTAAGTAGCAGTTTATACATCTTTATATAATTGGACACTTTGCATGGTTGCTTTGGGGAAGTTGAAAACTCTCCTGCTGGCTCAAAACTGGAAGCTCACAGGTTCTGCATATTACTGAAATGATTGTTGTGATTCCTGTCACATAGAGTTGGGAGTAAAATGAGAATTCTGGGCATTTTTGCAGTTGCATTTATTATGATGTTGTAATCACCATCAGACAGAATATGTAACAGAGACAAAGGGGGATATTAATGTGATCAGGAAGTGTGAGGCTACCTTCAAGTTTTAATGGTAAATTTAAATTTACCATTAAGTTCTGTGGAAACTTTTCCTAGTTAAGAACTTTATATTATATATAAAGTCATACTGGTAATTAAAAGTGGGTTTTCTTGCTAATCTTCATGAAATCTAAAACTTTTTTAAACCTCCTGGTCCTATTATTTGCCTGAGGAAAAACAATATTATATGTAATTAGTAGATCCTCTTATTGAATATAGTCAGCACACATGGGCCATTCTCAGGCTGCAAGGAATTGAAAAATTAGTTATAAAGCTATAAAGAAATAATTTGAGAGAAATGACTTAACATTATGAGTCCATTTCTAGATTGGCTTTTCTTAAATGGCAATCCTACTAGAGATGGAAAATGTAGAATTGAAATATAATATGAAATAGGTGGATTCCTAAGAAGGTCAATATTTATAGTTAGCTACATTAGATTCACTTTTTTTGCATTTTATATGGTGCATTTCAAGCATACTGATTAATAGTCATCTCAATAATCAAAGAAGAACAGTGATGTCTCAGAACATTTTTAAAAGTACAATAGTCATTGTGCTTTAGGGAAAAAAGTCTCTTTAACTATAATATGATGATTGACTCATTGGCTCACTCAGGGCACATGTGGTCTGTTAAGGGAGAATCTCCACTCATAACCTATGGAGGGCCTGGGGTTCTGACTATTAACAGTTTTAGGAATTAGGACATAAAGTGATCTGATGTCATGATGTTCCCAGGAAAACTTTCAAGGTTGAGCCCTGATAATTATGTAGACAAGGTGGGGATCTTTCTCCAAGGCCACCACAAGCTGGAAACATGCTGGGCAGCAAGGGAACCCCTGCTAAAGCTGGCTAATCTCCATCCTGGAATTCCATTTACTGATATTTCTCCCAAATAGTTCATTATAACCCAAATATTAGTATCAATTTTTGAATTAAGTTATTTCAGGTTAGATTTTGAAGACCTTTATTTTGTCCTTCTTCAAGTTTATGCCATGGTGTTGGGTAGCAGTGTGTGAGACAATGTGCAGAAAGCAGGACCCTCTTACCATGTGGTAAAAGACAAAAGATGACCAATAATGACTTGTATTTTCTTTTCCTGGCTTTTCCTGGTTACGTAATAATTAACACTTTCTTTTCAAAGCCTATGTAAAATCATATGTAAAAGCCTGGTAAAATCAAATACACTCAGACATGAATGGCTGAGAAAGGCTTATTCTTTTTGGTCTTGGGTGCTAACAAGAGAAGCATTAAATGCAGATACTGTGCTAGCCATGTGGTTTGTCATGCACTTGTACCAGGGTGTGGTTGGTGAGAACCTGGGGAAATTTCTCATTAGAGTCCATGAAGTAGGCAAGGGAGACTGAGACTGAGGGGTCCTCTTGCAAGAAGTGTAGGGAGTAGTCTAATTCTTTCTACAACAGTTTTGTCATTCATGTAGGTATAGAACTGCAACAGTATCTCTTTTTTAACAGTATTCCTTTTGTTGTTTGATTTTTAATAGTTGTTTTGCGATTTACACTTTTATCATTAACAAGCTGAAAAAGTGAAAATGCAAGTTTAGTGAAAGATAAAGTACTAGATTTCTGTTTCTTAGAAGAGCTAATGATATGTAATTAGTACAGAATGTTATTCAACATTGACCATTAACCATAGGAGTATAGTGGTGTCATGGAACCTTGAAAACTAGAAGACATCTGCTAACAAAGTATCAGTTCCTGTTTCATAGTTAGTACTTATCTTTAAAAGTGTGTACCCAAAGGCCATGCTTAAATAAGTGTATTTACAGAGGGCACACAACATCTCACTCAGTAAAACACAGCTTTTTATTTGGATCACATGTCTGTTCTAAATTAATTGTATACATTTTATTACAATCAGGGAGAATTTTTATTACAAACTTTGTGCATGAATGAAAAGTTAGCTGATAGCTGTTAATGTCTCAGCTCCATTAGTAGCAGCGGAACTTGCAAAAATTTAAATGATTCATTCAACTTCTAAGCAGATGCTTCAAATATAAACTCCATTAAGATAAGGCCAAAAATTATTTAACTTTTAAATCAATTCATGCAAGTAAAGTAAACTTTTTAGACATTTTATCTTGTGAAGAAGCACTGGTATAATTTGTGAATGCCATTGTAAACTTAATCAGCATTGAACAATAAAATTATTTGTTGTTATTATTTCATGGATATTAATTCTACTGGGCACAGTATCATGGACAAAAATATTATTAATTAAATTAAAAAATCTACAGAGCAGAAATACACTTGAAATTAGTTGTAGTAAAATATAGGATGCATTATTCTTCCAATAAAAGCAAATCAAAATTTATAAATCTTTGTACAATAAGTCAAAAGTGTTTTGTAAAATTCTCCCACAGGGGAATTTAAGGAAAAGCTTCAACATTTAAGGAAGAGCTAACCCCTCTCCTTCATAGACTATTCCAAAAAATCCAAGAACATAGAAGATTCCCAAACTTTTTTATAAAGCCAACAGCATCTTAATCCCAAAACCAGATAAAGACACAACAAAGAAAGAAAACTACAGGCCAATATCACTGATGAACACAAATGCTAAAATCCTCAACAAAATATTGACAAACCACATCCAGCAATTCTTTAAAAAGATTATACACCATGCTCAAGTAGATTTCACCACAGGGATGCAAAGATGGTACAATATTCACAAATCAATAAATGTAATGCATCATATAAACAAAAGGAAAGACAAAAATCACATGATCATAGCATTATTTCTGGAAAAAGCATTGATAAGGTACAGCACCCATTTATAATAAAAACACTGAGCAAAGTGGGAATAGATGGAGTATTCCTCACATAATAAAAGCCATATTTGAGAGACCTACAGCCAACATCATACTCAATGGGCATAAACTAAAAGTTTTCCCACTAAGATAAGGAAAACACAAGGATGTCCTCTTTCACCACTCCTATTCAACAAGTATTGGAAGTCCTAGCCATAGCAATCAGACAACAAAAAGAAATAAAAATAATCCAAATTGGAAAGGAGGAAGCAAAACGGTCATTGTTTGCACATGACATACTAGTGTACATAGAAAATTCTATAGACTCCCCCCAAAATACTTGACCTAATACATGAATTTGACAAAACAGCAGAATACAAAATCAATATGCACAAGTCAAAGGTATTTTTGTACACCAATAATGAAATATCTGAAACAGAAATCAGGGGAAAATCCCATTTGCTATAGCAACAAGAAAAATAAAATACATAGGAATAACCTAACCAAGGAGGTAAAAGACCTGTACTCAGAAAACTACACAACACTGAAGAAAAAAATAAAAGAAGACACAAACAAAGGAAGCACGTACCATGCTCATGGATTGGAAAAATTAATATCATCAAAATGCCCATACTACCCAAAGCAATTTATAGATTCAATGAAATCCCTATTAAAGTACAAATGACATATTTCACAGATATAGAATAAACATTTCAGAAATTTATATGGAATAATAAATGACTCTGAATAGCCATAGCACCTTTGAGAATGAAGAACAAAGTAGGAGAGATAACAATACCTGATATCAAGTTGTATCACAAGGCCACTGTAATCAAAACAGCCTGGCACTGGCTTAAGAATAGATATATAGATCAATGGAACAGAACAGAGAGCCCAGAAATAAACCCAAGTCTATGGTCAATTAATATTTGACAAAGGGGGCAGAAGCATAAAATGGAGTAAAACTAGCCTCTTCAACAAATGATGTTGGGAGATCTGGACAGCTGCATGCAAAAAAAATTAAACTCAATCACCAGCTTGCATCATACACAAAAATAAATTCAAGGTAGATAAAATACTTAAATGTAAGTTATGACACCATAAAAGTCCTAGAGGAGATCATAGACAGGAAAATCTCAGATATTCCACACAGCAATATTTTCACTGATATGTCCTCTAGAGCAAAGGATGTAAAGGAAAGAATAATCAAATGGGAGCTCATCAAAATAAAAAGCACATCTAAAGGAAACAGCATTAAAATGAAAATAGAACCAATCATATGGGAAATCATATTTGCCAATGATACCTCGGATGAGGGTTTGAGCTCCAAAATATATAATGAGCTCCCATGATTCCATACCAGGAAAATAAAAAGTCCAATTAAAAAATAGGCAAAGGACCTGAACAGACACTTCTCCAAGGAGGCCATATAAAGGGCCCAAAGACATATGAAAAGATGCTCAGCATCATCTGTCATTAGAGAGATGGAAATTAAAACCACAATGAGATACCACTTCACACCAGTCAGAATGGCCATCATAAACAAATCAACAGACAACAAACAACAAGTGTTGGAGAGGTTGTGGAGAAAAGGGAACCCTAGTGCACTGTGGGAACGCAGACTGGTACTGCTACTATGGAAAACAGTATGGAATTTCCTAAAGACACTAAAAATGGAACTGCCTTTTGACCCAGCAATTACACTGCTGGGAATATACCCTAAGAACACTGAAACAACAATTCAAGAGAACCTTTGCACCCCAAAGTTCATAGCAGCACAATTTACAATAACCAAGTGCTGGAAGCAATCTAAGTGCCCATCAGCAAATGAGTGGATCAAAAACCTATGGTACATTTACACAATGGAATACTATGCAGCAGAAAAAAAGAATGAACTCCTACACTTTGCAATGGCATGGATGGATCTGAAGAGCATTATGCTAAGTGAAATAAGCCAGGCAGTGAAATACAAATACTGTATGATCTCACCTATAAACAGAACCTAATCAACAAAACAAACAAGCAAGCAAAATATAACCAGAGACAGTGGAATTAAGAACAAACTGACAGTAACCAGTGGGGAGGTGGGTGGTGATAGTGGGGGAAAAGGGGAAAGGGTTTTCTGGAACATGTATAAAGGACCCATGGACAAAACTAAAGAGTGGTAGGATCAAGGGTGAGGAGTGGGGATGACTGGGTTTGGGGGGATTAGTGGAGAGAAAATGGAAACAACTATACTCGAACAACAATATTAAAAAATATAAAATAAAATTTAAAAAGGGGCACATTGTACATGAAAAAATTTGGTAAATAAAACTAAATAAAAATACAGCCATTCTTATGAGTTTCCTCTTTGTTGCTTATTATGAATAATAACTTAGAAATGTTTGAGGCTTTATGAAGGATTACATTAATATCAATCTAGGTGTGCTACATGATATGAGCATATTTTGTAAACAATTCCCTTGTATTTTAGTGTAATTTTTTCAAAATTGGATGGAAATCTTTAATTTAATAATTCAACAAATGTAGCACCAAAATTTCAGCTCTCAAAGCTTTCAATAAATTGTGAGTATTAAGAACAAAATTTACCAAGAAGGAGATAATGTGGTTTATTCCTACAAAAGCATAGAGGAAACAAATTATGTGAGATCAGGCAGTATAGAAAAATGAGTTTAATATTTGATACCTTTGCAATATTTTGACTTACAGGAAGAATATATAGTTTTATTTTTTAAAGTTTTTTTAAGACTTTTATTTATTTTTAGAGAGGGAAGGGATGGAGAGAGACACCAAAGTGTGGTTGCCCCTTGTGCACCCCCCACTGGGGACCCAGCCTGCAACCCAGGCATGTGCCCTGACTGGGAATCAAACCGGCAACCCTTTGATTCTCAGGCTGGCACTCAACCACTGAGCCATACCAGCCAGGGCTATTAGTTTATTTTTCATAGAAAAATTTATATTTTGAACTAGAATATAATAAAGTAGGGGGATCTAGAATTTTGTATCATCAAAATTGGACACAATATTCCAAAACATAATAGAAATAAATTTTATATTTTTTGTCTTTTAAAATATTCATTGAAGAAAATATTAAAATATTAAATAATATTTAAAATTATTATTGAATATTAAATAATATTTAAAATTATTGAGTATAGTGTTTGATATAAAGTAATTTTCAATAAGAACATCCTCTGTTTAGTAGAATTGGATCTACATTAATTAAGTACCTCTGCATTACTAGAAAGACAATTTTCTCATTAAAAAAACTATTTTCTCCAAAGAAGAGTCAACTAAAGTTGTTAACAATTTCAAATATTTTATTTCTAAATCTATTAATATATATAAGAACATTGCAGGCAATTTTGTTAAAAATATTTACAAACAGTATGATTGTATTGAAATGATCAACTCTAGAAAAATACAAATGACATTATACAAGAGAGACATATAGCTCAGAGACTGATTAAAGTATGTGATTGTTTGCTTATATGTGTTGAGGTGGCCAAAAGGTCTATATGATTTTTTCTGTAATATAAAAAACACATTTTATTTTCACTAGTAACTTTATTAATTTGTATATTTTGAGTATGTCAGCTATCTCCCGTGTGATATAACACTGATTGTTCTCAATTAATGTCTTGATATGATTGCTATCAACTTCAACTGGTTACCTGACCATGGGTCATCATCCAGCACAAAACTTCACAAATCACTTTTGACACATTTGATCATTCACAGCACCTTGTCTATACACTGCACAAATAATTTTTTTCACATTTTAGTTACATTTTTACCTTCCTTGAAACAATAAAACATAACATGCTAAAAATGTTGCCAATTTTCTTCCATCTTAAATATTAAAATGGCTACACAAAAATTCACCAATTTTGATGTTTTTTAAAAATGCACACTGATATGACATCTGTCACAACACAATCTAACAAAATTGTTTCAAATGAAGTTAAAGACAACTGAGTGCTACTAGAGCCATCTTAGAGAATAAAACATGAACTTTTGGCCAACCCAATATGTGTATATTCTGTAAATTCAGACAATAACTATAAAGTTTTCTCAACTTTACTTATTGTGTGTGTACACAGTAAGTGTACATTGGAGATTCACACACATAAAATTCATTTAAAAGTAGATTTAGAACGAATTTTGTAGCAATACTTATACAATATAACAATATAACAAGACCAAATTACCAGGCATATAAATAAATATTACAGAAGTATTTAGTTTAAATGACCCCAAAGTCTCACAGTTTGGACAATAAATTATCCAGGCACTCCACAACAAATGGCTGCAGCCACCTGCATGTCTGGTCACTCACACAAGCAGGACAAAGTATTAATGCTTCTTGCTGCATTACGCCTTTCTGCCTGCCTCACCTTCCCAGCAGCTAAGCCCCTTTTCATCTATCAGAAAACTCCTACCTCATGAGTGATGGAGGAGGTTTCTTTGTGAGTCTGAGATATACTCAACTTTTTTTAATAAAAATAATTTCTGCTTCACTTTAATCTGTCAGAGTTCACTTCTGTGGCTCACCGCTAAGAGCCCAGGCTGATATTAACTCTACTGATACAAATGAGGATCAAATAAAAGGTGCTCAGCTGTGTTTGGAGTCAGAATGTGGCTATCATCCCTGCTTTAGACAGGTCTCACATCCAAATCTCTTCAAACTGGAAACAGTGCTCTGCAGAAAGTAGGCACTGCAGCCCTGAAAACAGCATGGCGATGGGGAAGGGTGCGGCTGAGTGTCATGGGCATTAGTGTCCTGGTCTGCTCACACTTATATGAAACTTGCTTGTTCCCTTAATGTGTAAGTTGGAGGCCTACTATCCTACTCTTTCTGGTATTTGAGTTCCTTCTAATTACTTTTAGTTCTGCATGCCTACTTTCACCAATTTTAGTATATATTTTTTACCTTTGAAATTCAAACGAACCTTGTAATGGGCAAGATTGACCAATATTAACTCTTTAACACTCATATAACCTAATAAATCTGGTATTAATACTCTCTTTCAAGATGAGGGCATTGGGGCATTAAGAGATTTAAGAAGTTTTCCTAGGGCTACAGAATTAGTAACAGAGAGGATTAAACCTGGGCAGTGTGTCCTTGGAGGCTCTGCATGACTGCCTGTTCACCACCCGTCAGGCTGACGTGGTTGGCATGCTGTCTGTCTTCTATCCTATATCTTATTCCCTAAACTACCTCCAGCAATGTCTATAACAGACATTTAAGGGTTTTCTTTAATACTTTTTTATTGTTGTTTAAGTACAGTTGTCTCTGTTTTCCCCCTACCCCTCCCCACCACTCCAGCCTTCCCCACCTCCCTCTCTTGTTTCCCCTCCCCTTGTTATTGTTCATGTGTCCTTTATAATTGTTCCTGCAAACCCTTCACCCTTTTCCCCTGTAATCCCCTCCCCTCTCCCCTCTGCTCACTGTCAGCCTATTCTCTATTTCAGTGCCTTTGGTTATAATTTGCTTGCTTGTTCCTTTTGTTGATTAGGTTCCTGTTAAAGGTGAGATCATATGGTATTTGTCTTTCACTGCTTGGCTTATTTCACTTAGCATAATGCTCTCCAGTTTCATGCATGCTGTCACAAAGGGTAGGAGCTCCTTCTTTCTTTCTGCTGCATAGAATTCCATGGTGTAAATGTACCATAGCTTTTTGATCCACTCATTTACTGATGGGCACTTAGGTTGCTTCCAGCACTTGGTTATTGTAAATTGTGCTGCTATGAACAATTGGGTTCATAGGTTCTTTTTGAATGGTGTTTCAGGGTTCCTAGGATATAATCCTAGTAGTGGAATTGCTGGGTCAAAAGGTAGTTCCATTTTAGTTTTTCTGATAAAATTGCATACTGTTTTCCATAGTGGTTGCACCAGTCTGCAATCCCACCAACAGTGCACTAGGGTTCCATTTTCTCCTCAACCTTTCCAACACTTGTTGTTTGTTGCTTTGTTTATGATGGCCATTCTGACAGGTGTGAGGTGGTATCTCCTTGTGGTTTTAATTTTCATCTCACTGATAGCTAGCGATAGTGAGCATCTTTTCATGTCTCTAGACCCTCTGCATGTCCTCCTTGGAGAAGTGTCTGTTCAAGTTCCTTGCCCATTTTTTGATTAGGTTGCTTGTCTTCTTAGAGTGGAGTCACATGAGTTTTTTTAATATATTTTGGAGACTAAACCCTTGTCTGAGGTATCCTTGACAAATATGTTTTCCCATATGGTTGGTTTTCTTTTCATTTTAATGCTGCTTTCTTTAGCCATGCAGAACCTTTTTTTATTTTGTTGAGATCTTGTTTGTTTATTCTTTCCTTTATGCCCCTTGCTTATTTAAGTTTTAAGGATAAGATGTATGTGTATGTGAGAGAGGTAGAGAGAATGTGTTCATAAGAATTGCTACACTGCACTAAAAATGAATAAACAGTAAAACAACAACAGTATCCTACAGAAAATAATGCCCCTTGGTCATTTTTGCTGGTCAAACCCCCTTTCTACATCCTTTTCTTGTTGAGCTTTTCCAATTTTTCTTCCTCCTCCTAAGAAACCCAAATTTATTACTTTTAGTATATATAGCAAATTATTCTTATTTCTACACTTTCTATGTCTTGAGGCTTACTTTATCCTGTGTAAAAGAATCATCCATTTATTTTCTAAACAGAAATCTATCTATTCTAGTGGGTGATGGTGCCTCTCCCTAGAAGACAGTGTTCTGGTTATGAATATGGGGCTTTTCCTCTGCTATACCAGCCTAGAATAATAAGCAAGAAAATGAATAGAGTAGAATAGAATAGAATAGAATAGAGTAGGCAAACAAAGGTCTTACAACAGGCTGAGTTGAGTGAGTACACATGGAGGGAGAACAGGGATGAATGGAGGACTTGAAGGAGGGCAAAGGAGGCCAGGTTGAAGCACTTCCTTCTCCAGGGTGCTGGGGACCAGTGCAAAATTCACAGGTGCTAAAGCAGCTGCAAATCTGAGTCAAACTGAACAGCACAGGGAAAGGGTATAGTAAAGCAGAAATAGATAAAGAACCAGGAAGATGCCTCTGGCTAAATTGAGAATCCCACCTGTCCAGCAGCATAACGATTCTGGAGCTTTTCATAAAAGAATTGGAATACATTGGCCAGCAGTGAAGCCACAGCAAGAAATTACTGGGCCTGAGAACCTATCTTGTGGTCTGCCAGACAAAACTGTGGCTACATTGAGTTATAGCATCTTTGCCTAAGAATGGGTACAGCAAATCTTTCCATCATGTGATTCTTTTCCTATCTCCTATTTTCTTAGTAATGTTACTTTTTTAAAAATTCTAAGTGATATCTGCAAACTCATATTTTTTAAGTTTTATTTTTTAATGATACTTTATGCTCAATATTATTCTGTATTAGTTTCAAGTGTATAGCAGAGTGGTTAAATAATCACATACTGTATAAAGTGTCCTTCTTGATATTTCAGGTACCCACCTGGGACCATACATAGATATTACAATATTATGGACTATATTCCTTTGCTGTACATTCATGTGACTATTTTGTAACTACAATTTGTATTTTCTAATCCCTTCATCTTTTTCATCCAATCCTTCAAATACCTTCCCTCTGGCAACAGTCTGTTCTCTGTATATATGAGTCTGTTTCTGTTTCATTTGTTCATTTATTGTGTTCATTAGATTCCATATGAGTGAAATCATCTGATATTTGTCTTTCTCTGATACAAATGGTAAGATTTTATACATTCTATAGCTGAGTAATATTCCATTGTATATATGTATGGCAGGTTTTTTAAATCTACTTGTCTGTTGATGGGCACTGGGGTTGTTTTCATAGCTGGCCTATTATAAATAATTCTGCAATGAGCATAGAGGTGCATATATCATTTCAAATTAGTGTTTTACATAATTTTGAATATATACCCAAAAGTGAAATCTTAGGTTCATAAGGCAGGTCCATTTTTAAATCCTTGTGGAAATTCCATACTATCTCCCTTAGTGATTGCACCAACCTGTATTTCCACCAAAAGTGCACAAAGATCTTTTTTCTCTACCTCCTCACCAACACTTGTTATTTGTGATTTGTTGATGATGGCCATTCTGGCAGGTGGGAGGGTGTATGTCATAATGGCTTCAATTTGCATTTATCTCATGATTAGTGATGGTTAGCATCTTTTCATATGTCTATTGGCCATCTGTGCAGGTGTCCTCCGCCCACATTTAATTTGGATTCTTTGTTGGGTTCTTTTTGTGTAGTTGAGTTTTATAAGTTCTTTTTTATCCTCACCCAATGACATTTTTAAAATTCCTTTTAGAAAGAGAGGAAGGAGAGAGGAGAGAGAGAGAGAGAAATAGAGAGAGAGGGACAGAGTTCTAGATGTAAGTTAGAAACATTGATTGGCTGCCTTCTAGTATGCACCCCAACAGAGAATGGAACCCACAACCTAGGTATGTGCCATGATCAAGAATTGAACCTGTGACTATTGTGTCTACAGGATGATGCTCCTGTAGACAGCCAGCTGAGCCACATTACCCAGGGCTATATGAGTTCTTTACAAAATTTGGATATTAACCCCTTTTGGATGTATCATTGCAAATATAATCTCCCACTCACTAACATTTTTTTTTAGTTTTGTTGATGGTTTCTTTTGTTGTACAAAAACTTTTTAGTTTGATGTAGTTTCATTTGTTTATTTTTCTTTTGTTTTCCTCACCTGAGGAGATATATCAGAAAAAAATATTTCTAAGAGAAATGTCAGAGAGTTTACTGACTCTTTTCTTCTAGGAGTTTTATGGTTTTGGGTCTTACATTTCAGGTTTTAATCCATTTTGAGTTTATTCTTATATATGGTGTGTGAGGGTGGTCTAGTTTTATTTTATTCATTTTTTTGTTGTATGTATCCATCTAGTTTTCAAAACTCAACTTATTGAATAGATTTTTTACTCCATTGATTGTTCTTGCCTCCTTTGTCATATATTAACTGATCATGTGAGTGGGTTTTATCTCTGGGCTCTCTATTCTCTTCCATTGATCATGCTGCTCTTTTGATTAGTATCATTGTGTAGTGTATTTGATATCAGGCAACATGAATCCTTCAACTTTGTTCCTCTCCTCAAGATTCCTGTGATTATTCTGGGTTTCTTGTGGATCAATATAAAATTTTGGATTTTTTGTTCTAGTTCTGTGAAAAAAACACGATTGTTATTTTGGCAGGAATTTTGTTGAATGTATAGATTGCTGTGGGTAACATGGGCATTTTAATGATGTAAATTCTTCACAGGGTATAAGCTTTCATTTATTTGTATCTTCTTTAGTTTCTTCCTTTAGTGTCCTATAATTTTTCTGAATACAAGTTGTTTACCTCGGTTAAATTTACTACTAGGTTATTTTATTTTAATTTAACTTAATTTAATTTTAGTCAGTTGTAAATGGGATTATTATATTAGTTTCCTTTCCGATTGTTCATTATTGGTGTAACAATGCAACCAATTTCTGAATATTTATTTTATATCCTACTGCTTTATTAATTTGCTTATCAGTTCTAGTAGTTTTTTTTGGGGGGAATCTTTAGGGTTTTTTATATGCAGTATAATGTCATCTACTAATAGTTTTATTTTTTCCTTTCCAGTTCGGGTGTATTTTCTTTCTTGTTTGACTGCTATGGTTAGGACTTCCAGTCTACATTGAATAAGAGTTAGGAAATTGGCCAACCCTGCCTTCCTGCCAGTCTTAAAGGTAAAGCTGTTAGTTTTTTCTTTTTGAGTATATTCGGAGTGTCAAACTCACTTTAACTGGGGGCCACATCATCTTCATGGTTGCCTTCAAAGGGCGGAATGTAATTTTAGGACTGTATAAATGTAACTACTCTTTAACAGTTAAGTGAGAGCTCGGTGCTGCCTTTAGGTAGAAACAAGGTGCCAGGCCAAATAAAACAAGGTGGAAGGCCATTGGGCCCTCAGGCTTTGTGTTTGCCACTGGTGATATTAGCTGTGGGTTTGTCATGTATGGCTTTTATTGAGATATGTTCCCTCAATTCCCATTATATGAAGAGTTTTTAATATAAATGGATGATGAATTTTATCAAATGCTGTTCCTACATCTATTGATATGATCATAATTTTTAGTCTTCATTTTGTTTATGTTGTCATATTAATTGATTTGCAGATATTGTACCAAACTTGCATACCAGGGTTAAATCCAACTTGATCATAGAGTATGATCTTTTTAATGTATTTTTGAATTCAGTTGGCTAAGATATTTTCATCCATGTTTGTTAGGAATATTGACCTATAATTTTTGTTCTTTATAGTGTCTTTATCTGGTTTTACAATGGGAATTTTCAGGTCTTATAAAATGAGCTTGGGAGTGTTTCATCCTCTTGATTTTTTGGAATAGTTTGAATAGGTGTTAATTCTTCTTTAAATGTTTGTTAAAACCATCTGTTAAACCATCTGGTCCAGAACTTTTGTTTGTTGGGAGTATTTATACTCCTTAAATTTTGTTGGTTGTAATCAGTGTGTTCGGATTTTTTGTTTTTCTTGATTCTGTATTGGAAGATTGTATGTTTCTAGGAATTTATGCACTTTTTCCCAATTGTTCAATTTGTTGGTATGTAGTTGTTTGTAGTATTTTTATAATCCTCTGTATTTCTGCAGTCTCAATTGTTATTTCTCCTCTTTCATCTCTGATTGTATTTATACCCATGCTCTTTTTTTCTGTTGGTAAGACTGTTTAAAAGTTTATTGATAATGTTTTTTATTTTATTAATTTTTTAAATATATTTTATTGATTATGCTATTACAGTTGTCCCATTTCCCCCCCTTCACCCCCCTCCACCCTGCACACCCTCTCCCACCCACATTCCCCCCCCTTTAGTTCATGTCCATGGGTCATTCATGTAAGTTCTTTGGCTTCTACATTTCTTATGCTATTCTTACCCTCCCCCTGTCTATTTCTATGAATGGTATTTCATACCATTCATGCTACTTATTCTCTGTACCTTTTCCCCCTCTTTTTTTCTCCCACTCCCCTGTCGATAACCCTCCATGTGATCTCCATTTCTGTGGTTCTCTTCCTGTTCTAGTTGTTTGCTTAGTTAATTTTTGTTTTTGTTTTAGGTGTGGTTGTTAATAACTATGAGTTTGCTGTCATTTTACTATTCATACTTTTAATTTTTTTCTTAGATAAATCCCTTTAACATTTCATATAATAAAGGCTTATTGATGATGAACTCCTTTAACTTGACCTTATCTGGGGAGCACTTTATCTGCCCTTCCATTCTAAATGATAGCTTGATGGATAGAGTAATCTTGGATGTAGGTCCTTGCCTTTCATGACTTTGAATACCTCTTTCCAACTCCTTCTTGCCTGTAAGGTCTCTTTTGAGAAATCAGCTGACAGTCTTATGGGCATAACTTTGTAGGTAACTGTCTCCTTTTCTCTTGCTGCTTTTAAGATTTTCTCCTTATTTTTAATCTTGGCTAATGTAATTATGATGTGCCTTGGTGTGTTCCTCCTTGGGTCCAACTTCTTGGGGACTCTCTGAGCTTCCTGGACTTCCTGGAAGTATATTTCCTTTGCCAGATTGGGAAAGTTCTTCATTATTTGTTCAAATAAGTTTTCAATTTCTTCCTCTTCTCCTTCTGGTACCCCCATAATTCAGATGTTGGAACATTTATAGATGTCCTTGAGGTTCCTAAGTCTCTCCTCAATTTTTTTGAATTCTTATTTCTTCATTCTTTTCTGTGTGGTTTTTTCTTTCTTCCTTCTGGTCCACCCCATTGATTTGAGTCCCAGTTTCCTTCCCATCACTATTGGTTCCCTGTACATTTTCCATTATTTCACTTAGCATAGCCTTCATTTTTTCATCTAATTTGTGACCAAATTCAATCAATTCTGTGAGCCTCCTGATTACCAGTGTTTTGAACTGTGCATCTGATAGGTTGGCTATCCCTCTGTCGCTTGCATTTTTTTTCTGGAGCTTTGATCTGTTCTTTCATTTGGGCCATTTTTTTTGTCTTGCCACACCTGTTACATAGTAAGGGCGGAGCCTTAGGTGTTCAACCGGGTGGGGCAACCCACCTCTCTTTGTTGTGACTCTGCATGTGGGGGAGGGGTCCGAGAGGAAACAATGCTGCTTGCTACACTCTCTGCAGGATTTCACTCACTTCTGCCGCTTCCCCCAAGCAAACTGGGCCCTTCTGGTGCTAATTCCCTTGTGGGTGGATTTGTGTATGTTCTAGAACCCTGTGGGTCTCTCCAACGAACTCTCCTGTGAGGCTGGGAGTTTCTCCCTCTGCTACCTCAACCCCCACAGGTGTTTTCAATCAGTGGTTTGAGGCTTTATTACCACACACTGAAGCCCTGGGTTGAGATGTCTGTTTCACTCCACAGCTATTCCTCTGGGATTATCTGCACATGAATGTGAGACTGCCTGATCCACCAGCTGCCACCTCACTGGGTCTGCCAGCTGCTGCCTTGCTATGAGTCGTCTTTGCCCCTCCTAGCAGTCAGGATGAATATGTCTTCTTTAACTCCTTGATTGTCGGACTTCCATACAGTTTGATTTTCTGTCAGTTCTGGTTGTTTTTTGTTTTTAAATTGTTGTTGTCCTTCTTTTGGTTGTGCAAGGAGGCACAGTGTGTCTACCTACACCTCCATCTTGGCCAGAAGTCTCAATATTGTTTATCTTTTCAAAGAACAAGCTCTTTGTTTCCTTGTTCTCCTATATTATTTTCTTAACTCCATTTTGTTTATTTCTACTCTGATCTTTACTATATCTACTCACTTTGGGCTTTGTTTGCTATTTTTTCCTGTTTTTTGTAAGGTTAGATTCTTTATTTGAGATTTTTCTGGTTTTTAATGTAGGCTAATATTGCTATGAACTTTCCTCTTAGGATTGCTTTTACTGTGTCCCATAGATTTTGGGTTATTGTGTTCATATTTTCATTTGTTTCAAGATATCTTTTGATTTGATTTATTCCTGGATCTCACTATAAATCCATTCATTGTGTAGTGATATGTTATTTGGCTTCCATGTGTTTTGTGTTTTTCAGGTTTTTTTATTGTAATTGTTTACTAGTTTTATACAATTGTTGTTGTAAAAGATACTTGAAATGATTTGAGTCTTCTTAAATTTATTGAGACTTGTTTTGTGTCCTAACTTGGCCTTTCATGGAAAATGTCCCATGTGCACTTGAAACAAAGGTATATTACGCTGCTTTGGAGTGAAATGGTATGAAAATATCAATTATATCCACCTGGTCTGGTGTGACAATTAAAGCTGTTATTTTCTTATTGATTTTGTGTCTGGAAGATCTATTCACTCATGTCATTGGGGTATGTAAGTCTCCTCTTATTACTGTCAATGTCTTCCTTTATGTTCATCAATATTTATAGATTCAGGTTCTCCTGTGTTGGGTGCACAAATGTTTACATGGGTTATAACCTCTTTTTGAACTGATCTCTTTTTCATCATTTTATCCTTCTTTGTGCCCTATGATAGCCTTTGTTTTCAAGTCTATTTGACTGATTTAAGTATTGCTACCTCAGCTTTTTTTGTTTGTTTCCATTTGCATGAAATATCTTTTTCTATCTCTTTTCTTTCAGTAAGTTTTTGTCTTGTTCTGAAGTACATCTCTTACAGACAACATACATTTGGGTCTTGTTCTCTTATCCATCCAGCTACCCAATGTTTTTTGATTGGAGCATTTAATACATTTACATTTAAAGTGATTGTTGGTACATATTAATAGTCATTTATCATTTACAATTTTGTTCCTCTTTTTAAATTATATTAAAATAATCTGTGGGCTTGGGTCCTGTGCATCTCTGAGTGGGAGCTGGGCCCATGCCTCACAGAATGGTTTCCTACATTAGCCACCTTCTGGAGGTAAAGAGGGCCTCCATGTGATCATGCCTGTCTTAGGTCAATCCTCCCTTGAGGAATCTTACCGGTCATTGACTAACCAACCAAGCATTGGGCGCCAGGCAGGGTGAAGTAAAGTGGGCAGAGGTGGTGCTCCTGCCAGCGAGATAAGCTTTGTCTCCTTAGTGGCTTATTGTCCCAAGTTCTCTCACTCAGCCTTAGCCATGGGGGGGTTACAGCTCCTGAAACCAGGCAGGGTGGTTTCCCAACATATGATCTCTCCCTTTTTCATTTGTAAATGCAATTGTAGCTGTTAAACCTGTGAAACCTACTATTTACTGTTCCCAAATGTGATCTCAAGAAAACAACCTCCATACATATCATAAAGCACAAATAAGGATTAAGACAAAGGGGTATCCAATGGCTGCTAGGACCCAAACTTGTAAATTCAGTCCATTAAACCAGTTTTTAGGGTTCAACCATTGAACATCATGGGGCACTGAGGGCTTGTTGCCCTCTGCAGGAGGCACTTGAGCCACAGCCTCTGTCATGGGGGCAGGCCCCATCCTCCTCCATTGGCGGACCCAGTCCTATGAGTGATGGTGTGAGTGTCCGTTTTTCTTTTTGTTGTTCAGGGTCAACTGGGCCATCTGATCTGTCAGTTGATCAGTTCTCAGCTCCAGGTAGCAGAGCTTGGTGTCTGTCCCGCTCATGATAAGGCTTTACTCTTTTGGCTGGTAGCCAGACAGGACCTGTAGGGATGGAAACACACACATACCCTCTTCCCCAAGTTAAGAGATCTACAGGGCCCTGCCAAGAGCCATCTCCCAGCGAATCTCTATGTAAAACCTGAGGATAAGATGACTTTGGCTCCTTCTTCTGAAAATGTTTCTTAATTGGAGTACAGAGTGATTCATCACAATTTAGAAAAATATAGGTAAACATGGCTAGTAAAATCAAGTTTTGGGGGAAGGACTCATGACTCCACCTTTTTTGTTTTTAAGATTTTTAAAAGTATGATGAGCCTCTTCTACAATTGCATGGCCTGTTGGGTTGTAAGATGTTCCTGTTTTATGTTGGATATTCCAATGCTGGAGAAAAACCTGAGAAGAATGGGCAAGATATCCTGGGCCATTATCAGTTTTAATTTGCTGAGGCTGTCCTAAATGACTAAAGGCCTCAAGCCAATGGGCTTGTATATTTTTAGCAGATTCTCCCATTAAAGCCAATGCATATAGAGCTTTAGAGTAAGTATCAATAGAAACATGAACGTATCTGAATTTTCCAAAGGGAGCGTAATGAGTGACATGTTTGCCAAATTATTTGAGAACCTAGTCCTCGAGGATTAACTCTTATAAGTGGGGGTGCCTTGCTAAGGGCTTGGCAATCAGGACATTTAATACTTTGCTTAGCTTGGAAAGACAGGCCCCCTGCTGTTTTTGCAAGCTGCAATGAGATTAAGCAGCAAGTTAATTGCCCTGTTGTTCTCAGGACCTGGTGGTTCCTAGGTTCAGAGTTTTCAAGGAAAGTGGGAAAGATGGGGGGGTGCTCTACTTAAATATGTTTTAGGCAAAAATGGTTGCACACAAATGGTCTTTAGTGACTTGATTGACTAACTGTTCCCTCTGGGAAAATAGCCAGTTCTTCCCCAAGGAAACAATCATTGTTTATAGGTATTGAGTTAAAAAGTGTTACTTAATCTTCTGTGGAGAAGGGCTAGTTCTCCCCGGGAGACAGTACACCTAAATTTCATTTTTACAAAAAGGTCATGGCTCCAGCATGAACAAGGAGGATTCTTATTATTTTTTTAACACGTCACACCCCCATCCCACTCATAGGATGCTTTAGATTGACAGATTTATGAACACATTCACAACTTTCAGAAACAGTTTTTTTCTCTACTGGCAAATACATTTACTTTTTTAAAAAATTGGAGTTTTGACCTGCTCCGTTTCCAACCTGGACTGGTTCATCCCTCCTTAGGCAACCTGGTGACCCCCGCTCCTGGGAAGTCACCATACTGATGCTGAACTTAGTGCGGACAACCGATCAGCATAGTGCACTACAGCTCAGAACCTCTGGGCTCAAGCAATCCTCCTGCCCCAGCCTCACAAGTAGCTGGGACTACATGCATGTGCCACCACGCCCACCTGGTCACAACTGGGCCCGTGTGCCTGGGACTGCACCCGGTGAGCATGCACCAGGGAGAAAGGGAGGCCAGGGAAACCAATCTCCCATCTGTGCAGCTGCCCGACCCCGGCAGAGAGTTCCAGCCCCCACTTGACTCGCTGAAAGCATGCACGTGTGGACTGCTGCAGCTGTGCTGTGAGCGCGCTCGTTTACCCACGCTGCTGCCGAACTCACTGGGTGGGCTGTGAGACAGGCAGCAGCTGGTGTGAACCGTGAGAAGGGCCTAGCTAGTGCGCATCAGTCCCTTCTCTTCCATGCTTCCAAATCTAAAGATCCTTTATCTGGAAGACATTCAACAGCCCCATGACTGGTGAACTAGCTTAAAACATTGCTCTTGTTCCTTAGAAAGCCTGTTCCCCATAGTTGAAGATTCACAGAAACCTTTAAAGGAATTTTTTAACAAATAAAAGAAACTTTCTCTGAAAGTCCTCCTGCCACAAGCATGGCGATTACAAAACCAGTCTCGCTTTTGCTTTCTCTCCACCTGCACCTTTAAATCCTTATGCAGGCAGATGGAGGTAAAATGCAAAACTGAAGGGAGCATAAGAGGCGGCTTAAAAGAAAGAATTTGCTGAGATGCATGTAAATTGTCCTGTAACTAGTTGATGTTTTTAAAGCTGATTAAAAGGAAAGTCTTTGCTCTTTCTCCCAAGCCTAGATCTATTTAGGGGTTGTGCCACAGGGATCGTCTTGTGGGTGTTTTTACAGTGATGTGGTGAGCACCTTTGTGGCTTTTAACTGCTCAACCGGAGCCCCCAAGTTCGCGGCAAATAGTTGGGAAAGAGAGCAAGGCTCCTGCTTACTAAAGAAGGTAGAGTTGCAAAGCGGTTGCAAGAGGGGGCGACTTAGAAAGAAAAAACTTATCCTCTGAAATCCAACACATCCTTATGACATTCCCAAAAAGCACTTGAGGTCATCGGCCTGCTAATGCACACGTACTCCAACCAACTTGGTGTGTTGTCCGTAAGGACGATGGCTCCTAGCCCTGGGTTCCTGTTTGTGGGCACCAACTGATGAAGACACCAGCCTGCAGTGTCCGAGTCATTATAGATGAAATGGGACATTCACACAGACTACTGAGTCCAATGGAGGAAAAGGGACAGCATGGCTTTTCTCTCAAGGGGAGGAAAAGCCTTGGTCCTTGCCATGACTGCCCTTTATTGGGTTTCTCAGCACATTACATGATGGTCGTCATTTACTATGCACAGGTTCACTTTAGGTTATTACCTTTTACAGAAAAAAAGGAGCCCATGCCACTAATCACATCACAGAAGAGGGATATTTGCAAATGAAAAGGCAAAAGTGTTTGAACCGATTACACTCATCCTTGGAAGGTTGGCATCGATTTTAGGAAGTTACTTTGCAGTAAATGTCCTCAATTCAAGGTGAGGGAGTTTTTAGCAAGAGCAAGACTCAACGTGGCCTAGGTACATTGCAGGCCTGATTCCCCACAGGAGAACCTATCTGTGGGCGTGGACCCTATGCATCTCCTAGTGGGAGCTGGGCCCATGCCACGCAGAATGGTCTCCTACACACCAGCCTGATATAGTTTCAAAATCCACACCAGTGCTAGGTCTGAGGCCACTCAGCAAAAATCTCAGGGCACTTCAAGGCCAACTACAACTCAAATGGGGTTTGTGGACCTTGGCGGTGGGGTGCAGTCAGGGAGTTGTCAGGATCAGGTCACTAGAGTTTATCATGTTAAAACAGACCAAGATTTGCGTGTGTGGAAGGAGGGTTTGTACAGAACCAGGGGCACCTTACTGAGGGCCTTCCAAGAAAGTCTGCACTATATTCCTAGCCTAGCTGAAGCTAGCTAACTCCTCCCCAGGGTTTGAACTCAGCAGATTAGGGCCACATGGATCCAGGAGTTTGGGACTAGTGAATTTCTTTTTAGGCATGGCACCAGTCAGGCATCATAAGCGGGGAATGGCCCTTATCTTAGATCCACATAATTCAGTCTGTGTGTATCCACTGTCTTTGGCATCCACTGAACCTGCCAGAATCTCTTCAACAGCCCTCCAATAAAGTCTGCCCCTCAGGCCCAGGCTGGCCTCAGCCAGCAGACTCTTTTGCAGGATGCCAGCTTGTCAGGATGGGGTCACATGCAGTTGGGAGGGTGGGGCTAGTGCATTTACCCAGACTTATGCCTTATGGAGGGGAGTACTTAACCCAAGAAAGATGGCATGAATAAGTGATGTAGGAAAGGATCTCAACACAGAAAACTTGGTGGTTGCAATCTTAAACCCTCTCCCCAAAGCCACATAAAACAGTCTTTCCTTATATGTTTGGAGCTGCCTTCCTTCCAGTGGAGAACTGGGTTAGTGACCATCAACACGATTTTGTGTGCTGGCCCTTTAAGAGGGTGTCTGAGTTTTTAGCAGTCTCTATTCTCACCCTCATGTATGGAATCCCTGCTGATTTTCACAGCAAGATATTATGGGAGCTCTTCTTCCAGGCTTTAGTGCTCCAGGTGGAGCCTGGTATAGACTTACCTTACTTCTCAGGGATAACTGTGCAGTTGAATGCCAGAACTTCAGCCACTACCCATAGGACTGGGGTCAGCCCTTTTTGTGTTTCTGGCCTTTCTATCAGTCTTGATATAAGTTCTTCTATAAATCCTTGGTTCTAAGACTTCTGTTTAACTAGTTTTCAATTGGTTATTCAGATTGATTGTTCTATACTATAGTTATAATTCTAATTTGGTCCTGGGAGGAGGTGAGTGTAACTTCTACTTACTCCACCTCCATCTTGGATCTCAGCAGAATCATATTAAAGAAATATTTTCTATGTCTGAGTGAGATAGCTGGGGGAAACAGAATGTGCCAGAAGTGGGGGCTATGACAGTGAACATATGCAAAGGTGGGCTAAAGATTTAGGGCAGGTAGCAAGATGAGAGAGAGGCAGGAAACTAAGAGAGAAGATGAGATGGAGAGAGAGGTTGGAGAAGAAAAGATAGGCAGAGGGACAGTATACTAGAAATGGAAACAAGGAACATAGTAGTATTTTTTATCCCCTTTCTCTCCTGGGAATCTCAGCTCTCCACCAGATTTGCCACTAGAGGAAGAGAACACATGTTGAAACAACCAATGTGACAAAACAATAGACTAATATGATCCTAAAGGATGAGACTGACTAGTTACCTTAGCTTAAGAAGGAAAATTTGATAGAAAGACAGAGATGCTTTGCTTCTCAACTAGTGCGGTAGTACTGACTTTCAAAGGGAGATGTATTGGGTAACTTGGAAGTCCAAGTACCTGGAGATGTCACTAGCAGTTAGCAGATACAAATCACATTTGTTAATTATCCTGAAATCCAGAAGTTTTCCAGTTCTCCCTTAAAATACTAATTGTAACCCAAGTGAGAAACAAGAAAGAAACATAATACTGTACAAAATTTTGGGGTAAGAGTAGATAAAGGAAACCAAGGAAGGTGAGATATAGCTATAAGAAGAAAGAGGTTAGGTGGATGTAAACTATAGGAGATGATTCTGCGTGGCATGGGCCCAGCTCTCACTTAGAAAGACCAGTAGAAAGTGAGGTCCAGTACATAGGACCACACCCAATGATAGGTTATCCTGTGGGGGAATCAGGTCTGCATTGTACCTAGGCCACTTTGAGACTTGTTTTTTGCTAAAACTCCCTCAACCTGAATTGAGGCAGCAAGCATTTACTGCGTATCTTTAAAGTAACTTCCTAAAATCTACGCTAAACTTTCCAAGGACCAGTATAACCAGTTAAACCACTTTTCCCTTTGCATTTGAAAATATCCTTCTTTTCTTGATGTAATTAGCAGCATCCTCTCCTTTGTTTTCTGTAAAAGGTAACAACCTAAAGTGAACCTGTGCATAGTAAATGAGGACCATCCTCAATTCAATGTGCCCAGAAAAGTAATAAAAGCTTGTCAAGGCAAGGGTCGGGTGCTCTTCCCTTGAGAGATTGGCTGTGCCATCCCTTTTCCTCCACAGGACTCAGTGGTCTGTGTGAATTTATCTCGTATCTCATCCTCAACACCGTGGACACTGTAGGCTGGTGTCTGCATCATGTCAACTATTATTGCATTTTGATGGATGCTTTGATATTCATTTCTTGTCTATCACAATGCTGAAAATAAGACTATGAATATTTCTGTTGTAGAAATGACAGCTTTAAATAAGTATAGGAGAGGAAAGAGGAAAAAAGGAAGGGATAATAGTAGAGAAACATGTAAAGACAAGTAAATGCTATGCATACCACCATTTACCTCAGGCTCAAGAAAATTTTGTAAAACAGCATTTCTTTGTCAACTTGACTTGCTCTATTTCTCCACCTTCCCATTGTCCAAGATCTTTGGGAGCAGGTATTGAGATGGCTTAAAATGGACCTGAGATACTGTTTAATGAGGCATGATGTTGCCTAAATTATAGGATATGGCTGGCATTAAAAAATAGCTTGTTATGCATAGACCCTAGGAGGAGGTATACCATACTTGCCAGTGCCTCACTGGAAAACACCAGGGTTTATAAGGTGGTAGAGGAATAAGGGAAAGCATAGGTTTTTGTGGGACAGAATGGGAAAGACAAAGCAAGCAGGTTTAGGATTGAATGGTTTGAAAATTTTTTGCAGGCTCTGAGATACATGGATAGTATCTAGTTGTCTGATACCTGGTCTTGGGGTAATTTAGGGCAAAAAGATAGTGTTCCAGATTTCAGGACACTAGTAAAAGGAGGCAAGTAAAAGTATGGACCCAGGAATGACTAGTTTGCATGTCAAAGGTATGGACAGTGCCTTGACTGCAGTGGCTCAGTTGGTTGGGAGTCATCCCACAAAGTAAAAGTTCTCCAGTTCAATTCTGGTCAAGGCACATGACTGGGTTACAGATTTGGTCCTCAGTCATGGCACTTATAAGAGGCAACCAATTGATGTTTCTCTCTCAACATTAATATTTCTCTTCCTCTCTTTCTCCCTTCATGCCCCTCTTTGTCTAAAAAATAAAATCTTAAAAAAAAGGAGAAAATGTGTGGACACTATTTCTAGAAATTAGCTAATGCTGGGAGAAGCCATCCTTTCCTAAGTCTTCAAAGCCCCAAAATGTAAAAGCTTCATAAAATACAAAAATTTTTAAAAGCCATGATTAATACAGAGACTAGGATAATAACTAAAGGATGCTCAGGAACCCACTTTCTATGGAAAAACTTCATTTGTCATCTCGGTCTGCTGGAATGCGTGGGGCACATTCCATGTGGCTACATCTTTGCTATCCAATCAAGTTCACTGGTATCAACTTGCCAGACTCAGCTGCCAGATTAATGTCACTGGTGACATTTAAACCTGAGGCTACTTATTTCAGTTTCCTCACAATTTATTTGATAGACATTTGTTGACAAGCCAGGCATTGAGTAGGTAATGTAGGATAAGCCATGGATTGATTGAATTTATGGTCCACATTAATAGACTCCTTAGACCTAGGGCCTTTATAAAGTGTTTTTTAGCTCCCCTAATCAAGAGGTAAAATATATTACCCTGGGTTGGCTTTTCAACTTGCTATGGACAAAAGAATGCATTATCAGTCATGTTCTAGTTCTAATCCTGGGCTTCCGGAGGCCTTATGTGTTTCTCTTTTCTGTCCTAGAAATTTACCTCTACCATGAAAACAATTCTGAAAGAGCCTGATGGACAACGAGAGTTCATATGAAGCAGAGATAAATTATCCTAGCTGAGACCCTTCTATGTAACCCTTGTCTGTCCTGACCTGCTGATTGCAGATGAATGAACAAGTCCATCTATCAGCAGAACTATCCAACAGACCCTAGAGGCATGAACAAAATGAATGTCTGGCACTGGCTGATGTGGCTCAGTGGAATGAGTGCCAGCCTCTGAACCAAAAGGTCACTAGTTTGGTTCTGGGTCAGGACACATGCCTGGGCTTTAGGCCATACCCCTGGCTGGGTGCATGCAAGGGGCAACCAATTGATGTTTCCCTCACACATTGATGTTTCTCTCCATCTCTTTCTCTCCCTCCCTTCCCCTCTAAAAAGGAACAAATAAAATCTTTTTAAAAAAATGAATGTCTTATGTTGTATGCCACTGAGATTCTAAGGTTATTTGATGTGCAGATCATTTGTGAACAATAGATAACTTATGCAAAATATATAGTTGAAAAATAATATACTTAAATATTTCCCAAATAGTAGAGACAGATATTCCAGACCCTAGTGAAGAGTGAGGTCTCTATGGCATTTTATAGAATAGCTTTCTAACCAAGACTTTATTCTGGAGGAGTTCAGGGCTGAGACCAAAATAGTCAGAAGGTAGGTTAAAAGTCAATGAAGGTAGAGGAATGTATATTTAGGTTCAGGAGTGAGAGAAAGAATGTTGACAAGCTGCAAGAACTTCAGGATGGCTGATGTTTATTGTGTGTGGGGGGGGTGTGTGTATGCATGATATGGGACAGCATTGAAATGAGAACTAGTGAGGTTATCTTGGGATGGATGTCATGCTAAGGATTTTAAAATTTATTTAGAAGTTAGTGTGAAACCACTGAAGACTTTAAGCGAATGAGTGACAAGATTCAGTTTACATGTTAAACCACATTTTTTGCAAAGGTAGAAGCTTGATTGGAAGTGGCACTGCTGGTACCTAGAGGACTGATAATGAGGTTTAATTGGAGTAATCAATGTTGAATGCCTGATATAAAGTATTGCCTTGGAGATGGATAAAATTCAGGGGTTACATTATTTACAAAATCTGTAAAACCTTCAAAAATTTTGGAAAAGTTTTAAGAGAGAAGATAAGAAGTTTCATTATGGTCAAAATAAATATTATCAACCATACTGATTCTTCTCTCAGAAAGATTTGATCTCTGGGACAGGCATATTTCTATTAGTGGCAGAGCTAACATTTGACTGCATTAGTGAGACCCTTCTGGCTTTCCTTTGCTGCTGAATATTATCAAATCACTAAGAGGTTTCTGTCACATTACTTTGAGTATTTTCTGCCTTTGTACTCTGAGGAGTTGTGAGGACAAATGTCTACCCCAAGTCCTTGGACACTAGTGAAAATTGCAAGTGTGATTAGAATGGTGCCTCTGTCACTGGACCATGGAAAAACGGCTTTCAGGATGAAGGTTTTCTTTCTTTCTTTTTTTTGTTCATTTTTATTTTGAAAAAAATAAATACACAGAATATTTTAAATACAAGTACAGAATATATCCATATTCTATGTTTTAATATATTGCCAGAGACACATTTGATTTTTCCAAACCATTTCAAAGTAGTTTGCAACATCATAAAATATTATGCATGAATATTATCAGCCACAATCTCCAAAAATAATGGATAGTCTCTTATATAACCACAGTTTTGTCATCACACTGAAGAAATTTAACAATTATTTTCTAATTTTGCCTAATAAGTCAATATTCAAATTTCCCGTCATCTCCCAAATGCGTTTTAATGGTCATTTTTTCATAAAACCAAGAGACATATTGAGTTCACAAATATTATATAACTCTTCTTTTCAATTAATTGCTAATAAATTAACAATATTGCCCAAAACAATATTGAAATGAAACCATAAACAAGTGTGATGTAAAAAATAAAAAAAACATTGGACAGGTCTATTTCATTTAAAGAAGACCTGCATATGTTCCCTGAAGGCTTCATTTTCATGGTTGTGAAAAGCAAATATTAATATTTGCCTCAGAATAGCATTGCTTAAACAGGATAATTTTTATTTATTTAATTTATTTTTTATTTTTTTACTTTTTGATATACTAATTAGTACACATTTTTCTTTTTTCAGTCATCTGGATTTTACTTTATTTTTTAAAATATATTGTACTGATTATGCTATTACAGTTGTCCCATTTTTTTCTCCCCTTTATTCCCCTCCACCCAGTACCCCTCTCCCACCATCATTCCCCCACCTTAATTCATGTCTGTGGGTCATAATAAGTTCTTTGGCTTCTCCATTTCCCATACTACTCTTACCTTCCACCTGTCTATTTTGTACCTGCCATTTAAGCTTCTTATTCCCTGTACCTTTTCCCCCATTATCCACACTCCCCTTCCCAGCTGATAAGCCTCCATGTGATCTCTGTTTCTGTGAATCTGTTACTGTTCTAGTTGTTTGCTTAGTTCATTTTTGTTTTTGTTTTTATTTAGGTTCAGTTGTTGACAGAAGTGAGTTTGTTGTCACTTTACTGTTCATATTTTTTATCTTCTTTCTCTTAGATGAGTCCCTTTAACATTTCATATAATGAGGGCTTGTTGATGATGAACTCCTTTAACTTGACCTTATCTGGGAAGCACTTTATCTGCCTTTCCATTCTAAAAGATAGTTTTGCTGGACAGAGTAATCTTGGATGTAGATCTTTGCCTTTCATGCCTTTGAATACTTCTTTCTGACCTCTTCTTGCCTGCAAGCTTACTTTGGAGAAATCAGCTGATAGTCTTATGGGAACTCCTTAGTAGGTACCTGTCTCCTTTTCTCTTGCTGCTTCCTCCTTATCTTTAATCTTGTATAACTTAATTATGATGTGTCTTGGTGTGTTCCTTTTGGGTCCAACTTCTTTGGGACTCTGAGCTTCCTGGACTTCCTAGAAGTCTATTTCCTTTGCCATATTAGGGTAATTCTCCTTCATTATGTTTTCAAATAAGTTTTCAATTTCTTGCTGTTTTTTTTCCTCCTTCTGGTACCCCTATGACTCAGATGTTGGAATGTTTAAAGTTGTCCCAGAGGTTCCTAAGCCTCTCCTAATTTTTTTTGAATTCTTGTTTCTTCATTCTATTCTGGTTGGATGTTTATTTCTTCCTTTTACTACAAACCATTGATTTGAGTCCTGGGTTCCTTCCCTTCACTGTTGGTTCCCCATGTATTTTCCTTTATTTCACTTTTCATAGCCTTCACTTATTCCTCTATTTTTTTTTATCATATTCAGCCATTTTTGTGAGCATCCCGATTATCAATGTTTTGAACTGTGCATATGATAGGTTGGCTATCTCTTCATTGCTTCATTGTATTTTTTCTGGGGCTTTGATCTGTTCTTTCATTTGGACCATTTTTTTTTTTTTTTGATCTGGGCGCACCTGTTACATAGTAAGGGGAGGAGCCTTACGTATATCCCAGGGTGGGGCTACCTACTTTGCTGTCTTGTGGCACTGTATGTTGGGGAGGGGTCCAAGAGGGAACATTACCACTTGCTCGGCTCTGGGCCAACTTTCTATCACTTCCTCTGCTACCCACAAACAAATTGGGCCCTTCTAGTGCTGATTCCAAGGTGAGTGGATTTGTGTACATTCTAGGTCCCTGTGGGTCTCTCCAACAAACTCTCCTGTGAGGCTAGGAGTTTCTCCTCCCACCTCAACTCCCATAGGTTTTATCAGTCACAGGTTTTGAGGTTTTAGTTCCCTGCACTGGAACCCTGGGTTACGTAGTCCATCCTGCTCCCCAGGTGTTCCTCCTGGCTTATCAGCATGCAAATGTGGAGCCACCTGCTCTGTGAGCTCTCGCTTTGCTGCGTCCTCCAGCTACCGCCTTGCTGGGAGTCCCCTCCACCCTGGCTGCCTATCTCCACCCCTCCTACCTGCCTGGATGAATGTTTCTTTTTTAACTCCTTGGTTATCTGACTTCCACACAATTCAATTTTTTGGCAGTTCTGGCTATTTTTTTGTTCCCAAATTTTCTGTCCTTCTTTTGGTCATGTGAGAAGGGAAAGTATATCCACCTACACCTCCATCTTGGCTGGTAGTCCAGAATAGTTTTCAAAATGATGGTGTTATGACTCTGGAAATTTACCTTCAGTTCATGAGATAGGAACCTAAATTGTGCTTGCTCTGTACAAATTATTTCTGCAGTTATATTGCAGGAGGAGTCCCTTAAAAGGCTCAGCTAACTACAAAAGAATGTCTTATTTGAGGGAACAGATCAGCTGCAGGCTTCTTCAGAGGAGGGAAGAGGCTCTATTCCACTACCAGATATAGAACTGAGGTGCCAAGTAATGATATAGATCATTGCTAGGGGGGTTGGGATCTTCACCCTGGGGATTTGAAGATGCAAAAGGAGATTTTATTCAACCATATAGGTTTGGGCTTGTTCTACCTTCCATCTCTGGGCACAGTCTCCTTCCATCTGCCTGAAGTAACTCTACTAATCAGACATTTAGGTGTATTAATAACAATGGCAGCTGACATTTATTGAAGCTCATATGGGTTGGATACTATTACTATTCCAATTTTACAAAAGAAAAAAATGTACCACATGAAGGTGAAATAACTTGCACAAAGACAGGTGGCCAATAAGTGGTGGACATGAGACTGAAGCCCAGGTCCATTCCTTTCTAAAGCTGATACTCTTTCTACTTCACTTGGCTCTGTGTTTCCTAATGGTGGACAGAGCACAAAGGTTGGAATTCTAGGCTCCATGATACTTGGCAGTCCAGGAAGACATCAAAGGACTGCAAACTTCCAGAAAGTAGTGGTGCTTTGACCTTGGGATCAAGCTGGATCAATGTCCAGGTAATAGTTTCTAATAGTTTCTAGAAATGATGGGTGGGATGAACGATCAAGAGAAAGGAAGCAGAAACCACTCGAGGAAGGAAAGATCTCAGACAAGGAAAGATTGGCCAATAAGACACCCCAAAGGTGGGAACCCCTCCATAGGGAGAAGTGTGGAGAGTCACTAAGGGAATAAAGATACAAAGTTGCCAGGCCCAGTCATCAGAATTGCGGTTTAAGAGTGCTTTATCAGACTTCCCTCAATCCCTCTGACTCCTGCCAGAATTGAATCTATAGGTAGTTGTTTGACCCATAGGAGTAGTACTGAAAGTGGAAATGGTTGCTAAGTATGTAAATATCTATGCTCCTCTTCTTCTTTTATATTAAAACCCTAGACTTTTGTTTTGTTCTTTTTTTCTAATTTTTTAATTTTTCAATTACATTTCACATACACTATTATTAGTTTCAGGTGTATACCCAAGTGATTATACATTACATAACTCACTAAGTGATTATCCTGATAAATCTTGAACCTATCTGACACAACATATAGTTATTAGAATTTTATTGACTATGTTACCTATGCTGTACTTTACATCCCCATGACTATTCTGTAACAACCAGTTTACACTTCTCCATCCCTTTGCCTTCTTCATCTGGCAATCCTCCTCCATCTGGCAACTGTCAACATGTTTTCTGTATCTTTCTGTTCTACTTGTTCATTTTGTTTTTTAGATTCAATTGTTGATGGCTGTGCATGTATTGAAACTTTGTTGTTTTTATCTTTGAACTTTGTTCTTCTTCTTCTTAAAGAAGATCCCTTAACATTTCTTATAATACTGGTTTGGTAGTAATGAACTTCTTTAGCTTTTTCTTGTCTTGGAAGCTCTCTGTCTTTCAAATGTAAATAATAGCTTTGCTAGGTAGAGTAATCATGGTTTCAGATTCTTGTTTTTCATCATTTTGAATATTTCTTGCCAATCTTTTGTAGTATACAAAGGTTCTATTGAGAAATCCCCTGACAGTCTTATGGGAGCTCCCTTGTAGGAAACTAACTGCTTTCTCTTTTGCTACTTTCAAGATCCTCTTTGTCTTTAACCTTTGGCATTTTAATTATGCTGCGTCTTGGCATGAACCTCTTTTGGTTCTTCTTGTTTGGGACTCTATGCTTCCTGGATCTGTACATCAATTTTCTTCATCAAGTTGGGGAAGTTTTCTGTCACTATTTTCTCAAATAGTTTTTCAATTTCTTATTCTCTCTCTCTTCTAGCATTGTCTTGATGTGAATGCAAATGTTGGTACACTATCCTCATTTTTTTTTTGGCTGTTCCATGTTGGGGTTTTCTGATACCTTATCTTCCCAATCTCTGATTTGATCCTCTGCTTCAACTATTCTGCTGTTGACTCCCTGTAATGTAATCTTCATTTCTGACTGGTTAATTTTTATGTTTTCTAGTTCTGTGTTTATGTTTCCTATCTCTTTGTTGAAGTTCTCACTAAGTTCATCTACTCTTTCTCTCAGTTCATTGAGCATGCTTAGAACCAGTGTTTTGAAGTCTGCATATAGTAGATTGCTTGTCTTCCTCTTGCTAAATTTTTTTTTTTTAGTTCTGTTCTGTTCTTTCATTTGGGATGTGTTCCCTTATCTTCTCATTTTGGCAGCCTCCCTGCATTTGTTCCTATGTATTAGGGAGAGCTTCTGTGTCTCATGGCCTTGATAGAATGAATTTATGTAGTAGGTATTCTGTGGGGTTCTGTGGAACAGCCTCCCCAGTCACCCAAGCTGAGCACTCAAAGTGCACTCCTGTGTGGGCTGTGTGCACCTTCTTCTTTCAGTTCAGACTTGACTTCTGTTGGTACATCAATAGGAGAGATTTACCACCAGGCTTATCAGCTGAAGGAACTGGCTGTGACCACTGACTACCAACCTCTGACCCCTAAATAGTGTTAGCTGTGAAGGGGTCCACCCCACAGAACAGAACTCACTTCAGTGGGGTTCTGGCATCTGCTGAGTTTGTCCCTTGAGTGTGTTGCTTATGGAAGTGGTTGGGTGGTGGTGCTTCCAAGTGGTTTGAAGCTGTCTACAGGGTGTGCTGGCTCTGGGGCCTCCAAGGATGTGCAGACCAAGGTCAGCTGCTCCCTGTATTCTGCCTAGGGCAACTTAGCATGAGCTATGAAGTGATATGCAGATGGCTTCTAATTGTGCTAGACTTGGCAGTACCCAGTCAAGGCCAAGCTGTGAACCACATTTGGCTACTGTCAGTGCCAGGCTTGGGACATTTAGAGAGAGGTGTGAGGTTTTTTGAGGCCAGGTGATGCTTGTTTGAGAGATTTCAGAAAAATCTGAAGCATGAGCCAAGACAGTCCATTTATATGGAAAAGCTACTGCTAACAGCTTGGGTAGACCCATGAGTTGGGTGGGATGGGGTTTCGGGGAGTCACCAGGGCTAGATGAAGACTCTGATCCAGGTAGATAGAGATGCAGATATGGTGTCCACCTTCAGACTCTGTGGGGAAAGGGCTCATCAAAGGAACGATGGTGAAATATGAAAATGGTGGCGAGATAGGAGGGAGCAGATTCCACTTCCCCCTACACATGGGAGAAAAACCTAGCCAATCTATGGAGAAACAGAGCAAACAGCCAACAGTACCCCAGCATATATGAAAATAGGAGACCAAAAATTGTAGCAGACATTGAGAAACCAGACAGTAAGGAGAGTGCTTCAGTAAAATAAGGTCCCAGGGTCCAGAGCAGGGACCAGGGCAGCTGCAGCCCCTGGCCTGGCACTCGTGGGGTCTGCCACAGGGTTCTTGGGAGAGAGCTGTGTCAACTGCTCCTCCCCAGCCAAACAAGGTTTGAGCAGTACCAGGAGAGACCTAGTTGCTTGAAGTCACAGAGAGGGGAATAAGGACTAAGTGGCAAACACACAGGGGCTGTGAGTACCCGTAAGTACCCATGAAGTCTGTGGATGCTTATCGGGGAGAGTTGAGAACCATGCCATGATGGGCCCTGACCCTGATAGTCCCCAGTCTGGCTGGAGAACTGGACTGTGTGAGAGGTCAGGCCGCTGTACAGAGTGGCAGGCTCCAGTAGGAGGAATTTCTCAAAAAGAAAAAGTGAAAAAAAGAGAAATTGTTTGGGGAATTCTCCTGCAAAAATCTCTCTGGCCTCCTCCCCACCCAGATGGGCAGCACTTCCGAAGGGTCACAGGAGGCCTTGTGTGCCATAGCACTGGGAAATGTGTGTGCCCGAACCCATGGGGCTGGAGGCAGCCTGGCCGAGCTAGCATGCCCACAACCTAGGGAGAGCATGCTCTGTGGAAGGCCCCAAGCCACAGCAGTAACGTCGGGGAGAGTGCACTCTTAGGAAGTTCTGGATCCTGCACCCAGGGCCCTCCAGAGAGATGCCAGGCCAGCTCTGGGGTGAGTACACAAGGCTGACTGAATGCTGATCAGAAAAGGAGAAAAGCCCCTCAGGCTGCTGCAGCCAGCAACACCAGAAAAACCAGTGTGGACAGTTTGAAACTACCAAGAGGCTTTTTTTTAAAGTAATTTTTTATTTTTTAATTTTTACTATGTTTTTATCTCTCAGTTCCTTCTTCCTCTTTCTCCTTCTTTCTTGTTTTATTCCTTCTTCTTTCTTTCCAATTTTATCTCTTCTTTGTTCCTTCTTCTGCTTCTCTCTCTTTCTCTTTTTTTCTTTTTAAATACCCACAAGTAAGACAAAAAACCCTGCAACTGTGAAAAGACCAAAGTTAGGTCCAAAGAAGGGGCATCCCAACAGCTCAGACAGTGAGACAAATTTCACTTTGCTATTACAGAGAACCTGCAAGTTATGCATATTTGTACTATTATTTTTTTCATTATTCTTACATCTTTATTTTAATAGTATTTTTGTAGTCCCCTTCTTTCTGTTCAGTTTTCTTTGCTTGGCTGGTTATACTGTATTGTTTGACAGGTTTCCCCTGTTCTCTCTTTCATAGTGTATTGCTAATTTACTGTCCTTCACTTCATTTGTGTCCCATTAGCACACTACTCAAGGTCCTGTACTCCCTATTCTTGTTATCCAGGTCACATAGATTCTGTCATATGATTGTTGTTCTAATATTTTTGTAAATAATAACTGTTCCATACAATTTAATTTTTTTCATTTTTTTAATTTTATTACAAAAATTATTAAACAGCTTTACTGAGGAATAATTTAAATACAAAAACATCAACATATTTTAATGTGTACAATGTGATGAGCTTGAAGATATGCCTATGTCTAGATACCATCGCCACAACAAAGGTAATAACATACTCAACATACCTCTAAGTTCCCCTGATCTGCTTTTTCAAACATTATATTTTTTACATTAAGTGGTAAAAACATTTAAATCAGACCTATCTTCTTAATAATTTTTAAGTGTACAATGCTGAATTGTTGACTATAGGCATATGTTATAAAGCATATCTCGAGAACTTGCTCATTTTGGCTGGTTTTTTTTTGGTCTTTTTTTTTTTTTAGATTAGTCAGTACATTTTCTATCCTTCATTCCCATTCCAGCCCACCCACGCATCCCTCCAATTTCGAACCCCCCCAGTATTGTCCATGTGTCCTCTATATTTGTTCCTGTAAACACTTCCCTTCTCCCCTGAAATTCCCTCCCCTCTACGCTCTGGGCACTGACAATCTGTCCTCTATTTCAGTGTCTTTTGTTATATTTTACTTGTTTCTTTGTTTTGTTGTTTAGGTTCCTGTTAAAGGCAAGATCATATGGTATTTGTCTTTCAATGCCTGGCTTACTTCACTTAACATAATGCTTTCCAGCTACATCCATGCTCTTGCAAAGAGTGTGAGCTCCTTCTTTCTTTCCACTGCATGGTATTCAATTGTGTAAATGTACCATAGTTTTTTGATTCATTCATTTACTGATGGGCACCTG
>CM052542.1:89207717-89225278 GCA_028533065.1 Trachops cirrhosus | reverse complement strand
GTACATAGAAAATCCTGTAGACTGGGCCAAAAATCTGCTTGGCCTAATAAATGAATTTGGCAAAACAGCAGGATACAAAGTCAATATCCAGAAATCAAAAGCATTTTTGTACACCAACAATGAAACAGCAGAAGCAGAAATCAAGAAAAAAATTTCAATTGATATAGCAAAAAGAAAAAGAAAATACCTAGGAATAAACATAACCAAGGAGGTAAAAGACATGTATTCAGAAAACTACAGAACACTGAAGAAAGAAATCAAGGAAGACACAAAGAAATGGAAACATATACTTCCATTGGAGTGTTCATGGATCAGAAGAATTAACGTCATCAAAATATCCATACTATCCAACGCAATTTACAAATTCAATGCAATACTTATTAATGTACAAATGGTATATTTCACATACATAGAACAAACACTTCAAAAATTTATATGGAACCATAAATGACCCAAATAGCTGCTGCAATTTTGAGAAAGAAGAGTAAAGTAGGAGGGACCACAATACCTGATACCAAACTGTATTACAATGTCACAGTAATTAAAACAGCACGGTTCTGTCATAAAAACAGGCACATGGACCAATGGCACAGTACAGAGAGCCCAAAAATAAACTCAAGTCTCTACGGTCAATTAATATTTGACAAAGGGTCCAGCAACATAAAATGGAGTAAAAATAGCCTCTTCAACAAATGGTGTTGGGAGAACTGGACACCTACATGAAAAAAATGAAACTCAAGTACCAATTTACATGATACACAAAAATAAATTCAAGCTGGGTAAAAGATTTAAATATAAGCCATGACACCATTAAAATCCTAGAGGAGAACATAGGCAGGACAATCTCAAATATTTCACATAGCAACATTTTTACTGCTATGTGCCCTAGAGCAAGGGATATAAAGGAAAGGATAAGCAAATGGGATCTCATCAAAATAAAAAGCTTCTGCATGGCTAAAGAAAACAGTGTTAAAATAAAAAGAGAACCAAACGTATGGGGAAACCTATTTGCCAAGGATACTTCAGATGAGGGTTTAATCTCCAAAATGTATAAAGAAGTTACATGACTCCACTCTAAGAAGACAAGCAACCCAATTAAAAAATGGGCAAAGGACTTGAACAGACATTTCTCCAAGGAAGGTATACAGAGGGTCAAAAGACATGAAAAGATGCTCAGTATCAGTAGCTATCAAAGAGATTTAAATTAAAACCACAATAAGGTATAACTTCACCCTGGTGAAAATGGCCATCTTAAATAAAGCAACAAACAAGTGTTGGAGAGGTTGTGGAGAAGAGGGCACCCTAGTGCACTGTTCGTGGGATTGCAGACTGATACAACCACTATGGAAAACAGTATGGAATTTTCTCAGAAAACTAAAAATGGATCTGCCTTTTGACCCAGCAATTCCACTGCTAGGATTATATCCTAAGAACCCTGAAACACCAATCCAAAAGAATCTATGCACCCCAATGTTCATAGCAACACAATTTAGAATAGCCAAGTGTTGAAAGCAACCTAGTTGCCCATCAGTAAATCAATGGATCAAAAAAGTATGGTACATTTACACAGTGGAATTCTGTGCAGCAGAAAGAATGAAGGAGCTCCTACCCTTTGTGACAACATGAATGGGCCTGGAAAGCATTATGCTAAGCGAAATAAGCCAGTCGGTGAAAGACAGATACCATATGATCTCATCTTTAACAGGAACCTAAACAACAAAGAAACAAGCAAGCAAAATAAAACCAAAGTCACTGAAATAGAGAACAGGCTGTCCAGAGTGGAGAGGGAAGGGAATTTCAGGGGAAAAGGGGAGGGATTTACAGGACAAGTATAAAGGACACATGGACAAAAACTAGGGGAGATGGAAATGGGAGGGATATGGAGAGGGCTGGGGTGTTGGCTGGGATGGAGTAAAAGACAGAAAACTGTACTTGAACAACAAGTAAATAAAAAAGCAAAAAGGAACGATGTCTTCTGTTAGTACTTATTTCTGAAAGAACACTGTCTCTCTATTTCTTGCCCTGATGCCAGATAGTTCAGATCCTACCTGTATATCTCCAGTGCCTTTCGAATTGCTGCTCCAGCACTGGAGCTCATAGCAAATGAGTCCTTGTAGCAGTGCATGGGCCCTGTAAGCGGAATGTCCAGCATTCCAGAAACCTTCTGTCTCCCTCAGGCTCAGTCCACACTGGTTTTTATAGCCAGAAGTTATGGGGAATTCTCTTCCTGACACTGGTACCCTGGCCTGGGGTACCTTGTGTGGGGCTGAGACAACTTTCTCCACAGGGGGTCCTCCACAGCTGAGATATCCTTCCTGATATTTATCCAACACGCATGGGTGTGGGACCAACCAGTTCCATGTCACCTCCCCTCCAACCAGTCCAAAGGGTTTTTTTTTCCTTAATTACATAGTTTTAGGACTTCCATTCAGACATATTTTAGGTGGCTCTGAATGATGGTTGTTCTATAGTTTAGTTGTAATTTTGATGTGCTTGTAGTAGGTGGCATGTACCATATTTACCTATGCTACCAACTTGACCAAAGAGCCAGAACCCTAAATTTTAATGCAGTACTTGGTGTGCCTGAGTAAACCCTACATTTTCAAGACTCCCTATCAGCTGGGTGTGGCCATGTAAATAAGTTCAAGTCACCAAAATGTAACTGAAAATTAAATGAGTGTTTTCTCAGACATGTTCTTTAATAATAAATATGTTTTTTTTGTATCTACATTCTTTCTACAAACAAGAATGTGAACTTGGTGGCTGAAGGTTAAGTAGCTATCCTAGACTATGAAGTACATTCTAAGGAAGGTGGGGTAGCAGAGAAGAAGCTAACAACTCTGGCTGTCTTCTTTCAGCTCTCTTACATGAGTGTTAATACTAAATGTATATATTATATGAGCCACTCAAACATTTGCATAAAAGTGCATCATCTTGCAGCAAACATATTCCTAACTGAATCAGTGAGTTCATAATTCCTTTTTTTACTTTCAGACTAGAGAAATAGTCCCCTTTCAAAGATCCATCCAATGACCAATGATCAAACCAATGCAGTATTAATATGGAAGTTGAGAAAATTACAGTAGGAGCTGTTGCATAGATGCCTTCTTTATTATCTTCTTTATTTCAGAGCTAACACTTTCTGAAAAGATGTCTTTAGGAGTTGGAGGAATTTATGTATTTTCTAAAACATGATTTTCATATTCAGTTCTCTAATTGCAACTTTAATGTATAACACCAAAGCTGATTGGAGAAACTGAACCAAATACATTTTGCGTACATTGATCAAGATTCATACACTCCCTAATGACATCAAAGAGGTACATTTGCCTCTAGCTGCAGTGTCCAACAATATTTAAGAAGATTTAAATAAAATGTCATGGAATGTAAGAATAAAAGTTATTTTTTCAGCACAGCAAAGAACAAACATTTATTTTATCACCTGTCAGCATGTATAAATCTAAAACAGAATATAAAAGCTTCTTCCTATGTCCAAGCACACCACCATTCTAAGCTAAATGCAACCCAGTCTTGTTGCATCTTCTCTGGTTATCTGCATGTGGCAGTGAGGGAGGGGAAGAGACCCAGTGTTTAAGGTGATAGATGTTTTCATGTTTGTGACCCTCTAGGTCCTGGGATGTGAGACCTTCTGGGATGGTCTCCTCATCTGGTGACTCAGAGGTTTGACTGTGTGAACCACAAAGGATCTGGTTAAACCACCGCTCTACCCTTGGGTATCTGTAAGACCTCCAGTGGGTTGGCTAGTGTTTTCTAGTCTCTACTTCTCATCTATAGAACTGGATAACAATCTGCCTCATAGAATTGTTTTGAGGGTGATATATTGAGCAAAAAAAACATGTATTAGGAGCCTCCCCACCCCCTTTCCTACCTAATAAATGTGCTGTAGGTTGAAATCCTTTCTGAGGAGAAAAGCAATTGTTTTTATAAAATTTTCAATAGTGATGCAAGTGTGATACAATCTAAGGGACAGAACTTCAGGGAACAAGGACAAAATATTTAAGGCTGGTTTCAGGCATCCAGAGTCTTATTTTATCAATTTGAATCTTTGACTTGTAGCTGGCTGCAGGTTCTCTACCTCAGCATGAATGACAGCACTCTTTTGTAGCCTACCTCTGCATAATTACAACACCCCCCCTTGAATCCACATCTGCATGATGACAGCACCCTGTCTTCATCCACCACTGCATAATGACAGCAACACTTTCTGTCCCCCAGAAGACTGTTACTTATATGTGAAGGCTGGCCTGGCTTGGAATTTCCTAGGTCTGTGGCTTTTTGTTGTTTCCAAGGTGTTTACCTTGATGCTCCCTGTGTTAGCAAGTGAACATTCTGCAAATCTGAGCTCACTTGCTTCACATGGAAATAGTCTGAGCCAAACTGCATGTTGCATCCACTGAAGTGGCCCCACTTCTCCACTCTCAGTCTGATTCTCCAGTTCTGCATTGTGAGAGCTACAGCTCCATTTACAACAAACTTATGGAACTTCCATACATACACATCATGGAAAATGGAAAAGTTTAGTCACACAAATTATACCAAACAATGGTCTTTGTGATGGCTACTAGGCAAATATACATATATACACACGTGTGTGCATATACATATATGCACACAAAATAAATATGCACACACGTGTATACACACATATATGTATATACACACATATATTAGCATGTCATCTACACTAAATCCTAATGGTTCATATTAATATTGGACTAAAATTCCTCAGAAAACAATGATTTTATATTTTATGGAACTCAGACCCTTCCACAGGCTGACGTTCCTGCTATTTATCAGGAAGGCAAATACATATTCATGCATGCATGTGCACACACAAATATTTGAGGTCATAAACTTCTAGGAGTGAAAATTGGAGATGAAGCCAATTGTTTGGTGGAATCTTCCCTTTTCTTTATTTCCAGGGAAGTTTGCCATTGACTATAACCCAGGCTTGTTAAAATGAAACATTTTCTTCATACATAATAAGAGTGAATGAAACATGAACCTATTCTCAATGTGTTTCTTTTATTTTGGAAAAGTTTAATTTCTAAAGAAAATAATAAAACAACAAAAAAGGAAGCTAGAATAATGGAGGAAATAAAAGATCTGCACATATACTTGTGAACTTTTAGTCATGGAGAGAAAGTACTAATTTCATTGCACACCAAATTGCTGTAACAGGTGTGGAATGAGGTTTGGAACAGAGTGTGGACTGAGAAGCCCCCAAACCCCGAACAAGCTTAGCAGGCATGGCCACATGGGAGAAGTTCTCCTGGTTACAGCACCTGCAGGAGAGCTTGGAAACAGTTTGCTCAACCCCATGTGGCCATGCCTGCCTAGGACAAAAATGGTAGCCAAGAAAAGTAGAGAATATAGGAGTGCTAGTTGGTGTAGCCAATTGTGATAGGAAGGAGAAATGGGGTTACAGAGGAGGATCCAGGCTGAGATTTAAACAAAAAGGCAGGCAGCCATGGGTGGCAGGACCTTGTGGGACCATGCAGATCAAAAGTGGGTAGAAGGACTCTTGCCAGCCCCTGGCCATGAGGAGTGCCATACAGTTTTAGATTAAGAACTGGAGGTTGAAGCAACAGGGCTGGGGATGCTGGGAACCACAAGAGGCCTGCCCAGTTGAGCACAGATTACTGGGAGGAACCAGGAGAAGTGAGCTGTGGACTTCTGGATATTTCTTTCCTGAAAGGTGGTACTTCTGACTGGCATGGTCTGAGGCTGGCCTGACGGGGCAAAGAGGGCTCTGACTATGTGTGTTTGTGGGCATTCAAAAAGAGTGGGACTTAACCACAAAATTCCACCATTATTCTAAACTTGTATAAGTTTTAATTAAATTATTCCTTTCCTTTTTTACCAAACTCTGACATTGAGAGCCATATTTCTTATTGGTGGCAAACAATAGAACCCAAAGCAGTAGACCCACAAGGGGTTTCTGTTACACTGACAGGTTATAAAATCAATAGACTCAAAAATACTGATTTCCTTTTAATCCTCTCTTTCCTCACTTTTCCAAACTTTCCCACCTTTTAGCTGAAAAGTTCCTAAAAAAATAAATTCTCCCAGGTTCAAGTATTATCAAATTGATAACTATTGTGACATTTCTGTGGGAAATTTATAGACAATGATATTAAAACTATTGAAGACATTTTCAATGACCTGAAAGATTTTAAAATCAAACTTCAGACATAAAAACATTAGTATTAAAAATATGGTATGATTAAATGAACAGATGAAACAAACATATCCACAAGATACTATTTCCCATATTATTTGATTTTATATTTCCTAACTTGTCTGCTATTTTACACACTTTATTATATACCATATATTATATATTGTTTATATTATAGAATATGTAGCCTTGAAGTAAACTTTAGCACCCTGTGTGAGGAAGAGAAAGAATTTATTCTAGAAGAAATGTAATATGCTATAGTTTGATGAATGTTTATACTTTTGAACCTTCTTTTGGAGACTGCAGGCAGATTTTAAAAATTATTTCATAAATCATTTACATTTTAGATTAAACAAAGCATTAGCATATCAAATATAAAATTCCACTACATTAGTGAACATATTTTATAAATCTGAAAATTCATTGCAGCATTATTTACAATCACCAAGACATGGAAGCAGACCAAGTGTCCATCAATGGATGAGTGGTTAAAACAACTATGGGATGTTCACACAATGGAATTCTACTTGGCTGTAAAAAAAGAAAATTTTACCCCTTGCAACAGTATGGATGGACCTGGAGAACATTATGCCAAATGAAATAAGCCAGTCAGAGAAAGACAAATAACGTGATTTCACTCACATGTGGAATTTAATGAACAAACTCAACGAACAAGCAAAACAGAGGCAAGCTCATAAATGGAGAGTGTAGCTGATAGCTAGTTGCGGGGAGAGGCTGAGGAGAGAGGGCTTGAGCAAAGAGGAAAAAGGACTCAGGCATATATACAACAGTGTGGTGATTGCTTGGGAGAGGGCCATGTAAGGGTACTAAATGGTAATGGGAAAAATACAATAAGGATTAAATAAAAAAATAAAAGAAAATATATATTGGAATTTGAATTCTTAACTTCAGTACTATTGACATTTGAGGCATTATTCTTCATCGTGGTGGTTGCCCTGTAAACTTCAAGATTTTGAGTAGTACTACTGGTCTCTACCTTCTATACACCAGCAGCTCCCCAGGCAATGTGACAAATGAAAAAAAAATATCTTCAGCTATGGCCAAATGTCTCCTGAGGTACAAAATTACACCTGATTGACCACTGGGGATAATTCTACTTTCAAACTAAAAAGTGGATTATTTTCTATTGAATTATGTAAATTATTAATGATTTGCTGTTATCATTTGTCTAGTTGTAGAGAGTGAGTGGTACTTCTTATTGTTACTTAGCATATGTATGCACACCTTTTACCTGGTACAAGCCCACTAACTTCAATCTGTGATTCAGCTTTTAAGAATTACAAGCATCTCACTTCTTTACATAGCTGAAGATCATCACAAGGATATCTGAGGCACTTCTCACAGTCTGTACATTGCTGTAGGTGGCAGAGATACATGAGTAAATAAAGGGTCAAAGTCTTTTCTTTTATGGAGTTTACAGCCTGTAGGCAAGGGATAGACAGGAGAGATGGGAGAAAACAAACAAGTTAATTACATAATAAATCAAAAAGTGATAGGAAATGTAGGGAAAAGGAGACTAGGGTAAGAGGGACTTAGAAATTCAGAAAGGGGGTATGTTTTTAATTGAATGGAGTGGTCCAGGTAGACTTTATTGAATAGATGGATTTTGAGCAAAGACTTCAAGGAGGTGAGGGTTTGATCAAAGCAGGACTGTGAAGACAGTCTTTGGTGGAAGCACAGGTGTGTGCTGTAAAGCAGTGAGCAGGTCTGTGTGGCTGAGGCAGCATATGCAATGGCTGCATTATAGAAAGGTAAGTCAGAGAAAGAGCAAGAGATCTGGCCATCTGCACCCTCACAGTTACCCCAGAGACTTCTGCCTTAACCACCGAGGTGAGTGCACCCTCTGTTTCCTACCAGCTCCACCAACTGAGGTTCCTGATTTGCAGGATTATGGTTATGAATAAGTTAATAAAAGTGTAAATTGTTTGTTTTTAGTTACAGTAATTAATGTAATTACTGATAAATTACATGTAGATTTACCATTTTTCTATCTATATTTTATTTGTTCTGCTGGTTGTACATTTCTCTTTTTCTCCTTTTTGCTTCCTCATGAATTAGGTATTTTTTAAATCAGTTCATTTTTCTTTTAGCCATTTTTCAAGATAATAACATTTATCCTTTGTTATCAAATCTAATGATTCTTCATACTCACCCTTTGCTGGAAAAGTGAATACCTTTGAAGTCTTTAGTTTCATTTATCCTGCTGCTATGCTTCATGTACTACTTGTAATATATTGTAATTCTACACCTATTTTAAATTATCCATATATTATTATTACTATTATTATTGATAAGTAATATTCAAAGATATGTACACAGAGTTATATACTTTAAACAATTTACTTTTGTCTTAATAAATAAGTCATAACACTTGTTACTATAAGTTAAAAAGAACAACACCTTGAAGAATCTCTGATTTATTATTCCTTTTTTAAAATTATCTTAACTTTTTATTTTAAATCTAAATTATATTTTTAAGAATTATATTTAAATATTCCTCAAATATTTACATTTATTACATTATCTTTATTCTCTTCTCTCTTTTTCTCTTTCAAAAATACATACACCTCATTTTTTTCTAAATTGTTTCAGAGTCAGTTCACTATTGACATGTTGCTCATTTATCTCTAAATATCTGTATGACTTTAACACAATGACATCATTTTATGTAACAATAGTGCAATTACTAAAAATCAGAGAAATAACATTGATGCAATCTTGCCTGTTCTCTTGCCCTTATTCAGACTTCACCAAGTATCTCATTAATGTTCTTAGCAAAAGAACATTTTGGACCATGTGTTTCATTTGGTCCTTGTGTCTCCTTGAGTCAACTTGGTCTCTTTTGCTGTGAATGAGTTCTTCAGTTTTTGTGTACATTTCATGGCATTGACTATCTTGAAGAAAAGAGGTTAGTTATTTTGTATAATATCTTCAACTTAGATTTGCTTCCTGTCTCCTCATGATTAGATTTTAGATGGAGGACCACAGAGGAAATGCTGAGCCACTCACTCCCATCATATCAGGAGACCTAAGATGCTAGTAAGTTCTATTTTAGTGGATGGGAACTTTACCCACTAGAACATGGTGGTATCTGTGGAATTTTACCACTGTAAAGTTACCATTTCCCTTTGGTAATTAATAAATATCTTAGATAAAATACCTAAGACTGTGAATGACTGGTTACTCCTCAAAATCAGAGGAATTGCCTAATCCACAGAAATAATAGAAGCCAGAATACAATGGAATGCATCTTTAGTGCTAAAATAGATGCCAACCTAGAATTCTTTAAAGTAAAATTAACCTTCAAGAATACAAATAAAAGTCATTTTAAGGATAAACAAAGTCATTTTAAGGATAAAGTGACTGGAAAGTTACTTTAAAGGGAAATAAAAACAACTGATCACTTGAGAAGTTCATGGAGGAAAAAATAACCCTCACTTAATACCAGTGTTAAAACATCCTAAGTTTCAAACAATCATTTTGTAGCTTTTATTTTCTGACCTCTGACATACTTGAGCCTGATTTAGGACCCCTTGCCCCACCCCAATCTTTGGTACTTGTGTGTTGCCTGATTCTAGAGTAATGTCTTGAGTTGTTATTGTCATGAAATCCTTGACCTAATGATCTATTCATTCCTGGTTTTCATCCTAGGCAAGTCTAGGCCCACCAGGTGGTGTCTTCTTGCCCCAAGGCAGTAATCAATCCACAGCTATTATGTTTAGACATAATAATTTGAAATTTGATATACAGGACTTAATAATTAAGCAGAGAATTTCAGAGTACATTTATCTCCAAACTCTGCTAATGTACTAACTGTTGTATGCAGAACTTTAGTCTTCAGGTCTCGTTTCCAAAGAGCTGTCCCAATCTTTCTCCAATAAACGTGTCACTGCTGGAAGATCCAGATGATGGCTGATTTAATTCAATAAATGAGCAAGGAAAAGATGTCTAATTTACTCATTTCTGAAACAAAGACATTTCAAGTTATGAAGCAAGTTTACTTTGCTTAAAATATTGCAAACATTGTAATGGGTAGGATGAGATCAGTGTGTATCTTGAAATCTACAAACATGTGCAGGGCATATGGCTAATGTGGACCATTAGAAGCCTCTCAACCCCTGTTAGCAGTAATTTTACACCTACCAAAGCATGCATGGTGAAGACTTTCATACACCTTCTGGATCACTAGCCTGGAGCTATATAGAGGAGCTTGGGGACAGACACTGTCTATTTGTGAGATTTTGCCTCTCTAGCTAAGATTGGGCCTGGGATAGATAGATGATTTCTATATTCAATTAGCAATTCTCCGGTATCTCATTTGTATATTTAAAGTAACATTTTTATAAATGTAGACATTTCTTTCTATGGTGAGGAATAGAAGTTTAGCTACTCTGCAAAAGCCTTGATTATTAAAATAATTCTCTCTTACACACATACACATACACACAGACCAACGTTTAACAAGCCAGAGGAGTATGTATTGAAAGGAAAAAACAACAATTTGAGCTAAAATGGAATATCATTTCAGTTCATTATTTGTCATGATAACTCAAGAATCAGAATCATACGAGGTATTAGAAATGTGAAGTGAGAAATGACAGCATGTAATGCAGATCAATTTAGGTTTTCAATACTGATTAGGAGTTTGGGGCCATGAAAGCAATCTATGTGGTGTTTTCACTCTACTAGTTGCAAAAATTGATTAGCATTTTTTGAGGAAGCTATAGCAATTTGCTATGCTAATCCAGGTGAATTAAATCATGAAACTACTTGATTACCAGACCTTTGCATGCTCAGTAATGCTTCAATAAAAGTGGTTTGGAAAATAGCCTTACATCAGAGCAGCAGAAAAACTTCACTCTTTTCTGTTTTTTTCCTTGCTTTTTGGATTTGAGGTAGTGGAAAAAATCATTTATGCTTTCCACATTTATAATTTCTCAGTCTTTCAGAAAAAAAAAGCTATACTTTGAGAAGGTGCAAGTATCTATACTACTCTGCCTTGCAAGAACATTGATATTTGCTTCCATTTGGTAAAAGGTTTTAACTGTAGTCCTCTCTGTTTGGGGAGCAACGTCACTTGTGGCTCACAGTCTGAGTTTTGAAGTATGGCTGCTTCTCATTAGGTTAAAAAGGCTCATCACCCTTCATGATAGTCCTGGACCAGATTTTGTGCTAGAAAGTATGTGTTCTTTCCCCATGTATGCACCTTACCTAATGCTTTATTTCCATGTCCTTATGACATTTTGAATGGTTAATGGAAACTAAAAGTAAATATACAACTTAAATCAGTTTCATAAACCAAGCAATTATAACTATTGGTTCTAGTTCTGTCAACAATTTAAATAAAGTTAATTAAAAAACTACCTTGTGTGGGTTTGAGCTCATCGTACGCCCCACATATTTTTCAGACTGATGTAGAACTGGCTGCATAAGAACCTATCATTTGTTATATATGAGGCTGCTGTGTTAACTTCCCTTTGATTCCCTGAAGAATTTGGATCCATTAATACTAGGGTGGAGATCAGAAATCTACAATATCAATGAGCTGCCCCAAAACCTACTGATTTGACACCAACTTTGAGAACTAGTAATTTAATCTAATCTCCTCAATTAATAGTTAAATTTAGTCATAGGAAATAAAGTACAATGTAGAGAAGATTGACAGTAGATTGTTATTTTAAAAACCCTAGATAAAAAGAAAGTCATCTCAAAAGACTTCACACAGAAGGTGACACTTAAAGGTAGGTCTTAAAAGTTGAGTTGAGTTTTTTGATATATCTTCAAATTTAAGAAAGAATTGTGATGATAAGTGGAAATTCAAAGCCCAGCTGAAGCACAGCTGAAGGAGAATCTGAAAAAGTTTTATTATATTAAGAGAATAAAACTCAGGGAATGAGATGTTCCTGGTAGACCTGGAGCAGGCAGGAGTAAGACAGAGATACAAGAGAGTGTGCAGGTAGAAGGTGACATTGAAAACATGAGCTAGGGCAGATAATAAAGTACTGAAATTCCATGGTAAGGAGGTCAAATTTTAAACTTTTTTGGAGAAGTATTAGAATTTGCATTTAAATCCATGATTATGAAATAGAATCATTTACTTTTTGTTAAAGATGTTTCAGATCTTAAGAAGGGATAAAGAAGTTAATTTTGAATCAAGATGTTTTGACAATACCCTGATGGATATCAACACTTGAATGAATTATCCTCTAGATAAATATTTCCTAGCTGCCAAACAGGGTCAAGAGTGATGTTTTATGAGTGAATTGTGTGAAATGACATGAAGAGTATTTTCAATCCCTCCTAATCTGCCAAAATTTGAACCAGGCTAGAAGTTATCAGGATTGAATATGAGAAAATAAAATAAATTATCTGGAATGGAAAGACATTTTAAATTATATTTTTCAATTAAAGTTGACATTCAATATCATTCCTATTAGTTTTAGGTATACTGAATAGTGGTTAGACATTTATATAATTTCTGATGTGATCCCCAAGTCTAGTACCCTCCTGTTATGATACATAGTTATTACAATATTGTTGACTATTTTCTTTATGCTGTATTTTACATGTGTACTTCTTAATCCCTTGACCTTTTCTATCAAGGGCCCCAACCCTATCCCTTCTGGCAACAATCAGTTTATTCTTCATATCTATGAGTTTCTTTCTGTTTTGTTTGTTTGTTTTGTCCTTTAGATTCCACATATATCTTATAGCATTTGTCTGTCTCACTTATTTGACTTAGCATAATACCTGTACTTTCACAAATGGGAAGATTTCATTTTTTATGGATGAGTAATATTTTATTGTGTATATGTACCAAGTTTCTTTACCCACTCATCTACTGATGGGCACTTGTGTTGTTTCCATATCTTGGCTATTGTAAATAATATTGCAATAAACAGAGGGGTACATATATCTTTTCAAATTAATGTTTTGAATTTCTTCAGATATATGAGTATACCTAGAAATGAAATTTCTGTGTCATAAGACAGTTCCATTTTTAATTTTTTGAGGTAACTCCATACTGTTTTCTATAGTGGCTGTACCAATTTGCAGTCCTACCAACAGTTCACAGTGTTCCTTTCTCTCCATATTCTCAACCACACTTGTTGTTTGTTGATGTATTCATGATAGTCATTCTGACAGGTGTGAGGTGATATCTCATTGTGGTTTCAGTTTGCATTCTCTGATGGTTAGTGATGTTGAACACCTTTTCATATCTCGATTGGCCATCTGTATATCCTCTCTGAAGAAGTATCTATTCAAGTCTTCTGTCCATTTTTAATGTTTTTTTTTATTGATTTGGTGTTGAATTACATGAGTTCTCTATAAATTTTGGATATCAACCCTGTATTGGATGTATCATTGGCAAATATCTTCTCCCAGTTTATAGGTTGTCTTTGAGTTGTATTGATTTTTTCCTTTGCTGTGCAAACTGTTTTTAGTTTGATATAGTCTTATTTGTTTATTTTTCTTTTTTGTTTCTCAAGAACATATATTAGAAAAAAATTACTGAGAGAAATGTCAGAGAGTTTACTGCCTATTTTTTGTTCTAGGATTTTTATGGTTTTGATTCTTACACTTAGATGTTTAATCCATTTTAGGTTTATTCTTGTTTACAGTGCAAAAAAGTGACCTAGTTTCATTTTTTGCATGTATCTGTGCGATTTTCTTAACACTATTCATTGAATAAACTGTCTTTACCCTATTATATGTTCTTTCCTGCTTTGGCATAGATTAGTTGGCCATAATGTAGACATGGGTTTATTTCTGGGCTTTCTATTTTGTTCCATTGATATATGTGCCTGTTTTTATGCCAGTGCCATGCTGTTTTGATTACTGTAGCCTTGAAGTATGGTTTGATATCAGATAGAGTGATACTTCTGACTGTTTTTCTTTCTCAAGATTGCTGTGGTTATTCAGGGTCTTTTGTGTTTCATATAAATTTTAAGGTTACTTGTTCTAGTTCTTTGAAAAAATGTCATTGGCATTTTGATAGGGATTATATTGAATCTATAGGCTGTTTTGGGTAATATGGACCTTTTTATGATATTAATTCTTCCTGTCTATGAGCATGGTATATGCTGGAATGGGATAATTTCTGACCATTGTTGATGAATGTTAAGTGCTTTCCTAACACCAAAAAGATGGAGATAAGAGATAGAACATTCATTTCAGCCTTTAGGTCTCTTTGTTCTCTAAAATTCTATGAACCTTAATATTTTACTTATTTGTATAATGTTTAAAACTCATTGGATTTCAAAATTAGACCTGGATGTTTTATTTTACATTTTGACTTATCAATGATTTGATTATAAAGTTGAAGAGGCTTTGTATTACCCAATATTAACTTTCCCTGGGGATACTTCCATTACAGAGTGGAACACAGGTGTTAGAGTCAGATGGCTTGGGTTCAAGTCCCTTCCCTGATATTCATGAAAGACCTTGACTAAGTAACTTTACTACCCTAAGCCTCTACTTACCCTAAGCCTAGAAATATTACTAAGGACAGTAATGTCTCTACTTTTCTCACTGGCTTGTGTGATCATCAAGTTAGGAAAAATACATTATAAACCTCTTTTTCTATTAAAATGACTATTAACTGGCTGAATATTTCTAACTCAGCTTTGTAAAAAAGCTAGTCTGCTTTTATGGAGCAGATGTGATAGGCTAACAATGTGAGTATCAGAGGAGTTATTTATAATTTGCTTAATTTATACAGTCATTGGGAGCTTTCCCTGATAACACAATCAAGTATATTAGGTCCCCAGGAGTTTTATCTCTCAGGCTAGTCCATAGTTGGTTTCCAGCAATTAGTCACTTATACTTGGTGTCCCTGTTAGCTACTGGCTTTAACGACTGCATCTGCTCCCACTGAGTTTTGATTCTTTGTGTCTGTCTCTCCAGTTTTCAGGGTGATGGTTTGCCCTGTGACCTCAATGCTCTGATGGCTCTATAAGAGGTTTTTGCTTTGCTCAGTAGTTTTGTCGTTTGAGGTTGGGAGTAATTTCCAAGTTCCAATGACAGACTGGAAACCATAACTCTCTGATTTTGTTTTTCTGTAAATGTCTAGGAATTTTCCAATAATAGTATATATAAGTCTACCTTCTCAACCTTGGTTGTATGTTGTAATCATCTGGGGTGTTGTAACAAAGTTTGATGCCTGGTTCCTCCCAGAAATTCTGCTCTAAATGGGCTTGGTTAGGGTATGGCATGGGCATGTATGTTTAAAAGCCTGGATTGATGTTAATGTGCAAGCAGAATTGAGAGGCTCTGTTGTACAATGACTGCACACCTGGTAATATCTATTTGTCATTCAATGTGCAGATTTCTGATTAAGTAAAGGTAAAAGACAAAGGGTGTGCCTTATTGCTGAGAGACCCAGTTTCTTCTCCTGGCTGTTTTATCCCTTCTCCTGGCTGCCTTGGACCTTCTCATGGTTGTCTTGGCACTCTGGATTTTCAGTTTGTTCTAGCTGCTCAAGTCTTTCATCATATATGGCAGGATGCCTGATTTGTGCTTTAAACATCAGTCTTTATACTGCTATATTCTCCTTCTTACTTGCTTTGAATATGGAAGTTTATTGAGTAGTTATTAGGGAAAATCTGCTTCCTTTCATGTTTGCTATTCTGTGTTGTATCACTCAGAGTTTTGCAAGATAAATTTCTCTTTCACTTATGGGAAGGCAAGGGTGGTGCTTAATTTTGCATTTAAACTGATATGGTATTGCTATTTCTCAGGAGTATAGACACACACACTTATTTTAGTTCAGCACTGTGAAGCAATGTCCTAGAGTCTCAGCCAACACCTCCTTTTCTCCCCACACTAAATTAGAAGCAGAGACTTGAACACTAGGTGCTCATTATATGTGTTAAATTTTATAATAGTTTTATATAAATATTTCAATTATAGAATAAATTCCAGTGCTGTTCATCATCTCTTTTCATCATTTCAGCAATGAAGGGAATATTCTATTACTACACTATCAAATATAATACACAGTAGTCATATAGTTATTGATCACTTGAAATGTAGTATGGCTAAAGAAATACTTTTTTATTTAATTTCAATTATTTTAAATTTGAATAGTCACATATGGTTAATAGTTATCGCATTTGATAGCATAGGGACAAATAATTAAAGTAACCTTATTTAACTTTAGTAATCCAACATTTTTTCTCTTCTCTATCTCCTCTCCCTCTCCCTCTCATTTCCCTCCCCTCTCACCAACTCCCCTCTTCTTCCCTCTCTTCTCCTCTCTCCCTTCACTTCTCCTTGTTTGGAGATGCTCTAAATATTTGTATTTCAATATTTGGGGTCTAGTTACATAGTGGCATCTTTGACATTGCTATATATTGTCCCCTATCTATCTAGTGTTACATCAATTTTCTTCTGTCCAGATGTATATGTTCCCTTCTGGTATTTCATTCCTATAGCTTCTCTGGGTGTGTTAATTAAAGAATAGGTGATTTGTTAATCTAGAGTTGTCAGATAGGTTCAACAAAATACTGAAAACAGTTGTCAAAATTTGAACCAATGAGACAAATCTACCTGACAATGGAGAAAAAAAAATGTATGGCAACTTACAACCCATCTTATATTTTATATTAGATGGTGCAACTTTTTTTTTGTTTTTTAAATTTTTTTTTATTTTAGATTATTCAGTACAGTTTCTAACCTTTATTCCCATTCCAGGCCACCCATCCATCCCTCCCATTTCCAACCCCTTTAGTTTTGTCCATGTGTCCTCTATATTTGATCCTGTAAACCCTTCCCTTCTCCCCTGAAATTCCCTCCCCTCTACGCTCTGGGCACTGACAATCTGTCCTCTATTTCAGTGTCTTTTGTTATATTTTACTTGTTTCTTTGTTTTGTTGTTTAGGTTCCTGTTAAAGGCGAGATCATATGGTATTTGTCTTTCAATGCCTGGCTTATTTCACTTAGCATAATGCTTTCCAGCTCCATCCATGCTGTTGCAAAGAGTGTGAGCTCCTTCTTTCTTTCCACTGCATAGTATTCAATTGTGTAAATGTACCATAGTTTTTTGATCCATTCATTTACTGATGGGTACCTAGGTTGCTTCCAGCACTTAGCTATTGTAAATTGTGCTGCTATGAACATTGGGGTGCATAGGATCTTTTGGTGTTTCAGGGTTCTTAGGATATAGTCCTAGCAGTGGGATTGCTGGATCAAAGGGCAGGTCCATTTTTAGTTTTCTGAGGAAGTTCCATACTGTTTTCCATAGTGGTCATACCAGTCTGCAATCCCACCAACAGTGCACTAGGGCCCCTTTTTCTCCACAACCTCTCCAACACTTGTTGTCTGTTGTTTTATTTAT
>CM052542.1:89133523-89207217 GCA_028533065.1 Trachops cirrhosus | reverse complement strand
TCTTTATATATTTTGGAGATTAAGCCCTTGTCTGAGGTATCATTGGCAAATATGTTTTCCCATACAGTTGGTTCTCTTTTGATTTTAATACTGTTTTCTTTAGCCATGCAGAAGCTTTTTATTTTGATGAGATCCCATGTGTTTATTCTTTCCTTTATGTCCCTTGCTCTAAAATTGATTAAGTATTTTAAAATACCTATTTACCTCTCACATACAATGTAATAAATATATTTAAAAATATAGGAGCGATGTAATGAAGAAGACAGAGGCTGAGATACAGGTTTCAATTCTTCCACTAAAGTCTATAATTGCATTTCTTTTCTTGAAAAAAAAGAAAACAGCTCTTGGAGATCTCTCAAGTCTACTTACAAAACCCCAGCAACACAGTTGAACAAAAACTTGAGAATATTGAACAAGTATTCTCAAAGAAGGAAAGAACAACTCTTTTGCCTGCATCATCCCGTCCCCCAAACTGGCATTGCTCAATGCCAAGAGGGAAATCCCCAGCTAGAAAGAATTTTCATGTTTAAAAAAAGAGAGGAGTGAGCAATCAGCTTCCCTCTCCTTTAGTGTCAGCACAAGAAGAAAAACCTGCTTCTTTTCCACCCCACTCAGAGATGAACAAAAATGAAACATAGAGATAGTTAGAAACAAGGAAGAAAAGCAGAGGCTACCAACATCAGCCATGCAGCAAGAGTGACCACAATTCCTAGTGACCTTTTCTGCACCCAACACCAGTAACACAACTGCTTCCGAAATTTTTAATTTCACCAGTTTTCACCTCGTGGGTACTCTTATTTGCAGGTCCTGATCAGCTACCCTCCTACTAGCCACTTCTGGAGCCCAGGACCTGAACTGGCAGAGAGCTTAGGTCTCGGAAGCTGTATGAGTGCAAGACGTCAGCCTAGATTCCTCACAGCTCACTTCCACCCCCATGTGTACATTCAGAGTTAGCCCTTTAGCTTTATATTGACATGCTGTTGGTCTGAGGCCCATCACTGACCACCATTATCATGGTCCAAACATCCTGCCAACTGGATATCAGGCAATGGCCAATGCCCCAAAAGCTGTTTCTGGGCCTAGATTTAGCCCTATTACCTGTCACTGGCCTGCAACGTTGAACTCACCCATACTTACACCTTGAACTGTGCAACTGTGCACCCCTGCCAGATTCTGCTCACTGGTCTCCACACTGTTCACACACCCTTGGGGAGACTATGCAGCCATAAGTGGGTATGCTGACAGCCAGAGCCATGGCAGCAGCTTGTGGGCCCAATCCAACACTATCTCCTGTCACTGGTCTGTACCTCTAGGCTCAACTTCAGCTAGTCCTTCTATCTGTGCACCTATATAGACCCAGACAATCTTCCAACTCCATCTTTGACTGCCATGCACCCTTGGCAGAACCAGCAGTCATGGTACTACAAAAATGATAATGAGGGATGCTGCAGCTATCAGAGTGCCTGCAGCTGGCCCCTGTAGCTGAGTGTGTCTACACTACCAGCTCTGGCCACCAACACTCCCTCAGCTGGTTCCAAGCCGCTGGACCTAGAGATATTGCTGAGGACCCCAACAATCCTTGAGCTTCTGTGGGCCCATTGTAGTGATCCTCAAGGACTACACTGCTATCAATGCTGTTTATAAGCCATTTGGTAAGCCCAAAATTTTACAACAAAATAATATAAAACAAGACACTTTATATAGTAAAACTGCCTAAAATGAAAGACAAAGAGAGAATCTTAAAATTGTGAACCCTAAGAAAGAAGACACCTACTAAGAAGGTCTCCTAGTAATTAACTAGACCCAAATTAAAAACAACACGGAGTTGAGCAGATGTTTGTACACAGGGGCCCTCATGTAACCCACACTTTAGGGAGAAGCCTTCACTCAAGTACCTGTCTCTGCACTCAACTGTCTGCACTGTGTTCCTGCTATCTGAGCCAGGCTTTATTTTTTTTTTAATTTAATTATATTGATTATGCTAACACCATTGCTCTATTTTTTCTGGCTTTTCTCCCTCCACCAAGCAACCCCTTCTCCCTCAGGCAGTCCCCACATCATTGTTCACGTCCATGGGTCACCATATAGGTTCTTTGGCTATTCTGTTTCCTGTGCTGTACTTTACATCCCCATGGCTATCCTGTAACTACCTATTTGTACTTCTTGTTCTTCTTGTTTGCTTAGTTTGTTTTTTAAATTCAACTTTTGATAGATATGTATTTATTGCCATTTTATTATTCATAGTTTTGATCTTCTTTTTCTTAAATAAATTCCACAACATGTCATATAACAATGGTTTGGTGATGATGAACTCCTTTAGTTTTTTTTCTCATCTGGGAAGCTCTTTAGCTGCCCTTTGATTCTAAATGGTAGCTTTGGTGGGTAGAGCAACTGTGGCTGTAGTTCCCTACTTTTCATAACTTTGAATATTTCTTGCCAGTCCCTTTTAGCCTGCAAAATTTCTTTTGAGAAACAAGCTGACAGTCTTTGGGAACTCCCCTGTAGGTAACTAACTGCCTTCCTCTTGCTTCTTTTAAGATTTTCTTTATCTTTAACCTTTGACTTTTTGATTATAATGTATCTTGGACTGGTCTTCTTTGACTCCATCTTGTTTGGGACTCTGTGTTTCCTTTACCAAATTAGGGAAGTTTTCTTTCATTATTTTTTTTAAAAGAATTTCAATTTCTTGCTCTTTCCTATTTCCTTCTGGCACACCTATGATGCAAATGTTGGAATGCTTGAAGTTGTCCCATAGCCTGCTTACACTTTCTTCTTGTTACTCTGATTGCTTCTTTTTTTGCTTCCTTGTATTCCAAATCATTGGTTTGATTCTTGGCTTCATCTACTTTACTGTTGTTTTTCTGAAAACTGTTCTTTATTTCAGTTAGTGAATACTTTGTTTCTGACTGGATCTTTTTTATGCCATTGACATCCTCACTAGGTTCCTTGAGCATCCTTATAACCAGTGTTTTGAACTCTGCATTTGGTAGACGGCTTATCTTCCTTTTGTTTAGTTCTCTTCTGGAGTTTTGATCTGTTCTTTCATTTGGACTATGTTTCTTTGTCTCCTCATTTTGGCAGCCTCCCTGTGTTTGTTTCTATGTATTAGGTAGAGCTGCTTTGACTCCATGTCGTGATAGCATGGCCTAATGTAATAGGTGTTCTATAGGGTCCAGTGGCACAGCCTCCCCTGTCACTGAAGCTGAGTACTGGAGGTGTGCCCTTTGTGTGGGCTGAGTATTCCCTCCTCTTGCAGTTGAGGCTTGGATGTTATTGGCAGATCAATGAGAGGGATTTACCCAGGGTGGTCAGCTGCAAGAACTGGCTGTGACCACTGACTACCAACCTCTGCCCTCTGCTGGGGATGAGCTATGCAGGGTGAGGGTGGTGGTGCTCAAATGTGGTCTGTAGCTGTCCACTGGATGCACATGCTTTGGGGTTTCCTGGATAGTGCAGGCCAAGATCAGCCCCAACCTGTGTTTTGCCTGGGGACACCCTGCCTGGGCAATAAAGCAATCTGAGATGGTTGCTACTTGTGCTACACTTGGAGATTCCCAGGTGGTGACAAGCTATGAATCTGAGCTGGCTGCTGCTAATGCCATGCCTGGGGCCACTTAGCAAGAGGTAAGGAGATTGAGGGCTCACTAAGGCCAGTTGTTGCTTGTTTGAGAGGATTTAAATAGTTGTGAAGCATGAGCCAAGACACCCATTCCTATGAAAAAATATCTGTTAACAGCTTGGGTGTATCCATACATTGGGTGGGATGGAGTCTTAGGGGATCTCCAGGGTGTAAAAACAGTGTTAGCCAAGTTTATGGAGTGTCAGATATGCCACCCACCTATTGGCTCTGTGGTTCTATGGGGATGAGGGATTCAGAAAAGAGACAATGGCCTCTGCCTACCTTTCCATTTGGAAGAAAGCTGTCCCTCAGCTCTCACCTTGATGCTGGACATTTTAATTCCTCTCTATATTATGCTGGTGCCTTTCAAGCTGCTATCCCAGTGCTAGAGCTCAGAGGGAGTGAATCTGAGTAAGCCTGTGTGTGGGTTCTTTAAGAGGAACTGCTGGGACTCTAGAAGTTTCTTCCACCAACTCAGTCCCTGCTGGTTTCTGTAGCCAGAAATTATGGAGACTTATTTTCCTGGCTCTGGAACCCTGAGCTAAGACTCCTCACTCCCAAGATTTTCCTCTCCAATTTTTCCCACCACGTGTGGATGTGGGACCAGCCTGTTCCATGTCTCCCTCCCTACCTATCTGGATGGATATGTTTTCTTTAATTTCATATTTGTTGCAACTGATCATGGCTAGGCAGGTTCATGGCATTCATGCGGACAGAAAAATATTCATGGAGCTGTTGGAATATATGGTATGCCTTTATTCATGGGTGGGCGAGCCACACATGCTACAAGCTGTGTGTCTATCTGCATGTCTCATGTCATGGCCCTTGCTCCTCAGTGTGGCACCCATCTTGGTACTTGTTCCCTTGTGTGTCTCTCATCATCATTGCCCCCAGCAGGGAGTCCCTACCTGTTTAAGTGCTAGAGGGGAACAAAACCAGCAAGATGCCAGAAATTATATAACATAAAATAATTCTGTGTGTGCGAGCTCACTTCATGTTATGGAAACAGTTTATTGGACCCAGTCTCAAGGCTATCAGAACACTAGTTATCAGGACCCTCCAAGGCTATGGGAACATTGCTTCCCTTAGCTACCCAGACACCTGGGTGAGGAAGTCAGACTGCCTCCACTTACCCTACCTCATAGTTGTCAGATTTCTCTTTTTTTGCTTTTATATTTTATGTTTTTTCTTCATTTAACTTTTAAATCACTACTATAGATGAATATTAAAACAAAAACAATAGAAGTAGTGAGAATTTATGAATATGGTCATTCATTACTGTATATAAAATCTCAGCACTGAGTGTCATTCACTGACCCCATTAATAGGTCTGACCCTGAACACCTCCCCTAGGATGATGTTCATCACCCTCATATGCTTCTCCATTGTCACGTACCATCTTTCTTGATTTGGATCAAAGTTTACCAGTTCTACCCGGTCCATTCCATCAATCTCTTCTACTTCCTTCCTTTCATGGAGGAGTTTTTCCAGCAAAGAGGGTTTATTAGGAGAGGGAAAGCCATTCTCAGGAAACTTTACCTTAAGTTCAATGATTAAGTGACCCTCCTCATACAGTCCATGATAAATTGGTATGCCTTCATTTAGCACACACTTAATAGCACCATGCTTGACAATCTGACCTGGATGAAGTGATGACTATGGTTCAATTATCAAGAGTAGCTATTGGCTTTTGGAAGCCACACAATGCTTCAACTAGCTATATGTCCATACACATGAAAAGGTCTCCACGCCAAGTGAAAACACTATGGTTCTTCTGATCTAAAACAATGATAATATCTCCTGGATCTAGTTCTGGTCCTTGGCCTCTTTCACCATGGAATGTTATCTTCTGACCATCTTTCATACCTTTGTCAATATGAATTGTAGAATTTTCTTCTTGCAAACTATCTTCCTTCCATTGCAGCTTTTACATCTATCTTTAGGACTGATCCATTCCCTGTGGCCCTGGCACTCCATGTACCCAGATGGAACTTGCTGAAACATTCCAGGTCCTATCTGATTAATTCTTATTTGCATCCCAGTACTTCAGCAATTGAGACAATAGTCTACTGCTCCTTTCTTTCCACCTTGACCTTCACATTTGTCACAAATCACATTCTTTTGCAGAGTGAGTTTTCTTGTTGCACCATTATATGAATCTTCTAAGGTTACCAGGAGGTGATGGACAACATTTTTACCTCTCCTTTCCCTCTGCATCCTTCCTCCTCCTCCAAAACACATGAATGTCCATGAAGGATCCAAAACCACCACCTGCTCCACTTTCTTTAATTGTTCTCCTGTTTAACTGTCCTCCTCCTTTATCATATAATTCCCTTTTCTTTGCATCAGTGAGCACTTTGTAAGCTTGAGAAATCTGTTTAAACTTCTCTTCTTCATTTGGAGTCTTATCAGGATGGTACTTCAAGAACAGCTTACTGTAAACCTTTTTCAGTTCTTCCTGAGTGGCATTGGGTTTAACCCCCAAAGCATCATAGTAAGTGGTTTCTTTCACTATTTTGACAGCCATGAGTGGGCTGAGGCAGGTGTGGTGTAGCAGAAAAGAGCTCGTTACTGTGCTCAGCTCCAAAAGCCTCTGACACTCCTCCAGTTTCTCACCGACTGTTCTGGAAAGTTCTCCATAGTTGTCAGATTTCCATTCAACTTGATTTCTGATGTTTCTGCATGGTGGTTGTTCTATAATTTAGTTGTAATTTTGATTACAGCCTTTTAAAAGAGTTTCTGGAATCCTATTTCAACCACCCAACCATTTGGAGAAGTGCATCTCCAACCAACTGGTGCAGGTCTATTCTGATCTACCAAGACAGTGTCTTTTGGACCAGTCAGACTTTGATGATTTGGAGTTCTCATTTGCATGAGGATAGACAAATCATGGACCAGGGGCAAGAGACTCCTGTCCATATAAGCTAGCTCTGCTGTGTCTGTAAGCACACTTCTTTCCACCAAAGACTAAAGACTACATCTCCCTGGCTAAACTGAAACACCAAAGGTGTCATGTCAGGGCAGACCAGGCAGAGCAGAGCAAAGTACAGCAGAAACAAAGCAGAGCTGTGTAGCCAGGTAGGTGCCTGGCTTTAGGGCTGTCTCACAGCTGTGCTGTTTTAACAGCCATGCTGTATTGAAATTGACTGTTTTTCCCTGAATAAAGTTTCCTTCTTTATCTCACCCCAAATTGGGTATTCTTGTTAGTGTTGAATTGGTGCCAATGATCATCCTTTGACAAAATTAATAATAGTAAAAACTTCTCTCATGCAAGGAAACCTTAATAAGGTCAATAACTTTCTCAGCAGACACCTTGTAGGCCTATAGAGAATGGGATAATATATTCAGAGTGCTGGACAAAAACACTGTCAACCTAGAATAATTGAATTTTGGCAAAGTTGTCCTTTAAAAATTAAGGGAAGATAAAACCTTCCCCTTAAGAATAATGAAAAAAGCTGAAGAATTTTTTGTAACCACTAGACTTGCCTCAACAGAATTGCTAAAAGGAATCCTTCAAGCTGAAAGATGTTGGCTAGTAAATTGAAAACGTGAAATTATATAACAGTGGTAAAGGTAAATAAATAGATCAGAATATTCTAATATTGTAATACAGTAGTATGTTAACCATGTAACTCTAATATAAATGATAGAGGACAATAATATTAAAAATAACAATTGTGAGAATAATTTGTTAATGGCTATATAATATAAACTATAAATTGAGATATCAAACATAAAATCTGGGAGGAGAGTTTTTGTAAATGATCAAAGTAGGATTTTTTTAGCTTAAAATAGACTGTTATGCCCACCCCATCTCCATCCAGCCCACAGCCCCGCAGTGCTCAGCTCTGGCAGCCACCACTTAGAGGAGACAGCATAAGGAGTTCATCTTATTACCAGTGGCATTTAAATATTTATGAAATAAAATAATTGTAATTGCAATTCTGATTCATGGACCATCAAAGAAAGCAGAGTACATAGGATATACAAAGGGGCTGATTTGGGCAGATTTGAAGACTGATACTGAAACAGGAACTGGAAATACAATGGTGAACAAAACAGTTGGTTCCTGCTCTCACAGAACTGACCATTTAGTGAGGAAGATAAAACCAAGCAAGCAAGTAACAGCTAAGTGTTAAGACCTATTTGAGATATGGTGGTTTCAGCAAGGCCTCAGTTTCCTCCCTTTGGATCTTGTGATTTGGAGAGCTGCCTCTTTCATCTTTTCGTACATCTCTGCCATAACTCTCCACCACGTTGACCCTGCTTTGTCTTACATCAGTGACACTGGTACAGTCATTCCAGAAAAATGCTTGTTCGGGGCAATGTTGAATTTTGTCGCAGTTTAATGCTTTGCTACCATTTATGTTCATTATAAGCAAGTTCATGCCCTGAGTCCTGAAGGGAAGTGTGTCATCAGATTAAACAAGGTTGGCCTTGTACTTGTATGGCTGAGTTGTTTAGGTCTTTCTCTTGTGGCAAACTTGTAGAAAACCACCTTCATTACCATGGACATCTGTGGAGCTGTGCTCACCTTTGGCATGGGCTCACTGTACATGTTCATACAGACCATCCCTTCCTACCAAATGCAGCCCGAAATCCATGACAAACAAATCTTCTGGATCAGATTGCTGTTGGTTATCTGATGCAGAGTTAGTGCTTTTAGCATGGTGACTTGCTCATCTCTATTGTACAGTGGCAGTTTTGGCACAGATATAGTACACACTGGAACCCCAAGGACAAAGGTTATGTGCTTCATGTGATCACTACTGCAGCAGAATGGTCTATGCTATTTTCTTTCTTTGGTTTTTCCCTGACCTATGTCTGTGATTTCCAGAAAATTTCTTTACAGGTGGAAACCAGTTTATGTGAATTAATCCTCTATGACACGGTTCCTTGTCTTATTAACAATGAACAAACACATCTACTGTCCAGAGATTTCTGATAAAAGGATAAAACAGTTCTGTGATGATTGTGATTCTCGGGGATTGGGAAAAGATTCATGAGTTACTTTTGCTCTGAAATTTCCAACCAATTAATCAAGGCCAACAGTGACATTGATGGGTTCTGATAATCAAGAGATGTGAATTAAGCCATTTTATAAATTATTCTAAAGGATACCTTCAGGAGGATCATGTAAAAAACACTTATGCCTATCCTTTTTTTTAATCCCAGAAAATAAAACCAAAGGACTATAGCACTGTAGATTTTTTTCTATTTTATTTAAGTGAAGCACCAGAAATGCATCAAGCAGTTTGCAAAACCCAGCATTTTATGTTTTAGAAATTATTGTAAAGAAATGCTCTTCCCTGGAATCCACCTATAAAGGGAAGTAGACCTGAATTCATGTGAGCACTGCCATTGCTTCAGTTTTGCACAAGAGGTTTTGGGGATCCTGCCATTCATTTGGTTCCTGCCATAAGGCCAGATCCTGTGCCAGCTGGTCTGTCACACATCATTGCAATAATTTCATGAAACTCTTTTGCTGGTATGAGATTTTAATCCAAAATGAGAGAAGTAGCTACAGTTAAATTTACTCCAATCATATTTAACATAAAACAAAGGTTAGTGTTCATTCACAAGGCTGAGAAGTCTGTGAATAACAGCAGATCATTGATAAAATTAGCTTAAACTTCAGTCAAGAGCTTTTTTAGATCTTTCTTTATAGCAAATTATGATTACTTATAAAAGTAGCCTTGAACAGGCAAATACTGAGCTTTTTTACTGGGATGTGATCTTTGTAGAACTCAAATTCTAAAGGACAAAATGAGCAATCCAAAAAAACTAGGTGCAAAATAATTGTGATACATCCACCAAAACAATTTTTCTGTCTCTCTGGTCATGCAAGTGATTGAATAGCTTCTACCTGAATCCCTATCTATACAGATAAAGAATGATTTACATCATTGGGAAATATGATCTCACCTTTAACAGGAACCTAAACAACAAAACAAACAAACAAGCAAAATATAACCAAAGACACTGAAATGGAGAACAAGCTGACAGTGACCAGAGGAGAGAGGGGAGGGAATTTCAGGGGAAAAGGGGAAGGGTTTACAGGAATAAGTATAAAGGACACATGGACAAAAACTAGGGGTGGGGGTGGAACTGGGAGGGAGGTGGGGAGCACTTGGGAGGGTGGGCTGGGCTGGGAGTAAAAGACAGAAAACTGTACTTGAATAACAATTAAAATTTAAAAAAAGAGAGAAAGAATGATTTAAAGATCCCAGATAAAATTCAAAAGAAGAAAATGCTTATGTGGAAGGTATCTGGTGACAAACTGGTTTGCAAAAGAATCCTTGTAGAAGATTAAAAAGGTCTATCTTTTTAGAAGAAAATGTTCTACAGCCAGAATAAAAGATGGTGAGAGCAAGTTTTAAGTGTAAGAGGAAGCAATGTAAAGGAAAATGATTATGTGGAACCAGAGAGCTTGATCATGAATAAGTTGCTAGAATAGGACTAAATGTTTCTGAAGAGTTCAGGACTAAAACAAAATGGAATAAAATACTGTTTATATCAAGCAGCAGTGAACATGAGAGACATTTCAATAAATATCAATTAACATCACTAGAAAAAATATGGGTAAAAAGTTTAAAACATTTTTATCATGTCTCTGCAAGTCATACTGCAACCACACCTGAGAAATGACATGTAGTCCCAATTGCTATATATCAAGGAAACTAATTCAATTACAAAGGCCACAGTATAGTAAGGGAAAAATTGATAGAATCAACATTCATAAAATTATAAATTATGTGTGGGAAGAATGTGGACTTGTATGTTCATACTAGAATATTGTGTTAAAGACATACACTAACACATTAAATTATTTTAAAATTAAAAATAGACTGTTATATATATATGTATATATATATATTTCAAGTAACCTCAGGGTAACTACAAAACAAATAGCTATAGTAGGTAAACACAAAATAAAGAATATCAAAGTATACTAATACAGAAAATGATTATTTCATCAAGGGAGACTGAAAGAGAGAAAGAAACAAATAAAAAAAACCCTACAAAACAGAAAATAATTAACATCACAATAGTAAATTCAGACCTAGCAGTAGTTACTTTAAATGCAAATGAAATAAATTATCCCATCAAAAGACACAGAATGGTAGAATGGATTAAAAAGCAAGACTGGCCTATAGGATATCTGCAAGAGATTCACTTTAGCTTCAAGAACACACAATGACTGAAAATTGAGGGATAGAAAAAGATATTCCATACCAATGGAAACTTAAGGAATAAGGAAAGCTATACCTACATTAAAAAATAGACCATTGGTCAAAAACTGTAACAGAGATAAATAAAGGTATTATATAATGATATTGAGGTCAATACACCAAGTCGATACAAAAACAATTGTAAGCATGTATACAACCAAAATTGGAGAACCTAAATATTAAGCAAATACTAGCAGATCTTAAGAAATTAATAGACAATAGTGTAATAATAGTACAGGAATTCAATATACCACTTTTAACAATTGATAAGGTCATTTACACAGAAAATCAATAAGAACATATTGGACTTGAACTGCACTTTGGACTACATAAATGGACATAAGAGACATATACAGAACATTCCATCCAATAGTAACAGAATATACATTCTTCTCAAATACATATAGAACATTCTCTGAGATATATCATATGTTACAAAAGAAATATAAACAAATTTTAAAATATTGTACCAATATCTTTTCTGATGCTAGAAAACATCAGAAGCTTTTAAGAAACTAGAAATATATAACAGAAAGAAAAGAGAAAGCTTCACAAATATGTAGGAATTAACCAAGATGATTTTGCACAACCAACAGATAGATAAAAGATGAAATTAAAAGGGACATAAATATCTTGAAACAAATGAAAAGGAAACACAGCATAACAAACCTCTGGGGTACTGTAAAATTAGTATTAAGGAAGAAGTTTATAGCAAGACTGTCAATATTAAGAAAAAAGAAAAATAAAGATCTTAAACTACCTTACTTTATACTTTAAGAAACAAAAACAAAATAAAAAAACAAAACAACTAAGCCCAAAGGTAGGAGAAGGAAGGAAAGAACAAAGAAGATAAATGAAATAGAGAATAGATCAAAATTAGAGAAGATTAACAAAAGTGAAAGTTGTTTTATTACAAGAAAAACACAATTGGCAAAGCTTTAGCTAGAGTACCAAGAACAAAAGAGTATTCAAATAATTAAAATTATAAATAAAATAAAAGATATTACAACTGGTAGCACAGATATATAAAGGAGCATAAGAGACTACTATGAACAATATACACCAACAAATTAAACAAGCTGGAAGAAATTGATAATTTTTTAAAGCCATATGATCTACCATGTCTGTGAATTGTGAAGAAATAAATAGAAAACTTGAACAGACCAACAATAAGTAAGGGAATTGAATCATGGATAAAAACCTACTTAAAAGAATAGCCTAAGGCCAGATGGCTTTATGAGTAAATGTTACTAACTTTTAAAAAAAGAATTAATATCAATTCCTTTCAAATTTCTGTAATAAATTGAGGTTGTGGGAATACTCCCAATCTAAATTTTGCAAGGCCAACATTACCCTGATAACAAAAAAGTAAGGATACTACAAAAAAAAACTATAGATCAATATTTCTGATGAGTACAGATGCAAACATTCTCAACAAAGTAATATCAAATTGATTTCCACAGAACATAAAAAAGATCATACAGTATGATCAAGTGGAATTTATCTGTGGGATGTAAGGGTAATTCAATATGTGCAATTCAATAAATGTGATACACTACTTTAATAGAATGAAAGATAAATATTATATGAACATGTTAATAGATGCACAAATAATATTTGACAAAATTCATTATTCTCCCCCGATAAAAGCTATCAACAAATTGGATATAGAAGGAATTTTCCTCAACATAATAAAGGCTATGTACAACAAATGCACAACTAATATCTACTCAATGGTACAAGTTTGACAGTATTCCCTCTGAGAACAGGGACTAGACAAGGGTGACTATTCTTCCCACAACTACTCAACATAGTCCTAGCAGGATAAATTAGACATGAATTAAAAAGGCATCCAAATTGGAAGAAAGAATAAATTTGTTTTGTTTGCTGAATACATGATCTTGTATGTAGATAATCCTAAAGATTCCACAAAAATAAAAAAATGTATAACTGTTAGACCTAATAAACAAATTGAATAAAGTTGCAGGATATAAATTAACATATAAAAATCAGTTGCATTTGTATACACTAACAATAAATGTCTGAAAAAAATAAAGAAAACAATTCTATTTAAAATTTCCTCAAAAAGAATATAATACTTAAAGATAAGTTTAACCAAGAAAATGAAAGCTCTATTCACCCAAAACTGTAACATTGATGAAAAAAATTGACAATGACTCTAATAAATGAAAAGCTATTCCATTTTCACAGGTTGGAAGAGTTTATATTGTTAAAATATCCATATTATCCAAACTATCTATACAAGTCCCATCAAAATTTCAATGGAATTTTTCACTGAAATGGAAATGAAGTTTATACGTAAAAACAAAAGACTTCAAAGAGCCAGAGCAATCTTGAGAAAGAACAACCTGGATGCATCACACATCCTGACTTCAAACTATAGTGATCAAAACAGTATGGCACTCACATAAAAACAGACATGTAGAACAATGAAAGAAAATAGAGAACCCAGAATTTAACCTATGTATTTATGGTCAACTAATATTTCACAAGGGAGTCATGGATACTCAGCAAGGAAAGATAGTCTCTTTGATAAATGATGCTAAAAATACTGGATATCCACATACAAAAGAATGAAATTGGATCCCTACCTTACACCAGTCACAAAAAATGAATTCAGAATGGATTAAGAACATAAACATTACTTGAATGTAAAATTCCTATAAGAAAACATAGGGAAAAAATCTATTTGACATCCATCTTGGCAATGACTTTTTTGATATAATACAAAAACTTAAGCAACAAAAGTAAGAATCAACAAGTGGGATTATATAAAATAAAAAGCTTCTGCACATCAAAAGAAATAATCAACAAAATAAAAAGGCAACCTTCAGAATGTAGAAAATAATTCCCTAATAAAAGTTAGTACACAAAATACATGAAGGACTCATACAAACTCAATTGCCAAAAAAAAAAAAATGATTAAAACCCTGGCAGAGGACTTAAACAGACATTTTTCCAAAGAAGACATACAAATGGTTCACAAGTACTCAGAAAGATACTCAACATCAAAAATCATCAGAGACATGCAAATCAAGACACAGGGCATATCACCTCACACCTGTTAGGATTTCTTTCAAGAAGACAAGAAGTAAGTGTTGAAGTCATAGATAAAAGGCAACCTGAAATACTGGTGGAAGGAATATAAACCAGGGCAGCCACTATGGAAAATAGTATGGACATTTTTTTCAAAAAATTAAAAATAGGACTACCAAATGATCTAGTAATTTCCCTCTGGATATTTATCTTAAGGAGAAGAAATCACTGTATCTAAGACATATCTGTGCTCCTATGTTCTGCTAAGCATTATTCTCAATAGCCAAGACACAAAAACAACCTATATATTCATTGAACAACAGATACAAAGATAAAGAAATATATATATATTCATATATATATACGTATAAGTGAATATTATTCAGTAATAAACAAAAAAGAAAACCTGCCATTTGTGACAAATTGGCTTGAACTTGAGGGAATGATGACAAGTGAAGTAAGCTATCCAGAAAAGGACAAATATTGCTTGCTATCACTGATATAAGTAATAATCTAAAAAAAAATGGTGACTATATAAAAACAGTAGAATGGTGATTGCCAACATCTGGTAGTGGGAGAAATGGGGAACTGTGAAAATGTACACACTTTCAGTTATAAGATGAATTCCAGCAGTTGAATGTACAGCATGTGACTATAGTTTATAATACTGTATTGTATACTTGAAAATTGCTATGAAACCAGAGCTTTAATGTTTTTATACATTAAAAATTATACATAACTAGAAAATAGTCATTATGTGAGGTGATCGATTGGTTAACTAATTTTGTGGTAAATACTTTGTGAGCATACATGTATGGTCCTCACATTGTTTAACTTAAATTTATACAGTTTTATGTCAATTATATTTTAGTAACATTGGGGAAAAACTCATGCAATAAGTTTATTTGTGAGAATATATATATGGAACTATTTACAGTGTTTTATGTCCATTAGCCCCAAGTTTTCACATTTGGCAATTATCAAACTATGTCAATAAATTTCTTTCTGTACCATATTTTGACACAAAAATTAAGATAGAATACCAATCAATTCCGATTTTTGGAATACTATATACTATGCTGCAAAGTATAAAAAGTAGATATTTTTCTTTTAAGGGTAACATTGCCAAAGGCATTGACCTTCACAGAAGTACTTGGATCCCGAAGGTATTCCTATTTTTGGGATGACAATTTCTAGATTTCAGTTACTTTATTAAGAGGGACACTTCTCAGGTTTAACTAAATATAATGCACTCAGAATGTCATTTAGTGAGTTTTAAGAAATGACATCTTTAGTGTGTGAACCCTTAGACACTGCAGTGTGGCAGCCTGCTGACCACATGAACCCAGAACTTCTCCATAATATAAATGTAGTGTGCATCTTCAACAGATCATCATGGTTGCTTCCAGAGAATTAGAACTGAATTCCACTCACCAGTCTATTTCTAATTTGGCTGGTCTTTGTTAAAATCAACACAAGCACCTTATATTGCATTGATGTACATGTAAAACTCATGTAATTGTACCCATGACAAAATGGCAAAGCACTAGTAATGGCTGAAGGAATGATTTAAAATAACACAAGCCACATTGTAACATGCTAGTGATATTCCACTCTCTAATCCAAACAGAACACCTCGAAACCATTTAGTGTCTTGGTAGAAAAATGCTTGAAAGAATCCCAGGAGATCTTCTAGGATGTCTAGGCAAGCACATGTGAATATTAAATAATCATATCCAGGGGCGCCAGATTTTGCTTTCTTCCTATAAAGAAAATTGTGGGAAATTCAACCAGGGTGGGAACTTGGTAGGATGGAAGATATTTGAAATTAGGGAGCCAGAGTTTAAAAGATTCAAGTTCTTCACACACCTGACCAACTTGAAACCTGAAAGTAGCTCCAATTGTTCTTTCTCACCCCCACCCATATAATAATGAATGAACATCACTCAAATAATTTCTTACTGAAAGAGAAAAATCAGACATAAGCAATCAGCTCCACACAAATAATTACCTCTCCCTCTCCCTTTGCCTTTCTGCCTCCCCTCTTCCTCTTTCTTTCCAGTTTGACCGAGTTCATACGATGCGTTGGGCATTATGCTAAGTTCTAGATGTAAAACCTCAGTAGGTACAATTTTACAGAGGAAAGCATGGTTAAGTAATTGTCCAACCTGGCTAGTATGTAACAAAACTTAAAGTTGTTTCTCATGTATGACTTTAACCACAGTCTCCTCTCTTGAAAAAAAAATACAAATTGAGAAAAATAGATGTCTACCAATGCTATTTATGAGTTTGCATATGTTGTTTCCCCTGTATTGGATGCTCTTTCCCCCTTTCTGTCTGAAATAACTGACTTTGCTTATGTTTTAAAGACAAGCTGCAATGTCCCTTCTCATTCCCAACTGCCAAAACAGGTCTTCACTGGGCACTGGGTGCCTGTCCCTATGCTATGGCACTTCTTCCTGGTACTGCCTCTCCTCTACACTACATCAATAGTTTCCTGAGGCCAGACCCATTTCTTTTTTTTCTGATTTTTAATTTTTATTTATTTATCTTTAATATGTTATTTTTATTATATTTTTCCATTACCATTTAGTCCCCTTATGCCTCCCTCTCTCCAGCAATTGCCAAACCATTTCTGATTTTTCTTTTTATTACCCAAAACTATGCACAGTGTTAAGGGTGTACAGTTGATAGCAGTCCAATTAACAATCAAAAGTCCAAATAACTTTTCCTTGCAATTATAGCTTCACAAGTATTAAGTTATATATATATAGTTTGTTTTTTTTACATGCTTTTTGTAATTAGTGGAGTCTATAGTCAGATATTAACTTTCTAGAGTGTCTGAATAGACTGCTTGTGAAATGTTCAAGAGTTTTGTGAGACTGGTGTTAAACACAGCCATTACTAAAACAATGGCATGAACTTACAATTGAGTGCATTTTATTAAAAACAAATGTAACAAATACTAAAAATCACTACTTGTTCATTATTTTACATTTTACTAGTATCTCTGCTCTTGAGATTATTCATATTTATTGTATATATATGGCAGAAATATTGTACAGTGAAGGGCTTCTGCACCTCTCTAGGTCTGCTGCATTCAGTGACATAAGCATAGTAGCTTGAAATCTGCCAAGGTTGGTGCATTTGCCTCATAGAAATTGATAAAACCATAAAGTGGGGTCCTCCCACCCTCATTGACTAACACACTATAGACTCACTCTAAAATCACGCCTTCCTTATCTAGATTTAGTACTCTTATTTTCACATTCTTAATTAACTAAACATTACATTAAAATTTTTTCTACACACAGATTCATAATATTCAAAAGTTTAAAATATAGAAAAATACATTTTGGAATTAAAGAGGTACTTAATACAGTTATCTCCTTGCACTGATTTAGAAGTCAGTAGAGCCTCCTGCGATACCACCAGGTCATGATAATGGATTCAATTTTTATCATACAATGTAGAAAAGTGATCTTCATGATTTGAGCTATCAGATTCTCTAGAGCTGAGAGAGACAGGGCTCCTCATAATTTTTCATCAGAGTACAAAATGAATAAAAGAAAAAGCATTTCCTTGTCAGTTGAATCACTATACTGATTTTTTAAGAGAAAAAATTGTGTAAATCCTGCATTTAGTGATTTAACATAGAATCAAAATGAAGCAGTAAAAATATCAGTATGCTACCTTATGGGTTTATTACTATGCCTGGTTAGTTCTCCCTCTCTTTCCTTTCTCCCTCTCCTATGTTTTCTTTGCTCTCATTTTAAGAAAGGTTTTCTCTGAAGTTTTAGACATTGAGCAGGTAGAGCTTTAAGAGAAGAAATGATCCATGAGGAGATACCATTTATAATTCACTTGAGATGTCTGTGTGGGGTTATAGGAGACTGTTCTGTGTGGCGAGGGCCCAGTTCCCACTCGGAGATGCACAGGACCCATGCCCACGGATAGGTTCTCCCATGGGGAATCAGGCTGCACTGTACCTAGGCTGCTTTGAGACTTGCTTTTGTTAAAGCAAGCCTCATCCTGAATTGAGACAGCAAGTGCTTACTGTAACTTCCTAAAATCCAAGCTAAAACTCCCCAGTATGGTGTATAACCAGTTCAACTGCTTTTCCCTTTTCATTTGCAAATATCCTTCTTCTGTGATGTGATTAGCAGCACTGACTCCTTTGTTTTCTATAAAAGGTAATCACCTAAAGCCAACCTGTGCATAGTAAATGAGGGACATCATGTAATGTGCAGAGAAACCCAATAAAGGCATGTCACAGTGAGGACCGCGGCTTTTGCCCTCCTTGAGAGAAAAAGCCATGCTCATTCATCCTTTTCCTCCACAGGACTCGGTAATCCATGTGAATGTCTCATGTCACATCCGCAATGTCGTGGACCCAATGAGCCGGGGTCTCCATCATAGGGTTATTGAAGTGAAGCAACACGTGAAACACTTGTGTACAGTGAAGTGCAGACTTTGAATCTGAAGTTGAGGTCCTCACAAAAGACAGAGAGAGAACAAAAAAGGAAATCCTGTCTTCTTTCTGAAAGCGAAATTGAAGATCTCACAAGTTGCTGTTGCCTGTGGTTATTTTTGATCATTTACTCTATTTTCCCCTAATTAATTCCTATTTTTGCCTTAGCTTATTCTCCTCGACAATAATGTTTTCCTTTTTAAACTCTGCTTACATAAGTAGGGCATGTCCCAATTTTGAGTGATGATCTAGATGAGAATTTTATGAACATTGCTTACTAAAAAGACATGGGGGAAGTGTGATTTATATAACTGACTTTTTATGATAGAAATATTAGATCATTTTTGTAAAGATGCAGCTGCTCATTCCACTTGGGACCTTATAATTAAAATCATTGATCAAATGTCTTTCTTCATAATACAATGATAAAGGAAACTTTGTTACAGTTTTATTATCTGTCTCTTTATTAACAGTTTTATTATCTATCTCTATATTTCTCTTTCAAGCATAATATTTATTCATGTTGTCCCCTATCTAAAAGTTTACCATTGAAATATTCAAAGATGCTGCATTTTATAGAATTGTCCTTTGAGTAAATTTCTGAAAAATACATTTTGCACAAGTGCAACACAAAGGGTTATTTCTTGAGTTTTAGGAAAGAAAAGTAAGCAGATGTTCTAGAGCGAATGGAATGACACTCAAATAAGCTGGGTGCTCTGGGAGCAGAGCTAAAAACAAGCTACCTGGGCAGTTTTCTCACACTGGGCATTCTGTTTCCCAGGGCCTAAGTCTATCTTGGAAGGTTGAAGACCAGTCATGGCTTTGAAGGTACGAGGCAAAGCAATGGGATTAAGTTGCTCTACCTCAGTGGTCTAAATTGTTGAGCACACAGGGGAAGAGTTCATTGACTATGGGAATAAAGTTCTTGTGTAGAGAGAGGAAGGAGTGAGCCAGCTGGCACAGCTGACCTTTCCATGAACACTCCTACAACAATGGTGTTAGGAACAGACAGTGACAGATACCAGTGGTGAAGTGGTTAAGACTAAATAGTCAGAGCTTCACTTCAGCAGTTATGTGCACTGGCATAAGTAAAACAAAAACACCCAAATTATAGTCCTCAGTTGAGTTGAGGGATTGGCTCTTCTATGTGACCTTCAACAAATCATGTACTTTCCCTAAGCCTGTTATGTGTCACTTGGGAATAATAGCTCATTATCTACCAGACACCCAATGACAGAGATTCCTGGAAATTCTTTGGAAATGAAATTACTGTCCAACCATAAGGTGTGATTAGTAGTTTGGATACCATGGATGGGGGAAAAATGAAATTGACTTTCGAGGATCTGTGGAAGTAATACATGCTTTCCATGTTCTCTACCATGATGTGTTATCCTTAGAAGGGGCCATTTTAGTGAAATAAGACCAACTGGAAAGTCTTTGACAGCTTAATAAGGCTGGTAGCTACTGAAATCAATTTCTGGTCCTATAGAACTATTTCACCATAAAATTAAGATGTTGAAATGTGTGTAAAGTGCCAATGACATCAAAGGAGACTTCTGGGTTCACAATGAATTGCACAGTGGAGAGGGTCACAGCGTGCCAGTGAGACAGTGCATACCACAAGAAAGTAATTCTCCTCAGCGCAAGCGTGGACAGGTGTGCAGTGTTCTGAAGTGGTAAGTAACTCTTCCTCATATACACCTGCAAACAGAGCCGAAGCCTCTCCTGAACCTTGAATGAATGGGAACAACCAACCATTATCAGAAGCAGCATTTGGAAATTGCTCTTTCTGAAGTTTAATTTCAACTTGGGGCTTGGGACAGTGAGAGATAATTGCCTTTACAGTTATTTTGAGTGGATTTTTATTACCTCTTTACTCAGGCTTTTCAGGGAAAAAAAAGTAAAGAAAAGAAACATACATTTGCTGCATAGTCCAAGGTGAGAATGTTTTTTTGACAGGGAGATAATTTAGAATGAAAAGCACCCCAGGCACTCGGGGTTTTCAGAGCTGTATGTGCTGATGTCTGGAGAGGCCTTGTGAAGCAGTGTCAGTGAGTGAGAAGAATGTGAACTGGCTGCTTTGCAGCAGGGTCCTGGGAGTGGACAGAGGGGTAAGTGTTTTCCTAGTGAGTTGTCTGTTTCCGCTGAGACAGTTCTCACCAGGGCAGCATCTAACCAGCTGCCTGTACTCTCCCTTCTCATTACAGCTCTGCTGGGGACTCTGGGAAAATTGATTATCCCTTTTTAAACATAATACCACACCTATTTTCATACTTGAAAGCTACGCTATATAAAGTGCTAGTGTGGATGACTAGTCTGACAAGCATCACTTGAACAATGGCAGGTAACAGCTAGGGGGAATTCAGCCACAGACATGGTCTGTGTTCTATCTGTCTCTCATGCTGAGTGCTTTCACTGTTAAATGCCTCTGTCAAATGCTGCAAAACCTGGCCAACTGTCATTGTGAAGGAAGATACCTGGACCGGGAACACACTATAAAGAAATATCCACTAAAGATTTCTCTAAAATGCCAACAGGAGAGCTCATCCATCCTGGTGTGTCATCTAAACAACAGTGAAAAAGAGAAAACAGAGGTACTTTGATCCAAGCCCATATGCAAAGAAAAAGGTTTCATATACATGTATATGCATGCATGTACACACACTCACATGCTCACACCATTTAAACATGTCACTAAACCTCAAACTTGACTTTGGTTTAAAAAATAATTGGAGTATAACAGTTGTGAAGCATTTGGTGTGATATTTAGGTCAATTAATAGTTTCCATAATAATTTTTCTAAATTTGTGCATATGTTAATTTTCTCTTTATTTTTTGAATCAAATTTCTTAGTTTCTCATCCAAACTAAAGAAAGCCTGTTAGTTTGCTAAACTGATAAACCTGCTTGTTTGCTCCAGGTTTTGTTTGTAAAAATGCACTTCTGACCTTTGTCCTTCAATGACCTTCCAAACCATAACAAAATGCCTTTGTTGGGAACATTGAAGAAGACGAGAGGGCAAGCATGGATCTCACAATCAACCATTCTTCTTCCCTTGGCTGGTCCTTCCTTCTTTCTTGATCGAATACCACAGCAATTCCAGAAATCCCCCTGGTGCCCCCTTCTAGTCACTACTTCCCACCAAGTGGGACATAATTCTAACAGCGTAGATAAGCTTTACCTATTCTTGTAATACTTATGACTGTATGTAGTCTATTGTTTCTATTTCTTTGCTACAATATTTGTGATATTCATCCATATTGCATATATTAACATTTTATTGTAGCATTCCATTTTGTGAATATACCACAATCTCTTTATTCAATCCACTATTGATAGAGATTTAAATATCTTCCAGTTTCCGAGTGTTTCTAAATAGTTACACTATGAACATTTTTGTACTTGTCTTTTGATGAAAATGTGTAAACAATTTTTGGGGCTATTAACCTAAGAGTGGGATTTTTGAGTCATGGAGTATAAAAGTGTTCAGTCTTAGAAGATACTGAGAGTTTCCAAATAGGTACCAGTTTACACTGTTAGCCTTATGGGGGTCACAGCTGATCTGAGAGATACAAACTTTTTTCTTAAATATTGTTACATATATTGAATACATAGGCTCAAGGTCATGACCAGCTGCTCATATGTATGTTACTAATGTTAAGTCATAATGTTTAAGCTATCAGTTGGTTATCACACATGTTTCATAAGGGTGTGTGATACTTGGCAGTAAATTGTGTCTGATAGATACTGCAGACTCCAAAATTGGTGTTGGTATAGTTGTTTTTTTTTGTGTGTGTGTGAACTTCAAAGTCAGTGTTGTTGGTTTTTCATTTATCATTGCAAATGGTTGGAAAAATATATCAGTTTGATAATCCAAGAGATGTTAGAGAACTTTAGTGAATGCTACTTGAGTCCAGTGATGGGAGTGATAGAGTTGAATGTGAAAATGTAAGTGATTTAAAAGATGAAGATTATGTGGAAATTCATTCAGAAGATTTGGATATCAAGTAAGATATTTCTAGTGAAAAAATGAAGGTGAATGAAGAGTACTTTTTGGGTGGGGGAAGGATAAAGAATCAAAATGTAGAAAAAGTCCAATAAGAAGGAAAATCGTAAAGTGTGCTACTATGAGCATTGTGGGGGATAAATTCTTTTGAATTGGTCTTTCAGGGTTCTTAGGGTACAATCCCAGCAGTGGAATTGCTGGGTCAAAAGGCAGTCCATTTTTAGTTTTCTGAGGAAATCCCATACTATTTTCCACAGTGTCTGCACCAGTCTGCATTCCCACCAACAATGTGCTAAGGTTCCCCTTTTTCCACAACCTCATCAGCACTCTTTATTTTGATTTCCTTATGATAGCCATTCTGACTGGTGTGAAGTGGTATCTCATTATGGTTTTAATTTAAATCTCTCTGATGGCTAGTGATGCTGAACACCATTTCATATGCTTATTGGGCCACTGTATGTCCTCCTTGGAGAAGTGTCTGTTAAGGTCCTTTGCTCATTTCTTAATTGGGTTGTTTGTCTTCCTGGAGTGGAGTTTTGTGAGTTCTTTATGTATTTTGGAGAACCTATACACCCCAATGTTCATAGCAGCACAATTTATAGGAACCAAGTATTGGAAGCAACCTAAATACCCATCTGTAAATGAACAGATCAAAAACCTATGGTACATTTACACAGTGGAATACTACACACTGGAAAGAAAGAAGGATCCCCCACCCTTTGTGACAGTATGCATGGATCTGAAAAAATTATGCTAAGTGAAATAAGCCAGGCAGTGAAATACAAATACCATATGATCTCACTTATAAGCAGAACCTAATCAACAAAACAAACAAGCAAGGAAAATATAACCAGAGACATTGTAATAAAGGACAAACTGACAGCAACCAGAGGGGAGAGGGATAATGAGGGAAAGTAGGGGAAGGGTTGTCAAGGAACATGTATAAAGGACACATGGACAAAGCCAAAGGGGGTAGGATCGAGCGTGGGACATGGGGATGGGTGGAGCGGGGGGGGAGTAGTGGGGGGAAAATGGAGATAATGGAACTTGAAAAAAATTCAAATAATAAATAAATAATTTTTTAAAAGAAAGCAAATTAGGAAACAGCTGCAGAATATTTTTTATCAACTTCCCTTAGTTTGGCCAAATGTAAAAACTGCCAAGACAGAACTTGAAACTTGGAAGCGTTCATTACAAATAATATTTTACATATAATTTTATTATATACAAATAAATACATCAATTCTATCTTCAGCCAGTTTTCATGAGAAAGAAATACTAAACTAATAGACAAAACCAAATTGAGAGCTTTTTAGGCCTCGTATCTAACTGGTTTACATTACAGCAATTGTCTAAATTTGCAGGATTTATGGGCTACAAATGGTAGTGGTATTGAACTTTTTAGACTTAAGCTATCTTTACAGAGATTTAGATTTCTTCAGAATTGTATCAGGTTTAATGACAAACTTATCCACCTTTGAATGCCTGAAAATGGACAAATTAGTGGCTGAGAGAGACATTTTCTCAGCATTGTAGAAAATTATAAATTATGTTGCTCTACAGGACAGAATGAAACACTAAGTGGAATGTTACCTGGATTTAGAGGCAAATGTGGGTTTAGAAAATATATTCTATCCACACCCAGTAAATATGATATAAAAATTTTTGCTGTGGATGATTCAAAAGTATTTTACATAAAAAATCTTAAAATATATGCAGTAAGTAGTCTTATGGTCTTTACTTGAGTAGTAATAAACCAGCAGATGTAATCAAGAGAATTGCAGAAACCATTTACTCATTAGGACATAATATCACAGTAGATAACTGGTTCACTGATATAAACCTGACTCCAACTTGAAAAAGAAGTGATTTTCATATGTAGGCACTGTCCATAAGAATAAATACCAACTACCCCCTGAATTTGTGTCTTCTAAAAACAGGCCTGAAAAATCCAACTTATTTGCAATCGGTGCAGATTGCAAACTTGTTTCTCATATACCCAAAAAGGGAAAAAATGTAATTTTAGTTTCAAGTGTGTATTTTAATAGCACCATAAATTTAGATTCACAAAAGCCTGACATAATAGAGTATTACCACCAAAAAAAGTCAGGAGTTGCCTGTGTACCAAATAATAGGTACATGTAATGTGACCAGAACGTCAGAAGATGGACTACGGTTGTATTGTATACAATTTTGAATAAGTGCCCAGGGTATTCATATGCTGAAGAGCAACGCAAAAATAAGGTGCAGAATATATTAGAAATATTGTAGCACAGTTAAGTGTCAGAACAAATAAAAAGGCATTTGGAAATCTCTATATGTGTGCATAAACCTTTATACCTGAAACTTCATCAATTTCAAACACAAATTGAAGGAAATTCTAACAATAACATAGATATAGCTCCCTTGACAAGCAGAAAAAGAAAAAGATGTGTTAGGTGCTATGCATCCAATATGAGTTGCTTATCAAAATATATTTGCAAGTGTTGTGGACAGTGTGTATGCCTTGAGCACAATATTATTTGCTATGACTATTACAAATGTTTTGCAAAGCCAGTTATTGAAGATTCTGATTAATTAATGTTAAAGACTTTTTGGTTGTATTTTTAAGCAATACCCATGTTTCTGTTATTTGAAAAAAGTTATTCTTTATGTTTTCATATTTATTTGTTTACTAATTTCTAGATTATAACTGAAAATATATAAAAATCATGTATGTACTATTAATTTTTCTTGCATTTCAGCACATACTAGTAATGAATATCTCTCTCAGATACATGTGGCCTATGCTGTAATTTTTTTGACTGTGACCTTCCTAGGGTTAGTGACAGGATCTGAGAGTTTCAGTTATATCCTTAACAACAGTTAGTATTTTTGTCCTTTTTTATTTTAGTGGCATCACTTTGTGGTTTTAATTTCTATTTCACAGATGACTAATGAAACAGAATATTTTCATAAGCTTATTGACTACTTGAATAACCTCATCTGAGTTTTCTATTTCTTATTCATTTTCTATTTCTTATTCATAGCTCTTTATATATTCTATGTATGAGTTCTTTAATAAACATATTTGGCTTACCCTATCATTCTCTCTAATAACTTTGGTGAATTCAAGTTGTTTATCTTAATGTGGTCTTATTTTTTTTCCATGGTTAGCACTTCTCATGCCTTAATTCAGTAATTTTTGTCTTTTTTCCAGGTCATGAAGTTCTCCTATACTATGGTTTCTTCAGAATGCTGTGCTTGTTTGTTTCACTTCTGTGTCTGTAATCCATCTGGAATTGACCTTTGAGTATAGTGTGAAGTAAGAGTCAAGAGAACTAGATTTTTCCATGTGAACATCCATTGAACCCAGAATTTTTTAGAAATCATCATCATTTCTTACTGCCCTAGAGTGTCATTCTGCATATATTTTATAATTTTCTGAAGAAAATATTTTCTGAAGAAAATATAAATATAGAAAATATAAACATAGAAAATCACATGGTTCTCTGCTTTTTCAAACATAAATGAGTAAAACTAAATATTTTTATATCTAGGATTAAAATTTATTACCAATAAAATTTTATAGCTCCTTAAGAAATATTGAGTTATATAAAGCTATTTGTAGTTGCACAAAAAGACAGAATTTTTAAAAATTATGTATGTCCATTTTTCATAGTTTTTACCAACTGCTGTCCTGTTCTTACCCACCTGGACTCTCAAAAAGTGATATCCCCCACTTTTAAAAGTACCAACATAGTCATTCTAATATGCTACTTCTAATTTCACATGGACCAGAAATCAGATGTTGTAGGTTAGGTGTCCCCGGCTCTGAGAAAGAATTCTATGTTCAAGGAGTTTATTGAGAAATGTAACTGGGTCAACATGTGTGGGGAATGAAGGTACTGGAGGGGCAGAGTGAGAAACTGGATGTTAAGCACAGTCACATGGGGGCCTCAGAGGGATCTATCTACAGGGCACTGTGGGGCAGCACATTTCAGTTTTCCTTATTTGGGTCAAGGGAGCCTTTATAAACTCTGTTGGACCATTCATTGGTGGCTGACTGACCCTGAGCTGGGGGTGTCACATTGCTCAAGGTCCTCTAGCTCTGGGCTATGTCTGGCTTAACTGTCAACATCTGAGAGGTCGGGCTTCATTCCTGGAGAACTCTGACAACATGCCATGGTATCAGAACCCCAAGTTTCTATCATATACTATCTAATGTATGAGTTCATGGTAAACTGCATAAATATTCATCCATGGACTTAAATTTGGGGATGCATTTTTGTCCTGCTTGAAACTGCAATTGTACATTCCCTGGGTCTAAGCTGTATATTTTGATAATTAATGTTCTGGATATACTATCACATATATAAATGAGGTATTATTTCAGTATCTATATATCCGATTAATGAAAGATTAGTCATTCTCTTCTATGTGTAATTTGTATTTTAGTTCATGTGACTGAAAAGGCTTATAAATTTGACTGCTTCATTAATTCATGAAGAAATCTACTCTTACATATTCTTAAATTTATTCTTAAAGGTATCCTATGATCCCACAAATTCCTACTGCTTTGAATGCCTCAACTCTAAGTTTTGTTTTATGTAGTGCTGATTCCTTCTGCAGTACTGGGAGCAGGAGGAGTTGGAGGAGCTGTTCTGTAGGAAATCCCCAGGAGCCTGTCCTGCTCACTCCATCTTCTTCCACACCAGCCTCCTGCCCCAAGAGGCTCAGCCCTGTGGTCCCTGGAGAAGTCAAGACTGGAAGAAAAGAGACACAAATGAAAACATTTATTAAGGTGCTGGTGTGAGGATGAGGTGTGGGCGGTACTGACACTTCATCACCTCTACTGTGGTGAGAAGTTGGAGACTAGACTAGACTGGTCCAGGTTTCTCCTATTCAGAATAATGGTTACCATTGCCTGCAAGCTTGCCTCAAACCAGGCATTATACTAAAGATTTCACATAAATTTACAATATCTACTTAATACATGCAATTATCTCAATTTTATAGATGAGAACTTATCTAGGATCACAGATTTAGGAAGAAATAAAGTGAGAATTAGCATCCAGGTCCAGCTGATTTCAAAGCTTGTGTTCATTATCCTTTTGCTCTGTTGTCTCTTGGCCCTCTCTTCTTAAACACACACACACACACACACACAAACACACACAAGTGTGACAGTGTGCTCACAGATGCATACACAGATACAGACACATACACATAACAGATTCTATCCAGGGCCTCCGTACAGAAGATTTTGAAATACTAATGTGATATTTCTGTATCAAATAATTAGTATTACTTTAGATTTAATACACTTACCCTTTACTAGATAGTAGAAATATGCTTCATTGTCTATCAATAAAACTTTTAAATAATGATTTTTTAAGAAAAATGACAATGTAATTTTGAGAAATAATAATGAAAAAATCAAAATCACTATAATTTTATTACCTAGAAGTTTTCACTAGTTTATTATATTTATTTGTATATATATTTCTTTGTTTTTTGTACAGATGTGTTTTCCATAATTGGAGTCATTCAGGTGCACAGAATTTGATTTCTGTTTGTTCCTATCTCATTAAATCTTTTTCAAAGGCTATGTTTAGTAGCCTTTGAAAAGTCATCTCATGAGTTACTGATAAATTCATTCAGTTCAGAACATGTAAAGCCAATATGGGTCAGAAGTAAACATTTTGAAAACTGCTTGGTATTTTATTCCATACTTTCATAACTCTAAAGAATTAGAATTATAGCATGGCCAAACAACTCCAAACAATAAAATGCTTTCAAATGTTTAGTAGCTAAAATTATTTTTTTGCATGAAATGCTGCATATTTTAGCTCTTTCTATTTTTTACTAGTATGTAAAAATGATACACATGTTGGCTTACAAATCTTTAATCACATTTCTGATTCTTTCTTAATGATATATTCCTATGAATAGGCCAGTTGTGTCTGAGTTATGACCATATTTAAGGCTCTTCCTCTGCCTTGTCAATTACCAGTCTTCACTCAGATGATCTCTAAGCCTGTGTCCATCTGCTCACCATTTCCACCTTCCCAGCAGCATCCACACATGGATGTAAGGAATAAGTAGTATGGGCTACAGAAAAGATAGCTACAGAATCAAGTGTACTCTTCAGCAAAGAATGAAATATGTTTTAATCTGCTAGAAGAGGAGAAGTTTTAATGCTATTTTAATGAATTCTCTTGACAACATACTCAGAAAAGTTTCTATTTCTCAAGAAAATAAAACTTGGAAGTAAGACTCCTAAAGAATTATTTTCTTGTTTTGTAGTTAAGGAGGTAATATGTGAAATCTTTCAGAATGAATAAGACCAATGCTTCTCATGCATAAAAACTTTAATTAACTTTCTATTTTGGAACAAGAAAGCACAGGATTATGGCTTGCATCTTTATGGTATTGTGACATAGAATTCAACTCCCATCTGATTGTAAGTTTAAAAGTATGATGAAAACCAAGTAAATAAACATTTTCAAAATATCTTGTGTTATTTTTTCTTTACCAAACAAGAAAACCATGTATGTCAGTATGTATAAATGCCAATAGCAAAGTATGACTATTCTTGAAGCTTGCTTGACTCTTAAAATGTTTTAATGACTTTGAATGCTTTCAGAAATATTCAAGCAGAGACAAAGTTACCACATCTTGGAAACACCATGGGTCTGAGACTCAGACACACAACCAGGAATATATCTCACCCTGTTTTTGGCATAAGCACTTCTGCAGGCCAGCAGTTCCTTTTATAACCCAAGTGCTTTGATCCATCTCCTAGCCTTGTTTTGTTAACTCTGCCTTTTTACAGGATAGGCATTTTGGGTCAGGCCCCTTGACTCAGGAGCTCAATTTCCAAATTGTAGAAAGACAGTAATAGTACTTCCCTTTCCTTCAAAGACAACCATGCCTTGGATTTCAAAATTATTACTCCTTATAATTTTGTCTTCTTTATAATATATTATTCACATTTGAATATTTTTGAACTTTAATTAATAGATTATCTTGTATTGTTTAAGTAGTCTCCGTAATTCTGTTATTAATCCTTTGTCAGTTATATGGGCCGCAAAAATCTTCCTCCAGGATGTTCATGCCTCTCCTCCCTCCTTCATTAATGTAAATTAGTGCCTCCTTAACAGTCTGGCTCATACTGTCTCCCCCATGAATTCTACCTTCTCTCTCCAGCATGTGGTTATCCTTGACAGTGGGTGAATGTGGTCATGAGGGAGCTCAGATATTAGATTCTAGATTACAAATGCTGGACAAATGCTGAACATTTTCAACATATGTATGTGTAACATGTACCTATATATGATTATATATGCATATGTGTATGTGGCATATATGTATATAGATGTACAAACATATGTGTGTGTGTGTTTGTCATGACAAGTGAGAGGAAGAGTGATAAAGTTTGGAATATTTAGAAGTAATCCTTCTACATTTCAAAGGAAAAAGAAGCATAGGGACTCATCTCAAAGCCCTTTTCTGGTCATTCCCTGGGGCACCTGATGATATCTGGACTTGGACCTGGACATGGAATTATTTAGTCTTTAGTGTTATTCTTAATTTTCCCAGAATTCTGGGGCTTGATGAAAGAAAAAGAGCTATAAAATCCTTGCTTTGTTCTGTGAGATGTTGGTTTGCTTCCGAAATTGAGAGAATCTCTACTTTAAGGAATGCATAGCTCATCTCAAAGCTCTGTCAAGAATGTACAAGGCTCCAAGTGGGCTGTGTGGCCTTTGGTTACCTGGATTTTATGGATTTGAATTTTATGGATTTGACAAAATTTCCAGTTCAGATGTGTTTAGTGCCTTCTATGCACTACTGATGTTTTGATTATGAGATGAGTATCTCAGTGTATGGGGATTTGTAATCATCTCATGAGTTACTGATAAATTCATTCAGTTCAGAACATGTAAAGCCAATATGGGTCAGAAGTAAACATTTTGAAAACTGCTTGGTATTTTATTCCATACTTTCATAACTCTAAAGAATTAGAATTATAGCATGGCCAAACAACTCCAAACAATAAAATGCTTTCAAAATATAGGCTAATAATAAGTTTTATTACTACAGAATTGAGTGTAGTGAATTAAAATGCATTTCATTCTTTTTATTATGGGTTTTGCTCTATGATGGCCATTTTACAAAAGATTAAAAATCAGAAACATAATTTAAAAGTATTTGGTAGATTATTTTCTCGCAAATGGATCTGAGTTCTGATGAGGGTCAAAAATAACTAGGTAGCTTATAGACAGGGTGTATGTTAGACAGGTTGCAGTGTCCTTCTAAGGGGAGGAGACCCAAGAGCATTGGAAATATCGATACAATTTTTCAAATTGACTGAGAGTGAACCTTTTGAGAAGATGATTTTCTGGGTACTGGATTCCATGGCTCTTGCCAAAGTGCTTTGGCCCAGAGTTATGCTTGTCACTGACACTCAGAACTAGGACTGGCAAGGAGAGGGTTTCAGTGACTTGTATCTCGGATTGAGAGACCTCTAACAACTCAGTTCTCCTTGAGAGGAACTCACAAATTACAATTTCAATCCTATGAGGATATGTGGACATGTGGCTATGGCAGCAAAAAATGTCACCAGATAGGGTAAAGCATCTGAATAACCTCAAGGGGAAATCCTATTGCTTGGTTGTCTTCTTTCTCTCCCATTCTTTAGTTCCAAATTGCTTAACCAATGCACAGTGTTATTCTTTCATGCCTGATATCACTAAAGCTCTCAGAGGTTAGCAACCAAAAGGTCTTTCTTTATTTAGGAGTTTATTGTCAACAAGTCTGAATGATTAGAGAAATATCCTGGGATTCATTTTTCCCCACTGTAATTCTACCTACTACTTCCAAATATTCAAGAGGCTAATGGGATTTGAACCATTTCTCTCTCTCTCCCATACTCTCTTTCTTTCTCTCTTTCTCTCTCAAAATTGGCAAAGCCATGCTGTATTTTGTGAGCTCACTGGCTAACTGTGCTTTTGACTTGTTTGCCTTCCAAACACAAGCCATGGAACTCTGTAGACTCAAAAATAGATAAATAACAAAAATAAAATTCAAGTGATACAAGGAAGCTTAGTATCAGTAAAAAAAAGAGATAGCTTGCCACCAAAACAAACAAGCAGAAAAAGAACAATTTTTTAAAACTACTTGATACAAATTCTAACTAAACTACATGGTCAGGCAACCTGACTGACATAAAAGTTAACTCACAAATTCATCACATTTAGTTTCTTTGGCAGGACCATGATGTGTAGGACTACAAATGTTTCTTACATCATCAGTGTACATTTTTACATATTAGGAACAGTTCCTGACCACCCCCCCTCCACGAGAGAGTTACAAATATGACCCTATAAGCTATAGCCTTCATTACACAGCAGGGGCCCAGAGCTACACAGACTGACAGTAAATGGTGAACCAGCACCAGGGGGCCCTGGAGGGTGGGGTGGACTCTGAGAAAGAAGATAACTACTAAGAAGGGCTCCTGGTGGCTAATGGGGTTCAACTTTTAACTTTTAATGAATTTTTAGACAGATAGAAGGAAGGGGAGAAAGATAGATGAGAGAGAGATAGAGACATCAATTTGCTGTTCCACTATTTATTCTTGTATGTGCCCTGACTGAGAATCAAATGGCAACCTTATCATACCTGGATGATGCTTCAACCATGGGCTCAATTTTTTAAAAAACACAGTTTAGCAGCCATTTCTACACAGGCTTCATACAAACCTCACTTCAGGAAGCCTGCACTAAACTGCTTGCCTGCACTGTTCCTGCTCTCTGAACCAGCCCTTTATAGAGAAGTTCCTGGAATCCTATTTCAACCAATAGGACCAAGGTTTTCCCCATCCATTTGCACAATGCCTTTTGAATCAATCTGTGAGAATTAATTGGTTTATACTTATGAAAATACCATACTGTCTTGATGAATTGTACATTATAATAACCATTAAAATTAGGTACTATAAGTCCAACTTTGCTCTTTTAAAAATAAATGTTCTGGCTACCCTATATCTTTACATTTATATGTAAATTTTATATTGATTGTATCAAATTCTACAGAAAGCTCTCTGGGATTTTTATAGGGAAATCATTAAATTTACATATCAACTTAGGTGGTGGATAGTCATTTTTTTACCATTGAGTCTTCCATTTCATAAACCTAATACATATCTCCTTTTATTTTACAGTGGTTGATAGTTTTCTGTGTAAAGGTCTTGCATATTTTTCATTAAGTTACTTACATTATTTAATGCTTTTTGATGCTATTGTAATTGGTATTGTTTATACATTACATTTTCTAATCCTTGGTTGCCAGAATATAAAAAATATAAATGATTTTCATATGTAACGGTATCTTGTAACTTTGCAAAATTAATGTATTATTTCTGAAAATAGGCATGTTCATTTTGCCTTTCAAAAACTAATTTTTTACATTAATAAGAATGTCATGTATATTATGAGATCATCTGTCAATAAAGACACTTAAACTTGTTTCTTTTCAATCCTTCTGTACAATTTATTTGTTTAACTTATTATATTGTCTAGAATCTCAGGTACAGTGTTGAATATAAGGTATAAAAACAAATATTCTTGCCTTATTTCCAGTCTTAAGGAAGAAAAAACAGTCAATATATCACAATTTAGAGTGTTTTCAGTTGTAGGTTTATGTACATGTTTTTCATCAAATTTAGGGAGTTCCCATTTGTGATCTTTTGCTATCAGTTTCTTAAAATTAATAAGTGTTGATATTTTGCAGGTATTTTTTCTATAATTACTAGAATGTTTATAAATCTTCTATCTTTATTCATCCAATGTTGTGAATTACTGATTGACTTTCAAATAACCAACCTTCAGTTTACCAGATAAGTGCTTTGTGTTTTGAGATGTTACTAGCTATGGATAAATATAGATATAGATGTGTGTATATATATATCTGTGAATATTGATAGATATATAAATATGTGTACATATCTCTGTATATCATAAATTTATGATACAATAAATTTAAAAATAATATTATCATAAAGTATATTTGTATATTCTATAAACATATAAATATATAATTACTAATATTTTATTGAACATTTTCAAGTTTATTTACATGAAAGATACTGGACTGTAATTGCCTTTTGTCATAATGTTCTTATGTATCATGGTTATTTTAATACATAAAATAAGCTAAGAGTTTCCCCTCATTCAGTTTCTGAAAGAATTTTTGGAATATTGGCATTATTTTTCACAAAAAAATGATATTATTCATTAGTGAAGCTATCTGAACCTAGTACTTCTCATGGAAACATGTTTAATATGATCAAATTTCTTTAATAGATATAGATTTACATACATTTTCTATTTTGTTTTGTATAAGTTTTGATAATACATAACATTGAAGAAATTTATCTATTAATCATCATAAAGTTTCAAAAATATTTTTAATAATGATTTTAATTTTCTATGTGACCTGTATCAACATTCCACTTCTTATTCCTGATATTAGTAATCTGCGTACTTCTCTTTTTTGTCTTGATTGCTCTAAGGATTTATTATTAATAAATAATAAATTTAAGGATTTGTTTATCTTTTCAAAAAAACAACTTTTGGCTGTTCATTTTTGCTATTGTTGGTCTCTTTAATTTCATTGTGTTCTGTTCTTATCTGTGTTATTACCTGTCATCTACTTTGTGTTTATACTTCTTTTTCTAGACTTAAAGATTATTGAATTTAAATATTCTTTTTGTTCATTTTATTTTATTTGTTTTGTTTTTGAAGGAAGTTTAAAATTTTTATGAGCAATTGGTTTGTTTTAAGAGTACAATGGGAAGTTCTGTTATTGCAGTAATGACACAAGGAGCAAATAACTTTTTGTTCACTCTATCTCTCCATAGCTAAGGTGTTTAGGTAATACAAAGTATAATTGGAAGGGTATAAAGAATACTCAGTAAAGTTGCATCAGTAAATAATCAGTAAAGTTGCATCACTATAATTCACTATGAGCCACTATTACCCATATTCTTTATCTTTAAAAACATCAAACGTTTTTGTTAATGTACACTGATATGTCAATAAAAGCAATTTTAAAGAATAACTATTAAAAATTTTAAATAGTCTTAAAAATAAAACACCTTTAAATTTATATTAAAAGAAATGAAATTCTGGTTCAAAGTGGCTATATAAGAAGATCCGGAACTCAACTGTTCCTAAGTAAACCCTGAGTCCATATCTACATAGGGAAGAATTTCCTCTGAAGAAACCTAAAGTCTGGCTGAGCAATGACTACACATCATACAAAAGAAAAGAAAACCGCATCCAAGTAGGTAGTAGAGACTGGGACATAATCTCACCATAAATTCCACCCCTGGTGTGATGACCCATGATCAAGGAGAACTCAAAACCTGAAGCTTCACTCAGAGGAATAAAAACTTTGAGAACCCTATTTGGATGGCCCAAATTTTAAGATTTGTGTCAGAGGGACAAGCTTCCTCCCCCCCCAAACATCTAACTTTGAAAACCAATGAGACCTACCTTCACATGACCCATGAAATAGCAGGAATCTGAGAAACAGCTTTGAAAGCACCCCTGCACTTGGGCTCACATGTGCAGGACTCTCAGAGTCAGCCAATCAAGCTCAGATTTTAAGAGAATGAGGCTCACTTGTGTATATTAAATGGCGATTTTAGTTCTTGCTAGAATACTTTTCCTGGGACAGAGACTGGTGAGCACCATCCTTACACTCCACCTTTGCCTCGCTCTGGCTGGCACATGCCATTTTTGTGTTCACCTTCTGCCACACTGCAGAGCACTGTATCTCACAGAAGGAAGCTTTTATAAGCATTAGGTGTTTTGATTTTTGCAGCTAATGCTAGGGGTATACTCCTTCATTGCCTGGCTCAGCAGGGAAGGAGAGCTTGTGTTCCTGGGTCCTGTGGGACTCTAACCATTGAAGAAACAGTCCTTGGAAGGTTTCCATCTCTATGGCAACCTTCAGCACATTCAGCAGACTGAAACACATTGTCAGCCTTTCTTTGAAAGAGAGGCCTATTTGCCTGTCCAGGGACTTCAGTCTGAGGGGTAGGCCTCTGGTTTGACACACATCTAGTGGACTAAGAGAGGTGATTTCGGAGAACAGAGGCCGGTGGGCACAATTTTTGTGCTCTCCTTTCCCTCCTTCTAGCTCATTGGTATCTCCTAGAAAAGGACTCAAACACCTGTTTAGGACCTGAATTTTTGCAGCTGCTGCCAGGAGATAACTCTGCGTGGCCTGGCTCTGGTCCCACAGAACTGTAACCAATGTAAAGAGTTCTTAAACAACTATAATCCTCAGGGCACAACTAGAGGCAGCTGACCCAATATCTGAGTCTTTCTGTGAAGGAGGCCTATTAGCTAATCATTATGGCTACAACGTATGGGTGGACTTCTAATTAAAAATGAATCTGAGGACTGACTCTAATCCTCTCTAGAGACCTGAGAAACAAGATGCACCTTTGTACTCTACCTCCACCATTCTCCACAGCACCAACATCTTCTAGAGGGAAACTTTTGCTCACATCTGGTGGTGTGGTTTCTTATACTTAGTGTCCTGGTTTTTGTGGTTCCTGCCCAGGGGGAGCCCCTGACTCCCTGGCTCTGGTGTCCAGGAGATTTTGCATTCCTGGGTTCCACATGACAATTATTGAAGAGAGAGTTCTTGGCAAGATATCACCCTAACATACTGTATGTTTGGCAGAGTGGCAGGCTTCAGGTTGTGCACTCACCTAGAGGCTACAGAAAGGCTCTCAGGGACCATAGGCAAGTAGATACTATCTCTGTATTCTTCCTCTGCCCCACTACAGCTCACTGGTATATCTAAGAAAAGAGCTTATATACTTGTTCAGAGCTCCAATTTTTGTGGTTGCCTCCCAGGGAACACTTCCTGATCACTAGGCTCTGGTGGACAGCAGGCTTATACTTACATGTTTTTTCATACTGTAGACACTACAGCCTGAGGGCTTGGCTTCCAATGAGCCTGAGTCTAGGTGTTAACTGAGATTCTCCCTTTTGGGGGACTGATGGGTCTTAGCAACCCCCAAATAGTGGGAGCTATTAAAAATATAATAGGTGCTCTAATAATCACAAAGTTTTGAGAGACAACCAAAAGCTAGGGAAGAGTCAAATGACAAGGTCCATCTCCTACATGAGGACAACATCAAGACTAGAAAGATGGGTGTTTCTTATAATGTATAAAAACTAGCACAAACATAAAAGTACAGAAAAATATCCCAAACAAAAGAAAAAGTTAAATCCTAGAATAAAACCTTAATGAAACAGAGATAACTAATTAACCAGAAAAAGAGATAAAAATTATGGTCATAAAATAAGTTCACTGAACTTGGGAGAATGGATAAAAACAGTGAGAACTTCAACATACTACATACACAAAAGATGAAGAGAAAGGAATCCAACCATATCGAGGTCTATCCAGAAAAAGTCCAGCCATTGTTAATATAACGAAAATGGTTTGTGTGACATCATTGTAACCTGGCAGCCAAGGAGAGTGTACCAGAATGTGCATGAGTGAACAATGATGACTTCACTATACTAGTCAGTGGGGGTGGTAGACTCCAATGAGTGAGCACGTGTACTGTGTGGCCATCACATTCAAAACGACTGAGCAAGTAGGACAACAAATCTGCATAAAATTTTGCACTAAGGTTAAACATTTCTCTACGGAAACTATTTAGATGATTCAGAAGGCTGCAGCTATGGGTAAAAGGTAACTCGCAGCTTCATCATGACAATATACCTGCTCATGCATCATATCTTGTGCAGAGTGTTTTGGTGAAACATCAAATCACCCAGGTGCCTCATCCCCCCTACAGCCCAGATTTAGCACTGTGCAACTTCTGTTTTTTCCCAAAACTAAAATCACCTTTGAAAGGGAAGAGATTTCAGGCCATTGCTGTGATTCAGGAAAATACAACAAGGCAGCTGATGGAGACTGGGAGAGAACTGTGTGAGGTTCCAAGGTGCCTACTTTGAAAGGGACTGATGCATCATTGTTCTATGTACAATGTTTCTTGTTTCTTGTATCTTCTTCAATAAATGTCTCTATTTTTATATTACATGGCTAGATACCTTCTGGAAAGATCTTGTATCTTGAAAAATACTAATAATCATCTGTAGATAGTGAATCTTATTTTGTTGTGCAAAAACATTATCTTATGGGCCTTATTCAGTATGCTTTGTTTCATGTGGCATGCTTACTTAGTGTACACAAATGTGGAAGAACAAACAATATAGTGCAGAGTTTAAACAGCGGTGAAGGTGCTGCCTGCAAAATGTACTATGTCTAATAAAGAACGATTTTATTTCTATCATTTAAAAAATGAAAAAAGCCTCAATAGAAAAATCACTTTTAGTACCTGGGATGTGTCATGTATTTTTATCTGCAGATATAGTTTATTAAAAATGCAATTTGATGAATTTCTTTTCTTTTTTAAGTGAATATAAAGGAAACTTGAACAATACCTGCATATATAAATATTGGAATACAAATGCTTAAAAATAAATTATTTTGCACAGGTGACTATAAAATCAGTTCTATTAGAGAAGCAGAAAAAATAAAGGAGATATGAAGTGGTAGCTATTATCTCACTTTGAGAAAAAAATTTAAGCACATATTGCATTGAATACTGACTTAATTTAGAAACTATCTTAGATGTTATATACATTTTTCCTCAATGAGTCCTGCTACATATAGAAAGAAAAACACTAGATATTGTAGAATATTGTAGAGCTCGGAATTAGAAAAACACTCACCTTTGCTCTGTATCTCTGATACATGATCCTTAACTTGGGTGAATGAGAGAATTCAAGGTATCTGTGAACTTGAATGGGGAAAAATTATACATTTCTTTTCACCATTTCTAGATTAAATGTAGTGGTTAGTACAATTACAAATGTGGGCAACAAATCACAGTAGTTTTATGACTTGTCACCATTAGAAATGACTTGTCACCATTAGAAATCAGAGATACTTTTATACTACTTTACAGTGAGCAGATGTCTCAGAATATTGTTTACACTCATCACCACTTTAAAATCAGTAGTTACCCATTGCTTCTTGGCCTTTCAGCTAAGATCAAGTGTAAAATCAGTAGTTACTTAACTCTTTGCTCGATCTTATTTAGTACTTTAATAATGAAATATGTGTGCCAATATGGTTTATAAATATTTTAATGACATTATTTTAATACAATTTGTTTTCTTCTAATTCTGTATATTTATTTTATTTACTTACACACATTAAGAGTATCTTGTAGCAAGTATCTGACTTTGGACCTATCTTGCTTGAAGTACTTACATAGGGCTCTGAGTCGGTGTTTACGCTAAACTGCCAACTTTGTTAAGTATATTGAGTCAAACTAGCTTTTTGCTTCTGCCCTAAATCAACCCATAGACTTGGTGCTATGAGCAAAGTCTTGTTCTTTCTTTTTAATGTGGATATAACCTTCTTGATTAAAGTTTTTGGAAGAATAGAATGAGAAAGCATGCATGAGAGCCTCCTTGAGATCAAGTTCTGGGCCAGAGGAAAGTGCTATGAATCCTATCATTAGTGAAAAGCTTTTATTTACTATGGATTTGTATGGACTGTATGCCTTCCTACAACTGGCAGTTCACCTACCAGCAGGAATACAACAAACAGCACAGATCTAGGGTTTTCCAGAAATTACATTCAGATGCATGAGCTAGATGAGTATCCAGGTAATTTGCACGTGATTTGCATAAGAGTTGTTATTTGTTCATGAAATGATATTTGTAACTTTCAAGTAACTTTCAGGTTCATTTGCTATTGCTGCATTGAGAGCTTTGGCATCTTGTTTTCGTCCCCTCACTTCCTTTTTCCTCATGACTGTAATTAATATACAGAGTTGAATTAGGCAATTGAGAGGAGAGAAAGCATAAAACACAGGATGGCCCAGGATTGTAAACCTTGTTTCATCTCCCTCTGATAATATCCTTTGACCCATTAACAACATTCAATAGCTAAGACACCAGGCAGTTGTTTCTTGCTATTTCATCAATTCACCAATTATGAACCCATAACCTCAGGCCTCTGTAACTGGTATTTGCTCTTCCTGAAATGTTTTTCCTCCAGATAGTCATTCCTTCACATTGTTCATGTCTTCAAATTAGGATTATCAGCTATTGCAAAAAATATGTATATAGCATCCACTTAGATATGAATTTCAAATAAACAAATAATTTTTGTATTAGTATGTTCTGTGCAATATTTTGGACATACTTAAACTAAAAATTCTTCTTTTTTGTTCATCTGAAATTCAAATTTAACTGAGGGTCCTGTATTTCATCTGGACCCTACCTTAAGTAGGGTAGGCATTGTGTTTGCCAAATGTCACCTACTTTGCTAACCACTCTCAATCTAAAAGAGCATTTCCTAACATATGTCTACCTTGTTATGCCTTATATTTGAATTCACAATTCCAACCATTACCTGGCAAAATATTATTATTTTTGACTGCATATTATATGACCCTATTCTTCTAATTTAGTCTTTACTATATTTTTTTCTATTACCATTTAGTCCCCTTAGACTCCCCTCCCCTCAGCAATCACCACACTGTTGTCCATGTCCATGAGTCATTTTTTCTTTTTTTCTCAATCCCTCCACCCCCTAACCTTCCCCTGCCAACTACTTGGCAAAAAAAATTTATATATTTCTTCATTTGGTGTAGTAGTTGGTCAGGGTGCTAGCAGTAAATATATGGCATATTCAGTTGAATAAATCAGAGAATGTTAATAGAAGACAATTTACAAGCTACTGGCAGCATTAAAGGAGACCAACCTGAGGCTGCAAGACTGAGGCATCATCACTATGGTAAGGATTAAAGGTTAGGGTGGGAACAGCTGCCAGAATGCAAAGAGAGATGTGGCTGTGGGAGCAGCTAATTACCCAGAGCTATGGCTGGAGTAAGAAGATGATGGCCTGGCAAGGAGGAAGCTGAGAGAATAAATATCTCATTGCTTTCTAATTCCTCCATTCTCTTGCCTATACTTCCCATTGCCAAAGCTTAGCTGGAAACCTGGGGCAAAGGAACCTGTTGAAGGTGTCCACAGAGTTCAGTATCAGAGCATAGGATGGGTAGAGAAAGTGGATAGTGATTTGAGACATTCAGTCAATGTCAGTCTCCTTCACTGGAATGTAAGCTTTGTGATGACAGCAATTTTATTTTGCTCACTGCTCTCTATCTGTGGCCCCTGATCAATGCCTGCCACAGAATGGGTGCTTCATAAACACCTGTCAAAGAAGTGAATATATACTCAACTAGTGTATCCTGCTAAGACACGGTTGAATTGGTGGAACAGACCAGGCTAGAGAGGGGTGCTTCCTGTCTGGTATTCACTGAAATGAGGAAACCACTTATGAGACATAAGTAGAGCCAGTTTCTAGGAATGTGTTCATTCCATCCCTTAGAACCTGGATATTCAAAAAGTAAAAACATGATAACAGATATAGTCTAGAGAGAGTTGATATCAGGTTACCAAGCACATGTAATGGAGGTGCCGTCACCTCCATTACTTCCATGAAACTAATAGGAGGAGTCACATTTAGAAGGCCAGGCATGTGTTCTGCATTAAGAAGATGTGGCAGCATTTAGCACTACTCATACCCTGGACCAGTTCCAGAACAAGAACTCTTGGATGGAGGTTTGAGGGTAAAATGGGTAAGACAGCAGAGGGATGGAGGGTAAAAGTCCCAAATAGATGGACAATGTCACTACTAGGACTGAAAGTTTGGCACCCTAATCAAAGAGTAAGAAGTCTGTTCATAAAAAGAAATTTAGTTATTAGCTAGAAAGTGAAGATAAAATCTGAGTAGTAAGTAAAAATCAGGTTATTAGCATTGAAATTTGAGGAAAGAGTGGTTTTGGGGTAAGGGAGCCTCATGTTGAACCTGAGTGTTGGCTTTGACCAAATATATTCTATCCTAAGGACCAGATGAGGGCTGGGTCTCCAGGTGGGATGGCTAGCACCTTAGACATGGAAAGGAAAGTAGGGGGCTAACTAGTATTTATTAGTACTTTCACTGTAGCAGATTCACCCTAGAATTATTGATATATTTCTTCATTAAATCTTGATAAATTACTCTGTGAGCTACTTATAATTTTCCTATCTTATTAACGAGAAAACTGAGACCCAAGTTTGAAATATGTACAAAATCTATCCAAGGGTTCTCTTAATATTTCTATCTGTAGAAAGAAGAATTTAAGTTTTTAAAGATAATCTTCCTCTGGTACTTACTTGTGCCCATATCTGCTAAAATGAAGCTATTTATTTTATTATGACAACAGGCTAGATAACAAAGTATTCTTTCCTGAATGTATTAAATAATGGTAAAGTAAAAGGGCATACATTCATAGGATCACTTAAAAGAGTCCCCACCATTGAGAAGGTGATTTTCTAAAAAAATTTAAGGATTTTTTTATTGATTATGCTATTACAGTTTTTCCAATTTTCCCCCCTTTATCCCCCCCTCCACCCTGCCCCCCCAACCCTCCAGCATTCCCCCACCTTAGTTCATGTCCATGGGTTGTACATATATGTTCTTTGAGTCCTCTATTTCCTATACCATTTTTATCTTTCCTAATCTGTTTTATGCCTATCAATTATACTTCTTCTTCCCTGTATCTTTTCCCCTCTATTCCTCCCTTCCTCCTCCCCACTGAAGTCCCTCTGTGTGATGTCCATTTCTCTGATTCAGTTCCTATTCTGGTTGTTTGCTTAGTTTTTGTTTTCGTTGTTTTTCTTTTCTTTTAGGTTCATTTATTGATAGTTGTGAGTTTGTTGTCATTTTACTGTTCATATTTTTGATCTGTTTTTTCTCAGATAAGTCCCTTTAACATTTCATATAATAATGGCTTGGTGATGATGAACTCTTTTAACTTGACCTTATCTGGGAAGCACTTTATCTGCCCTTCCATTCCAAATGAAAACTTTGATGGATAGAGTAATCTTGGATGTATGTCCTTGCCTTTTATGACCTCAAATACTTCCAGCCCCTTCTTGCCTGTAAGGTTTCTTTTGAGAAGTCAGCTGATAGTCTAATGGGAACTCTTTTGTAGGTAACTGTCTCCTTTTCTCTGGCTTCTTTGAGGATTCTCTCCTTATGTTTAATCTTGGGTAACTTGATGATGTGCCTTGGTGCGTTCCTCTTTGGGTCCAATTTCTTTGGGACTCTCTGAGCTTCCTGGACTTCCTGGAAGTCTATTTCCTTTGCCAGATTGGGGGAGTTTTTCTTCATTATTTGTTCAAATAAATTTTCAATTTCTTTATCTTCCTTTTCTCCTTCTGGTACTCCTGTAATTCAGATATTGGAATGTTTCAAGTTGTCCCAGAGGTTTCTAAATCTCTCTTAATTTTTTTTGAATTCTTGTTTCTTCCTTTTCTTCTGGATGGATGTTTATTTCTTTCTTTTGTTCCAAATCATTGCTTTGAGTCCTGATTTCCTTCCTGTCACTGTTAGTTCCCTGAATATTTTGCTTTATTTCACTTTGGATATCCTTCACTTGTTTTTTTTTTTCACTTTTCAACTAAGCTAAATCAGATCTATGACCATTTTGATTACCAGGGCTTTAAATTCTCAATCAGATAGGTTAGCAATCTCCTCCTCTTCTCTTTCTGGGGATTTGCTCAGTTCTTTCATTTAGGCCATATTTCTTTGTCTTGGTATAGCAGATAGGTTATAAGGGGGCGGGGCCTTAGGTATTCACCAAGGCAGGGCAACCCACTTTACTGCACTGTGGTGCTACCTGGTGGGGGGAAGGCAGAGCAGGAACAATGCCACTTGTCTGCTCATCTCTAGTGCACTTTTCAACAAACTCTCATTTGAGACTGGGAGTTGTCTCCCACCATGGCAACCCCAGCTGTAGCCCACTGTCAGCTCTGTGTCTCAGTTTTTCCGTTAAGTCAGTCCCTCTTATGCAGCCCACAGAGCTTGGCAGCCAACCCCGCCCCCAAAGCTGCTGCATCACTGTGGTTTTTCTGAGTCCACCTGAGCAGTCTACTGCCTTACGGGTTTGGTTGTTTTTTGATGATTTTTTCTTTAATTCCTTGGTTGTTGGAGTTCCATGCAGTTTGATTTTCTGGCACTTTTGGTTGTTTATTGTTTTTAGATTGGCTGTTATCCTCCTTTTGGTTCTGAGAGGAACTGAAGGGTTGCTACCTATGCCTTCCTCTTGGCTGGAACTCTGATTAAAGGTGATTTATAACAAAGAATGTTTTATCTGTATTGCATTAAGGAAGTAATTATACTCTAAACTAATCTGATTAAGTGACTATACTCAGGAAAGGAGTCTAGTATGTTTGCAATGAATAAGGGACCTGCCTGACACTGGGGATCCTCGTGTCCATAAATATTGAATGGTGGTTTTGTAACTTAAAACCTGGGAACCACTGTGTAAGTGGTTTCAAGCTCAGCCCAGAAAATCACCTTCCAAATCAATTGGCATGGTTATTGAGATCTACAGATAATATTTTACAAAGTTTCAATTTTATAACTGACTCTAAAGCAAAATGATGATTCCTCCCCACCCCACCCATGTTTTGAACACCATTACATCTTGACCTCTCCTCAAACAAAGAAAATAAGCTAAAAGAGAATTATGCATTAAAATATCTGCTGAAGGTACTATTAGCTCAAAGCATCCACCCAAAACTTTCAGTCTATCTGTGCCTTATAAACAATCTCAGTTAACATAGTACTAACAGTGGCAATTATGGAAACACTGATTATTTGGTCTTGCAGAGAACTATTCATGTAAGCTATTTTACACTAATGAAGATAGATTGTTGATAAAAGACTTCTAATTACTTTCCTGTTAATTATTTATATCTACCACATGTTTTGTTCTTGCCTGTTAGTAGCCTCATGAAATATGTCAAGGCATTAAATATTGATTTACAAACTGACAATTGAGAATAAGGGCTGGCTTTCCCTGATCATTTTATGGCCTAAGTCATTCATCTTTAATGTAGATCTTCATCTAAGCAGATCATCCTTCACAATATGCTAAAAAGTGTACAATAATATTTTTTTCCCACAGTGCCTTCCATTGAAAAATATTTGTTTTTACTATAGACACATGGGGTTTATATTTCCAAGAGGTCATTTAGTATATTCCTATCACATACCACATAAAAATATATATTTAGCATTTCTGGCCCTGAGAAGTTAATTTCATGACACCCCTGTCCCTATCTTATACTCCAAGCAAACATTGTTAATCCACACTGGACTTGTCCAACAGATTCTTGATCCCATTATAATAGTTCTTAACATAGCACTGCAAGCAATTTCTTCCAATTGACTGGTTTTTGTCTTCGGTGCAAACTGATATTTATCATCTGCTATTCACACTAGGAACACTAAGTGAGGGTGAGTTCATCACCTCTGAAGAGACCTCATTCTACTCTTAACTCTGATTGCGAGAACAGTTCTTCCTAATTACTCTAAACAATATAACCTACTAAGTGACATTCTAAAATTTCTGCCTCTTTCTTATATCTTTCTTTTTTTCTTTTTTAGTTTATTCAGTACAGTTTCTATCCTTTATTCCCATTCCAGCCCACCCATCCATCCCTCTCCTCCTCCGTCCCCTTTCCAACCCCCCTAGTTTTGTCCATGTGTCCTCTATATTTGTTCCTGTAAACCCTTCCCTTCTCCCCTGAAATTCCCCTGAAATTCCCTCCCCTCTCCCCTCTGGGCACTGACAACCTATGCTCTATTTCAGTGTCTTTTATTATATTTTACTTGTTTCTTTGTTTTGTTGTTTAGGTTCCTGTTAAAAGCGAGATCATATGGTATTTGTCTTTCAATGCCTGGCTTATTTTGCTCAGCATAATGCTTCCAAGCTCCATCCATGCTGTTGCAAAGGATATGAGCTCCTTCTTTCTTTCAGCTGCCTAGTATTCAATTGTGTAAATGTACCATAGTTTTTTGATCCATTCATTTACTGATGGGCACCTAGGTTGCTTCCAGCACTTAGCTATTGTAAATTGTGCTGCTATGAACATTGGGGTGCCTAGGTTCTTTTGGATTGGTGTTTCAAGGTTCTTACAACAAGTGTTGGAGAGGTTGTGGAGAAAAAGTGACCCTAGTGCACTGTTGGTGGGATTGCAGACTGGTATGACCACTGTGGAAAACAGTATGGAACTTCCTCAGAAAACTAAAAATGGACCTGCCCTTTGATCCAGCAATCCCACTGCTGAGACTATATCTTTCTTATATCTTTATTTCCCATTTTTCTTTTCTGTTCTTTGTTTTACCTCTATTTATCCCTTAGCTGGAAAGTATTAACTCCAGTCATAACAACATCAAGAAAATGATACAACTACTCATGTTTTTTAGGATCTATTTTATTTAGAATCTATTCATTGTCTTAAGATTTTTATTTATTTATTTTTTAGAAAGAGCAGAAGGGAGGGAGAAAGAGAAGGAAAGAAACATCCATGTATGTGAGATACATTGGTTGGTTGCCTCTCACACACCCTCAACTGGAGACCTGGCCTGCAACCCAAACATGTGCCCTGACTGGGAATCAAACCAGTGACTTTTCAGTTTGTAAGCCAGTGCTCAATCCACTGAGCCATACCAGCCAGGGCTATTCAAGTTTTTAATAAGTAATGTATGTTGTAGTTTTGGGGGGATACTGAGGATCATCCAGGCAAGAAAAAAAATACTCTCAAAACCATTCTTAAACTCTATATTAGAAAGTCACCATGAGAACACTAAAAACAAAGAATTAGAAAACAATCTAGTGTTGAAATTTGAACTAAAGGACAGGGGGCGTTTTTCCAGATAATAATGGTGGCACATTCCAGGCAGAGAAATAGGATAGGAGTAGAGTTCAGCCTATAAAAGGCTTTTTAGACTGGTGATTCTTGCACTTAAACTGGAAGGCTTGTTAAAATAAAAATTGTTTTTCACCTTCCCCAGAGTGTCTGATTCCATAGATCTGGGGTGGACTCAAGAATCTGCATTTTTATTGTTTCCAAGTGTTTACAATGCTGCTGAGCAAAGGATCACACTTTGAGAACCATGGTTTCTGGCCTTAGGATAGTTGTGTATGTCTAATCCCAGTTCTACAAGGCTACGTCTTCTTTTCTGTCTATCGTGATTTCTTGTCAGTGAGAATAGAAAAGTCAGAATTAACATATTTTTAAAGCAAAATCTTGAACACTTGTAATTTTCTCAAGGTGATCTGTTTCAACTTCAATGTGAGTTCACAATGGGTCAGATTGGCAATTGTCAGGAGGAAGCCTGTGGTGGAGAAAAATATGCATAAGTGTTAAGGAAGGTGGAGAGGAGACTCCAGAGGACAACACTGGGCAGGGTGGGGAGCTGCCTCCACTCTGAGTTCTGTTACATAGCCTTTGTCTGCAGTGACTGGATTTGGGGATCCTAGTCTTCAAGGGCGTGTAGCATAGTGGCCTTCTTCTAAAAGCCGTCACTGCAGCTACTGGGAAAAGTGATCTGGCACACACTTCCCTCTTTCATTTGAAGGGTAGTATTTAATTTTACTTGTATAACCAGCCACCCTTGTATCTGTTCAAACTCACATTCTTTTATGTTCCTTTCCTTATCTCCCCAGCACCCTCCTTTTTACTGCCCTTGAATAGGAGTCCAGAAAAAATGATCCTAATATTACATCCTATAAGCTATCACTGTTTTGCCAAAATTGATGAACTGAAAAATATTTTTCCTGAACTCAGACCACTCCATGCATCAGCTTGGTGTTTGGTATCATGGAGCACTTTGCAAGTAATTAGCCCAAAGTTATGATTCAGTGCATATCCACAAATCTGTAGGATGTTCTTCACTATGAGCTTCTTGTCATGCCAACAGCTCTAGAACTTCATTTAGGACAAATAATTATTTATTTCCCTTGCCTTGTCCTTATCAGGGATGACAGTACATTTACAAAGATGAGGCAGAGCCATTATATAGAGAGAGAGAGATGTAGAGAGAAGAGAAAAGGAGCTGTAGGAGCTGTTCACTTTGTTTCATTACATTTGCTGTGGTAACATGTTCTAAGGATACACTTGGCATGTTCCTAAAGGACAAATTTGCAATGCCTTATTCTTGCTGTGCATTTCCTAAGAGGAAACTGCTGGGACCAGTTTATTCCTCTGTCTGAGAGGACCATAAGAAGCCACATGTCCTTTCACTGCAGATTTGGAGCTGGAACTGTCCTGTGTGTTCAGGTGGAGGGTTTGTCCTCTTATTTCAGGTTGACAGTCTTTCTGTTGGGAAACTCAGTGTAGTTCCCATATTACCTCCAAGGCTTTTTTAGTTCAGCATTGATTTGATCAAACTTCAAAATCTTTTCCTCTTATCTAAAGTTACCTCATACTTAATCAAAAAATCATGTATTTACAAACCAAGAAGGTAAACAGCCATAAGGGAGTTGGACAGAAGAGAAAGTATTCTTAAAATTTTGCGGAAATTTTATTCTCTCTCTCTTTTAAAGAAGTAGTTAGGAGCCTTATAACCACAGACAGACAGAAACCACTTCACTACAACAAAACTGGTAGGGAATGTGGAGGAGGTGCAAGAGGTCTGGCTGGGCTCCTACAGATGGCAGCTGAAGTTCCAGAGGAACATTTCAGTGGACAGGGAGCTCCTGAGAAGTGTGGGCTCTAAACCCCAAACAGGGCTCTCCAGTGGATAGCACCAGAGTTGTAAAGGAACCCTGATAACTTCAAGCTGTGGAAAGCAACAGGGTTTCTGTATGTCAGAGAAAGATGGCTGGAGACTTAGGGAGCTTATTAAAGGGCTAACATACAAAATTTTGTTGGTAGCCATTTACCCTGAGCTCTGGCAAAGGCATGGCAGAGTGGACAAGAGATGCTTGAGGAGAGTGTGGAGTTGATGGCTCTGGGGAGAGTTCTGAGGGAAAAACCACTGGGATCCAAGCACTAAGCTATTCCTCATACTGCAGAAGCCATCTTTCTCTGGCCGAGCACTCCTCTCCTAATGACATCACTTTGAGGGGGAGCAATAGCTCCATCCACAAAAATTACTCTGCCAAACCTTGTGGAACTTAAGCTAGACTGCTGATTACAGTTTGGGGCTATATCACTGCTTAGTTTAACAACTAAAGCAGATCTTGGACAGCTCTCTGAGACTTTAGCTGACTCACCCCATGGCCTGGTGCTGACAAAAGCCAACCTTGGTGCACAGCCTGGTTCTTTCTGCACACACAAAGCTGCAGCAGAGGGAACCACATGCTGTGCATTGCTGAAAGCTCCCAACAAGTTAACCAGGATCAGTCACAAGCAGCATCTGACAAAGGCCTAAACAAGACTCTTTGGAGACCTACCAATTACATAGAAACAAACACAAAGAAACAGCCAAAATGGGAAGACAAAGAAATAGGCCCCAAATGAAAGAAAAGAGAATTCTCCAGAAGAAGAACTAGATTAAATGGAGGTAAGTGATCTATCAGATAAAGAGTTTAGAGTACTGATTATAAGGATGCACAACAGCATGAAAAAAAGACATAGAAACTATAAAAAAGGACCAATTAGAAATAAAGAATGCAATATCTGAAATGAATTAGAAATAACTTATATACTGGAAGAAATAAATAGATGAAGCAGATGATCAAATAAGTGATTTGGAAGACAAGGTAGAAAAACACCCATGCTGACAGCAAAAAGAAAAATGTATTTTAAAAATGAGGAGAAATTAAGAAACATTTCAGATAACATAAAGCATAGGAAAAGAGAGTGAGCAAGATTGAGAACTTATTTGAAGAAATAATGACCAAAAAACGTCCCTAATCTGGTAAAGGAAAAAGACACACAAGTCCAGGAAACTCAGAGAGTCCCAAGCAAGTTGGACCCAAAGAGGCCTACACTAGGACACATCATAATTAAATAGCAAGGCTTAAAGACAAGGAGAGAATCCTAAAAGCCACAAGAGAAAAGCAGGTAGTTACATACAAGGGAGCACCAATTAGACTCAACTGATCTCTCAACAGAAAGATTTCAGGCCAGAAAGGACTGGTGTGAAATATTCAAGGTGATGAAAATCAAGTGTATATAACCAAGGCTACTTTACCCAGCAGGGCTAACATTTAAAATCGAAGGAAAAATAAGGAGATTTCCAGAAAAGAAAAAGTTAAAGGAGTTTGTTAATGCCAAAGCAGACTGCAACAAATGTTAAAGGGCTTACTTTAAGAAGAGGAAGAAGAAATGGGAAAAAAACAGAAGAAAATAGTCTATCAATAAAAGGGCAATAAATATATATTGGTCGATGAACACCTTAAATGTAAATGGCTTAACTGCTCCATTCAAAATACATAGGATAGCTAAATGGATAAGAAAACAAGACTTATATATGCTACCTGTAAGAGACCCATCTCAGATCAAAACATACAAACAGACTAAAACTAATGGGATGGAGAAATATTTCAGGCAAATAGTAAGGAAAAAAAAAAGCTAAGGTAGCAGTACTTACATCTAACAACATAGACTTTAAAACCAAGGCTATATAGTAAGATACAAAGAAGGACACTACATAATGATAAGGGGAACAATCCAACAAGAGGATATAACCCTAGTAAACATTTACACACCAAATAGAGGAGCATCTAAATATGTGAAGCAAATCTTGATGGACATAAAGAGAGAAACTGATGGAAATACAGCCATTGTTGGAGATTTTAACACTGGATTGACTCAATGGGTAGACCTTCCAGAAAGAAAATCAACAAGAAGACAGCAGACTTAAATGACACACTTGATCAAATGGATTTAATTGATATCTTCAGAGCATTTCACCCCCAAAGCAGCAGAATGTAAATACTTTTCAAGTGCACATGGAACATTTCCTAGAATAGAGCACATTTTAGGACAAAAAACAGATCTCAGTAAAGTTTAAGAAGATTTAAATGATATCAAGCATCTTCTCTGACCACAATGCTATGAAACTAGAAATCAATCATAAGAAGAACACTGGAAAACATACAAAGACATGGAAGCTAAATAACATGTTTTTAAACAATGAATGGGTCAACAATGAGATCAAGGAAGAAATAAAAAGATATCTTGAAATAAATGAAAATGAGGATACAATAATTGAAAATCTGTGGGACACTGGAAAAGAAATCCTGAAAGGGAAATTCATAACATTACAGGCCTATCTCAAAAACAAGAAAAAGTGCAAATAAAAAAATCTAAATTTACACTTAAAGGACCTTAAAAAAAACAAATCCCAACATGAGTGGAAGGAAGGAAATAATAAAGATCAGTTCAGAAATATGTGAAATAAATCTAAATAAAAAAAAGAAAGAAACCAAAGATCTATAAATCCAAGAGCTGGTTCTTTGAAAAAATAAACAAATTTGACAAATCTTTAACCAGACTCATCAAGAAAAAAGTGAGAAGACCCAAATAAATAAAATCAGAAATAAAAGATGAGAAATAACAACTGACACCAAAGAAATACAAAGGATATTAGAAAATATCATAAACAACTCTATGCCAACAACCTGGACAACATCGATGAAATGGATAAAATTCTAGAAACATACAATCAAGAAGAATCAGAGAAATTGAATAGATCAATTATACCTAATGAAATTGAAAGAGTAATAAAAAAACTACCAACAAACAAAAGCCCTGGACCAGATGGTTTCACAGGTGAATTTTACCAAACATTTAGAGAAGAACTAACACCTCTCCTTCACAAATGATTTCATAAAATTCAAAAGGAGAGAAGGCTCCCAAGCTCATTTTACAAGGACAGCATTATCATAATTCCCAAACCAGATAAAGACACTAGAAAGAAAGAAAATTATAGGCCAATATCCCTGATGAATATAGACACTAAAAACCTCAACAAAATATTAACAAACTGAATATAGCAATGCATCATAGAGATCATAACACCATGATGAAGGGGGATTTATTCCAAGAATCCAAGATTGGTACAATATCCACAACTCAACAAATGTTATCACCACATAAACAAAATGAAGAATAAAGACTACATGATCATATCAATATATGCAGAAAAATAATTTGATAATATATATCACCCATTTATGATAAAAACTCTCAGCGAAGTGATATTAGAATATACCTAAACAAAACAAAAACCCACTGGCAACTTCATATTCAATGGGCAAATACTACAAATGCTCCTCTTGAGATAGAGAATAAGACGGGGAAGTCTGCTTCCACCTCTCTTATGCAAATAAATGGAATCATATACCATGTACACAGGTAGGGAGAATTAACATAATTAAAATATTCATACAGCCCTGGCTGGGGTGGCTTAATGGACTGAGTGACAGCCTGCAAACCAAAGGGTTGCCAGGATGATTCACAGTCAGGGCATGTGCCTGGTTTGCAGTCTAGTTCCTCAGTAGTGGGCATGTGAGGCACAATCACACATCAATGTTTGTCTCCCTTTCGTTCTCCCCCTCTTACCCTCTATCTAAAAATAAAAAAATGAAATCTTTTTTAAAAAGTTCATACTACTCAAAGCAATCTATAGATTCAACACAATAATTATTAAAATACCAATATCAGTTCACAAATCTAGAACAAATATATGCAAAATTTACATAAAATCATGAAAGGCCCCTCATATTGATCCTGAGAAAAAAGAACAAAGTTGGAGGACTTTTACTACCTAATATCAAACTATACTATAAGGTCATAATAATCAAAACAGTATGGTATTCACATAAAAACAGACACATAGATGAATGGAACAGAATAGAGAGTCAAGAAACAAACCCACACCTTTATAGTCAATTAATATTTAACAGAGAAAGCAAACACATACAATGAACTAAAGATCCTTTATTCAAAAGCTGGTGTTGGAAAAATTGACAGCTACATGCAGAAAAATGAAACTAGACCACCCTCTTATACCACACACAAGAATAAATTCAAAGTGGCTCAAATACTTAAATGTTAGACCCAAAACTATAAATATTGTAAAAAATATATAAGCAACAGCATCTCAGACATATGCTCATAGCAATATTTTATTGGATATATTTCCACAGGCAAGGAAACAAAAGAAAAAAATAAATAAATGGGACTACATCAAGCTAAAATTTTTTTGCAAAGCAAAGGAGACTATCAACAAAATAAAAGACAAACTAAGGACTGGGATAACATATTCACCAATATATCTGATAAGGGGTTAATATCCAAAATTTATAAAGAACTTACAAAACTCAGTACCAAAAAACAAATAAACCAGTTAAAAAGACTTGAATAGACACTTCTCCTAAGAGAACATACAGATGGCCAATAGATGTTTAACATCACTAATTGTTAGACAAATGTAAATTAAAACCACAATGAGATACCAACTCATACCTCTCAGAATGGCTATCATCAATAAATCAACAAACAAGTGTTGGCAAGGTTGTGGAAAAAAGGGAACCTTTTTGCACTATTAGTGGGAATGCAGATTGGTGCAGCTACTGTGGAAAGCAGTATGGAGATACCACAAAAATTAAAAATGGATCTGTCTTTCAACTCAGCTATCCCACTTCTGGGAGACTATCTGAAGGAACTCAAAACACTGATTCTGAACAACATAAGCATCCCTATGTTCATCACAGCATTATCTACAATTTCCAAGTTATGGAAACAGTCCAAGTGTCCATCATTGGAAGAGTGTATAAAACAATTATGGTGTATTTACATAATGGAATACTACTTGGTCATATAAGGGAAGAAAATTTTACCCTTTGTGACAGTAAGGATAGACCTGGAGAACGTTATGCTAAGTGAAATAAGCCAGTCAGAGAAAGACTACTACTATATTATTTTACTCATATGTGGAATCTAATGAACAAACTGAACTAACAAGAAAAATGGGCAGACTCATAGAGGGAGAGCAGATGACAGCTAGTGGGGGAGGGAGGTGAGGGAATAGAGGGACTGAGCAAAAGGAAAAAGACCCATGGACATGGAAAACAATGTGGTGATTGCTATGGGGAGAAGGGTATAAGAGGACAGAATGGTAATGGAAAAAAATCTAATAAAGATTAAATCAGAAATAAAAATAAAATAAATGATACATTATCCCCACTTTAATTCTACTTTTAAAATAAATCTGTATGAACAGGAAAATATAGCTGATTTAGGTTGTAACTCAGAAGATCATGTTCATTCCTTTCTATTTTCTCACCCTTTATTATAGTGATTTCTGTATTTCTCAATACATTAACCCAATCCAAATGTTTTAGAATATTGCAGCATTTACCACTTATGAGATTTTATTGTTGTTCATTGATTTCACCAGCCCCTTTTTTTCTTTCCCAAGTATTAAAGTAATACTGGGTATACATTTTGTTTAAAATAAGAGTGGATTTCCACTTGTTTTTTTTTTCTCAGCATTTATACCATTCCTTAAGTGAACTGGGGGCACTCTGAGGTAATAGAAAATTCCAGGCAAGACATGCAGGCCAATGTGGTTTGTATCTATAGCTCTCCTTTTTATTCTCTTTTCCTGGCTGATTACAAATTGGTCCTAAACATAGAAAAGCCAAAAAAAATTAGGACAGACCAAAGATATGAGTGAATTCTGAAAAGAAGACACTGTCTTCACCTCCCTTAGTAGCTGGGCATTTGTGGGAGGGGGCAGCTGCTGCAGAATAAAACAGGACATCTGGGTCTCAGGGGACGGGCCAACTGGAATACTTTAATCTTTTTGCTTAAAATCCATACAGCTGTTCTTTTCTGAAGGTTCCCTTGGGAAATAATAAGTGTGCTTAATATTGCAAATTCTGCTTTGCAAGGCTTTTGGATTGTCATTTTAGATTGTGAGAATGCTCTTTCTCTTCTTGGCACCAACCCCTCACACTAAGCACAGCCAGCATGTTTGGTTTTCATCAGTTCTTCTTTCAGCATAAAAGCCCTAGCATTTCTATCTCAGTTTTTGGCTGTAGGAAAGAATGTTTTTTAGTAATGCTGTCTAAATGCTGTTCTCTCTACTTCAGTGCTTTATCTTGCAAAAGGATCTACTGGGACTAGACCCAAAGGAAAGAGAAAAAGACAAATAAAAATGTCTCTGGAGGCAAGATGCCAAATCTTCCACTCTTAGGAATAAGCAGCCCATCATCACTCCTCTTTCTAAATTTCTTGTTGATCACCCCAGAAGGTTTTTGCATTTTGCATGAGAAGAGCTATTCAATCCTGCACAAAATTCTTCTTGACTATACTGTCTTCTAATGTCAAACACTGGAGGGTGTGACAACCGTCATGCCAGGGAAAAGCAATCGCTTGATACAGAGTCCAGTGATATAGCCAAACTTGACCAGGATCCCTACAGAAACTGAGGTAACTAAGGATCTCTTGACCTTGGGCTCTGACTGACAGCTGTTCTGTGCATTCATGTCTGTGCTGATGCCTCTGTTTCTGAGGGGTCTTACTGGCCCAACTCATGGCTCCTGATGCCACATGTCCAGATCCATTCCAAGCCTCCAGTAGCAGCTCAAGACCAGGAATATTACTATTGGGCTCATCCCCTTCTTTCGGTCTACATTCCTCCCATCGACCAGGTCTTGTCTCACCTGGAGAGCCACAAGAATCTGGAGTGAAAAGGACTGCCCGCTTCCTCACCCTGTCACCTCACCTCCCTAGCCTGTCCTAATCCTGTCTGCTGCATTCCTGGACAGCCATCCTTGCATTGCGACCGGCAGTTACAGCGACCTCTTCTGCAATCATGACCTCTCGATTTCTCTATTATGACATCCTAGTACCACATATGTTGGTTTATAAGACCTTGCTACTTGTAACGACAAAGTCTATTTAATTTTTTTTTAAAGAAAGAAAATGGACTCCCAGTGTCATGCATAAAATTACGTGAAGCTGCATGGCCGTTCACTTGTACCCAGGTGCTTCACACAGGCTTCACTTTATGTCTCCCGCCCAAGGATTCCCTCATCATTTTTCTCAGTTTCTACTCAGTGGATGCAAGTTGTTCTTCCAAACATGCTTCTGCTTCCCAGTTGCTTTGGTCTTTTCTCACAGGCAGTGTTGGAGGGAGAGGTGAGTAGTGGAGCTGACGTTCTCTGGTGGAAACCTCTCCTCATTATCTTGAAAAAGCCTACATTTTTCTAGCATGGGTGAGCTGAGACCCTCCACCACCTCATTCTTTTCCCTTTGAGTTCCAGAGAGGGCCCCACTACAGTTTCTGCTTCTGCAGTCTGAAATATTACTTCCAGTTTGTTTCCCTCCACTACTCACATACCACACTGGTCAACCGAAATCTCAAGTAGGCCCAGACTTTTTGAGGTTTTCCAAGGTCTGTGACTACCAGTTTATTGGGGAAAGGGAAAGGAGGTGAAAACATGTGTACTGAAGTTTCAAATGGTCTTATCTCACAGTAAAATTATTCTTGTGGTAGCTGGGCCCTAATTTATTTTCATATCAGAACCTTTATTTTTATTCTCCACAATTTCTCATAGAGAGATGTTTACAATATATGGAAACACATTATTTTGTTTTCAAAATATTGTATGTTAATTATTACCAAAGACTTTTTTGAAAATATCTCAATACATTTCTAGTAATTTATCCTGTAGCTATATATATCCTGAGAAATCTGTGTGTTGGCTAGGAAGGGAATTCAAAGACTATAAATATATGATTATGACTATCCCTTTGGGTATATATCTGTCTGTGTTCCATATTAATATTGAAAAAGGCTGCAGTTTTATATTACTTCTTTAAACTAGGCAATTTAATAAAGTTATATGTGTTTTGTAGTTTCTTAATATTTAGAATTTGGGGACTTTAAGCATGCGTTGTAAATTCTTAGTTTTCTTACATTTTAATTAAGTGATATGGCCTATAAATCTATGATTAATTTAATAAAATTATCTTTGTAATTTGGTACATGGGTATTGTATGCAAATATCCCATAAGCCTTTGAAGGGAATGTGCATTCTCATTTCTAAGTTACAAGTGTCAAATATTTTTATTAAATAATAATTATTAATGATAGTATTCAGACTATGCTCTTGCTTCTTTATTGTCTTCTTGGATATTAGAGTCAGAGTGATATTATAAAGATTTTCACTTCTATTGTTTCAACCAACAAACTGTTCCATTTATAATTTTATTTACTTGTCCATGTTTTCTAATTATTTATCTTTAAAAAATATTAGGATTTATATTTTTAGCAGTTTTAGATTGACAGAAACTGAGCAAAAAGTACAGGGAGTTCTATGTGCATCCTCTCTTTGCCTTATTTATGTTGTGCTGTATGTTGCAAATGTACATTTGTTACATTTGTTAAGTGAATATTACATCTGTAGTACTTTCCCCATAGTTCTTAGATATTGTGTCTTCTTTATTATTTTTCTGTTTGCATTTTAGTTTTAAATTATTCTATTGACATTTCTCCAAGTTCACTGAATTTCTTTTTTTGGGGCGGGGGGAGCTGTGTCTAGTGATGAACCCATCAAAGTCATTAACTTTTCTATAGTGTTTTCAATTTCTGCCATTTCTTTTGATTCTTTCTTAGATTTTCCATCTCTCTGCTTACATTATCCATATGTTCTTACATGTTTTCCAGGTTTTATACTGCTACCCTGAGCATATTTGTCATTGTTGTTTTAATTCTGGATCTGATTATTTCAGTATCTCTGCCATATCTGAATCTGGTTCTGGTGCTTGCTCTATTTCTCAGATTGTGCTTTTTTTCCCTTTTGCTTTGCCTTGTGATTTTTGTCTTGAATGCCAGATATGCCATGTGGGTAGAAGAACTGAAATTAATAAGACCTGAATGTTTTATGGTCTCTGTCTTGATGTTAGGCTGTGTTTATTGTTGGCTATAGCTGTAGATTTCAGAGGCTAAAATTTTCCCTGGTGTCCTTGTTTTTGTCTCCTGTGACTTCTTTGGGCTTTTCTAGAGTCTCTTACATAAGCCTGAGATGTGCAGGTCTTCCTGTATTACCTTGTTGTATTACTCTGTAATTATCCAGGATCCCTATTAATGTAGTGCTAAGCAATGAGCAGGGGAAGTGTTACATTTTTATGATTAGGCCTTAGTTTTTTAGTGAGTCAGTGTACTGGGCTGCGACCCTTACAAGTGCTTTCCAGATTTGCTTGCCTCCCACCTTAATTATAAGAGGAAGACTAGAAGATGCTGCATTTGGGTAGTTCCCTTCTTCCATGTTGCTTAGGCTCTGACAAAACCCCAATTAGTCACACTCCTTTAAAATAATTTCTCTTGAGGGCAGACCCTTTAACTAGAACATAATGCTCTGGTGGTGTTTATAAACACTGCTTTCCCATTCATTTTGGTGGAAACATGAAGAAATTTTCCTTTCATCTTTACTGTGAGAATCTGATAGGGCTTCTGGAGGAAACCTCACAAATTTAGGTGTCTTTGACTCTCAAATTTGTCAGCACCAAGCCTCTAGCGATTCATTAATGAAGTTGAAATTTTCCCCATCCAGCACCTGTGCCAGAGGAGGTCTTTGCTCCTGGGGCCCTGCTCTAGTAAGTCACAATTCTCTGTCTCTGTCTGTCTACCTCTTCAGTTTGGGGGGCAGCAGCTTACTCTAAGATGGCTATAATAATAGTTGCTGGTTTTCCACATTTTTAGCTTTTCTATAACTGTGATGATGGCAGTAATGACTTCCAAGCTCCTTATATGCCAGACTAAAACAGAAAGTTCTTACAACTTTATCTTGTTCTACAAAGTGAATTTATATCACTTTATTAAAAATAAAACCCATTTTTAAAATATTTTTAGGCATCTGAAACTTCACATCCATTTTAGAAAGGGCATTTGGTTTGCATTTGTAAATAGAAGCTCCATCTTGGTTATGTTTCAACAGTGAGAAATTGACTATTCTAAAATATTACTTATTTTTTGGTCAAAGATTCTGAATTGCAGAATAATACATTCTAGATTTCAACAATTCTATATATTGTGGCTATACATATGTATTTATATATAGATACATGAATGCTTAGGAAAATAGATTTAGAAGGACACATGAAAAACTTTAAATAGTAATAACTTTATGAAGTTAATGGTGTTGGTGATGGAAATACAAAAAGAGATTTATACTTTTTCACTCTGTAAAATTGTATTTTAATTGTTAAAACAAAAGTTATTTTACTAAAATTAAATATATTAAAATAATTTTAGCAAACATATTTTAACTTCAGATAAAAAAATTTGTTGTTGTTGTTGTTCTTCTTCTTCTTCTTCTTTGCTTTTACCCATCAAAGATTCCCAAATCTCAGGTTCTAGTTATTACCTGAGTAGTGCTGAAGATCCATCTATGGGGACTCGTGATGGTCCACAGTCCCATAAAGATGGCTAATTTTCTTTCTAGTCAATATCTACCTCCACCTCTAACTTCCTCTCATCTCCCTGGCTCCTCATGCTTTACTCGTGAATGGAAAAGCCTGGGGAAAATAAATGTGCCTTCTGCACAACCCAGTAATATAATAAGGATGCTGTGAATTAATGGTTACAAAAACCTCACAGTTTTGCTATAGAATTTGTGCTTTCAACCCTATAAAAAGAGGAAAAGCTATTAAAACCAGGATTGACACCTTGAGAGAAGCTGATTTCAGATAATCAGAAAAGTATTCTTCCTCCTTGATACCCTGCCTGAAATCCCACTGGTTAGAAATATAGTTGGGTTGAAAGATGGAGGAGAGAGAATCTGAGGTGGTGTTTGGCTACTATAAAATATAGTTCTTAAGTACTGCAGAAATAGTGCTGGGGGGAGTAGGGTAGAGATCTTCACTGTGGGAGGATGGGATAAGGAAGAGAAAATGCAAAGCAGGGTAGACACAAGAATATGAGAAAGAAATAGCAGAGCTGATGAAGGCAGAAACTTCTATTTCCTGTGCTGACCAAGAAGTACAGATGTATAAAGAATTACACCATTCTCAGTGAAGCACTGACATTCACTTGGTGACATCCACAACTGGCTAGTATCAGATTGGTAACCGGGGATATGTGGTGTTGGGCAAACTGAGGTACACTATACCTGTAATCTGCAGAAAGCTGCATTTAAGAACCTAAGCACCTCTATAGATTCCATTTTATAAAAAGAAATCATAAGAACTTGAGTACTTTAAGACTGATCCCATTCACACTGAGAATACTGAGATCAATCTGAACAGGACTAACCCTAGTCTTTTGGTCCTGCATTTAGTAAGAATGTTAATATGACCTACAGTTACATTAGCTCTTTTAGGAAGCTATATTATTTTTTTAATTCATATTGAACTAATAGTACTTAAATTTCTAGTGTATATCTCATGAGCAGCTGTTGAGTTAGGTTGTAGATTGATAGCTCAGACTGTGGGGTCTGAGAGTTTGGGATGAATTTTGACTTACCTGATGGTTTTAGTTTTCTCATTAGCAAACCAAAGAAAGATAGCAATAGTACTTTGCAGAAAGATTGTGAGAATACACTACTCAAGTAAAGCATTTAACACAATGTCTGACACATGACAAGGTCCTATAAATATTGAATAATATTATTGTTACTATTAAAATTATTACTTTCTTCTCAAATACATCTTTTAATTCCAAGTATGACACATGCTTCATTGTTAAAGTGGACAGAGATGCTTCTAGATATTCATTCAATTTTACAACACATTGGTGATCCTTGCCAGCACCATATAAATTAGCTGAAAAAAATTTGCCTACAACTATGTATCTTAGATATAGAATGTAACATTATATTCTAGCAGTATCACAGGAGTGACTGATTAATATTGATCAGTGCTTAAAAGCATATGCAAATGCAGACAGAACCTTGGCCAATCATCTATTGAACATAAAAATCCTAGCTCTTATGGATTTTAACAATTTTGTGTAAAATGTTTAAGAACCCAGCAAACATTTGATTGATACATAATTTGGGTTTATAATAAAGTCAAAAATCACTCTTTAATCTCTCACTGATGTGTAGACATGTTGCAAAACCATATATATACATATATGTGCCATATTTTTCAGACTATAAGATGCACCCCCCCGCCAAATTTGAGAGGAATAATGGTTGTTAATGCTGCTGTTGAGTTCTGTTTACATTTACATTGATGAAATACTATGTTATTTATGTTATTAAATATTTTACCACAAATATTAAATATTTTGCTTCAAATTTTTTTCCTATTTTCCTCTAAAACCTAGGTGTGTCTTATGGGCCAAAAAACACAGTGTGTGTGTGTGTGTGTGTGTGTGTATGCATACACACACATATATGAAGTCTGCCAGGAAAAAGTCCAGCCATGGTTAATATAATGGGAATGGTTTGCACAACATCTACGGAAGCTGGCAGCCAAGGAATGTGGACAGAAGTGTACATGTGCGAACAATGAGGATTTCACATTGGGATGATAGATGCCATTGAGTGAATATATGTGCAGTGTGGCCATTGCATTAAAAAAAACTGAGCAAGTAGAACAATGGATCTGCATCAAATTTTGCATTAAGCTTGAACATTCCTCTGCAGAAAGTATTCAGATGATTCAGATGGCCACATCTATGAGTAACTGGTAATGTGGCCACTCATGCATCATGCCTCATGCAGAATTGTTTGGCAAAACATCAAATCACCCAGGCAACTCAGATTTGACATTCTACAACTTCCGGCTTTTCCTCAAGCTAAAATCACCTTTTAAAGGAAAGAGGTTTCAGACCATCAATAAAAATCAGGAATATATAATGGGGTAGCTGATGGTGACTGGGAGAGCTGTGTGATTTCCCAAGGTTCCTACTTTGAAGGGGACTGTGGCGTCATTGTCTTTTGTACAGTGTTTCTTGTATCTTGTACCTTCTTCAATAAATGCCTTGATTTTTCATATTATGTGGCTGGATACCTTCTAGACTATAGGCTATATAAATATATATGAGTATATATATATACACAAATACATATATGAAATATATATTTCAATAGTACTTATATTTCTCTCTTAAAATAAATGATTCCAAACCCTGATCTTAAATGGTTTCAGTTTACATTTGATAAATGTCTTTTGGTGTTTAGAAAAAAATTTTAATCCTCACCTGAGGACATTTTTTCATGACTCTTAGAGAGAAAGGAAGGGAGACAGAGAAAAAGAGAGATGAGAGAGATAAGAGAGAGAGAAAGAAACAACGATGTGAGAGAAACATCAGTTGGTTGTCTTCTCATATGTTCCCTAACCACCAGGGAGCAAACATGCAACCTGCACATGTGTGTTGACTGGGAATTGAACCCACAACCTTCCAGCTATGGGATGACAATCCAACCAATTGAGCCACACCAGACAGGGCTATTCCAGCTTTTTTTTTTTTTACAGTAAAATTGGTTGTCATATGCATTTTCTTCACCTTTCTCATTTGTCAAATCCCTATACATCCTTTAAGATTCAAGCAAAGTGTTACTTTCAAGTAATAGGTTAGTGAATTGTTTTTCTTTGGTGCCTTAATCTTTTGGACACAAATCACTTTAGAATTTATCATATTGCTGTACAATTTTTGCATATGTTGTTCATTAAACTATGACCAACCTTGAAAACTAGAATCTTCTTTTTTAATTTTTAAAGTTTTTAAAAATGTTTAGTGATTTTTAGAAAGAAAGAAAGGAAGATAGAAAAAAAAAACTATCGATGTGAGAAACATTGATTGGTTGCCTCCCATACATGCCCCAACTTGGGATCAATCAAACCCACAACCTAAATATGTGCTTTGTCCAGAAATTGAACCCTCCAGCCTTTTGGTGTATGGGATGATGCTCCAACCAACTGGTCAGGGCATCCTAGCCATACTGACTAAGTCTAGAATTCTCTCTCTTTTTTTTAAGATTTTATTTATTTATTTTTATAGAGAGGGGAAGGGAGGGAGAAAGAAAGGGAGAGAAACATCAGCATGTGAAAGACACATTGATTGCCTCTTGCATGTCCCCTTCTGGGAACCTGGTCGGAAACCCAGGCCTGTACCCTGACTGGTAATCAAAACAGAACACTTAGATTAGTAGGCTGGCACTAAATCCACTGAGCCACACCAGACATGGCCTGGAATTCTTTATTAATAGCTTTCTGCCCATTCTCTGGCACATGGTAGAAACTTAAATAATTCTTGATAAGAGTAGAAGAGAAGGAGAAATCCTACCTCTTATCCTACCTAGGAGATTACTTTAGCCTAGTAAAGTACATTGCACACAATAACTATAAATAATTCAATACATAGTCCATCATTCTTTAATTCCTATTTGATTATTTAATATAAAATATATTTTAAAAGTTGAACAGGAACACTAAGACAGAGAATTGAACAGAAGAAAATTGAAGACCATCTATTACCAGGATAACATGGTTTTAAAACTTGCTATAATAAGTGAGAAGTGACAACTGAATAATGACTAAATATTGTTGTTTTAGATGGGAACATTAAAAACCATATGGCTAAGTAAATACCTAAAAGGGGCACAAATAACTAATATTAAGTGCCTGACAGCATAAGGATGTACACTAAGCAAATAAAAAACTCATGTTCTATTCATTTTTTGCCAAGGAATTTAAAAAAGAGAATGAAAATTGATTGAAAATCTAAGCCCTTTTGGCATCTCTTTCAAAGTAATAAGGAAATAGATGGGTTTAAAGACATGAAAAAAAGTGTCATTTTATAATTTCTGCATGTTTGTCAAAAGATTAATGGATTGATTCTTAATTTAAGCCATAAAATAAAATTAATTAAACACCAAGCTGTTGTTATTTTTAACTTTTTTCTATTGGTTAAAATGTAAAATGTGAGTGACTGAGCCTAACAGGCAGCCTGCAGTCAGAGGCAGGAGGAGACGGATCTTACCAGGGCCCTTTTAGAATTTTTACTAACCTGCCTCCAGGCCTAGTGCTGGCCTTGGTGTGTAACATGGCCCTTCCTATGCTCATCAAAGTCCAGCAGACACAGCCATAAACTGTGGATACCTTGTAGTTCCAAACAGGTTACCAAAGGCTAGTCAGAAGCAGCATCTTATATTGGTCTGCACCAGAGTCTCTCCCAAGAGACCCAGAAACAGCACACTCAATGTCCAGCTTCAGATAACATCAGAGTAGGATCCAATAATCTTCACAAACAGTACATCCAAAGGTTGATCTCAGCTGGCACCAACCTCTATGATTTAAATTCCACTTTGTAAGGTCAGCATTTGCACTAAAGCTCACCAACCATAGCTGGGATTGAGCCTCACAATCAGCCAGCCTAAAGGTTAATCCCACACATGAACAGACCAATAGCAATCAAGATTCAGTTAAAACAGGAGGGCTCACATAACCCAAAAAAGGGTCATTCCTGGAACATCCACCTCAGATGATCAAGTAAACTATGACACTAGACCCTCTAAAACACATACTACATGAAGTCACCCCACAAAGACCAGAAATCATAGCATATATATCTAATACACATAAACAAACAGAACAAGGCAACAAATATGGGAGGACAAAGAAACAGGCCCCAAATGAAAGAAATATCCAGAAGATAAAATAAATAAAATGGAGGGAAGCGATTTATCAGATATGGAGTTCAAAGTAATGGTTATAAGGATGCTTAATAGCATGAAAAAGGAAATAAATACAATTAAAAAGGACCAATCAAAAATGAAGAATACAACATCTGAAATGAAGAATACACTGAAAGGCATAAACAGTAGATTGAATTAAGCAGAGGATCAAATAGGCAATTTGGAAGAAAAAGTAGAAAAAACACCCAAACAGAGAAGCAAAAAGAAAGAAAATAAAATGAAGATAATTTAAGGGATCTTTGAGACAATATGAAGTATAGCAACATCTGTGTTTTAAGGGTACCAGAAAGAGAAGAGAAACAACAAAAGATTGAGAACTTATTTAAAAAAATAATGACCTAAAACCACCCTAATCTAGTGGATGAAAGAGACATACAACTCCAGGAAGCACAGAAAGTCCAAAAAAGATGAACCAAAAAGAATAACAACCTAATATATCATAATCAACATGGAAAAAGTTAAAAACAAGGAATCTTAAAAATCCACAAAAGAAAAACAGTGAGTTACTTACAAGAGAGCTCACATAAGAATTTCAGCTAATTTCTCAATAGAAACTGTATGTTTAATAGAAGGGACTGACATGAAATATTCTAGGTGATGAAAAGCAAAGACCTACAACCAAGACTACTTTAGCCAGCAAGGCTTTCATTTAAAATTGAAGGAAACATAAAGAGCTTATCAGACAAGAAAAAGCTAAAGGAGTTTGTTACCAGCAAACCAGTATTATGAGAAATATTAAAGGGCCTGCTTGGAAGAGGAAGGGGAGGAGGAGGAGGAAGAGGAGGAGAAGAAGGAGAAGAAAAAAGAATGAATAATAATATCAACAACAAAAACAACAGAGTAGCATAGAACAACTGTAATAGCATAAATAATAAAAAATATTTAAAAATGAATTGCAATAAATACATACCTATCAATAATCACTTTAAATGCAAATTGGCTAAATGATCTTAAAATGTTCCAATGAAAAAATATACAGTAGCAGAATGGATAAAAATTAAGATTATATGTATATATTCTACAAGAGACTCACCAGAAAACAAAAGATGTACACAGGCTAAGAGTAAAGGGATGGAAAAAGATATTTCATACAAATGGAAAGAAAAAAAAGTTGGAGTAGCAATAATTGTATCCCACAAAATAGACTTAAAAATAAAGGCTATTAGTTGATTATAAAGGTGTGGGTTTATTTCTGGGCTCTCTATTTTGTCCATTGAGCTAGTGCCTATTTTAGTGCCAGTACCATCTTGTTTTTATTACTATGACCTTGACCTTGGAGTATAGTTTGATATTACATAGCATGATGCCTCCAACTTTGATCTTCTTTCTCAGCCGTTGCTATGTGGGAAATTTTGTGGTTCCAAAAAATCATTGAAATACTTGTTCTAGTTCTATGAAATACAAAATTGGAATCTTGATAGGAATTTCATTGAATCTATAGATTGCTTTGAGTAGTATGGTCATTTTAATGACGTTAATTCTTCCTATCCATGAACACAGCATCTGCTTCCACTTATTTGTATCTTCTTCAATTTATTTTTTCAGTATCTTATAATTTTCAGATTACAGGTGTTTTACATCTTTGGTTAGATTTATTCCTAGGTATTTTATTATTTTTAAAGCAATTGTGACCACAATTCTTTTCTTAAATTCTCTTTCTGTTTATTAATTATTGGTATATAAAAATGAGACTGATTTCTGGCTATTAATTTTGTTTCCTGCTATTTTTTTAAATTCCTTTATCAGTTCTAAGTAGTTTCTTGGTGGCATCTTTTGTGTTCTCTATGTACAGTATCATGTCACCTGCAAACAGTGACAGTTTTACTTCTTCCTTTCCAATTTGGATGCCTTTTAGTTCTTCTTCTCTGATTGCTATGGCTAGGACTTCTAGTACTATGTTTTAAAAAAGGGAGGTGAAAGTGGACATACCTGTCTTGTTCCCAATCCTAAGGAGAATTCTTGTAAATTTTGCCCATTGAGTATGATGCTGGCAAGGACTAATCATATATGACCTTTATTATGTTTGGGTAAGTTCTGTCTATCTTGCTTTGCTAGAGTATTTATCATAAATAGATGCTGGAATTTAATATCTGACAGAGGAAGCAAGCACATACAATAGACTAGAGATAGTTAATTCAATAAATGGTGTTGAGAAAATTCATCATATATGTGAAGAAAACTGAAACTAGACCACCTTCTTATACCATACACAAGAATACATTCAAAATGAATTAAAGAAAAATATTAGATTGAAACCATAAAAATCCTGAAAGAAAACGTAGGCAGTAAAATCTCAGACATTGCTCAGCAATATTTTATTTGACATATATCCCCAGGCAACGGAAAGAAAAGAAAAGAAATAAACAAATGAGACTACGTCAAACTAAAAGGTTTTTGCACTGCAAAGGAAACTATCAACAAAATAAAACACAACCCATGGAATGGGATAACATATTCACCAATACATTTAATAAAGGGTTATTTTCCAAAATTTATAAAAACTTACAAAACTCAACACCTAAAAACAAAACAATCCAATTAAAAAATGGGCAAAGGAACGGAATAGACGCTTCTCCAAATAGGACATGCAGATGACCAATGGACATATGAATAGATGCTAAACATCACTAGTCATCAGAGAAATGCAAATTAAAACCACAATGAGATATTACCTCATACCAGTCAGAATGACTATCACCAATATATCAACAAACAATGAGTGTTGGCAAGGATGTGGATAAAAGGGAACCCATTTGTACTGTTGGTGGGAATGTAGACTGGTGCAACCACTGTAGAAAGCAGTATGGAGATACCTCAAAAAATTAAAAATAGATTTGCCTTTTGACCAAATGATCCCACTTCTGGGAATATATCCAAAGAAATCCATAACATTAATTCAAAAGAACATAAGCAACCCTATGTTCATTGCAGTATTATTTACAATCACCAAGATATGGAAGCAGCCCAAGAATCCATCATTAGATGAGTGGATAAAACAACTATGGGATATTAATACAATGGAATACTACTCAGCCTTAAAAAAGAAGAAAATTTTACCTTTTGCAACAGTATGGATGGACTTGGAGAACATTATGCTAAGAGAAATAAGCCCATCAGAGAAATACAAATACCATATGATCTCGCACATACGTGGAATCTAATGAACAAACTGAACTAACAAGCAAAATAGAGAAAGACTTATAAATAGAGAGCAGAATGACAGCTAATGTTTGGAGGAGATGAGGGAGTGGAACAATCAAGAAAATGGACTCATGGACATGGACAACAATATGGGGATTGCAAAGGGAAAAGGGGCATAAGGAGGTTAAATGGCAATGGAAAAACACAATAAAAATTTTTTAAAATCTAAGCCTATTCTTATCATACAATCTAGCAGTCATACTGGTTGGGATTACCCAAAGAAGCTGAAAATATATGTGCACATAAACACCTTCACACGATGTTTATAGCTGCTTTTTTTTTATTGCTGCCAAATCCTGGAAGCAATCAAGATGTCCTTCAGCAGGTGATTGGTAAACTGTGGTCTATCCAAATAGTGGAATATTACTCAGTGCTGAAAGGAAGTAGAGGAATGAATAAACATGGAGGAACTTTAAGTGAATGTTACTAAGTAAAAGAAACCAGTCTGAAAAGGCCACTTTGTGCTTCCAACTATGTGCTGTTCCAGAAAATGTGAAACTATGGAGATATAAAAGATTAGTTTTGCCCAGAGTAGGATGGGGTTGAGGACAAGACAAATTTGCAGGTCACAAAAAAATTTAGGGCAATGAAAATATTCTGTATGACATCATAACGTCATTTCATGCCACTATATATTCATCCAGACCCATGGAATGTATAACTCCAAGAGTGAGCCCTAATGTAAACTATGGACTTTCGGGGATGATGATGTGTCAGTGCAGTTTCATCAGTTGGGACAAATGCCCCACTCTGAGAACACTGCTAATGGGGTAGGCTGTGCATATGTGGGGACAGGGGATGTATGGGAAATTTCTGTGCCTCCTACTCAATTCTTACTTGAACTCAAAACTGCTCCAAAAAATAAAGTCTTTAAAAAAATGAAAAAGAAACCAAAAACAAAGGCTGTATTAAGAAACAAAGGACACTACATAATGATAAAGGGAGCAATCCAACAGAAGGATATAAGCCTTGTAAACTTTTATGCATCAAACCGAAAAGCACATAAATATGTAAAGCAAATCTTGATGGACATAAAGAGAGAGACCGACAGTAATAAAGTCATAGTAGGGAAATGTAGCACCCTATTGATATCAGTGGGTAGGTCTTCCACACAGAAAATCAACAAGGAAACTGTGATTTTATATGGCACACTATATCAGATGTATATTTAATTATATCTTCAAAGAATTTCATCCCAAAGAAAAGGATATATGAGGTCTGTCCAAAAGGTAATCTAGCTATATAATATAAAAAATAGAGATATTTACTGAAGAAGACAAAAGAAACATTGTGTATAGGACAATGATGTCACAGTCCTCTTCAAAGTAGGCACATTGGGACCTCACCCAGTTCTCCCAATTCCGTCAGCTGCCCTATGGTATTTTACTGAGTCTCATCAATAGTCTGAAATCTCTTCAAACGTGATTTTAGTTTAGTAAAAGCAAGTCTCAGGACACCACATCTTGGCTGTAGAGGGGCTGAGTCACCTGGGGAATTTGATGTTTCACCAAAAATGTCTTTACAAGATGTGATACATGATTGGGTGCATTGTCATGATGAAGCGGCCAATCACCATTTGCCCATAATTGTGGCTTTCTGAATCATCTGAATAGTTTCAGTGGAAGAATGTTCAACCTTAAAGCAAAATTTGATGCAGATTCATTGCTCTACTTGATCAGTCATTTTGAATGTGATGGCCAGTACACATGCTTACTCAATGGCATCTACTGGCCCCACTGACTAGTACAATGAAGTTGTCATTGTTTATCCATGTACATTTGTTGTGGACCCCAGCTCATGGGGTCCACCATGTTATAGCTGAGACAAAAGAAATTCACACAAACTACTGAATCCTGTGGAGAAAAAAGGCGGGTGGCTTCACTCTCAAGAGGAGCCGAAAGCCTCAGCTCTTGCTTCAATGAGCTTTTATTGTCTTTCTGGGCACATTACATGACAGTCCTCATTTTCTATGCACAGGTTTGCTTTAGGTGGTTACCTTTTACAGAAAACAAAGGAGAGGATGCTGGTAATCACATCACAGAAGAAGGGTATTTGCAAATGAAAAGGCAAAAGTCATTGAACCAGTTACACTCATCCTTGGAAGGTTTAGCATGGATTTTAGGAAGTTATTTTGTGGTAAATGTCTGTTGCCTTAATTCAGGATGAGGGAATTTTAGCAAAAGTAAATCTCATCTTAGTCTAGGTACAGTGCAGGCCTGAATCCCCACAGAAGAACCTATCCATGGATGTGGGTCCTGTGCATCTCTGAGTGGGAGGTGGGCCCACGCCATGCAGAATGGTCTCTTATATACATTCCAGTCCACTCTTCTTGGCTGCCAGTTAACATTGATGAGGTGCAAACTATTCTCGTTATATTAACAACAGCTGATTTTTCCATACAGACCTCATAGATTCTTTTCAAGTGCACATGGAATATTTTCTAGGACAGACCACATGTTAGGTCACAAAGTAAAACTCAATAATTTAAGATGATTGAAGACATATAAAAATCATATAAGGCATCTTCTCTGACCATATTATGAATCTAGAAATCAACCACAAGAAAACAACTAAAAACACACAAAGACATGGAAGCTAAATAACATGCTATTAAACAGTGAATGGGTTACAATGAGAGCAAGGAAGAAATCAAAAGATACCACAAAACAAATGAAAATGAGAACACAACAATTGAAAATCTATGGAACACAGCAAAAACAGGTCTAAGAGACAAATTCATGTCATTACAAGACTATCTTAAAAAATAAGAAAAATATCAAATAAACAATCTAACTTTACCCTTAAAGTAGTTTGGAAAAGAATAATAAACAAAGCCCAGAGTGAGTAAAAGAAAAGAAATAATAAAGATCAGAACCAAAATAAACAAAATGCATTCTAAAAAATTACAAAAGATTAATAGACCAAGAGTTGGTTCTTTGAAAAGATAAACAAGATTGAAAAAACTTATCCAGACACATCAAGAAAAAAAAAAACCTAGAAGACCAAAATAAATAAAGTCAGGACTGAAAGAGGAGGAGTAAAAACTGACATCAAATAAATAAAAGAACTGTAAGGAAATATTACAAATAACTGTATATCAATGCATTGGGTAATCTGAACAAAATGAATAAATTTCTAGAAACAAATTCTTCTAAAACTGAATCAGGAATAATCAGAAAATCTAAGTATTCAGATTACAACTAGTGAAATTGAAGCAATATTAAAGCGAAATCCAACATGCAAAGTCCTGGTGAACTTTACCAAACATTCAAAGAAGAACTAACATTTGTTCCTATAAACCCTTCCCTTCTCCCCTGAAATTCCCTCCCCTCTCCCCTCTCCCCTCTGGTCACTGACTACCTGTCCTCTATTTCAGTGCCTTTTGTTATATTTTACTTGTTTCTTTGTTTTGTTGTTTAGGTTGCTGTTAAAGGTGAGATCATATGGTATTTGTCTTTCACTGCCTGGCATATTTCGCTTAGCATAATGCTTTCCAACTCCATCCATGCTGTTGCAAAGGGTATGAGTTCCTTCTTTCTTTCAGCTGCATAGAATTCCATTGTGTAAATGTACCACATGGACAAAACTAGGGGGGTTGGAAAGGGGAGGGAAGATGGGAGGAATGGGTGCAGGCTGGAATGGGAATAAAGGATAGAAACTGTACTGAATAAACTAAAATAAAAAATTAAAAAAAAACAAAGAAGAACTAACATTCTTCTCAAAATATTCCAAAATATTCAATAGGAGAGAAGACTCCCATGCTTATTTTATGAGGCCACCATTATTCTAATTCCAAAACCAGATAAAGACACTGCAAAGAAAAAAAATTATAGACCAATGTCTGTGACAAATAAAGATGCTAAATTCCTCAACAAAATACATTTAAAAGTCACACACCATGATCAAATGGGATTTATTCTGGAAATGTAAGGTTGGAACAACATCCACAAATCAATAAATATAATACACCATATAGACAAAATGAAGGATAAAATCTACCTGATCATATCAATACATGCAGAAAAATAATTTGATAAAATTCAGCATTCATTTATAATAAAACTCTCAGAAAAGTGGGAATAGAGGGAACATAGCTCAACATAATAAAGACCATATATGATAAGCTCACTGCCAAAATCATACTCAATGGGCTAAAACTCAAAGTGTTTCCTGTATGATTGGACATGTCAGAGATGTCTGCTTTCACCACTCTTATTCAATGTAGTACTAGAATTTCTAGACATAGCACTCAGACAAGAAAGAAGAAATAAAAGGCATCCAAATTAGAAAGGAAGAAAGAAAACTGTCACTGTTAGCATATGACATGATACTGTATATAAGGAAGCCTAAAGATTCCACACACACACAAAAAAAACCTACCAGAATTGATAAATGAATTCATTGAAGTAGCAGGATACAAAATAAACATTTGGAATTCAGTTGTATTTTTCTATATTGATAATGAACAATCAGAATGTGAAAGAAAACAATCTCATTTACAATTGCTTCAAAAAGAATAAAATGCCTAGGGGTATATTTAGCCGAGGATGTTAAAGATCTATACTTGTAAAATTATAAGATATTGAAGAAAAAAATTGTGGTAGATATACATAAGTATAAGTATACACCCCATTCATAGATAGGAAGAATTGACATCATTAAAATATCCATATAAACCAAAACAATCTATAAAATCATTGCTATTAAGATATCATCTTATTAAGACATCAGTGAAGTATTTGTCAGAACTAGAACAAATATTCCAAAATTTTTTATAGAACCCTGAGTAGCAATAGCAATCTTTAGAAAAAAAAAGTTGAAGGAATCACACTACCTGGTATCAAACTATTCTACAAGGTCCTGGTATGAAAAACAGCATGGTATTGGCATAAAAATAGACATGTAGACCAATGGAACAGAATAGAGGGTCCAGAAATAAACCCACAGTTTTATAGTCAGTTAGTACTTGAGGAAGGAGGCAAAAACATATAATTGAGTAAAGACCATTTATCCAATAAATGTTATTGGAGTTATTGGATATATAGGTGCAAAGAAATGAAACTAAACCATCTTTTTATACCATGCAGAAGAATAGATTTGAAATGGATTGAAAACTTACACATTAGATTCAAAACCATAAAAATCTTGGAGGAAAACAAAAGCAGTAAAATCTTGGGCATTTCTCATAGCAATATCTTTTCTGATATATCTCTTCAGGCAAGGGAAACAAGAGAAAAAATATCAAATGGGACTACCTCAAACTAAAAAGTTTTTGCACAGCAAAGGGAATCATTACTAAAATGAAAAGACAACCCATTGAATGGGAGAATATATCAGTGAATGGTACTTCTGATAATGGGTTAATAGCAAAAATGTATAAAGAACTTATAAAACTCAACACTAAAAAAAACCTATCCAATTTAAAAAAATGATCAAAGAGCCTGAATAGACACTTCTCCAAAGAAGACATATAGACATCCTAAAGGCATATAAAAATATGCTCAACATCACTAATCACCAGATAAATGCAAATTAAAATCACAATAGGATACCATCTCACACTTGTCAGAATGGCTGTCATCAATAAATCAACAAACAACAAGTGCTAGTGAGGATGTGCAGAAAGGGGAATGCTTTTGCACTGTTGGTGGGAATGCAGATTGGTGCAGCCACTGTAGAAAGCAATATGGAGATACCTCAAAAATTAAAAATGGAACAGCTTTGTTACCCAGTGATTCCACACTTGGGAATTATCCAAAGAAACCTGAAATACTAATTTGAAAAAATAAGTGCACTCCTATGTTCATTGAAGCATTATTTACAATATCCAAGTTTTGGAAGCAGTCCAGGTACTGATTAATAGATGAATAGATGAAAAACCAATGGTACACCCTGGCTGGTGTAGCTAATGGACTGAGTGCCAGCCTGTGAACCAGAGGGTCACCAGTTCTATTACTGGTCATGGCATGTGCCTGGGTTGTGGGCTGAGTCCCCAGTAGGAGGCGTGCAAGAGGCCAGCATATATTGATGTTTCTAAGCCTCTCTTTCTCCTTCCCTCCCTCTGTAAAAATAAATAAATAAATCTTAAAAAAATGAAAGAAAAAAGCAGTGGTAAATTTATACAATGGAATACTACTCAGCCATGAAAACAAAAAGAAATCTTACCTTTTGAGACAGCATAGATGGACCTGGAGAATATTATGGTAAGGGAATTAAGTCAGTCAAAGAAAGACAAGTACCTTATGATTTTACACATATGTGGAATTTAATGAAAAAAATTAATTAAGAATCAAAATAGTGAAAGACTTATAGAAAACAGGCTGACAGCTTTTTTTTTTCTTTTTTTCTGGGGAGGAGCTGAACTGGAGGAGGCTTGAGGGACTGAGCAGAAAAGAAAAATCAATAAAATAAAATAAAGTGGTCGTACCAGTCTGCAATCCTGACCACTGTGGAAAACAGTATGGAACTTCCTCAGAAAACTAAAAATGGACCTGCCCT
>CM052542.1:89095543-89124209 GCA_028533065.1 Trachops cirrhosus | reverse complement strand
GGACAGGTAGTCAGTGACCAGAGGGGAGAGGGGAGGGAATTTCAGGGGAGAAGGGAAGGGTTTACAGGAACAAATATAGAGGACACATGGACAAAACTAGGGGGGTTGGAAAGGGGAGGGAGGAGGGGAGGGATGGGTGGGTGGGCTGGAATGGGAATAGAGGATAGAAACTGTACTGAATAAAATAAAATAAATAAATAAATAAATAAATAAATAGATAAATAAATCATTAAAAAATAGTGTTCACATTATTAACAAAAATCTAGAATTTTAATTTAGTAACACTTCTGCAATTTAGTGATATAAAGATCAACAAGGCAGGATTGACTTGATTTCTAGGTTCATTGTTTGTTAGCTGTGGAAACATGCACAAGCAACTGTAACTTTATAGGTTTTATTATATATAAAAAAGAGAAAACTTTCTTATAAGTCTCAGAGTTTTATTAACTGAATGAAATATATGAAAATGCCTAGAACAATATTTAAATAATTTGGCACTCATATATTAGGCTCTGGCCCTTTCTTTCCTTTCTGTATTTGTCCATTTCTCTCTCCTCAGCAGAGGAGCCTGCTGTTTTATGGCAAATAGAAAAACTTGACTCTAAGCACCATTAGGGTTAACAATTGTTCATTGCTATAACTACAGTAAAAAGTTCACTTGGCAGGACAAAATACAGTGAATGAATAAATGAGTGAATGAATGACTCACACAGTTGGCTGCTTTTATCTGAAGTCTATGTCATAGAAATGGATGGATGGTGAGGGAAGTGAGAGTGATGTACCTAAATATACTAATTATGTACAGCTGCATGACAGATTACCCCAAGTGCACTGGCTTTAAACAATAAACATTATTATTATACAGTTTTTATGCATTAACAATTCAGGGGGACCTTAACTGGGTACCTCTGGTTCAGTACTTTTCACGAGGTTGCAGTTAAGCTATTGGCCTGGGCTATGATATTGAAGACTAGTGTGGTAGTGTGTTCTGTTCTTGAACTGACCTTATGGACAATTGGCAGGTCTTAGTCCATTGCCATGAGAAAGTGGACAAACTGCTACATGACATGGCAGCTGGCTTGACCAAGGAATGAACCACAAAAGAGAAGAAACAGGGTGGCTTAAAACAGAAATTTATTCTCCACAATTCTGTATGCTTGAAGTCTGAAATCAACATTTCGGTGAGCCATGTTTCCTCTTGAAGGCACTAGAAAAGAATCCTTTCTCACTTCGTCTAGCTTCTGGAGGATTCTAGCAATTCTTGGCTTTCCTTGGCTTGTAGATGCATTACTCCAATTTATGCCTCCATTTTCCTGTGTCTTTATGTCCAAGATTTATTCTTCTTTTAAGGACACTCATCATGGGTTTAAGGCCGCACTAATTCAGCATGGCCCCATATTAACTTGATTACAGAGTCTCTATTAACCTACAGAGTCTCTATTTCCAAATAAGGTCACATTCACAGGTTTCAGGGCTTAAGACTTCAATATATATTTTTTTGGGTGAAACAATACAATTTTTAACAGTAATAACAGAGATAATTTGGCACATCAAACCCTCTTGGGTTCTTCCTGAAATTACCTATAGATGCAGAACTTTGGCAAGAACGTCCTTGAAAATCAGTGTTATTGTTTCTTCTTCATGAGTCTGCCTCCTGGGAAAGAGACCAAGAGAGAAATTGGAGATGACAGTAACTCATGCAATGGACTTCAACTAGAAGCAGAAATGTCAGTGCAGAATGTCTTCACCCATTTGTCTGTCACAAGGACTAAAAACCAGGCTCATGGGTCTCTTCTCATTTGAATCTTCAGAGACAATCAACAATTTCTGACATACTCTCAACTCTTAATTTGTTATAAAGTAATAGAGATATTCATTGATCTCTCTAACAAAAGGAAGCAAACAGAAAAATCATTATACATATGAGAGGATGCAGCAATTCAAAAGAAGGGAGCATTATGAAAATTCACAGTAAATAGAGACAGTAAATTCACAGTAAATCTGAAATAGATTTACTCCAAGAAATAGAAAAAGCTTAAAATTACTATTTAGCTCTTCAAGCAAAACTATTAAAGAACATTCATTTTGAGGAGAAATAATTCTGAGATCAAAAATTTAAATGAAAATTTAAAATATAAATTCTTCTTTAAAGTATTATGGAATTACTTCTAGAACAAATTTTGAGAATTAAAAGTAACTAAAAGTAAATGAGAGAAAATGTGAAAGATATACTGATCTTATAAATACAAATTAATGTTCTATAGAACTCTCAAATTAATGGAAGAAACCTTCCCAGTAAAACACAGAGTACAAAAGCTTAAATGTACCCAATAAAATAAACAAACTAGTAAACAATTTCAAATCCTGAATTTTTCAGTAAAAAAAATCTCATGGATATTTAATTATAATTGAACAAGCTGTTCTTAGACTTTCTTCATTACCAACTAGCATCTTATACTTTTGTAAATTGATCTACCTATTCCAACTCAATATTTTCAAATGGTTATTCATGTGCAAATCATTAGAAAAATAATATTTCTTAAAAGAGGCTGCATAAAGCATCACAACAATGGACCCTTCTTGAAAAAGTGTGTTTTTTATCCAACTGAAATAATAAACTAATTCAAAAGTGGGGAAATATAGTAGAAAAATTAACATGGACAAATTAAGTCATTTATATAAATTATGGATATTATCTTCTAAATAACTGTACAAATAAAAACTTTTTAACAGGAAAATTCATAATTTGATATCAATGCTAGTGCCATTTGTTAAGGGTTTAAAGTTGGTTAAATACTTTAATTACATAGTCTCATATAACAATTTGGACCTAAAATCCAAGATAATTGTAGAAAAATGAAAAACTTGTCAGTGGAGGTGGAAGAAGGAATAAGGAAGGAGCAAGAAAACATGCTAAATTTCTTTCCACACATATGACAAAGGGAATAAATATTGTTTTATTTCTCACTTTTGTCAGTTAGGGAAAAAGATTTCATATGTAAGTGTATATATATATTAATATCAATATTTATATATGAAAAATGTGTGTTTATTAAAAATGATTAGACTCATACATTCTAAATAACTACATAAGAAAAATCAGTTAAGTATAAACAGTTCTGAATAGACCAAAAATCAACAAAAGTTATTTTATTGGGCCATGCTCTGTGTAGTTGTCTATCCATTTTCAGGACTGCCACAAGACTCATCATTCCAGAAGCAAACACGTGCATTATACTGGAGGGCATTATGCTAAGTGAAATAAGACAGGCAGTGAGGGACAAATAACATATGATCTCACCTTTAACTGGAACATAATCAACAAAAGAAAAAAGCAAACAAAATATAACCAGAGACATTGAAATTAAGAACAATCTAACAATAGCCAGAGGGCAGGGGGGAGGGGACAGTGAGGAGAAGGGTTTTCAGGAACCATGGACAAAACCAAGGGGGAGGGTGAAAGCCAGGGAGGGTGGTGGGTTTGGCTGGGGTGGGGGGGAGTGGTGGGGAGAAAATGCAAGACAACTGTAATTGAACAACAATAAAGTAATTAAAAAGAAAAGAAACTACATCAAGAGAATATTAAGGAACAGGGTACCTTCTCTTTTCCCTAAGAGGTAACTTGTTCCTGCTAAAATGTCTCCTCAGATTTCTCTATAGTTTATACCTCTGGTCCAGCTCAGGCCCATTGAATAATAAAGATTAATTTTAATTAAATCAGGTTAATCTTCAGCATGGCTGATAAAATGACCCCTGACTAGGTAATCTGTCTAAATAAGAAGCAAATATTGAGCTATAAATCCATTCCTAAAACCCCCAAAAGTGCAAAATCAAAGAATCAAGAAAATGGAATCCAATGATTGACTGTAAACTAGTTAGCATAAGATATATGGAATTTTGAATAGTGAATCAATCTGTTTCTGGATAGGACTGCATATAAATCATCTCTAAATAACTGATAACTCTATGCTGGATATTTTGTAATACTATAGTGTCCAGAAACTTTCATGTTAAGAATTTCAAATTATTCATATTCTATCTTAAAATATGATGCTTTAGTTACTTTTGGGGAGGTAAAAAATGGGTAGCTATTATATTTGGAGTAAAACATCAACTCTAAATGAAGTTTGGTCATTATTTTTATCCTTCAGTCACCAGAAGGTTTGAGCCTTGCAGCCACCTTTGTAGAAATAATCTTCCAATTATCTTTGCTGGTATTACCTCTTTTTTTTTTTGCTGTGAGATTATTAAAACCTGTCTTCTTCAACTACCCAGGATAATTCTAGATGACTGCATAAGAGAGACAAGATGAGGAGATGACTGCTATTATTTCTAGTTTTGCCATTAACTGAAAGATGGGTGTCTCTAGGCCTAAAATAGAAACTTAGTGGGAGCCCCAAGAAGGATAGAGCTTTGGAATGAGAAGAGATGTGTATTGAAACTATTCATTAAAATTGATTAAGGCAGTCAGAATCTCAGGATATTGCATAGATTGTAGTAAAATATAACTCAAATAGCAACTTAATGAATATTGGAGGAAAGTTAAGGTTCACCTATAACTACATAGGAGAAAGAAAATTGTGGTAAGAAAAGGTGCAGACATCAAGAGGTAGGAGTCACTTAGACTTCAAGAAATAATTGCAAAATCAGTCTAATGAGTTAAAACAAAAGAAGTTCTGTTTGTGGACCAGAAAGTCATCACTGTGACATAATCCTTTTGAATCAATAGTACTTAGTATAGTGTCTAATATGTAGTGTATGCTCATTACTAGTTTATACACAACTCCACGAGCTATATGTCTGCAGTATGGAGGGGCAATGCTACCTGAGACAGATTATCAGAAGATGTAGAAATTAATAAACAGAAACCTCATTTAAAATGAAGTCAGGAGTCCAGAAGTGGGAGCTCTCATGTCCTACATTGATCTCTAAGGCCAAAAGGAAAAACTGTTTATAATAGCTCTCCCAACTTCCTCTTCTCTATAAAAGTGTTCTCCCTTTTGTTTCTTAGTACTTGCATGTGTTTTGCCATTAGACAACATGGCTTGAATTGCAATTCTTTGTTGTTCCTGAAAAAAAATTGCTGGAGAAATATCTGACTGCCTAATTGATTAAGGTCAACGTAATCTGGTGCCCCCTATTGGGATCCAGAGAAGACCCCTGTCAACTCCAAGGTTGGTGAGCAAGCTGGTGCAGTAGTCACGGAGCATACCGCTCCCTTGGGGACTTAAGAGTTTGAAGGTAAGTCTTTCCCATGGATGGAAGCTCCTATTCTTTTTTGCACCTTGACATTTTTTTTATATTAAAGATGCTGCTTTTTTAAAAAGATTTTTATTTATTTATTTATTTATTTATTTTTATAGAGAAGGGAATGGAAGGAGAAAGAGAGGGAGAGAAACATCAATGTGTAGTTGCCTCTCATGCACCCCCAACCAGGGACCTGTTCTGCAACTGAGGCATGTGCCCTGACTGGGAATCAAACTGGTGACCCTTTGGTTAGTAGGCCCACACTCAATCCACTGAGCTATACCAGCCAGCGCAACATTTTTTATTTGGTATCTGATTTAAATTGTCATCCTCAACTTCAGACAAGTTGAGGCCTTGTTTGTTTGTGAGTTCTGCATTGGCACATTGTCCTTCCTCTTTCAGGACCACGTTGTTCTGTGAGAACTGTGGTCTTCAGTATTCAGCCAGATTCCTTTGCGACCAGTCTGTTACATTGGAACTATGCTATTTAGCCTTCAGCATGACTTCTTTGAGATCATAGGTATTGTTCTGGAATTGTGTTATTGAACCTTTGGTCCAGCTCCTTTTGGGAGTTAGACTGTCCCATTGGAACTATAGAGTTCAGTCTTTGACCTGATCCATCAGGATTGGGATTTTCCCACTGTAATTGTGCTGGAGTTTTGCCTGGAGAGTGTTTAGGCTTTTGCTCTAGGAAGGAAAAACAAACAAACAAGAACAAAAAAAAAACAGACTATTTCTCAAAAGTGGGATCCCAATTACCCAAATATATTGAAGGTGACCCCATTCTCACAGAGTTCCCAGAAAATTTTGTGTTTAAAACCAGTTTCTCCCCATGTGTATTTCCAACAAAATGGACCATTTTGACCAAAATTATTTTAGAATACCAGTGACCATAATAAGGAACTTTTGAATTCCCAAGCTTACTTTTTAAAAACTGAATTGGATGACCATAGTTCTGAAATTGGCAAGGCTGAAAGGACTGGCTAGACCAGTTTCTTACACTATATATAATAATAAATTCAAAATTGATTAATGATTTAAATGTTAGACTCAAAAACATAAAAATCTTAGGGAAAACATAGACATTTATTTTATGACCATTTCTTGTACCAATATTTTTTCTGATATATTACCTCAGTTAATGGAAACAAAAGAAAAATAAAACGAATAGAACTACACCAAATTAAGAAGTTTTTGCACAGAAAAGGAAACCATCATCAAAATGAAAAGACAATCCACTGAATGGTAGAACCTATTCTCCAATGACATATCTGATAAGGGGTTAATATCAAAAATTTATAAGGAACTTGTAAACCTCAACACCAAAAATATAAAGAATCCAATTAAGAAATGGGTAAAGGACCTAAATGGACACTTCTCCAAAGAAAATATACAGATGGCCAATAGACGTATGAAAAGATGTTCAACATCAGTAATCATCAGAGAGATGCAAATTAACTACCATGAGACATCACATCATACGTCAGTATGATTATCATCAATAAATCAACAAACAACAGGTGCTGGTAAGGATGTGGAGAAAAGGGCACCTTCATGTATTGTTGGTGGAAACACAGGCTGGTACAGCCACTATGAAAAAAAGTATGGAGTTACCTCAAAAAAATTAGAACTGGAACTTCCTTATGATCCAGAAACTCCAGTTGTGGGATTTGTCTCAAGAAACCCAAAACACTAATTTGAAAAATTATATGTATTCTTAGGTTCATTGCAGCATTATTTATAATAGACATGATTTGGAAGTAGCCAGGTGCCCATCAGCAGATGAGTGGATAAAAAAGGCTATGGTATTTTTACATAATGGAATACTACTCAGCCATAAAAAAGAAGGAAACCTTACCTTTCAGGACAATGTAGGTGAACCTATAGAATATTTTGTTAACTGAAATAAGCCAATCAGAGAAAGACAAGTATCATATAATTTTATTCATATGTGGAATCTAATGACAAAACAAACTGGTGAAAATAGAAACAGAGGCATGGATACATGGAACAGACAAACAGCTGTCAGAGGGAGAAGGGGTTGGAGGCTCGTTGAAGAAGGTGATGGGATTCAGTGAAGGAAAAAATGTATAGACACAGACAACAGTATGGTGATTACCAGAGGGAAAGGGTGTGGGAGGAGATAGAAGAGTGTATAAGAGAGTTAAATGGTGAGGGAAGGAGACTTAACTTGGGATGGTAAACACACAATACAGTATACAGTATACACAATACAGATGATGTATTATAGAATTGTAAACCTGAAAGTTATATATTTTTATTAACCAATGTCACCCCATTATATTCAATAAATAAGTAAAGAAAGAAAGAAAGAAAAAGAAATGCATATGGGGATTGGTATTTTGAGGCTTCAATGTTACCAGGAGTCTAAAATTTTCTCTTTTCAAAGTAAATGACCCTTGGACATATTTTATTTGCTCTGTTTCTGATGGCACTATAACTGAATTAGGGAACACTGTTCATTAGTCTATACTGGTCCAGCTGCCATCGTCTTTAAGGGCAAAATCTTCAAATGACATTGGCAAAACCTACAGTACATCTCCTATCAGGATTCAAGCCCCTTCCCAGAATCACTCAATGCCCCACAACTGAAGAAGACTTTCAAAGTATAAAGCCCATAATAGAATATTATAAGAAACAGGGCCTCATAATCCTTTGTATTAGTTCATATAATATTCCTGTTTTAGCTGTGAGAAAACCCAAGGACCAAGGGTGGAGGTTTGTCCAGGACCTCTGAGCAATAAACCCCATTGTTTTCCCTCAACACCTTGTCATTCCTAATCCTCATATGCTGCTATCATCTATTCCAACTGAAGGTAAATTCCTGACTATAATGGTTTATGTGGGACATTCTTCAGTACTCCAGTTGATGAAGCTAGTAAATAACTTTTTGAATTCACTTGTGAGGAAAAATTCACCTGGGCAGTAATGCCTAAAGGTTTGACTAAGAGTCCTTACTTCTCAAACATCCTAAAGGCTAATCTGGATAATATAAAGTCCCCTTAGGAACCCACTTTGTTGCAATATGTGAGTAAATTGAGTTTTTGCAATTCTACCCAAGTCTCCTCACAAGAAGACAACAGCCACTTGCTGATGCTTTTCTATTAAGGGACATGCAGTCACAAAGAAAAATTGCAGTTTGCCCAGACCTAGGTTCAACATTTAGAGCATTTAATATGAGAACATATCTGCATCTATATCCAGGCTTCATGGTGTCCTAAGCTTTCTAAAATCCAAAATTAAGAGTTAAATGTGAGGTTTTCTTGGGCTAGCTGATTATTGCCAAAATTGAATCAAAATTCTCTCTTATGGCCATACTTCTGTATGTTTTACTAAAAACAACCCTAACCAAATTTTAAGGGAAGAAAAGGTTGACACAGGCTTTAAAATCTTAAAGGAGAGTTTAATAAATTTATTTGCTCTTGAGTGCAAATAAATCAGATTCCCTGTTTTCCTTTTTGTATGTGAAAAAGAAAGGTACTCACCCCAAAACATGAAGACCGCCATTGATCCATAGGGTATTATAGCAAGTGTGTTCTGTGGCAACAGACCACTATCACCTTAGAGCCTTTACTGTTACTAGTGGATGAATGCATATGCTCTGTCCACCCCTTCTCATGAATTGAAGCACTCAACACTCTGCAGGTGGGGCAAGAAATCTGGAAACTTAGTTGATCATGGCTTCTTGGCCACACAGCCATGTGGCCCAGAAGCAGTAAAAACCCTGGAAGATATCCCCAGTGGCAGAGTGCCACCTCCCCCAGTGGAAGCTGTGGTTTGGCCTGGCAGCAGCAGAGCATTGGCCAGGAGATGGCCAAGCCATTGCAACTGCTGCAATGTGGCCTTTGGCCACAAGGGCAGGGAAGCTAGGCAGCCTTGGGGCACAACAGAGTCAGGAAGGTCTCCCTTACCTGTTGGAATAGTGGCAGGGGGAGGTTCTTACACTGAGCATGAATGAATGGGTCCTGAGTATGCTAATGGCCAGAAGGTTGAATGGATAGTGCCACAAGCAAGCCAAAAGCTAGAAAGATAATTGGGTTGGGAGACAAGCCCTTGTCCCTGCCTTTCTGGTACCAGATTGAGGGTGGGACCGGGGGAGGCAGACACATGTTCCATAGAAGTCAGAATGGCAGTTGGAGGATGCTGGCCCAAAGAGGCCTGCCAGTCTAGCCTGGAGAAAGAAGGGATTGGTTGGAAAGCAGACCCACCCAAAGTGAGTGAAAGTTTAGGAAGTTAATTGGCTTTCTGAGAAATATCTAGCCTATCTTACACCCAAAAGGAATATAGCCCCAGAGGAACAAAGAAACACTCTCTGTCTTGCTTTTTACTCACTTGAGACCTGCAGTTTCTTTTTTGTCACTTGCTGATGAGTACCAGCTTTTTCTTACCCGTTGCTCACTGTTTGAGTCCTGAATTAGACCAGTGCACTTGTAACCAAACAACCAGTGGGATCCTACCACTCACCACCAACAGGCTAAAACCCTGGAGGCAGAGTTTGGTGGAAAGTGGAAGGCATCTTTTATTCAAAGAATATACAAAAGGTAGGGATTTTTCTTTCTTGTTTTCTTCTACCTAGTATTCCTACCTTTTGTGACCTCATGGTTGGAACTAGAGACTATTATGCTAAGTGAAATAAGCTAGGTGGTGAAAGACAAATACCATATGATCTCATGGATAAGAGGAATCTAATGTTAAAAGTATATTAACAAGCAAAACAGAACCAGAGGCATGAAAACGTGGAACATACTGACAGCTGCCAGAGTGGGAGAAATGGTGGAAAGAAGGGGAAGGGATTAGTCAAAGAACTTGATGAAAGACCCATGGACATGGACAATGGTGTGGGGATTGACTGTGGGAGCAGGGGTGAGTTGGACACAGGAAGACAAAAGGGGAAAAATTGGGAAAACTGTAATAGAATAAATAAGAATAATCAAATAATTAAGTAAATAAATAAATAGAAAATACAAAGGATATAGTTTGAAATAATGGCAAATTTTACCTAAAGGTCCGATTCTTCTAAGACACCCAAAGAAAATTACTCTGCTACCCTCTGCCAGGTCAGTTGAAGGTTGCTCTAAAAACTTCTCCCCACAAAAAGTACTGTCTAAGAAACACAGCTGGCTTAACTGGTTTCCAGTCACTGCCTGCTTTCATGAATCTTTTGGAGTTTGTGTGTCTGGGTGTCCTATTCACGGAGTGCTGCCCTTTTCCTGTGGCCATTGCCCTCTGGCTCATCTGTGAGCCTGGCCAGGCAGCACCCATGGAGTACAGCTCTAGTTGCCAGTGCTACAGCAGTTTCCTGTGCTGGGGAGGGGCACTGATAATGTTCCTAGACCACGTGGTCTCCAGGGCCTATCTGCCCAGGGACTTGACCTCCTGGAAGCCAGGAAAGAGGAAAGAACAGAGTGGCATTTCCATGCTCTCTGCTTTATATAATCCAGCCCCAAATCCTCTGCATAGCAGAAACACATAGGATGATATATCCCTCCATGATGTCACGATGCCCGTTTACCAGGGCAATTGCTCATCAGCAGTCCTCAGTGTTTCCCAATCCCAACCCCATATTGGGGCTGCCACCTCTCTTTCTGCTCCTGGGGTCTCCACTCCCCTCTGCCCAGTGATCCAGCCAGCCCTCCCCATTATAATCCCCACGTTTAACACTTTTGGACTTTGTAATCTTACAAAGACAAATGGGCAACAGTCTTGTTCTTCAGTAACTACTTTCTGCTCACCAAGACCATAGTCTTACATAGCTCCTGGTCTAGAGATCCCTAATAAAAGGGGGTCTTGGGTGGAGTCTTTACATGAGGGAGAAGGATCTTGCAAAATCCAAGTCAGTTGGTTGTCCCTGGAAAGTGGTGTATGTGATATCCAAAGGATGGCATTGCTAGACAAATTGGTAACCTTGTTGTATTCTGGAGGTTACAAATTTGGCAAGAGGGTTAGAAGACATAATCAAAACCATGACAACTAAATGAAAGGGGTAGGGACTAATTCTACAGTGCCCTCTATTAAGAAAGAGTGGCTCCCTTGGAGGAAGGTATGCAAGGCATGTCACACCTGTCCAAAGCCTTTTTGCCCATTATACTTAACTCAAATTAGGCTGAGGGGAGTATTCTGAAATTTCCCCTTTAACATTTCTGGACCCTTCATGTCTAAACCATTAGGGCAGAAAATGAAAGCAGTTTTAAAGTGAAGCTGATAGGCCACCCTATACTTCGCCAACTAAATGATCCTGTCCAGTTAAACCACTGAGTGCCAGGAAGTTGTGATGCAGACAGGCTTCCTAAATGAGGTATATACTGTGTAATGAAACACCCAGGTAAATGAGGTCATAGACTCCTTCTCTATGAAAACAGAAGGAAGAACACACAGATTAATTCACACAAAAAATCACAAACCTGTCTCTGAGTCTGCAAGGATGTCTTTGGAGAAGATGTCCAGTTGCAAGGCTTTTGCTGGAATTATATCATGTAGTGACACTTTGACAAATCCTTCATACCTATAAATTAAACATGTGTGGTGATGTCATCTGTTGTTGAGGTAAATAAATTCAGCTTCCAAGTAAGAACAAAACTTTGAAGACAGTGTCACTACAGTCTGATACAATTGAGAATTGTGAATTCCTCTCCTTAACATTATCTTCATTTTCATCAAAGAGACTGCCAGATTTTAATTTTGCCTCATCATTTGCATGAGTACAAGAGCAGCAATTGATTACTAGTTTCTTTAAATAAGCTTTGTTAGAACTTACGCAGGGAACCTTTAGATTGACCCTTATTCAGCCCTTGAGGGCACAGAAACTAAGCCACAGACTTGCCATCTGCCTTTGTCTGCAGTGCCTGTACTTCTCAAGTCCTTGAGGTTCCCATTGTATCTTAAGGTTCCTCCTTGCCATCTTTCAGGAAAACAGCCTTCATTCCTTCCCTGGAAAGACTGCCATGAACCATGCAACCAAACAAGTTACCAGGACATTAGCTCAGTAGGCTTACATTAGCTTTGAAAGTCAATCTCAGTCCCTCAAGGCTTTCTGCTGACTTCCAGAGTCCAGGCATGCCTCCTTCAGTCATGACATTCCAGTCAAAATATTGATTATCAAAACTACAATTAGAAACGGGTCTTATTGTTTTCATGCAAATAAGCTTTATGTCATTACTTAGTCATTAAGAATGCCAAAATCTGTAAGGATCAGGTAGGAAGAAAAATACAGACCAAAAAGGAAAATCTTTGTCCTTCCAATATCCACCAAAATTGCATTTACATGTCTTATGCTTTCCATTGTTTTCTTTCCAACTTAATGTGAAGTTTTAACTCAGAAACTGTCAATTTCCATTCAAAACAGAAAGACATAAAGTTTCAGGGAAAAAAAGGGGGGAACTAGAACTTACCTTAGAATATTGTCTCATACTAACTGATCCCACAAACAACCTCTCCTAGGTCCAAATGGCCAGAAACCCCAGAGGTAGAGACATTCTCTCACAACAGAGACATGAGAATTCTTATTGTAAACAAAACAACAAAGCTCCCCTGGGCCACAATATCCAAAAGCAAGCATAGAACTGAGAGCTGAGGTTTCTTTACTTTCAGATTAACTCTCACAACCTTCTATACACATTCAAATTTAGCCATAACTCATTTTCAATCCTTGTTCTTTTCAATACTGGGAAGGTCCATACTCTAACTCAGTATCAAGAAGCTAAAATTCCCTAGATTTGCAAGCACATCCTATTCCCAGATGATAGAGCCTGGAGTATTCCTCATGGAATGCCTCACTCCAGGCTGAGTTGGTGAAGAATTCCATTTGAATCTTAGAAGACTGCTCTTCTTCCTACTCCTCTACTTCCTGTTCAAATCTCCAGTTATCTTCCTGAATGTAATGCTTAAGTTCAACAGATAAGGTTTCCAATGCTCCTAATGTCTGATTTGTTTTACTTAGGGTTGGGTCTGCATTGAAGTGGGGTAGCTTGTTGTTTATATACATTAAAAAGTAAGCACTAACATTACTCAGTCCTCCATGAGAATCCCTTTCAAGTTCTTCCCAGGAAGATTTGGTAACAGAGATGCCATTGTAATTCAGCCAGACTTGTTAAGGTTGATTATAGATATAGGCAGAGTAGTGTCCAGCATTTGCTTATCCTTCATGAGCAAGAACTGTGTGCAAGTGACTCTAAGGCACCTAAAAAGAGAGAGGATCATAGTGCACATGCATAAGTCTGGTTAGTGCTTGCAAACAATTTTTTAAATTTTGTATATCCTGTCCAATCTCACTCCTCCACCTGAGAAAACAGGTCTTAGCAAAGTTTATGTTCTCATGTGTGGTTGTTCAAAGAGCTGGGTATGCAGGCATTTCCACAGAAGACCAGGAAGTTTTAAGGGGCTTATTTATTGTCATAGCCTGAGAAGAGCTTCCTTTACTTGTGCTTTCCTCAAATGTCAGGTCAGAGCCTGGGCAGTGCACTGAAGAAGGTGTTAATGTCATGCTGTACCACTATGAGACATAGAAGTTTCTGAGGCAAGTTTTGTACTGGCAAATTCTATAACATATTTCAGCATGTCTGAAATGGGAAACAAATTGGGCATGAGCTGTATGTCACATACCTTTCCAGTTTTTGCTCTAGGACTTTGTTTCTTCCTTCAACTTCTGAATATACTCTATTTTACTTCAAACAAGCTCTTTGTTTCTATACATGCCCCTGTCTATATAAATGATCTGAGGAAATTGTGAGCTTATTGTGATTTTTTTTTTCTGGCTAATGAAGGGATTGATTGAACTCAAATCTTGACAGTTCAAAGGTTAACACTGCATGTAGTTTTGTAAACCAACTTTCTATACTTCACTGAATGGTCAGAAGCAGCTCTATGTCACCCACCACTACAGCTCCTTCCAAACATTTGTGTAAGTTACAATAACTATTTACCTGAAGGAGATATTGACCAAAAATTTCACTGTTACAAAAGAGATTTCCTTCACAACCTCTTTCAGTGAGGAAAGTACCATAGAATAGCTGCACTATTGGGTTTTCAGATTTGTTCCTGGCATATCTGTTAGCATTAACATCTAGCTGGTATGCATCCTCTAGTTAATCCAGGAGCTTGTGTGTGAATTCACTCACATCTTGTTGCTATTCCATTTTGGTCAGATGATCGAAATGCTCCCTTTAAGACATCCAGGGATGCTGAAAGGTAAAAAAAAATTGCAGTTTGATCCTGTCATCAGAGCAAACAAATACTCAAACTCTTGCATAAACATGATATTTTTATTTTCTGTGTGACTTGGACAATTTACAAATACATTCTGTGGCAGACTGTAGTTGAGGACAAGTCTTTCAAATTCAGTTAATTGAAAGAGAGACTGAATAACAGTACTGAAGCAACATTGTATGGCCAGCATTTTTCAGCCCAACCATCAACTTTCCTCCAGTCTTTGGGATTGGGATTTTCTTCCCAGACTTCATAGCATGTTCTCTTTGAGTATTCAGTTTCTGCGGAGATTGCTTTGTGCATCCTGTTAATATCTCTTTTATTAGCTTGAACTTTGGGGGACTGCAGTAGACTCAAAGCAATGACAACCTGAAGATCACCTTTGTTCTCATGAGTAAGGTCTATTACTTTTGCTAATACTTCCTTGTTGGCAGCACTCCCCACTACTTCGGGTGATTCTGTAGCAACAGTTTCTTGACTGGGTTCCTTAACTCTCTCATTAGTGATAAGACTGAATGCCAGAATGACATAACTGGCCCTCAGAGGTTCATGAAGAAAGAAAGGGTTCTGAGTACCCTCATTTCCTCTGGGCTGATTTAACAGCATTTGGCAGCTTGAGCTGTGGCAATCTGCTGCTCCAGCCACATTGTCTTGCTGGAGCACCACGGCCATATTTCAAGATACCCTTCTATGGGTCACTGGCCTTCTGCCATTCCTTTCAGTTCAGCCTTGCAGGAGGAGCAGGAGGGGGAGGAGGAAGCCCCACCCCTACCCTCTACCCCACTCTGGATAGGGATACTCCCAGGACAAATTGGGTGCTCTGACAGATCTTTGAGGAAGAAACACCTCATTCATCATACAGGAGTGGGGCTATTGCTCTCTGGGCCCAAAGTCAGCAAAGAAGGTGGTGACAGGGATGGTCTTCCTGCTACTAATCTTGTGTCCTAGGGTCAGGGCATTAACTAGACTTTCTTGTGTCCTATTATCAGGGAAGGATTTGGAGGTCATTTCTCTTCTCCACACTATCAATCAGACCTATGTATCTGGTGAAATTCTATTATGCAACAAGATAAACACCTTAACATAAGGGATCTCATCCCATTTGCCTAACCTTTGGAAAAACAAATCTAATCACATGATGGCACAGTAATTGAGGGAACCATTTAGGGGTAACCTTTTCTTGCAATCCAAAGTACACATAGGCCACACAATGTTGCAATAATAAATAGATAGCTTAGACATTGAATAATGGCTGTTCATGGACTAGTCTGCTAAAATTTGGCCCAGTGGGCTCTCTCTGAGAGCCAAAACAGAACAATCCTCGATGGCCCAGACACACAGACCCATAATTATAAACACAGTGAGACCCCAGGCAAGCTGGAAACATATAAACAAAAAAATTGAAACCATGACTCCACTATCCCAACAAATGCTCACAAGTAAGTTTCTGTCAACCAATCTCACAACCAGTGGTCCCCAAGCAATGGCCTCCCCAAAACTCAGCCAGTCATCCCCAGACCCTGGTTCATGACCCCAAAGCTAGTGTGATCCTCCCTCTTTTTTTGATTCTGTTCCCTTTCCAGACCCATTTCCTTTCCATCTGCCAGGCTTGTTTAAGTGGCCGACACCTCTAGCAGGCATGCAGAGAAATTCCCATCAACTGAGAAACCCTACAGTCCCTCTCCTTGGGGGCCCACTGGCCACAATCAACTAGAACCCCACACTGGGTTATAACCAAACTACCAGTGGGGTCTTACTACTTGCTGCCAACAGGGAAAAACTCTGGAGGCAGAGCTAAGTGCAAAGGGAAGCAAATTTTTTATTCAAAAGCTATACGGTTTGAAATAATGGCAGGTTTCTACCTCAAAACCTGTTTCCTCTAAGACACCCAGACAAAATCACCCTGCCACTGTCTTTCATCTCAGTTCAAGGTTGCACCAGGAACTTCTCCCACCCAAAAGTACCATCCTTTAAGAAACTCAGGTGGCTTAGCTGGTTTCCAGTCAATGTCTGTCTTCAGGCATTTTTCAATGTCTGTGCCTTTGGGTGCCTCACAGTGTGCTGCCCTCTTTCTCTGGCTGCTGCCTTCTGGTTTGTCTGTGTGCCTTGCTGGGCAACACCCATGCAGCACAGCTCCACTCACCAGGACTACAGCAGCTTCCCATTTAGGGGATGAGCACAAGAATGTTCCCAAACCACGTGGTCTCCATGGCCTGTGACCCAGAGACTAGAGCTTTCAGAAGCTGAGAAACAGGGAAGAACAAAGAGGGCAACATTTCAGCACTCTTCACTTTATATAGTCCAGCCCAAAATCTTCTGTGTGGTGGAAGTACCTGGGAAGGTATTTCCTCAGTCACACTCCACTGCTTGGTTACTGGGAAACTGCTCATTTGCAGTCTTCAGTGCTTCCCAGCTCCACTCCCACCTTGTGGGCTGGGGTGTGGTGCAGTCTCTTGTGCTACTCCTCTCACCTCTATCCCCACTCACATCTGTCCAGCAATCTGGCCTGACTCTCCTCCCTGTTACACACTGGCCTGTCCTCTGCATGGGCCATGTGACCTTAGCAGTTATGAGGCCCATGGTCTCCAGAATAGAGTCTCTCTCTCATTGACCTGGTGAAACATTCACCAGTGTCTGTCTGCACTCCTGTGTGGGAGCATGCAAACTTGCGGCCATAGCAGCTGCATGACCATGGCCACGGTGGCTCTACACACAACCTCCAAGAGGGAGACTGAAGCCAGACAGCAGCTGGGAACCAGCTAAGCTATGTGAATGATTGCTTAGCAGCCACCTTGATTTCCAGAAGATGATACATTAACATGAAAAAAGAAATATGGGCATTGCCTTTGTTCTAATCTTGCTGAGGATGGCTGGGTCTTGTCTTGGTTTAACAGAGATGAGCTTTGACACAGGGAGTCCCCCATTCTCCAGGATGGAGCAGCATACAAAAAAAAAAAACCTTTAACTTTTCCATCAGCACCTGTCCATGAGTTTGGCTTTTGTGCCAACAGGCAGCCAAACCCAATTATTTTTTTGTTTGGTGACATTACTACCACTGTTTTTTTTTTTGTTTTTTTTTTTGTTTTTTTTTTTTAGTTAAGGCCATCAAGGAAATTTTTGTGGGATGCCCTTTAACCATTTGTGTACCCCACTCAGTTCAAGCCCTTCTGAATTCTCATCACACTCAACATTTTCCAGTCAGTGTCTCACCTCCTATGAAATCCCTTTTTAACTGCTACTCACATAACTCTTTCACATTATATCATCTTTAACCCTGCTACTCTCCCCTCTCCATTACCAATGAAACCCCTCTTGACTGCTTAACACTGACAGATCACCTCGTGAGCCTTTGTGGTGATCTGCATGAAACTCTTGAGAGTTATACCAGCTATTCATGGTTCACTGATGGTTCTTATTTAAAGGGTGACAATGGCAATATCAATCCCTTTTGAGGTAATTGAAGTAGTATCTTTGTGTTTGGATATTATGGCTTAAAAAACCATTTTGTATGTGTTCACATGTGCCTGAAACTTAGCCAAGGGCAAGATTGCCAACATTTATACTGATAATTGATATGTTTTTGAAGTAGTCATTATTTTGTGATGTTGTGGGAGCAACATGACATCCTTACTTCCATTACAAATAAAATTAAAAATGGCCCATATATACAGAAATTATTGGATGCTATACTCTTGCATGCTGCTTTAGCTATTATTAAGACCTCAAGGAATTCTAAACTCAACTCTCTGGAAGCTAAGGAAAATCATCTTGCTGACACTTCTGCAAGGGATGCTGCCCTTAAGGGAACCAAGGGCAGTCAAAACTCTTTCATGGTCCACAGGCACATTTCCCCAAATGATAACTTAGAAATACTGAGTGGTGAAGCCCAAAAATTGACCTCAAAGATTGGAAATTCAACAATTATTGATTTGATAAAAAATCAAATTATAAAGCTGTTGTTTAGGCCAAATAACAGATTATTCCTACCAGAGACTCTACAATTCCCATACCTAACTACAAAACATGCATCAAATCATTGGTCCACTGGCAAAATGATAATATTATTAATCAATATTGATGGGGAAGTATTAATAATACTGCCTACCTCACTTGTCCCAGTTGTCAAAATTATAATCCAGGGAAATTTATTTGCACTGTCCCTGACATTTTAAATTTTCTAATGAATCTCTTAATACAGTTCCCACTGTATCATGTATATAAACATGTTTTATTTTGGTCTGTAGGTTTTTTCAGTGAACTGAAGTTTTCCCTTGAAGACAAGCTACTGCCTACTTTGTGGTCAAGGTCCTTTTAGAAAATATTATCTCTACCTGGAGAACTTCTCTTGAACTCCATTTGTAACAGGATGCAGCCAAGAGGAGAGACCCCAAATAAGAATTTTTAATAGGTTCCAGAACTCAAGGTGTCCAGAAAATATTAGAAATACATGTACAGGATGTCCTCACTCCCACAAGTTTGAGCTGGGGGTGGAACACATGGAGCAGGGCCATTCAGAGCTGTGTTGTACAGCAATAGCTTTGCAGCTAACCTCTGGCATGGTCATTTAACCTTTAATAACCTTTAACTGGTTTCATAGATATGTTAAATAGTTGTGGCCATGCTTTGAGCCAGGGGGATGGAAGTGACTTCCACCCAAGATGTAACTGGGAGGTAACTCCTCCTGGTTACAGTGCCTGTGTGAGAGCTTGGAGATGATTGGCTCCATGCCACGGGGCCACACCTGCCCAGCTTACTATGGCAGCTGAGTAAAGCTGGAAGAATTCAGGAATGCTGGCAGGTATAACTGATTGTAGGAGGAGTCAGAAATGAGGCTGCAGAGGAAGACTGGTGCTGGCATTTAGACTCAGGCGTGGCAGCCAAGCCAGAGGGGAGGACCCTGCGACTTGGGCGAGAGTCAGGATCACATGGCTTTGGGTTGCTCTTTTTTGCCACATGGCTTAGGAAGCAGGAGAGACTTTGTCTGGAAGAAAAGGGGTGAAAGGACTCTTGCTGGTGGGACATGAGAAGGTGCCAAATGGCTTTGGATTAACTGGAGATCATGGTGGTGACATAGCTGATCGTGCAGGGAGCCTGAATCACAGACTTCTACTTCTTTCTTAAGATATGGTACCCCAGCCTGGGCAGAGGGTGAAGGAAGGATTGTATGTGTTTGTGGGTATTTTAAAGAACTTAGTATTTTAATGAAGATGTTAAGTCATTACTCTAAGTCTGTATCTTTTAAATAAATAATTCCTTTCCTTTTTACCAATCTCTGGTATTGAGAGACATCTTTCCTCTGGCAGCAGGCAAAGTGAACCTACTACATGGGACGGGGAGCCCCCAGAGAAAAAGGGAGGATCCTTTTGGTAATAATACATTGCACCCTCCCCCGGGTCTGTTCTGTAACACATACAGATTGGGGAAACCATTTTATTGGTCAGGTGCATCAGTGAATCTGTGCTAATTGACCAGTTTTACAATACTTTCACTGCATTTACCACCATCAATCCCTGGGTTTAATGAAACACACTAACAACATTATAAGACTAAATTGGAAAAATTTATAGATGCTCTTCAAATACTTTTGCTAAAAGCATTGCTATTCATCTCTCTAAATGTCAGGTTTAGCACCTTTGGAATTCATAAAATGTCCTGCTTTGAGATAGTCATAGGATGCCCAATGCACATGGACTCTGCCTCTTTTGACCCACAGCCGACAAAAGGAAATGTATTTCAATATTGTGAAGTCCTAATTGCTTTTATCAAAGTTAGACATATTCTGGTAGAGTAATCTTCTCACAGTGTGCTCCAGGAAGATGAAAAGACCTTGAGCAACACATTTTGCAACCTGAAAATTTTGTCTATTGAAAAAGCCACCTCCAAAAAGATGCTCTTTAAATTCTCTGAAAAGGGTCCTATCAGATACTACTAAGCAAGTCTTGTGCTGCCAAATTCCAAGAAATACCCACTTAGATTCATATGACACATATTGAAAGAAAGCACCTTAACTTTTTACTAGAGCTGTACACTGTGTGGCAATCTGAAGGTAAAGATTTTCCCCAAATTGAAGTAGATGAGAGTTTCATCTTTCTCAAGAAAGATGCTTTCCCAAGAAAGAGAGCTTTCCCGAGATGTCTGGAGCCAGGCTTCTTGAAAGCTGTCTAAGTCTTTGCTGCTGACTCAATGCTTTTGATGATGTCAAGTGCTTATGGTCTTGATAACATATGGACTTTAGTTAGATAAAGAGTTTCTGGGAGGTCTCTGTTTTACCCATCCTTGTTACTCAAACATGGATACAAAAGGTTTCCAATATGTGCAATTTCCCTCTAATATGGGACAAAACACCAAAGAAATACCATTCCTGTCATGGAGGGATGAAAAGCTGTTGGGATCAGAAAAAAAAACATGATTCTTGAACAGTGAAACTTTCAGAGAAAGATCTTGATCTAAAGGAAATGTAAAGATTAATTAATATAAGTCTCATTTAAAATAAAGTCAGGAGGCCAAAAGGGGGAACTCTCTCTATATGGATCACAGACCCCAACACAGGAAGGATTATGGTCTGTGTTTACAATAACTCTCTTTGCTTACATAACTCTCCTAAATACCTTTCTCTATAAAAGTGTTTCCCTTCTTTTCTTGTCAATACTTGCACATTGTTTGTCATTAGCCCAAATATCCTGAATTCCAATTATTTTTATTCTCAAATAAACCCATCTTGCTGAAGAAGTATCTGGCCATTTATTTGTTAAAGTCAACAATACTTTCTTAGATATGAACACATTCATAAATCTCTTTGTTGTAAAAATGTCAACCAGAACCAAAGCACACAGGGTTAGTCATTCTTATCACACATAATTTTTTACACATTTTATTTATTTGTTTTTTAGAGAGAAGGGAAAGGAAGGAGAAAGAGAGGGAAACATCAATGTGTGGTTGCCTCTCGAGTGCCCCCTACTGGGGACCTGGCCTGGAACCCATGCATGTGCCCTAACTGGGAATTGAACTGGTGACCCTTTGGTTTGCAGGCCTGCACTCAAACCACTGAGCTACACCAGCCAGGTCACATGTATTTTAGAAATTTCCCACACCACAGAAAGTTGTCTAAGGAGGGATACTTGAGAATCCAGATGTAAACATGCTGACTTTAGCACAGACCTCTGTGGTACTGTGTGAGGTTTTCTGCATTTTTCCACTTTATTTACCCTAGAATAGTATTTTGAATTTAAAAAAAAAAAGAAGAAGGTCTCCTAAAATAATTTATGTTTGTTTTAGAGTGACCTAGATGGAAAAAACCTAGAGAGCTCTTATTCTTTTTTTTTTTAGATTATTCAGTACAGTTTCTATCTTTTATTCCCATTCCAGCCCACCCACCCATCCCTCCCCTCCTCCCTTCCATTTTAGGAACAAATATAGAGGACACATGGACAAAACTACGGGGATTGGAAATGGAGAGCTCTTATTCTAATCTGCATACACAAAGTTGGGGTTTAAAGAAGCCAGGTGGGAAAGTAAATGACAGAGGGAGATGAAAAGAGAAGCAAGCAGGTCAAAAGCAAGCAGGAGGGCCTGGAGGGAAAAGCAGTAAAACCAACAAATAGCCCCAAATAAGAATCAAACCAAAGCTTTATAGCATAAAACCTGGCTTAATAGGTAAACATGCAAAAAAAATGTGTTTTTACTTTTCTCTTTTTAAAAATGTTGGTGACAGTTACATAAGAGATGGTGATTTATTTGATTTTTGCAGTTGTAAAGATAATAATTAGAATTATATACAAATAAATTATGATCTTGACATATTCTTAGTGAGGTATGCCTTGAAATTCCTTATGCTTCACTTTTGTATTGTATGACAAAAATATTCATAAGAAGAAAGGGACACTCAACAACTTGATTTAAGAAATGAGCAAAGGATATATTCAAGTCCAGCTATGGCATTGCTCCAAAGATAATATACAAATGCCCAACAAGCATATGAAAGGATATGCAACATCACAAAAAAATAGCAAAATGCAAATCAAAACCAAGAGATAACACTTCATACCATAACAATGGCTACTACTAAAAAGAGAAGAGAAGAGAAGAGAAGAGAAGAGAAGAGAAGAGAAGAGAAGAGAAGAGAAGAGGAGATAAACAGAAAAAAAGATGCGGAGAAATTAGAAAACCTATGCTCTGTTGCTGGAAATGTAAAATATGGCCTAGGTTCATAGTGCAGCTACTATGAAAACATTATGACCAGTTTTTAAAATATTAAAAATAGAACTATAATATGATCCAGTGATTCCAGTTCTGGTTATATAACCAAAACATTTAAAACATTTAAAACATTTAAACATTTAAAACGGAGTCTTTAAAACATTTAAAACAAGAGATATTTGTATACCCATGTTCTAGCAGCTATTCACAATAGTCAAGAGTTGGAAGTAGCACAAGTATTCATTGCTAAATGAATGGATAAGCAAAATGTGGTATATACATACAATAGAAAAGTATTCATCTTTGGAAAGGAATGAAATTCTGACATATGCTACAATATGGGTGAACCTTGAGAATATAGCATGCTCTGAAATAAGGAAGTCACAAAAAGACAAACACTGTATAATTCCACTTACAGTGGAATAGACAGTAATTGAATTCACAGAAACAAAGTAGAATGGTGATTGTCAGAGGTTGAGGACAAAGTGGTAAAGGAGAATTGTTGGCTAATCAATATAGAATTTTGCAAGATAAAAATTTCTGGAAATTGGTTGCACAATGATGTGATTATACTTAACACTTCTGAACTATACACTTAAAATGGATATAATAATAAATGTAATGTTACACATATTTTATCAAAATAAAAGAATAATAATAAAAAAAGAAGAAAGGTGACTTAAGCTTGTTCCCAATAAATATACTCTGGGGTATAACTAATGATTTCTGGTGAGACTAGATGTCTCCCTTTGGCATATCTCCTTGGTATTTAGAGCCAATGAGCAGCTATTATTATGCTAAACTCATTAGTAGATACCAAACATCCAGCTGATTTCCTGAATGACTGCTTTGAGTATGTGGCATGGGGACCCATGTGAGTAAATATAAAAGAGACATTAAGAACACTGAGATAAACAAATTCAAAGGTTTGCATGCAGATCATGGAATTTTCATTGGAGTCCAACCAATTAGTACCTGGTAACATTTAAATTCTCCTGTTGCTTTGAGGATGAATAAATTTTAGCTTCTAGCACATGAGGTGGGTAGATGTTTATGTGGATAGTCAGCCATGCAACACCTACTAAACCGGGCCTAGGCCTGAATAGTCAGAGATAATTTCATTTCTAAAATTCCAGTTTAAGATGAAAAGAATTACAGAGGCCAAGGGTGGCTAAGAGAGACTCAGTCTTCAAAATGACAAATACACTTGCTTTTTCCATTAGATCTTTTGGAAAAGGTATTTGGCTTCTAATCATACATGGTGGTTAAGAGTTGGTTTCAGAAATGAAATTCCATTCTAGTTTGGAAAACATCATCTTCCAGTGAATATTAAGAACTAGTTTAGAAATTTTTGAGGTCACAAGAAGAGCTTGTCCTTTCATTGTCTCCCTCCAAATTTAAAGAAAAGTCAAGTGACACATTTATGAAGATGCTCATGTCTGAGAGTGGCTCACTAGTCTCATCTAATGTTAGGAAAAAATGTGTCCTTTGTAAGGAAGGTATAATAGGACTGCATGTAGAGTGCATTGACAACCCTATAGTCTATCTGAAGTAGGCTGAACCTAAAATCTGTTCACCTTCTCAATTTAAGCCCATAGGTTAGTTTCATCAGGCAGGTTGTTTAGAAAATTTCCAATATCCCTAACTAAACTCTCTAATTCCAGGGTAACCTATTTGCAAAGAGGTCTCCAGAGCTGCTTCTAATCCCAACTTGCTTTCTCCCTGCATCTCTTCATAAAGTTCAGTTGAATACAGTTTATAAAATGCTACCAGAACTGCCAAATGTTAGGGTTACAAAGTTGGAGAACCAAACATTTGGATTTTCAGCTGGACTGGAAAAAATGATTTTCAACAGAAAAACACTTATATGGGACTTCTGTTGCATTAAGTACTGTGATGGATCACATTAAAACAACTGCCTAACTAGGAGACTATTATATCATGACCTAACAATTTCAGAAATTGGATTATGTGGCTCCTAAAGCCTTGAGAATCCATCACCAAGAGGTAATTTGTGAGCTAACATTTGAGTATTATTATGCTGTACCACTAAGGACATGGAGTTTGAATTTGAAGGTACTTGAATTTGAAGCCTTACTCTATTACATACTGCATTTGCTTCAGAGTTTTTCTTTGAGTCTCAATTTCCCTATATTTTAAGATAGATACTACTATATCATATATAATTAATGGTAATGTTGGACACACAGTAGGTATGCAATACAGTTTTGTTTTTTTTAAACATTGTTAAACTTAATGATATAAAGATTTAAAATCCACATCTGAAAAAAATGTTATTTAAAAACTTAAAACCCAAACCAAAATGGGGAAATATTTTTGAAATACATATAACTAATAGAGAATTACAATCTAGAATATATGAAGCATCACTGAAGTAAGAATAAGATAAATAACTCACTAGGAAAACAAGCACTGGGTAGGGAAAAATTACAGAAACAACATTCAAAAGGCAAGGAACTTATAAAAAGGTGCTCAATCATACCTGAATTCAAGAAAATAAAATGAAAATACCATGAGATATTATTTCACTACTATCACAATGGCAAAAATTTGAAATGATGATAACAAATAAGAAACAGGGTGAGAGGAAATAGCGTTATCAAACACTGTTCATTAGCAATGATGTAAATTGATAAAAATCCAGAAACTTTCAACATCCAGTAAGCTTCTAGACAAACATTTGTAAACATGCCCATAGAAACATATTTAAGGACTGTTTTCTATTATTTTTTGGTAGTATTAAAAGTTTGGAAACAACTTGAATTTTCATTTCTAGAATAATGGATAAATTCATTATGCTATTTTAACACAGTGAAATGCTACACAGAATATACATGGATGAACTAGGTCTCCATATGTTGACAGGGATACATTTTTATATTTTATACACCATGCTAAGTATAAAAAGCAAGCTGTGAAACTATTTTTTATTATACTATTTATGTATAATATCAAAAACTTCCAAAACATTATATTTTGTTTTTTAGATATGCACATGACTAGTAAATTAATAAAAATATGCATGGGAACAATGCATATCAACTTAATGGTAGTGGTCATTTGTAAGGCAAAGTGGAAATGTGAAGAGCAGGGATTTTAACTTATTTTGTGACTTTTTGATTCTGAAAAAAATTGGTGCACAGACAGCTAAACAATATAATTTTAAATGTTGGAGTTATGTTAATGGGAATCTACTACATATTCTCTATGTAATACTTATCTTCTTCATTCTATACATTTTCTAGTAGTTTAATGGAAATATAATTCATATACCATATTATTTACCAATTTAAATTGTGCAATTCAATGGTTGTTAGTATATTCACAGAGTGTGTACATTTTCATATACATTACTACAAGAAGAAACCATGTACCCATTATCAGTCACTCCCCACTTCCTTCTAAACCTCCATAGTCCTAGGCAAGCACTAATCTACTTTCTGTCTCTAAAAATTTACCTATTATGGATGCTTCATAGAAATTGAATTATATGTGTTTTTGTTTGAATATATTTATTGATTATGCTATTACAGTTGTCCCATTTTTTTCTCCCCTCCACCCAGCACTCCCCTCCAACCAGCATTATCCCACCTTAGTCCATGTCCATGTCCATGGGTCATATATAAATTTTTAGCTTCTACATTTCCCATACTATTCTTAACCTACCCCTGTCTATTTTGTACCTATCATTTATGCTTCTGATTACCTGTAACTTTTCCCCCATTCTCTCCCTGTCCCCTTTCCACTGATAACCCTCCAAGTGATCTCCATTTCTGTGATTCTCTTCCTGTTCTAATAGTTTGCTAAATTTGTTTTTATTTTTGTTTATAGACTCAATTGTTGATAGCTGTGGTTTTTTTTGTCATTTTACTGTTCATATTTTTATCTTCTTTTTCTTAGATAAGTCCCTTTAACGTTTCATATAATAAGGGCTTGGTGATGATGAACTCCTTTAACTTGACCTTGTCTGGGAAGCACTTTATCTGCCCTTCCATTCTAAATGATAGCTTTTCTGGACAGAGTAATCTTGGCTATAGGTCCTTTCCTTTCATGACTTTGAGTATTTCTTTCCACCCCTTCTTGTCTGCAAGGTTTCTTTTGAGAAATCCACTGATAGTCTAATGGGAACTCCTTAGTAGGTAACTGTCTCCTTTTCTCTTGCTGCTTTTAAGATTCTCTCCTTATCCTTAACCTTGGGTAATGTGATAATGATGTACCTTGGAGTGTGCTTCCTTGGGTCCAATTTCTTTGGGACTCTCTGAGATTCCTGGATTTCCTGGAAGTCTATTTCCTTTGCCAGTTTGGGGAAATTCTCCTCCATTATGTTTTCAAATAAGTTCTCAATTTCTTGATCTTCCTCTTCTGCTTCTGGCACCCCTATGATTTGTATGTTGGAACATTTAAAGTTGTCTGGAAGGTTCATAAGGCTCTCCTCATGTTTTTCAAATTCTTGTTTCTTCATTCTATTCTGGTTGAATATTTATTTTTCTTCTGCTCCAAACTATTAATTTGAGTCCTGGTTTCCTTCCCTTCACTGTTGGTCCCTTGTACATTTTCCTTTATTTCATTATTCTTAGCCTTAATTTGTTCCTCTATTTTGCAATTAAACTCAACCATTTTTGTGAGCATCTGGATTACCAGTGTTTTGAACTGTGCATCTGACAGGTTAGCTATCTCTTCATTGCTTGGTTGTACTTTTTTGGAGCTTTTATCTGTTCTTTCCTTTGGGCCATTTATTTTTTTTGTCTTGGCATGCCTGTTACATAGTAAGAGGCAGAGCCTTAGGGTGGGTCAACCCATGTTGCTGCATTGTGGTGCTGTCTTTTGGGGAGTGGTCCCAGGAGGAACAATGCCAGTTGCTCAGCCCTTGACTGGCTTTCAGTCACTTTCCTCACTACTCACAAGCAAATTGGGCCCTTCTGGTGCTGATTCCCATGTGGGTGGGTTTGTGTACAATCTAGGACTCTGTGTGTCTCTTCAGTGAACTCTCCTGTGAGGCTGAGAGTTTCTCCTCCCACTGCAACCTCCACAGGTTTTTTCATTCAGAGGTTTTGAGGCTTTATTTCCACGTGCTGGAACCTTGGGTTGCAAGGTCTGTCTCCCTCCTCAGTTGTTCCTCCCAGTTTATCTGCATACAAATGTGGGACCACCCACTCCACCAGCCTCCTCCTCACCTGGTCCACCATCCACCACCTTGCTGGGAGTCCTCTTCACCCCAACTGCCCATCTCCAAACAGTCTGGATGAATGTTTCTTCTTTAATTCCTTGGTTGTTGAACTTCCATACAGTTTGATTTTCTTGCATTTCTGGTTATGTCTTGTTTTCAAATTTGTTGTTGTCCTTCTTTTGGTTGTTCAAGGAGGCAGAGTGTATCCACCTACACCTCCATCTTGCCAGAAGAGGTATGGAATACATTTTTGTTTCCTTTTGTACATTATATACAAATACATAAGTTCCAAACCAGCACTATCATGTTACTTAAAGTGAGATGCTAAGAGCCAAACTACCTTTAAAACTGTCACACAGGTGGAGGAGAGAAGATGGCGGCGTGGTAGGATGCAGCAGATTCTACTCTCCCACAACCAGGGTAAAAAAAAGTGAGTCATTTTAGGTAGGTACAGAGCAAAGAGCCAACATTATCACGCCATAAATGAAAATAGGAGATCGCAAAGTGTAGCAGACATTGAAAAACCCGAAGAGAGAGCGTGGTTTGGTGAAAGTCTCGGAAACCACAGCATTGAAAAAGGGAAAGGCGCAGGCGCTCAACGGGACCGGTGCAGCCCAGGCCCCAGAGGTAGGAGAAGTGGGCGCCCCTCGGGACCCAGAGACTGCGCACCCATGGACCCGAAAAAGGCCAGGCACTCCCCGGGTCCTGTGAGACCCAGGCCCCGCAGTAGGAGGAAGCTGTGAACACCTGGATACCAGAAGGAGACTATACCACTGAATCTCACCAGTACTCTACAACAGAGGTTCACACCAT
>CM052542.1:89057110-89095043 GCA_028533065.1 Trachops cirrhosus | reverse complement strand
GGAGAAAAAGGGACCCTAGTGCACTGTTGGTGGGATTGCAGACTGATATGACCACTGTGTAAAATAGTATGGAACTTCCTCAGAAAACTAAAAATGGATCTGCACTTTGATCCAGCAATCCCCCTGCTGGGACTATATCCTAAGAACCCTGAAACACCAATCCAAAAGAACCTATGCACCCCAATGTTCATAGCAGCACAATTTACAATAGCTAAGTGCTGGAAGCAATCTAGGTGCCTATCAGTACATGAATGGATCAAAAAACTATGGTACATTTACACAATGGAATACTACCCAGCTGAAAGAAAGAAGGAGCTCCTACCCTTTGCAACAGCATGGATGGAGCTGGGAAGCATTATGCTAAGTGAAATAAGCCAGGCATTGAAAGACAAATACCATATGATCTCGCCTTTAACAGGAACCTAAACAACAAAACAAAGAAACAAGTAAAATATAACAGAAGACACTGAAATAGAGGACAGGTTGTCGGGGCCCAGAGGGGAGAGAGGAGGAAATTTCAGGGGAGAAGGGAAGGGTTTACAAGAACAAATATAGAGGACACATGGACAAAACTAGTGGGGTTGGAAATGGGAGGGATGGGTGGGTTGGCTTGAATGGCAATAAAGGATAGAAACTGTACTGAATAATCTAAAATTAAAATAAAAAACAAAAAAACAGTCCTTTCCACAAAAGTTTACTCTGATTTATTCTACAACTAGAAACCCTTGCATTTCTGCATTTTTACTATACTATATATTTCCCCCTCTTTGAAGTTAGAGTATTCTACATGGAAATGTGAAATTTAAACAGAATTCATTACAAACTCTTGGAGACTATACCGGATGGTGGACAGCAGAGATCAGGCTGAACAAGAAGGCCCAGGTGAAGGTGAGAATGAGGAGGTCTGGACTGCTATGCCTGTCCTCACAGCCCACATGCAAGGAGGACATGACAGACCCACCCATCCCTTCACCCACAGAAGGAATCTTCTCTAATTTATAACACTTTCTCTCTGACCATAGGTGTTTTTTTTCTTCTACCTTAACTTCATAGTTGGACCAGTTTCTTCAAAGTGAGCTGAGTGTTTCTGCCCTATAGTCAGATGAAGTTCCTTGTTTCTTATCTTTAGATCAATAAAATGGGCAAAAATAATTTAAGAACTATTGACCTCTTTTGTGTTGGCACAAATTATTTTCATCTTTCTCTCTGTTTACAGCCACAGGGGTATTGGGAAAAAAAGGAAAAGGTGAAAACTATATTTTTGATCTCACTAGAGTCCCCCTGTTGCAATACTTCATATAATTGCTTGTAGAGAAAACAGAAAGAAGAACTGCAGTTCTTCCTGAGAAGAATGAAGATTTATATGTTTTGTCTTTGTGTTGTGTACACCAATCACAGCTCATGGCTTTAGTAAGCTACAAGGGTTAGATGCTTTAGAAATGGTCAGCTGGAGGCAACAGATGATTTCCAAATTTAATCAAAAGATGAGCCAATCAGAGGCATTTGGAGTTTTTCAAGCTTGCTCAGATTGTGCTGAGCTGATAGAATCATCTTTTTTCCAACCCAGAAGTCCAGAGTCCTTGACTTCCCAAAGGTATATGCCTCAGGTAGCCCAACAACCCCTTCCTAAATCACTACATGACTGATTTAAAAATTAGGAAACCCTGGTTTGAAGGCCTCTCTGTCAAGTGTAATCATACATGCCTTGGAAGCCTGGGAACATAGCACCCAGGAAGAAATCAACATAAAATCTTCTGTTCATAATCAGAAGTTGCCATCAGCTCATTGTGTGTGTGTTTTTGTGTGTGTGTGTGTGTGTGTGTGTGTGTGCCAATGTTTGATAATCAGGCTTTTTGTTTCAAATAGTGATCTTGAAGAAATGGGTAATCAATCATTTTGTTCACTCTCTCATCTGAGACTTACTGGTACCTTAACTATGCAGTTTCCATGAATAAACCTGTTTCCAGACAAAGAGACTAGTTGACTGGGGTTTCTGCCTCTCTGAGTAGTTACCAATTGGTGCTGTCAGTGCCTTAAGTATGAAGGGGCCAGAATGGAGTGGGTGGAAGAGGACCGAGTTTGCTTTGCAAATCACAGGGAATCCCAGAGAAGGGATGGCTGCTCTGTCTAATAGTGGAGGTGTGTCTACAAGTTCCTCATATCTTAATGAAATATAAAGATTTTATTTATTTAGTTTTAGGGAGAGGAGAGAGGAAGAAGAAAGAGAGGGAGAGAATCATCTATGTGAGAAAGAAACATGACCAGTTGCCTCTCATATGTGTTACGACTGGGATCCAGCCTGCAAACCAGGCATGTGCCCTGACCAGGAATCATACTGGCAACCTTTTGCTTTGCGGGATGATTCCCAAACACCTGAGAGACACACCAGTTAGGACATCGGTGAGATTTTTGATGCCTTATTCATGTTTCCATTAAGCTGGACAGTTTTGCAATGTATATCATTTTTCATTATGCATAACATATTTGATCTTTGAGATGTACTGAGTCTAGTTTAGTTAATTGAATAGTTATTGAGCGCCTGCAATACAAACACTTCTTTAAGTTTCCAAACAGGAATTCAATGCTGACGAAGATACAGAATATGTTCTCAGGTACTTCTCAGCCCAGGAAGAGAGACTGTTTAGTGCACACACAAATAACCAGAACCCAAAGTATTGGGTTGGCCAAAAAGTTTGTTTGTTTTTTTCATAAGATGGTTCTAATAGCACTTAGTTGTCTTTAACTTCATTCAAAACAATTTTGTTAGATTGTATTGTGACAGCTGTCATATCAATGTGCATTTAAAAAATGTATCAAAATTGGTAAATTTTTGTATAACCATTTTAATCTTGAAAATGGAAGAAAATACACAAATTTTTGGCATATTTTGCTTTACTATTTTAAGATAGGTAAAAACACAACTGAAATTTAAAAAAAAAGATGTGTACACCATATGGAGAAGGTGCTATGACCAATCAAATGTGCCAAAAGTGGTTTGCAAAATCTGGTGCTAAAGATTTCTCACTGGAAGATGCTCCATGTTTGGGTCAACCAGTTGAATTTGATAGCAATCAAATTGAGACATTAATTGAGAATAATCATCATTATACCATGAGGGAGATAGCCAACATACCCAAAATATCCAAACTAATAAAGTTATTGGTGAAAATTAAAAATCTGTCTTTCACTTTACTGAAAAATCTAAATGGACTTTTTTGGCTAACCCAATGTGATAAATCCATAAAAGGGTATGAGGATTTGGAGAGAAGAGACAGCAGTGGGAGTCAGGAAGCTTTAATGAAGAAGTTGGAATTTCAGATGGGAGTTGAAGGATCAAGTGGGAAGCCTCCAGTGGCTTATAGCAGGTTGGGAGGTGGCAGAGGACAACATAGGCAAAGGAATAAAGGTTCTGGGTGGGGTTTGTCTGTGGTATGTAAAGAAATAGGTGGAAGATGGCACTAGAATTTGTGTGGGGAGATGTGATAAATAGTGCTGTGCTGAGAAGTTTGTGATGATTCCAGACAGTGAAACCCCATTGAATGTTCTTCATCCGGTGAAATGCACGCTTTGTGGAGCTAAGAAGTACTACAGACTTTGGGGATTTGGTGTGGCTGTACAGCTTCAGACTCCCTCACTGTGTCTTGCTTTTTGTTTTTAATGTTATCACACAATTTATTTTTAGTTCTCTTTGTCCTTATGCCCATAAAAGCAGCCTGAGGATGACTGATTGCCCCATGATTAGCATTAGGACTTCTACCCTGGTCTGCCCTGGCTGTCCAGCTAGCTTCCACAGGCTTCTACCTACTAGCAATAGTGTCTCCATCATTTAACCAGCACTAGGATCACTGAAGGTAATTGGTTAAAAGTGCATATTCCTATGGTTCTTTGACCACACGTTGAGGGAAATGGGCTTCCAACCTCATCTATTAGTCAACCAAGCCTTGCACAGACTTTTTATTCCCACAACTTGGATCACCCTTCCTTCATGAAATCTGTATGCTAAGTCCACCTCCTTTATGAATCCTGCTTTCTTTACTTAGAAACTAACAACACTCACTGATTCCATTTTCAGGTGAAAGTTGTACCTCAGTCTTTATTATACTTTCACATAGATGTTTTTGATAACATACTGGTGTTTTACTGATTCCCCAGGTTGTGAAACACCCAATGGCAGGATAACTTCCTTTATATTCTTTACTCTCAACTTTCCTGCACATTGGGTGGCAGGTAGGGGTCTTTGAGTTCTGAGACTGCTATACTCAAAGACACCAAGGAAAAACAAACATTGAAAAGTAGATTGCTCTAACAAAACATCTGACAATGATGCACAAGATAGTGACTTTTAAATTTAAATAAATGTCTCAGTATAGATTACACCATACTGCACAGTGGTCTACACAAGTCACTACTCAGTGATTTATACACCACACTTCCCAGTGATTTACAACTACAAGATAAGAGAACCCTAATGCCTCTCCTTTCTCTTTTCTAGAATGTGCGAATACTCTTGGAAGTCCTTACCAAGAAAAGTTAGGGGAAATCTGTTTGTTTTTTGCTTGAAAAAGTAAAAGGGGCTAAATCTTTCTTTTAACCCCAAATAAGTACCAAATACTTTACTGCATAACCAGTGATACCCTTCCATCTATTTTAGGGTGTGGAAGTTCAAGAATGTGAACCAGTTTCTCAATAGGTCATTAGATTTTCAGGAGGGAGTCATCCAGTGTTGTATTCTTTCACCAGCTTCCTAAGAAGATATTAGGAATCATTGACTCTACCCTAGTGTCACTAGGCTTCTTTTCCTAAATATGAGTTGCAGTAAAGATTCTCATTCATTTTTCACTATATTCTCAAAAAGTGTTTATGACTTGCTATTTCAGAATAGTTTATGTGTGGATTTATTATTATAGTTAATGTATCTGCATATTAAACAAAATGTGAGACCTGCCTCAGTTTGGATGAATATATCCTTTAAATTTGAAAGTAAATTGGAAAGTTAAAAAGATATAATTTCCTAAACTTTGTACATAATAATTTATTTTATGTTGTTTCTGTATATTCCTTTTTCTGTTTCTTGTAAAATATACAGACAGATGACCCTTAATTCATTATGAAAATGGGATAAGAAACAATATTTCTACTGAGAATATTTCAACTGAAAAAAAGGGAGAAATATGGAAATGCTGAATGAATTTTAATGGAAAGCCATTTTAGAAAATGGCTTGAAGTACTAGCATTAAGCTTTCAAATAAAGTTTTGGTTTTGGCATTTCAAGTTTTATCCATGAAAAATTTTAAATTGTGTTGGCTAGATATTTGCCTTCCCACTATGGCAGCCTTTTTATAGTCAAAATTCACTGATCACTCAGTTTTGTACACTGCTGCAAAGCTTGTACTTTTAAATTTTTAAATTTTTATTACTTTTCTAACTTATCTCTTAAACCTCTAAATGTTGTTTTGATTTTATAGGTCTTTAAAAGGCTGTGCAGGGACCAAAGATGGTGGAAGAGTAAGTGGAAGGTACACTAACCTCCTCCCAGGGGCAACCTGGAATTGTTACTGAGCAGCAAGTGGGGTCCTGCTGCCTGCCACCAACCTCTAGGCAAAATTCTGTGGGGATAATGTGCGGACTCCTGAGGCTCGGGTCGAGTAAGGACAGGCATCTGGAAGTCTGTGTCAGCCCTGGCAAACCAGGCGCCGTCAGAAAGAAGGCTTTCTGAGACCGGACTCCTGGCCTTGAATTACTTTCCCAAGCCAGTAGGATAAGAGCCTTTATCTCCTACTGGGAAATTGAGTTCAGGAGAAGGACAAGGAGCTAGGTGTACTCTGCAAGTATGTAAACTTGTTATAAGCAGCTTTGAATGGTTGCAGCTGTTCTAACATTCAAAATAATTAGGAACGCTTGCCAAATATATCTGTATAAATATTACTGCTAATAAAGCCTGAGTATGCATTTGCTCCTGATCGTTAGCATTTGCATCCCCTGCGTCCTGATTTATGCGAGCTCGGGCACTCGGACACTCACCCGGGGTTCACGATGCAGAGACGTCAACCACAAAATTCCAGAGGGAAAGCTTTGGTAATAAAGGAAAGGAGTCTTTATTTAAAAGCTACACAATTTTGGAATAACAGCTTTCCACATATATTAATCACAGCTTTAATTACTAAGTCTATCAGTTAAGGCTAAAATCTTTAATACCTGAGTTCTATCATTTCCCCCTGTTAGTTTTTAATTATCTTATTTCTATGATTATTTTACAAACTAAAATAAATAAGCTACAAAAACTATACAATTTTGGAAGAATGGCAGGCTTCTGCCTCAAAGCCATTCCCGTCTAGGACATCCAAAGAAGAATAACCCTGCCTCCCTCTGCCAGGCCAACTTCATCCTAGGCTATGCTTAGGGTTTCTTCTCCCATCCAAACTCCATCCAAAATAATATTCTTTGGGAAATTCAGGCAGCTACAGCACTATCATCCAGGCATCCTTGAGGAAGAGAACCCAACAGCAGGTCTCTGCCCTCTTTTTATTCTAAATGTTCTGGTCCATAATTCCATGCATTCTGGAGGTGTTCAGCTTCTCAGCCAATCCTGCCCTAGACTGTTTGCCATTGCCTTGGGCAACCTCCTCTTATGGCCCCTTCCTACTTTTTGTCCACTGAGCTGATCAGATTGATCTGTATCAGAATTACAACTAAATTGTAGAGAAATCAACCTGAATAATCAACTGAACACCCGTGAGAGAGAAGCCTTGTAAACAAGGACAGGCAGAAGAAAGCACCTCACCACAGTGTGACTGGTAGGGAGTCCAGAGGAGGTGGAAAGACCTGCCTGGGCATCTGTGGATGGCAGCTTAAGTTCCAGAGGGATATTTCAGCATGTGGGTTCCCCCTGAGAAGTGTGATGTCTAAATCCCAAGCTGGATTCCCAGCCTATAGAAAAAGAGCCAGGAAAGGAGCCTAGATAATATCCAGCTATGAAAAGCAGCGGGGTTTCTATCCACCAGGAAGAAACAGCTGGAGACACAGGGAGCCTCTTAAAGGACCAACGCACAAAATTCATTTGCAGCCACATACCCTGGGCTCTGGCAGGGAGAGAGGAAGAGTGGACTAGAGGTGCTTGAGGAGAGTCTGGGATTGGTGGCTCTGGGGAGAGAATTGAACAGCCACCAGGGTCTCTGCTGAGTCATTCCTCATACTACAAAGGCCATCTTTCTCAAGGAAAGCAGTCCTCTCCAAGTGACATCAGCTTTAGGAGAAACAATAGCTCCATCTTCAGGAATTACTCTGCCCCATGCTGTGGAACTTAAGCCTGGCTGCTGAGTACAGCTTGAGGCTATATCACTTCTAAGTTTAACAACTGAGGCAGATCTCTGGGAGGTCTGAGGCTTTAGCTGACCCTCCTCTGTGCTCAGTGTTGATAAAAGCCAGCCTTGGTGCAAAGCCTGGTTCTTTCTGCACATAAACAGGTCCTGCAGAAGGGACCACATGCTGTGGATCACTGATAGCTCCAAACAGGTTAATCAGGGCCAGTCACAAGCAGCCTATGACAAAGGCCTACACCAGAGTCTTTGCAGATCTACCTAATACATAGAAACAAACACAAACAAGCAGCCCAAATGGAAATACAAAGAAACAGACCACAAATGAAAGAACAAAAGAATTCTCCAGAAGAGCTAGATGAAATAGAGGCAAACAATTTAACATATACAGTTTATAGTAATTATTATAAGGATACATAACAGCATTAAAAAAAGAGACAGAGAAACAAAAAAAATGGACCAGACAGAAATAAAGAATGCAATATCTATAATAAATAAATATCTGTAACAAGAAAGAATAAACAGCAGGTTAGATGAATCAGAGGATTCAATTAGTGATTTGAGAGACAAAGTAGAAAAACAAACACCCATGCAGAGCAACAAAAGAAAACAGAATTTTTTTAAAATGTGGAGAGCTTAAGAAACATTTTGGATAACATGAATAGTAACAACATCCTAATCATGAAAACACCAGAAAGAGAAGAAAGCAATCAAAAGATTGAGAAACTATTTGAAGAAATAGTGACTGCGAACTTCCCTAATCTGATAAGGGAAAAAGACACACAAGTCCAGGAAGTTCAGAAATTCCCAAACAAGTTGGACTCAAAGAGCCCTACAATGAGACAGATCATAATTAAAAGGTAGGACTTAAAGACAAGGAAAGAATCATAAAGTCCACAAGAGAAAATCAAGAAGTTAAATACAAGGGGGCACCAATTAAATTGTCATATGATTTCTCAACAGAAACATTTCAAGTCAGAAAGGAGTGGTGTGAAATATTCAAAGTGATGAAAAGCAAGGACCTACAACCAAAGCTACTTTACCTAGCAAGGATATCATTTAAAATCAAAGGAGAAATAAAAAGCTTCCCAGAGAAGAAAAAGCTAAAGGAGTTTGTTAACACCAAATCAGTACTGCAACAAATATTAAAGGGCTTGCTTAAAAAAAAAAGAATAAAGATAGAGAAAAAAAGCAACAGAGGTAAATAGTCTAACAATAAAATTGCACCAAATATGTATCTATGGATAATCACCTTAAATGTAAATGGTATATATGCTACAACCAAAAGACAGAGGGCAGCTGAATGGTTAAGATAACAAGACCCATAAATATGCTACCTCCAAGAAACCTGTCTCAGATAAAAAATATGCAGAGACTAAAAGTAAAAGGATGAATAAAATATTTCATGCAAATAGAAAGAAAATAAAAGCTGGGATATCAGTAGTTATATCCAACAAAACTGACTTTAAACCAAGGCTATAAAAGAGACAAAAGGACACTACACAATTATAAAGGGAATAATCCAACAAGAGGATATAATGCTAGTAAACATTTACACATTCAACATAGGAGCACCTAAATGTGTAAAGCAAATCTCGGTGGACATAAATGGAGAGACTGACAGAAATACAGTCAGAGTTAGGGATTTTAACACCCCACTGACTTCAATGAATAGATTTTCCAGACAGAAAATCAACAAGGAGACAGCAGACACTAGATTAAATGGATTTAATTGATATCTTCAGAGCATTTTGCACCAAAGAAGCAGAATATAAATACTTTCAAAGTGCACACAGAACATTTCCTAGGATAGATCACATGCTAGGACAAAAAACAAGTCTAAGTAAATTTGAAGAAGATTAAAATCACATCAAGCATCCTCTCTGCCCACAATGCTATGAAATTACAAATCAATTACAAGAAGAACATTGAAAAACATGCAAAGCTATGAAACCTAAATAAAAAGTTATTTTAAAAAGAATAAGTTAACAACAAAATTTAAGAAGAAATCCAAAGATATACTGAAACAAATGAAAATGAGTACACAACAATTCAAAATCTGTGGGGCACATGGAAATCAATCCTAAGGGTAGCATTCATAGTATACAGGTCTACCTCAAAAAACATGACAAAACATGAATAAACAATCTAATTTAACACTTAAAAGAACTTGAAAAAGAACAACAAACAAAACCCATAATGAGTAAAGAAAAGAATGAGTAAAGGAAAGAAATAAAGATCAAAGCGGAAATAAATGAAATAAAGTAAAAAAAAGATACAAAAGATTAATGAATCCAACAGCTTGTTCTTTGAAATAATAAACAAGATTGAGAAACCTTTAACCAGACCCATCAAAAAAAAAAACAAGAGAGAGGACCCAAATCAATAAAATGAGAAATGAAAGAGAAGAAATAACAACTGACACCAAAGATAAACAAAGAATTGTAAGAAAATATTATGAACAGCTATATGCCAACAAACTGGACAACCTGGATGAAATGGATAAAATCCCAGAGATATACAATCTTCCAAAACTAAATCACAATGAATCAGAGAATCTGAATAGACAGATTACATCTAGTGAAATTGAAGTAGTAATCAAAAAACTTTCAACAAAATCCTGTTCTGCATGGCTTCACTGGTGAATTTCCCCAAACAGTCAGAGAAGAACTGACAACTTCCTTTCTCAAGCTATTTCATGAAACTCAAGAGGAGGGAAGACTCTCAAACTCCTTTTATGAAGCCAGTATTATCTTAATTTTAGAACCAGATAAAAACACTATGAAGAAAAAAAGTATAGGCCAATAATTATAGGCCAATAATAGGCTCCTTGGGCATAGATGCTAAAATCTTCAACAAAGTACTAGCAAACCAAGTACAGCAATGCATCAAAAATATACAACATGATCAAGTGGGATTTATTCTGGGAATGCAAGGTTGGTACAACATTCACAAGTTAATACATGTGATTCACCACATAAAAATGAAGTATAAAACCATATGATCATATCAATAGATGCAGAAAAAGCACTTGATAAAATCCAGCACCCATTTATGATAAAAATTCTCAGCAAAGTTGTAATAGACAGAACATGCCTCAATGTAAAAAAGACCATATGTGACAAACTCTCTGCAAAAATCATATTCAATGGGCAAAAAGTACAAATGTTTCTGTTAATTTCAGGAAAAAATAAGGGATGCCCACTTTTATCTCTTATTCAACATAGTACTGGAAGTTCTAGCTGCAGCAATCAGAGAAAAAGAAGAAATAAAAGGGGTCCAAATTGGAAAGGAAGAAGTAAAACTGTCCTTATTTGCATATGATATGATACTATGAATAGAGAACCCCAAAGATTCCACCAAGAAACTCCATGAACTGATTAATGAATTCAGCAAAGCAGCAGGCTACAAAATTAACATCCAGGAATCACTTGTATTTTTATGCCTATAACAAACTAACAGAAAGGGAAATTTAGTAAACAGTCCTATTTGCATTAGCTTCAAAGAGAATAAATACCTAGCAATAAACCTAACCAAGGATATAAAAGACCTATACTCAGAATATTTTAAGACACCGAAGAAAGAAATTGAAGATACAAGTAAGTGAAAGCATGTATCATGTTCATGGATAGGGAGAAGTAACATCACTAAAATGTCCATGGTACTCAAAGTAATCTATACATGCAACAGAATTCCTATCAAGATTCCAACCACATATTTCATAGAACTCAATTTCAAAAATTTATGTAGAACCACAAAGCCCCATAAAGCAACAGCAATCCTAAGAAAGAACATAGTTGGAAGAATCACACTACCTAATATCAAACTATACTACAAGGCAATAGCAATCAAAGAAGCATGGTACTGGCAAAGAAACAGACACATAGATCAATGGGACAGAGTCAAGAGCCCAGAAATAAACTTGCATCTTTATAGTTAATTAATATTTGAAAGAGGAAACAAGCACATACAATGAGCTAAAGAGAGTTTATTCAATACATGGTGCTGAGAAAATTGGACAGATACATCCAACAAAATGAAATGACTACCTTATTATACCACACACAAGAATAAATTCAAAATGTATTAAAGACTTAAATGTTAGACCTGAAACCATAAAAATCCTAGAAGAAAACATAGGAAGTGAAATCTAGGACATTGCTCATAGCAATAGTATATTATTTTATCAACAATATCAATATTTTATCAGATATATCTTCCCAGACAAGGGAAACAAAAGAAATAATAAAAAAATGGGACTACATCATACTAAAAGGTTTTGCACAGCAAAGGAAAACATCAACAAAATAAAGAGACAACACACAGAACAAGAGAACATATTTACTGACACATGTGATAAGTAGTTAATATCCAAAATTTATAAAGACCTTACAAAACTCAACAGCAAAAAAAAAAAAAAAAAACAATTAAAAATGCCAAAAGACTTGAATAAACACTTCTCCAAACAGGATATACAGATGGCCAATAGACATATGATAAAATGTTTAACGTCACTAATCATCAGAGAAATCAAAATTAAAACCACAATGAGATATTATTTCACAGTTCTCAGAATGGCTATCATCAATAAATCAACAAACAACAACTGCTGGTAAGGATGTAGAGAAATGGGAACCCTTTTGCACTGTTGGTGGGAATTCAGATTGGTACATCCACTATAGAAAACAGTATGGAGACACCTCAAAAAATTAAAAATGGATCTGCCTTTTAATCCAGCAATCCCACTTTTGGGAATATATCTGAAGGAACCTAAAACACTCATTTGAAAGAACATAAGCACCCCTATGTTCATTGCAGCATTATTTACAATCACCAATATATGGAAGCAGCTCAAGTGTCCATCAGTAGATGTGTGGATAAAACAAGTATGGGATATTTATATAATGTAATAGTACTCAACCATAAAAAAGAAGAAATTTTTATCCTTTGTGACTATATGCATGGACATGGCAAACATCATGCTAAATGAAATAAGCTAGTCTGAGACAAACAAATACCATATGATTTCATTCATATGTGGAACCTAATGAACAAACTTAATTAACAAGGAAATAGAGACAGACTCATAGATGGAGAGTAGTGTGATAGCTGTGATGGGACTCTAGGGGTTGGAGGGATTGAGCAAGAAGGAAAAAGGACTCGTGGACATGGACAACAGTGTGGTGATTGTAGGAGGCGGGTAGTAAGATATAAGAGCACCAAATTGTAGTGGGAAAAAAAGGTAAACAAAACAAAACAAAACCAAGGCCATGCAGGTACATGACAACTATGAGGTTTTAGAGTGGTTTCTGATAATGATAGCCATTGTTTTTAATTAAATGTTTAAAAATATTTATAAAGCTCCTAACTTATATATGCCCTTGTACTCAGTGCTGGGCATCTAAAAAGACTGAAGGAATAATACCTACCCTTAAGGATATTATACTCCATTTGCTGATACAGAAAGAAAATAAAAGATCTCTAAAATGTAATATCAGTGACAAGAGCAGGAGGGGATGGAGTGAGAAGGGCAAGTCTGGACCTGTATGGAAGGCTCCTTCAAGGACAGTGCTCAGCTGTGCTATGAGAAGGCAGGTGGGGAGCTGGACCTGCCCCTCAATCTTTCATTTTTGTTGTCTTTTCCTCACATTACTTCTACTTTTGTTATTTGAATTAAAAAATAGAGTATTGAATACATTTATTTTCCAAAAGGTAAAAGATATAAAGGTTTTACACTATTACCATTCAAAAAGTAAAATACATAGGTAAACATTTAACAAAATATGTACAAGATCTATATGAGGAAAACTACAAAGCTATGATGAATGAAATTAAAGGACTACATAAAATGAGAGATATTTTATGTTCCTGATCAAGAAGACTCAATATTGTCAAGATGTCATTTCTTTCCTCCATTATCTATAGATTCAATGAAATCTCAATGTAAATCCCAAAAAATTATTTTGTGGATATCAGCACATGGATTTTAAAGTTTAGTGAAGAAACAAAAGACCCAGAAAAGCCTATACAATACTGAAGGAGAGAGGAACACATTTGGAGCACTGCCACTATCCAACTCCCAGATTTAATATAAAACTACAGTAATCAACGCTGTATCAGTGCAAGAATATACAAATTGATTAATGGAACAGAATAGAGAATTCAGAAATAAACCCACATGAATATAGTCAACTGATCAAACAAGGAACAAAGACAATACAATAGGGGCAGTCTAACAAATTGTGCTGAAACAACTGGGTGTCCACATGCAAAAAAAATCAGTCTAGACATAGAGTTTACATACTTCAGCAAAATCAACTCAAAATAGACTACAGGCCTAAATAGAAAGTGGAAAACTATAAAACTCCAAGAATACAGCATAGGAGAAACTTTAGAATGTTTTAATCCCTGTTCATCAGGGATATTGATCCGTGTTTTCCTTTTCTTGTGGCATCCTTGTCTGGTTTTGGTATTATGGTAAAGCTGATCTCACAAAATGATTTTGGAAAAGTTTCATTCTCTTCGTTTTCTGGAAGATGTGAGAAAAATTGGTTTTAACTCTTGTTTAAATGTTTGGTAGAACTCACCAGGAAAGCAGTCTGGTCCTGGACTTTTGTTTCTTTGGAGGTTTTGATTACTTCTTTAAACTCCTACCTAGTTATCATTCTGTTCAGGTTATCTATTTAATCATGATTCAGTCCTGGAAGGTTGTATGTTTCCTGGAATTTATCAATTTCTTCTAGGCTGTCTAATTTGTTCGTGTAAAAATTTTCGTAGTAGTCTCTTAAAGTCCTTTGTATTTCTGTGGCATCAGTTGTAACATCTTTCTTTTCTAATTTTCTTTATTTGAGTCATCTCTCTTTCTTTCTTGATGAACCTAGGTAAAAATAGGTAATTTTATTTTATTTTTTCAAAGAACCAGCTCCTAGTTTTACTGATATTTTCCATTGTTTTAGCTTGTATTTTTGTGTTCTAATCTTTGTTATTTTTTCCACTTTATTCTATTTGGACTTCATTTTTTTTTGTTGTTCCTTGAGGTGTAAAGTTAGGTTGTTTATTTGAATTCTTTCTTGTTTCTCAGCTCTTAGTTCTCTCTCAAACCTCTGTGCTTTTCTAAGCAGCCTATTATATTTGAATAACTCCCAGTGGTTGAGGGTGGCTCAAGGCCTGTCAGTGTCTCATAGGAAAGGATCGCAGCACCTAGAGTCATGCTGTTGGAACTCAGACCCCCAGAAATCATTTTTGAAAGTATGCAAATATAAATGGTCCTATGGGACCACAAACATAGTCCTTATTGGCCATTAGACCCACATATCTGGACATGTCCTCTGTGTGGAAGTAGTGGAAATTGGGGTTTGAGATGTTCTATGGGAGATTCAGGTAATATGGTAGAAGGCAGAGGACAGAACCCAGATGGTGTCTACAGCAGACATTCCTTGAGAGCAACTTGTAGGTCACAAGATGTGTGCCAGACCTGAAGTTGGCACCTCAGACTGAAGCTCCATGACAAGCAAAGAAGTCTCCTTTACAGAAAGATTGGGGAGCATACCTTAGACCACTGTCTGCACAGTGGTCTGGTGGTGATAGCATGACAAGAACCATCTCTTCAATTCCTATAGTCCTGTGGGACATGGAAATGCAATCCCACCTGGCTACCAGACACAGGTAGTCAAGCAGTACCCCCTGAATGGTAGACACAAACATGAGGGCACACGACATAAGAACCAGGGTCCCAGAGGTATGTAAATCTCCCTTCAGGAGATACTGGTGTTCTGGACAAAGCAGAGGGAGAGCGAGAAGGTAGGGTCTGCCCTCTGAAGTCTCTGGAATGGATTACAGTCAGCCTCTAGATGGCTGTTTAATTAGAATCTCACCCCTTAGCCCACAGTCATGATGATTAATTAAAAGGCTTTCTTCACAGAAAGATAGAGCTCTTAATTTTGTTTCCTCTTGCTGTGCCCTGGGTATCATAGCTGTTTAAGAATTCTTTATGCATTAGTTGTAGTCCCGTGAGGCCCATGGGCATAAGCCCCACAGGCTTCTACAGCCGGGCAATGTGGTGTCCCCTGGTTGCAGCTGCAAAAATCTGGGTTCCAGACTGGGGTATGAGCTCCTTTCTGGGATTAGGAACACAAGCTCCCTTGACCTCTTAGCCAGGTGACTGATTGATCGAGTGGTTTCCCTAGATGACAGTCACAAAGATCAGGGCACCAGGGGAGTGCAAAATCTCCTTCCAGGACATTCTGTTGCTCCATTCTGGAGCACTGGCAAAGGAAGAGGCGGAGATGATGCCCATCAGTCTCCATTTCCAGAGCATGTTCCACAGGCTTCTAATTACATGTATTGAACTTGATGCCTACCACGAAGTTCTATGCTTTACTATAAGCAGATGAGCCTCCCTCACTTTTAAGTCTTGGCCCATAGGCTGCCTCTGAAGTGGCCCTGGGTCAGGTGGGTCTGGGCAAGCGGGCACTTTAAAGGCAGTTTTTCATATCACTGGGGTCTTCTCAGGGTTCTTTCAAATGTGCATTTTAAAGGTTGAGATGCCCAATGTAGAGTTAAAAGCCTCTGCTCCTCAGGGAGAGGTCAAGGTTAGAGTTCTCTTCAAATATTGGGGCACCACTCCAGAGTAGTTAGATGGCAAGATAGTGGCCCAGCCTATTCTACCAGCTTTGGTATGAATGTAGTCTTCTTGTTTGCCCAATGTGTAGTTGTCACTCAGCAATCTTTAGGTTTTTTTCTTTTCTTTTTTTCAGAGCAAATGTTCCATATGCAGTTGTGGACTCTGTGTCCAGGGAGGAGGTGAGTATAAGATCTTCCTGTGTCAACATTAGATGGTGTTACTACCTTCAGCAAACTCACTCCATTGCTTACTCATAAACGAATCTAACCCTGGTCCAGTGGCTCAGTTGGTTGGAGCATTGTTCTGGCATAGCACACCAAAATGTTGCAGGATTAATTCCCTGTTGGGGTTTTTATGGGAGGTGATTGATGTCTCTCAACATAGATGTTTCTCTCTGTCTCTGTCTCTCTCTATCTACTTCTCACATCTCTCTCTAAAATCAATAAATATATCTTCAAGTAAGGAATTAAAAAAATAAAAAATGAAAACAAATCTAAATTCCTAAGCAAGATTTGATGTTCAACTATCTTTTCTGCCTCCTTTCTGAGATAGCTCTTTATAACTCCATGCTCTGACTTTTGTGGTATAATCATCACTTTTTTATAGACTGAGTATTCTGAGCCTTTGCTTGAAAAACTTTCTTCCAAAAATCCACTTTTCTACAGGCCAAAAAAAAAAAGAAATCTTTAAGATATCATGCAAATGCCACCTTATCTGTGGAGATTTTCCTGAACACTTCAAGCAGAATTAAATGCCTTTTTCTCTGCCTTGTGTCTCTACTTACATGAATGTCATTTTCCTTGAGCATTGTGAATAGTCCTTCAAATGTTTGTTTTTCTAGGCAGATTCCGGGTTTTACTATTTATATTTCTCCCTGTGCTATCATAGGGTCAGATATATAATATATACGTATACACACACACACACAGTAGTCACATAGAAAATATCTGAATTGAAACAAAGTTATATTGTAACAGAGCAGACTGGGGTTCTTTCTGCCCCCTGCTGCCAAACACAAGCATAAAGCAGAGATTACTAGGGAAAGAAAAAAGTTTTTAACAGGATTCCCCATCCAGGGAGCTGGGGATATCTCTGCTCCAAGCCAACCTCTTCTGCAAAACATAGAAATTCCCTTGTTCCCAGAAAAACTAAAATCCAAACCCATGCCCAGACGTTCCCCATCATTCCTTATTTACCCTTTTGAAGCCCAAGGTGCTACATGAATGGGTCTCTGTCTCTCCAGCTCCAGGCTTGTGCTCTCTGTCTCTCTCTCTCTTTTCTGTGACCATTTGGGAGGCCAGCATTGCCATCACCTCCAGCAGTTTCTTACCCTCTCCTTGAGCCAAGGAGCACTGCCAGGCCACTGCAGCTGGTCATGTGAAGGGCTCTCCCCGTGGAGTCCCAGGCATCCAAAGCTGACTGCACCCCAGGGACTAAGGAACTTTCCTGACCCATGCATCTGTGTGCTGTTGTCAGGGCAAGAGAGTGGAAGTAGTCCAGGAACCTTGCTGTGTGGTACATAGATGCGACGTCCCATCGGCTCACCATGGGCGAGGTGCGTGTCCTCCATTTGGGCCTGCTCTAGACGTGTGGGCAGAGCAAGGCAAACACCACAGACAGTGTCTAGCATCTTGCAGGATCCTGTGAACACTTCTTGCCCCACCCCAACTGGCAGTGAGGGGTAAGGAAGTGAGCAAGCTCCTGCAAGCTCACTATTTAAACCCCGCCCCCAAATACTATGCCCTGTCAGAATGTACATATCCCAAGTAATGTCTGTCTTGAGTGCCCGCCCACACTGTGTCTTTACCCCTCCTCCAGCTGCTGTAATCTAGAAGGGGGAGTTTCCCAATCGCACAGAAGGGCACATGTGCCTCAGCCTGGGGTTGGGTGGTCAGCCCGCATAGCCTGCTCAGGCTCTGTGCAGGTGGTGTCAAGAGGTGCTCAGCTGCTGGGGCAATGGATGTGCTGGTTCACATAGTTCAGGTGGCTTTGTTTATTGTTGCCTCAGGGCATGGAAGCTCATCAAACCCAAGCTCCAGTTTCAATCCCAGGCTGCCTTCAAAGATTCCTGCAACCCTCTCCCTCTGTGGGGAGGTGCTGGCTCTCTGGAAGCTTCTGAGGTCCCCTCCTTTGCTCCCCAGCAATCTGTCCAGACCCATCCTGTTAAAATGTAACTATGGTTTCCTTGGGTCTTCTTTTTTGACTTGCTATAGGATTTGGCCTATGTTTGGTTAAGGCTCCTACACTCACAATAAATTAGTACTTGGAAAATCAAGTACTCAAGAGAGCTATGGCTGGCTGCGTTAATATCAGGTTCACCTTTTAGCTATGGGATTACTACTGTCCCTTTGTTGTTAATCATCTGCTACTCATTTTAAATTCCTAACCCACTGTGAGTCAGAGTTACTGTTCCTTCATGCTATTAAACTTTTTAATCTTGCCTGCCTAGAAATCTCACTGCTGTTGATTCTGACCACTAAGTCACGAGTATATCTTGTTTTTTTCCTTATCTGCCTAGATTTGAAACCCTCTCAGCATCTTAGTTCTTATAGACTTATACCTTCTCATTACTACATGCCTCTTCTAGTTGGAAAATGGAACTGGTCTCTTCAGAGTGACTGGAAAACAAAATACAAGGAAGGAGATGATAAATACATACATTCATTTCTTCAGAGTACTTTCAAAATGCACACTTCCAGATGCTATGAAATATGTGTAGGCCAACACACAGTTAACAGAAAACTTTTGAATATATTTAGAAGAGCATATTTTATAACAACTACAACTCGGGTATTTGTAGAATTTAAATTTTTTTCTATCTAATTTCAATATCATAATTTTTTTAGAAATAAAAGGGAGACAGATAAATAACTTTATGGACATCTACTCTCAGTTGGCATCTAGGCAGAAGGTTGGATGCATTCTTTCCCAATTCCCATGAACATACTTGAGGATAAATAAGAAAAATAAAAATCTTACCCCATGTACAAAATAATGTACTGTATATAAGATATTTCTCCTAATTATATGGATGATGGCAATTTTTGTCTTCTAGACATGTGCTTTACAGTTCAGAAATCATAATTTTAGTACAAAACAAACAGCAGGCAGTCAATTCTTTATGAGAGGATGTTTGTGTCAGAATGCTTTTCTTATTATCCCTAAACAAAAGTTACCTCTGTGATCCCTGCTTTTGTTGCTCTCCACGCTAACCTACTTTCTGTATTCAGCAGACAATCCAGAGGGAAAAAAAACTGAGAAATATGGGAAGCCAGAAGTAAGTCTCTGATTTGGAAGAGGAGTATTTCAACATGCAAAGCATAGCATGGGGAAGTGGAGACAAAGAAGAGAGAACCCTGGTAGCAATACATATGAGAATCGTATATTTTGGAGAACTCTTACTAGACAAGATGTGAGAGAAACAGCAGTGGACTTCAGAGAGATCCTCTAATCCCAACTAATGTATGCTTAAAAATTGCAGGCCTGTCAATAGATATTGGCCTAGAAATTGGGTATATATTCTTGTTATCCAGCTGCAGATCTAGAAAGCAGGTATGAGAAAAATGAAATCATTCTATCACTTAGCTGCATAAATTTCTCTCATTCACAAGAAAACATAAAAAATATTATCTTGAAGACTCAAATGAAGAGCAGACATCTGAAAATGACTTACGGAAAATTAAAAACATTGGAACCTGTTTAGCAATTTAGTACTTTCAATAGAAAGAGAAAAGAAATCTAATCAAATAGAAACAGAATGCTATTGAGAGATTATATAAATTAAGAAAACATATAAAGACAAAACTTTTGAAGAATTGAATGTAAATGGAAAAGTGCAATAAATTATTGTACATTGGTTACAGTATGAGCACAAATTATTCCATGGAAAAATTAACCACTAACATGGCAAACAATGTTAAAAAAAACTCTCAAAATACAGTTGCAAAAAAAAGATCTGAGTTTACATCCATTTTGGAAAACAGATTGGCAGTTTCTTCAAAGGTAAACATAGTTTTACCACAGAATTCAGCATTGGCACTCCTAGATAATTACCAAATTGAGTTTAAATTTTATGTTCACATGAAAACTGGCATGCAAATGTTTGTAGAAGTTTTATTCAAAATCACTAAAAATAAATACAACCATGATATAATTCAATACGTAATTCATAAACTATGTTGCTTCCATATAACAGAATATTATTTAATAAAAAAAATGAGTTATCAAGCCAAAAAAATGAGGGAACATTAAATGCACACTTAGTAAAAGAAGACAGTCTGAAAATACTTCATATTATATGATTTCAACTATAGGAAGTTCTGAAAACAACAACAGAAACAAAAACATAAAGACAATGAAAAAAAGGTTAATGGACGCCAAGGGTTTCAGGGATAAAATTGAGGATTGAATAAATTAACACAGAGCATTTCTAAGGCATATGATACTATATGATACTATAATGGTGGATATGTAACATTATACATTTTTCAAAACCCGTAGAACTTACAGAACAAAGAGAAAACCCTAAAGTCTAAAATGTAAAAAACAAAAATCATTCCTAGGAAGAAATTTAGACACTGACAAATAATCTAATCTAATCTAATCTAATCTAATAATCTAAATTTGTATTTACAAATATGCAAAATATCCTCACTGAATGAGATGGGAGTAATGCTATTGACCTAAGTAATTACTTTGGAAGTAATTAAAGGCAAAAGGAACTGCATATAAGACTGTATTGTAGTTGATATTTTTTTCTATGGGGGTATGAGCTAATAATTCTGACACTGACTAAGAAAATTAAGTAAATGGGTGACAGGTGGTGGGAGACAGTTTTATCACTATTGGACTGGGAGTTCATGGATAAATAATGGAGGGGGAAAGAATGAACCTGTTGGTAGTAGATTAGAGTTGGAGACAACAGTGTGAAAACATGTTTAGATTAACACAGATGGTTGCCTATATATACAGCCGACCCTTGTGCACGTAAAACTTAAAGGTGCTAACCCCCAGTCAAAAATCTGCATATAACTTTGACTTCCTAAAAACTTAATAGCTTACTATCGACTGGAAATCTTAACAATAACATAAATCATTGATTAACACAAATTTTTATGTGTATTGTATACTGTATTCTTTTTTTAAATTGTTGTTCAAGTGCAGTTGTCTCCATTTTCATCCCACCTCTGCCTCCCACCCCAGCCATCTCCACCTTCCACCCTTGAACCTATTCCCTTTGGTTTTGTCCACCTGTCCTTTATACATGTTCCTTGATGGACCTCCCTCTATTTTCCCCGATTATCCCTCTCTCCCCTCCCCTCTGGTTACTGTCAGTTTGTTCTTTATTTCCATGTTTCTGATTATATTTTGCTAGCTTGTTTGTTTTGTTGATTATGTTCAACTTATAGGTGAGATCATATGATATTTTTCTTTCACTACTTGACTTACTTCACTTAGCATGATGCTCTCCAGAGCATCATACCAGCCAGGGCCCATTTTTAATTTTTTGAGGAAACTCCATAATATTTTCCAGAGTGGCTTCACCACTGGGTATTCCCACCAAAAGTACACTAAGGTTCCCTTTTCCCCTCAATCTTCACCAGAACTTGTATGTTGATTTATTGATGGTAGCTATTCTGACGGGTGTGATATGATATGTCATTGTGGTTTTAATTTGAATATCTCTGATCATTACAGACATTGAGCATTTTTTCATGTTTATTGGCCATGTGTAAATCTTCTTTGGAGAAGTGTCTATTCAGGTCCTTTGCCCATTTTTAAATTGGTTGTTTGTCTTCCTGGTGTTGAGATTTATATGTCCTTTATATATTTTGGAAATTAAACCCTTGTCAGATATATCATTGGCAAATATATTACCCATACAGTGGGTTCCCTAATCATTTTGTTGATGGTTTCTTTACCCAGACAAAGCTTTTTAATTTGATGTAGTCTCATTTGTTTATTTTTCCTTTGTTTCCCTTGCTCTAAGAGATATATCAGCTAAAATGTTGCTATACAAGTATCTGAAACTTTACTGCCCATGTTTCCTTCTAGGATTTTTATAGTAAAGACAATGAAATGAGTAGATATTGGTCAAAGTGTACAAACTTCCAGTTATAGGGTGAAAAAATGCTGGAGGTCTAATATTCAACATGGGTGACTGAATATTGTATTAGATATTAGAAAGTTGCTAAGAAAGTAAATACTAAATGTTTTTACCACACACAAAAATATAATTATGTGAGGTGATAGATGTGTTGACTAACTTTATTGTGGTAATCATTTCACAATATATACATATATTGAATCATCATGTCATACACCATAAACATACAAGGTTATATATCAATTATGTCTCAATAAAGCTTGAAAAAATTAAAAAAAAATGTACCCACACACATTCACACATACATGGAAATAAAAGACTGAATGAAAATGTAGCAACATATAAGAGTTTCATCTGAGTTAAAATATTTTCAGGGTTTTTTTGTCTTTTTTATATGTGTATTTGCTAAGATTTCAAAATAAGCATATATTCTCTTTTATTAAAATTTAAATTTTATTTTTGAAAAACAAAACACCTTGGAATTATAAGGTAAAAAATAGGGATAATTCAAGAATTTATACTTAGGCAAGGTAATCTTTTATCTGTGAAAGAAATAAAAACTCTTCTCATTTATATATACATGTATATATATATTCATGCATCATTCATGCACGAATATATCACTCATATATGAGTCTGAGTGATGAATGAATCACTCAGATATTCATGCATCACTCTTGAAAAATTGGTTGGACACCTACCCTTACCAAGAGTGAGATGAGTAAAAATCAATAACTGACAGGGAAATTGCGTTATGAAAGGATAGCAATGCTTTCTTCTCTGCTTCTTGGAATATATTTTTAGAAAATAGTCTCTAATTTATTTTTTATTCATATTAGAGTACCTCATTAGGAGTTATCATTAAAGTGTCAAGTAAGCCTTTATAATGACCATAAACAATGGCATTATGACAATGACCCACATTTTTGATGAATAGAAGGATTCCTTGATGACATGAAAAGTATATTAAATAAAATGTCAAATTAACAAAAGGAGTGCAAAATTATGAACAGAAATTCAGATCTCAACCATATTTATTTTTAAATTCTTAAAAAATCAGCTAGATGGAAATATACCAAAAATCACAGGGATGATCATTTTAAGATAGTGGAATAGAGGGTGATTTATAAGTTAGGAATTGGGCTAAACTTCTGTAACAAATAAGGCAAAAATATAGTTGTTTGCTCTGGCTAGCATAGTTCAGTGGATTGAGTGTGGGCCTGTGAACCAAAGGCTTGCTGGTTCAATTCTCAGTCAGGGAACATGCCTGGGTTGTGGGGTCAGGTCCCCAGTAGGAGTCCTGTGAGAGGCAATCACACATTGATGTTTCTCTCCCTCTCTTTCTCCTTCCCTTCCCTTCTCTCTAAAAATAAACAAAAATCTTTAAAAATATATACTTGTTCAATCAAAACAGAAGGATGTTTATTTCTCATATAATAGTCTGGAGGCAGTAAGTGGTTAAGACCTGAGAGGAGGCTTTTCTCTCAGAGCTCCTCCAGGGACCCTTATTTTCTCTACCATATACTAGCTCATGCTCCTTGTCCAGTTTTTCCGCTGTGGTTTATATAGCCCATGGGAAGTGTGAAGAGTGGATGGGTTAGCAGTTTTCTTATGAAAATGTGATGTGAAATTTCTACATATCACTTTTCATTGGACACCCTCATCTAGCCACAAGAGATCCCAAGGAAGGTTATCTGAAGCCTGGCTTTAGTGGACCCTTCTCAAATGGCAGGGTGGGATCTAGGACTAAAAGTAGGACAGAGAACGAACACAGCAGGGTCACATAGACATTACTATTGCCACAGGACTTCTCTTTTCTTCTTAATAGTTTCCTATTATTTTTATTTAGGAAATAGGTAATTATTCCATTTATGATTTTTACAGGCACACACAAACCAGAAGAAAAATTTTTTGCTGGGTTTTCTCTGTAATACCTCTTTTAAAACAAAATAACCTATTTTGCGTACCTGCATTCTTTATAGATTTTTCATTCTTTTAGTCAGATTTCTGATTTGAATGCCAAAGAAAGAACAATGAAATTAATTAACAAACAACTTAGTCTCCAAGTAATTTCTCTGGAGCTTCCTAATAGAGCAGATTGTTGTTTTTATCCTGTTTATTATATTTTTAGAGCAGATATGCCTTCCTGAATGCAGTTGTTAGTTTTAGTAGTAAATTGAGAATATACTCATTTAGTTAAGCTTAGTTTAGCTCCAGGAGGAATTAGCTACAATGCTCTAGGCAGTGGTGAGTAGTTGTCCTGGGTTAGAAACTCCCACAGATAACCCAGATTTGCTAAACAATTGTTTTCTTTGGATCCTGATCATATGCTTTCTAATTAGATGAATAGCAACACTTCCTGCTGTGGATTAAAAAGAAATATCCAGAGGTTCTCCAAAGAGTGTAACAGCTTCAGACCTATTTTTGCAATTACAAGCTTTGGTTTACAGATCAAAATGTATGTTCATTTAAAAAATTTTGAATCATCAGTGAGTTTTAAAACGGGTGGGTGGGCTGGAATGGGAATAAAGGATAGAAACTGTACTTAATAAACTAAAATAGAAAACTAAAAAAAGGGGAAAAATGAAATATTATTAATTACATGAGGCATAAATGTTAAAGTGTTGAAAATATTAAAAGTGAGCAATTTTTCTAAAAATTTTTAAATTGAATTTCTCAATGAACTAATGACAATAAAAATGTAGCTGTCACTTAGATGTCTATTTTAACAGGCACAGGCATGTAATGCCATGACACAAGAAGCACAAAAAGAGTTATGGAATATGAGAACCATTGAATGGAAACAATTGGACAGGAATGGAATGATTTTATAATGAGTAGAAAGTATTTTTGTAAGGACAAGATAATTGTTCTGTCACTCTAGATCCTATGAATTTAATAGTCTACTTGGATATTTTTGTTGCTATATTTCCCCTATTATTATGGTAGCAACTTTTAAATAAACAGAACTGTTTAATAATTTTAATGTTAGAGGTCAATATTAGCAATCACTTATCAGATAAAATATTACTCCAAGTTTTAAAGCAGTGAATAATATAGATAATAATAATGGCTAGCAGTTATCATAGTAAGGTCAGATACATTAGAAATACATTACCTATGTTAGTTCATTTAATACAACAGTTCTCTGGGATAGTTTTATATCCACATTTTATAGATGAAAAATATCATTAAATTTTTTAACATTTTTTGCTGGATTCCTAAGTGTTTTAAAATGTTCAACAAGAGTGTGTATATGTGTGTGTGTGCCTGCTATAAAAGATAACAGAAAATTGTCAAAGGAACATGCCCAAGAAGTCAATTATAGCCACAAAGTTGTGGCTGCATACTAGTTGAAGAGCCTTTTGACAGAGCAGGTAGATGGTATTGCTCTTAACAACAAGCCAAGAATGAGCTTTGCTAAAAAATTGAAGATGATGGTTTTTAGGAAACCATCTAGTAATACTAATGAAGGAGAAAGGCATTCCAGTAATAGTAATGAAGGAGAAAGTAAAGAAGAGGAAAAGGCAGGATAAATAATAACTTACAATTATTGTGTGTCTATTGCAGGGTAGATGGTGTACTTACATTTCAGTGATCCTCTCCAGGTACAGATGAGGAAATGAGACACTGAATACTGCTGAGGTCATTTCCAGAAAGAGCAGAGCAAGGATCCAACCCAGGCATCCTGACCTCAGCAAGAATATTTCTGAGCACATAAATGTGCCAGTATATGGGTCCATGTTGACAAGCAAGGGCAAGCTCAGCACGTAACTCTCCATGAGGTCTTCCTTTGTATCAATGTGCCATGATGATTCCCTTGTTGGGAATTCCCCTGCCTCATTTCAGAAGCTGTAATTCCCTGTGGCTAAGGCTGAGTATAAAGATCTTGGGACCATAAACCACTTAGGAGACAAAGCTTATCTTCTTTCTAGGGGCACCACCGCTGCCCCCTTTCTCTTTACACTGCTTGACCCCGGGCAGATGACTGGTTAGATGGGTAAGATTTCTCAAAGAAGGGACAACCTAAGATGGGCATGGTCATGTAGGGGCCTTCAGGGAAGGACTTGGGGGGCTATAGAAAAAAGGGGTGATGGACCCTCACCTCTGGGCTTTGACATAGCCTGAGTTTTTCTGTCTGCCTGAAGTCTCCTAATCTCTTGGCTGCCTTACTTCCCCCACCTGACTTAAGTCTGAAACAATGGCTTAGGCCTGAAACAATGCTGGAGGTGGGTGTAGCCCTATTCTGGAAAGGGCAAGTTCCCTGGGGTGATCAGGCCTAAGAAAGAATGCATAAAATCCTATGAAACCTACTTTGCCAATACCCTCAATTTAAATGATAAGGGCCCAAGCTTGAAGTGAGTTTGTTCTGCAAAGTTTTGTGGCCCTTTAACTATCTGACCCTGACTCAGAATAAGCCCTCAGAGTTCTTTGAATGTTATCTATTGTTTAATCATTTCTGCCTGACGATGATTGATGAGCTTCACATATACACCTTATATTCCTACGCAAATTAAATCCAATAAAAGCTTGTCAAGGCAAGGGTCGAGGCATTCTTCCCTTGAGAGAGTGGCCATGCCATCCCTTTTCCTCCACAGGACTTCGGCAGTCCATGTGAATTTGTCTCATCTCATCCACAGCACTGCAGGACACTGCAGGCTGTTGTCCACATCATTCCCTCATTTTGGAAATCTACAGGACTATAAAATATAGGCAGATCCTTGTTTTCTCTGCTTCCATATCTTTTCTGATTGTTTCATGCATGCATAATTTGTCTTTTCAGCTATAGCAAGTGGATCTGTAAAACAAAAATTTTGTTTTCTTCCAGTTTCTACTGTGTAGCCTTGCTCAGTGCAAGCTTCATATAAGCCCTTTTAGAAAGCTTAGTGAATTGAATTAAAATGGAAATAGTTACATGTAGGTTGACACAGGTGAAGTTATAGATTATTTCTCTGTTCCACTTTACTGATTGTTTGGACAAGTCCTATAAACTCCTTTCTTCAGGCCTTGCTCATGGTGATCCCTTGATCTGAAATATCTTTTCCTCCTGTCAATGTTTCACAACATCCAGTCTATATGCCCCTACTGTCCAGGCAGTTTTCTCTGATTCTCACAGGTGAACTGATCTCTCTCTCTCTAGTGTTCTTTCAACTTATAAATATACTACTTACCTCAGGCTCCTTTTAGATTTTGCCTCCTCCTCTTTAAAGCCAATGTCCACTTATTACTTCCATAGGTCTGTCATAGCTCCTGGTTTCCTGCCTTGCACACCCACCCACCTTAGGGTTTTTACTTATACTCCTCTCTGCCTAGAAACACTTCAAATATCTGCACATTTTGCTCACTCACTTTATTCTAGACTTTCATTAGAGAGTTTTTCATTTCTGGGTTCTGCAGAAGCCAACACTGGCACAAGAATTAGAGGGCAGCTGGTCTAATTAGATCCCAGAAAGCCCATGCAGGAGAGTTTAGAAGCAAAGGAAAATAAGTATGAGCATGTTGTCAAGCAAGTGGGCAGTACATGCTCCAGGCACAGCTCAGAGTATGCCTGTCCTGTGTGTGAGCAAGCTGGATTATTTATTCACCACCTCCCTAGTAGGGCAATCAACTCTCTCTATCTATATCTAAGATCTATCTATCTATCATCTATCATCTATCATCTATCATCTACCTATCATGTGTACATGTATATGTGTTCAGTGGTCATGGAAATATAGGATGGTAATGAAAAGTAATGAAGTAATATCATTATTCTTTTTTTTTTTTTACAGATTTTACTTATTTATTTTCAGTCAGAGGGGAAGGGAGGGGGAAATAAAGGGGGAAAAACATCAGTGTGTGGTTGCCTCTTATGCAACCACAACCAAGGGGACTTGGACCACAACCAAGGCATGTGCCCTGACTGGGAATTAAACTAGCAACCCTTTGGTTCACAGGCCGGTGCTCAGTTTACTGGGCCACACCAGCCAGGCCTCATTTCACTTTTCCCTTTTGTGATTTGGGCACTCATTTTCCAATGACTCTTCTCCTTGCAACAGGCACATTCACTGATGCCTATTGAGTCCTCTCTGTAGGGCCCTTCTTGCACTAGGCACAGTGGTGGTCACCTAATGAGTCTCCCTTCTGTACTTTAGGGTCTTGCCTGTTCTTTTGGCCTCCCCAAACTGTTTCTAAAAACACCAAGGCCCATTTTGCTTTCCATGTTTCCCAGGCATTGTAAACTTTAAATGCTATGTCCACCAGCTAGGAGGGACTTGTTCCCAGTACCCCATCTACATGCTAGAGTTTCTTTCTGATATCTGGGGCACCCGGCCCAAGAAAAGTCATGTTTATCACTCTCACTTTTTCTGATGCCTCTGAGTCAGTATCAGTGTACTTCCTATAAATCTGATAGATCCTCTCTAAAAATTCAGAAGGATCCTCCTCCAACCTCTACTGAAGAGTCTGTATCAAATTCAAGCTCCTCTGCTTGGGTACTCTTTTTCTAAGCCCTTCCAATAGGCACCTTCTATAATGTTTCAAAGAGGCAAGGCCTCCACTATTATTTGGGTCCCTGTCTGGCTGCACCTGAGGAATTGCCCAAGCTAGATCCAGGGTCCCCTGGCGATCTTCTTTGTGAAGACATTGGGCCTCTTGGTTAGACCTACTTAGAACCAGCTCTCTACCATCTGCTGTTAGCAAAATCCTTAGGAGAGCCCAGTTTGGTTCAACCCTTGGATGACACAGTGAACTCACTTTTCCTAATGTAGTCAGCTTCTTTATTATTTCCTTTCACCTTACCTTAGGGTTATTTACCTATTCTTTTACAAATTCTCAAAACAAAGGCTTAGTTCATTGCTTCTCAAATTCTGTCTTTTTTCCCTAAAATGGGCATTCAAGAGAGTACCTATGTTCTCCTAACCATGTTTTTTAATTTTTGAGTCTCACCAGTCACTTGCAAATGTTCACACAGGTGGGCCTATATCCTTGCAGGATGTGACATGTCCTCTTCAGGACTAGTCGAGGCCAAAACAGACATGCTCAGTGTCACTTTGTTAATCCTATCTCTGGCCGCTGCTTATGAACAATGGGACTGGTGCCCAGTTCTTCCTGACACATTGACTCTGTCATGTCAGTGCACACCCATAGGAACCAGGTCCCTGGAATAGCAGCAGTAGCCACTACCACTGCAGTTTGCCACAGACCTGGCAGGCTGTGCATTGCACAACCCCAAGGAGTGACAGGCACCTCACGGCTTTCAGAAAGTCATACATTCACCGCAAAAAAATTTCAGCTCATTGGGAATAAAATGCCCAGAAGAAATGGTATCCCTTTTGATTTTTCCTGGTATCACCAGATGGACCATCTGCAGGGCTGCTTGTTCTGGTTGTACAGGAAAAACTCTGAAGGCTCACCCTTAACCACTGGCTCTTGATCTTCAGCCAGCAGCCATCACTCATCTATAAGCCAAAAGAGAGAGACCTTCCAATCTGAATCTTACTCTCCATGCTCATGGTTACAACTCTGCCTCTGCTATAAACAGCATTGTCCCCAACTCCTACAATTCTCACACTTGACATATGCATTTACCACATACACATGCACATTACAGTGATGCAGCTGCCCCTCTGTATTGCATGTAGATAATGCACATCCATACCAACTTTGCTTGGTGATTCCACCCTGAAGTGTCTCACAAGAGTTTCACTTACCTTAATCCTCCTGTTCAAAAATGTGTAGGGTACACCTTCCTTGCTGCTGTGTTCTTACCTCTACTTCCAGACACTCCTAGACAACCACAACCATTCCTGTTTCTAAAACACAGATATAGTCTGGGTTACAGAGAACAGTCCAAGCCACAGGATTCTGAGACAAAGTAGTGGCCATTTTCCCGCTTCTTCAAAATTATTTACTCCTATTTTGTTGGTATGACTCCTATTCTTTTAGAAACCACTCAGTATGAGTGTAAGATTTTGGGAAGTGTGTGAAATGGACTTACATCCATACGTGATGAAAAAGCAGATTTTCAGGTTTATTTTCCAGAAAACAACAGAAAAAGTAAGAAAAAGGCCTCATATACTGTTGTAAAGTTTAACAGAAATAGAAACAAAGTAATGAACATGTTCCTTATGAAGACACTGTCTTGACAAAGATGGATATTTTATGTTCAGGGCGTTTTCTGAGACATGAGTTGCTTGAGGTCACTAAAATCCACTGACTTGTTGGGCTGTATCAGTTATGCCTGGACCCTTTTAGATTCAGACTGCAGGTTCTACTAAAAGCTATACACACAACAGAGAGTAGAACAACATAAAAATTAATACCCATGGCTAATCCATTGGGGTCCTTAACAGAAAGAGATGTTTTATCTTCCCATTATTGTCAGTCACAGGTTGAAGAAGATTGCATTATATGGACACATTTCTTATGTGTTCTATTTACCTATGCATTTCTATGTCAACAATCAGTGTTGCACCCAGATCCTCATTAATCCTTTCCACATCCCTATTTGGTAGGCAAATAACAACTAACATAATATCCATTCAGTGGAAAGTGAAGCTTCACCATCATATGTCAGTATTTCTGGAAAGGAAGAAATATTTAAAATCATTATAAGCAGACATAGCATTGCATTAACAGTTTGAATTGAAGACTTTTTTGTTTTCATTTTGTGTGTGTTTCTGCCTATCTTTTTTAGGGCTCACCTTATGCCTCAACACCTCCACATCTTTCTTTCAGAAGCCTCTTCCATTTCAAACAAAGTAAAGAGGCATTACCCTTGATGTTCCATGTTTGTCAGTAAGTGCTGCTCTGCCTCCTGCTTGCTTCTGGTAAGAAAACCCACTGCTGTGTTCAGGATACACTTTCTAGTCCTGACTAGGCTGTTCAGAGAAACAATTTGTTTGCCAGCATGTGCCTTTTCTTTCAACAATTTTAAAACATTTTATGTACTTATTTTTTAATCCCTACCTAATTCCAAGGCTTAGCATCCAGTCAATTTAGATTGGTATCATGAAAGTGCTTTGCAGTGCCCTGTCTGGAACTGTGCACAGCCAGGTGAGTAAAGGTAGGCAGTCTGTTTGCTTTCCCCAGGGTGAGGGATAGACAGTCTTTGAATGGTTAAGACATTAGTGGCTACCCAAGAACACCAAATTATTTTAAATAAAGGGATAACTTTGAAAGAATAAGTAATTTTGGAGACCATTACTCACTTGTTAGCTATACCAGTCTGCCCAGAAAGTATCCAGCCATGTATTATGAAAAAGACATTTATTGAAGAACATGCAAGATACAAGAAACTTTGTACATAGGATAATGATACCTCAGTCCCCTACAAAATAGGCACCTTTGGACCTCATACGGTTCTTCCAAATCACCGTCAGGTGCTCCATCATATTTTCCTGAACCTTACTGATGGTTTAAAATCTCTTCCCTTTCAAAGGTGATTTTAGCTTTGGAAAATGCCAGAAGTCAAACGGCACCAAATCTGGGCTGTAGGGTGGATGAGTCACCTGGGTGATTTGATATTTTGCCAAAAAACTCTGTATGACAAATGATGCATGAGCAGGCACTTTGTTGTAATGAAGCTGCCAGTCCCGAGTTAGTTGCCTGTAACTGTGGTCTTCTAAATCATCCAAGTAATTTCCACAGAGCTTCACTCAAAATTCAATGCAGATTCATTATTCTACTTGCTCAGTCATTTTGAATTCAATGTCCACTCAGTACACATGCTCATTCAACAGCATCTACTACCTCCACTGACTAGTACAGCAAAGTCATCATTGTTCACACATGTGAACGCATTCCAGTCCACTCAGCTTGGCTGTCAGGTTACATCAATGTTGCACCAACCATTCTCATTATATTAACAATGGTTGGACTCTTTCCAGATAGACCTCATATGCATTAGTTATAACTGCTACTCAATATATTTATTGAAATACTGAGTTAATGTCAATATTGTTTCAAATATTAAATCAGCCAAAGAATATATGTTCATAAAAGAAGGAGACTTTTTAAAAAAAAAATCAGTATTCCAGGAACTCATCCATTCACTTTCAGCAAACAGTATTCTTAAACAATTGGAGATGATGAAATGTGATTGCATACAGAATAAGATTTTCCTACAATTCATAAAAATATAAACAATTGCATTTCATCTTTCTTACCCAGTCAACTGTTTTATGTTGCCAGCATTAATAATGATAAAAATAATAACAGACTAACTCAAATGATTAAAATGCTTTTTAGTAAATATAAATATGTCCCCAGCTTAGAACCTTAGAAAGAATTTCAATCAAATTAGAAAATTATTGTCATACCTTCAAGTGACTAAAAAAAATCACTCATAAAGGTACCAGATGTAAAGTCTTCAGCATTTAAAGAAAAAAAAAAAGACTAATTTTCTTCTGTATCAGAGTTTCAATGTTTCTTTGTGGAATCCCTCATCTTTTAGTCAAATCACACTAGGGAAAAAACAAGCAAATATAAATAATGATTGTAATAAAAACTGAAAAATGATATTGAACTTCAAATCTTTTAAGTCCTCCCTGGGTCCTCAGCAAGGCTCAGTTCCTGGGGTTGTTATATTTTGATATCCAGCCTCAAGTTTATCTTGTCTTGCTATTTGGTGCTTAGTCATACCTGGTGCTTCTACCCTCTGCTTGTCTCCTGGAAATGCTGCTGGCTGCCTGTGACTGTGGGCTTGTCATCCTACAGAGGCTGAGATTGTTCTGAGAAAAGCAGGAGAGAGCTTCTTCCCACCAGAAATTTCTTTCCAAACAAGGAACTCAGTCTTGGCATCTTATTGTATTAGCTTCAGGCATTAGAAGCAAAAACCTCTCTAGGGCTAAGAAGGACAAGGAGAGGTTTTAATCTTGGAGTTCCCTTGACCCATGGTTAATCGATGTCTCAAGATAGAGCTTCAGTCTCCATTAATTCAGGATAGGGAGCTGGATGCTACAGGGCCCTTCCCCCAGAGGTTATGGTATTTGAGGATTTTCATCCCAGCATTGTAAGTCTCCATTGTAAATCTCATATCTCTTCCATTGTTTGGAAAAAAAAAATAATGACTTTACTTAGAGCCTTGGTGATTTTGTGGACTGATTTGTGCCCCCCCACCACCCATTTATAGGATGAAGTTCCAATCCCAATACACCAGAACATGATCTTATTTGGAGATAGGATCTTTACAGATACAACAAAGTTACAGTGAGGTATTAGAGTAGGCCCTAATCCAATATGACCAGTGTGCTTACAAGAAGAGGAAGTTTAAACACACTCATAGAGAGGATAGAAAGTGTGAAGACACAGGGAGGAGGTTATCTACACGTAAAGGAGAGAGGCCTGGAACAGATTCTCCCTCACAACCCTTAGGAGGAACAAAATATTGTAGCCTCCAGAGCTATGACACACAGATGTCTATTGTTTAGACCACCCAGTCAGTGGTACTTTGTTATGGCAACCCAAGAGGACTAATAAAGTGCTCAATTAGGCCATACTAATTAGAATTCCAATTCCTTTATGATCTTTATTTTAAAAATATAGTTGGATCTGTGATAGCTTAGCTACATACTTGTTAATTAATACAGACTGGTGGGTAAGATGACCCTATTATTATTGTACACATATTCTGAGTGATCAGGGGTGCTGTCATAATGACAGAATAAACAGATGATTGGTCATTCTGTATAGGGATCTCACGAAAATAAAACAAAAGACTCAGTGTTCTAAATGTTCTCTTTCTCCTTTCTCCACTCACTGAAGAATCCAGGTCATTTGTCATTTGCTTATGAAGTTTTTCACAATTAGATATTGCTATTTGCATCCCTGTGATGTTGTTTTACATATCCCTTCCCTTCACTTCTTTTAGACTGCTAATTAAATTCCAGAGGCTTTATCAGATTCATGTTCAATTGTTTTTGAAAGAAAACCTCATTGGTGGTGCTGTGTAACTCCCATTGCCTGCCATCAGGGAGCAGATAGAGTCCAATTTTCTCTTCTTCAGTGATATTAAGGTTGGATGAAGGATCCATGTATTAATGGCTCGATCCAACCCCTATAGAATTCCCATCAGCCTTTTATGTAGTGGTGTTGTTAGTTGCTGATGACTATGGTTTAGAGCTTTTTTTCCCCCTTAGATTTGCAAAATGACATTGTTCTGTACCTCCTTCTGTATGTATCAGTTGGAATTCTAAACAGAAGAAATTTCTTTATGACATATTTTGTTATTATGCTGCACAGTATATAAGAAAGGTATAAGAAATTCTTGATTCTTTGTCTGTATTTGCCAATTTTCAGAATATAGTAATGGCCTAATGACCTCCAGAGTTAACTAGAGTTTGGGTTTCTTTACTTTCATTAGCATCTCATGAATTTTAACATACTTGATGTGCTTCAATTCATCATAGTCACTGGTCTTAATGATCCAATTGTCCTAGTGTGGGGCCTGTTGGAATGCTTTCAAATTGCCTCATGTGCACTTGTAACCCCAGAATTCTTTACTGGCATCTGTTTTTAGTTATAAACTATTTTAAAAATAACTTGTACCTTTTCTGCCCCAGGCCCAGGATAAGTCATTTGTCATGGAGCCTTGGTTCTTTTATTGGGAAATACTATTTAGAGACTACAACCTAAAAACTAGACAAGGTCATTGTAACAGAATTAATCATTGCTTCTGGGCCTTTCCAGTAGAGAAATGAAATGTGTATTTTTAACATTATATCATTTTATGTATCATTTTTTATTTTATACAGAGAATGTTGGCTTTAAATATCATTTACATAATTATTTTTATCCTATTATATATTATATTTTAAAGTCAATATAATTTTATTCTTAAGAATTTAATTACTGATTACATCTAATATGTTATTGTCAGTTTTTTCTATCTTTAGACCTCTCTAGGTGATTTTACTAGATATTTTCATATTTCTCCTTGGTTGTTGAATTAATCTGCATTTCCACTACAAAATATGAGAATGCTGTGTACCCAAAGCTTTCCCTCAGAGTATGACATGAGTCATATTTAGATTTTAATCTAATTGGGGAGAAATTATATCTCAATGTAGTTTTTATAAATGTTTTCATTGTAAACTTATATATTTTATTTTATTCATTTGAAACATTATTCTGAAATAGGTCCATAGGTTAGGCCCTTCTCTAAAGGTGGCTTGTTAATAATTAAGACATGTTAACAGCAAGCTATGAAGGAAATGATTGTGAGCAAGTCTCCTCCATGGCAAGAAGTCAGTGTTAAATTTCTCTTAATTAATTTATTAAATTAATTTATCTTATAATGAGCTAGATTGAACAACTTTCAATTTTGAAAGGCCATTTCCATTTCTTCTTTATATGTGAATTGTCTATTCTTTTTTCTCACCCTTTTTTAAAATACGTTTTTTTCTTTTCCTTTTATAGTTTTCTGATGTACTTTTGAAAACTTCCCTAAGACTAGCAATACTTTGTGATATTGCTTACAAATAGATTTTTCTATGTTTCACTTAATTATATTGTTTATTTTGTTTTATTCCCAGATAAAAGTGTTTTGGTGTTGATAGGTCCCCGCCCCTTTTTGGGCTGTAAAATTTTCCCTCTTTCCTCTTATTACTTCTGATTTGTTAGTGTAGATAGGAAACATTTCCCATTCCCAAATTTCTAAAAGATTCACTCATGTTTCTTCTAGTACTTTTATGGTATTATTTGTTTGCTCATTAGTTTTTCATTTAATTATTTGAAAATTTGATCACTTATTTCTGTGTGTGGGAGGAATGGATCCAATTTTATTTTTTTCCACATAGTTATTCCTATTCAAAAATTTCTTATTTGGAAGTCCATCTTTTATATTTTTACTGATTTAAGATGAAGAGTTTTCATATTGTATCATATTACAGAAATTTCCTTGTGCAGTATGATTTTTTATTTTGTTCCCTGGATCTTTCTGTTTATTTATGTGATATCAGCACTTTTAATTACAGTGTTTTTATATTATTTTATGTCTGGTAGTATTAGCCTTCATACTCAATGTTTCCTGGCTACCCTTGCCTGCTTGTTACTTCAAATGAACTTTATGATTAACATCTAACTTCAGAATAAAAAAATCTTATAGTATTTTTCCTGAGCTTATATAAATTTATAAATTAACTTACTGTTTTTTCCTCTATCTCTGTCTTCCCCTTTTCTTTAATGACTTTATAATTTTTGCAATAAAATTAGCACACATTCAATATAAAAGAATTCAATTAATGAAGAATATGTTAAACAAAAGTCAAAATAAGGAATCACTCAATTCCCAGATAGAATATTTTTATTAAAATGGAACATTTTTATTTATGTCATATGTTAAAATTTAAAAATCACATTAGTATTTTTTTAATTGTCTTGGAGGGGAAAGTAAATTGACATGGAACTGATAGAAATATTTCTTGATCAGTCAAAATGTTAATTTTTAAAAGTCATTTTTAAGATTAGAGAAAATCTTAGAAATAATATATATGTGTTAGAGTCATTTTGTAAAATATATTATCACTTGTATATTTGCTACTAATGATGAAAAAATGAGCACCTTCCTATTTCTTCCTTACTCCTCTTCTTCTGCTTCATTTCTTTTTTCTTTTAATTAGATATATTATGTTTTTTAATATGTCAATGTTCATAATATTTTTATGTGTTTTATAAATACATTACCTGCCATTGTTTAATTTTAATTCAATATTCCAATCTCTCTGTCTAGTTATTTTAGTATACCTTTTCCACTTTTGAGTTCTTTATTTTGATTCATCCTCTAAATGGACTTCATTAAATGGCAGTTTTGTCAAAAATACTCAGGGACTCTATTGATTGAGGATTTCATATTGGAGGGTATCTAATGTTTTCCTTTAAACTTAGACACCTTGATTACTTATGAAAGTGTGTAAAGTTAATAAAAGGGAGGCTATACTGCACAAACAAACCCACCCCAAAATCTTATTGGCTTAGCACAGCAAAGCTTTCTTCTCAGCATGGTTACTTGGAAGGCCAAGACTACAGAGTATCCGCACCAAGTGCCTGTTTCACTAGGTTCACCAGGACAGGGAAACAGAGAAAGTGAAGACTTGACAATCACTCAACTTCCTGGACTCTAGAGTGACTCATGTTTCTTTTTCTCTTGTCATTGCACTTCCAGAACTTGTTGCTCTAACCTAACTGTAGAGGGGCTAGGATGTTTTAAGTGGCTACAGTGATGAGTCAATGTAAGCATTGTTCTTCACTCATAAACGATATAGGAAATCTGACAACTGTCTTGTTTTCCCATGTACTTTATTTAATTTTATTTCCTAAATGTCTAAAAAGTCTTTCTTTTATTCTTAAAATTCAGATCTTAATATGAATAAATATTAAGTAGTTTTACAATTTACCCCATAGAATAGAGACTTTTAAAAATCCAACTCAAATTTTTTTCCTGTATTTCAACACATTTTTATTGTTACACATTTGAAATTTTCTCCATTTAATGTTTTTTTCTTCACACAAATTATCCTTTTACATATCGTCTTTTTTTTCATTTCCTTTGATCTTTTTTCTTTTGAAATCATCACAATTATCTTTCTTCTCTTCCATTAGATAGAATTTTAGATTAGAATTAGAATTTACCCAGGCCCCGGAGGTAGGAGAAGTGGGCGCCCCTTGGGACCCAGAAACTGCGCACCCGTGAACCCGAGAAAGCCCAGGTGCTCCCCGGGACCTGTGAGGCCCAGGCCCTGGAGGTAGGAGAAGTGGGCGCCCCTGGGGACCCAGAGAGTGCGCACCCGTGAACCCGAAAAAAGCCAGGCGCTCCCCGGGACCTGTGAGGACCAGGCCCCGGAGGTAGGAGAAGTGGGCGCCCCTTAAGACCCAGAGACTGCACACCCGTGAACCCAAAAAAGGCCAGGC
>CM052542.1:89030860-89056610 GCA_028533065.1 Trachops cirrhosus | reverse complement strand
AATTAGAATTTAGATTAGAACTTTGATATATCTAAATTATGTATTACTATTATAAAGCATGAGTCTATAATTTTTCTTTAACATTATGTTGTTGTTTAATCATATCTCCTTTGAGTTTCAATTTTTATGATGTCATGACTTATTATATTCTTCTTTTTTAGTATACTTTATTGATTATGCTATTACAGTTGTCCTATTACCTCCCCTTCATTCCCCTCCACCCTGCACACCTTCTCCTACCCACATTCCCCCCTTTAGTTCATGTTGATGGGTCATACTTATAAGTTCTTTAGCTTCTACATTTCCATACTATTCTTGCCCTCCCCCTGTCTCTTTTCTACCTACCATCTATGCTACTTATTCTCCATACTTTTTCCCCCTCTCTCCCCCTCTCACTCCCCTGTTGCTAACCCTCCATGTGATCTCCATTTCTGTGATTCTGTTCCTGTTCTAGTTGTTTGCTTAGTTTCTTTTTGTTTTTGTTTTAGGTATGGTTGTTAATAATTGTGAGTTTGCTGTCATTTTACTATACATGTTTTTTATCTACTTTTTCTTAGATAAGTCCCTTTAACATTTGATATAATAAGGGCTTAGTGATGATGACCTCCTTTAACTTGACCTTATTTGAGAAGCACTTTATCTGCCCTTCCATTGTAAATGAAAGCTTTGCTGGATAGAGCAATCTTGGATGTAGGTCCTTCCCTTTCATGACTTTGAGTACTTCTTTCCACCCCACTCTTGCCTGTAAGTTCTCTTTTGAGAAATCAGCTGACAGTTTTATGGAAACTCCTTTAAAAGTAACTGTCTCTTTTTCTCTTGCTGCTTTTAAGATTCTCTCCTTATCCTTAACCTTGGGTAATGTAATTATAATGTACCTTGGTGTGTTCCTCCTTGGGTCCAATTTCTTTGGGACTCTCTGAGCTTCCTGGACTTCCTGAAAGTCTATTTCCTTTGCCAGATTGGTGAAGTTCTCCTTTATTATTTGTTCAAATAAGTTTTCAATTTCTTGCTCTTCCTCTACTCCTTCTGGTACCCCTATAATTAGGATGTTGGAACATTCAAAGATGTCCTGGAGGTTCCTAAGCCTCTCCTCATTTTTTTGAATTCTTGTTTCTTCATTCTTTTCTGTTTGGTTGTTTCTTTCTTCCTTCTGGTCCACTCCATTGATGTGAGATCCAGTTTTCTTTCCATCCCTACTGGTTCCCTGTGCATTTTTCTTCATTTCACTTATTGTAGCTTTCATTTTTTCATCTAATTTGCGACCAAAATCAACCAATTCTGTGAGCATCTGATAGGTTGGCTATTTCTTGGTGGCTCAAAAGGATTGATTCTGAGGTTTTCATTTGTTCTTCTGTTTCAGCCATCTTTTTTCTTTTTGGTCTTGTCATGCCTGTTACATAGTGAGGGGCGGGGGCTTAGGTGTTCATCAGGGTGGGGCAACCTGCATCGCTGGGTTGTGATGCTGTATGTGGGGGCGGGGTCCAAGAGGGAACAATTGTGCTTGCTCTGCTCTCCATTGGACTTCAGGCCCTTCCACCACTTCCCCCAAGGAAACTGGACCTTTCTGGTGCTGATTCCATGTGGGTGGTCTTGTGCACCACATGGGTCTTTCCAATGAACACTCCTGTGAGGCTGGGAATCTCTTCCTGTGCCTCAACCCCCATAGGTGTTTTCAATCAATGCTCCAAGGCTCTATTTCCCAGCTCTGGGATCCTGGGTTGGGCACAATGCCTTGCTTCACAATCGGTACCTCACTGAGTCTGTCAGTTGCCACCCCTGGGCCAGGGTCTGCCAGCCACTGCTTGCTCACCCACGGTCCACCCACTGCAGTTTACAGCCTGTTCCCAAGCTCTTTGTTCCCAATCCCTCTCCACCCGGCTGCCTGACTCCACCCCTCCTACAGGTCTGGATGAACGTGTCTATTTTAACTCCTTGGTTCTCTGACTTCCATACAGTTCAATTTTCTGTCAGTTCTGGTTGTTATTTTGTTTCTATATTGTTGTTGTCCCTATCTTGGTTGTGCGAGAAGGCACAGTGTGTCTACCTATGCCTCCATCTTGGCTGGAAGTCTCTAAATTCTTCTTGAACATCAAAAATTCAAAAAAGTATTTCCTTTTTGCTCCTCACATGTTTTTTCAGGTCAGATTTTTAATCTGCATTCTGTATATTGTTTTTCTCTCTTTCTCCTTTTCCTTTCCTTTTCTTCCCTTCCTTATCCTGTCTAGTATTTGAGTAAATATGCCACAACATTTCTTTTCATCCTGATCAGGCACTAAAGCATGCTTCCTTGTCCACACTTTTTATTTTGTTTAATTTAATGCGCATTATCATTTTCCTAACAGCTATGAGTGCAGACAGGCTATTTTGTATTTCACACACTTTTTTAAGGCCTAATCTGGGAGGCTGTGTTGACTGTTGTTGTGGAAAGTCCAGATAAGTTTATGTATAGTCATTATTAGAGGAGTAGAATCTATAATTACTCTTGAGATAGTATGTCAGGATTTGCTTTATCAAGTGGGGTATATATATCACTTTCAAATCAGGATATCTATTAGCTTTGAATCATTCCTCAAATCCAATAAATCCAAAGGCTTTTCTTCTGTGGGAGAGAATGATACCCTGTCGATTACTTAACTAGTTTCACCTATTTCTCATCAGCAGTATTTTCACTTCCCATATTAAGGAATTTTTAAAAGAGGGTATTCTCTAAATTCTTTGTTTACTTAAAGTTACTTTACTATTAGAGATTAGTCATCATTTTATTTCTTTTCTTAGCTGGCACTTTTATAAGTTTGTGACATAAAGCTGTGCTTCTTGTTGTCATGCTGCAGGCATATGTTTCAAAACATTACTGTGTTGTTCTCATTAACTACTGGAGAGAGGGTTGTGAGATGCCCTATCCCATCATCTTTACTCAGAAATCTCAGATGTTTTAAAAAATGTGATGGTAGAACAACACAAAACACAAACCCTAAGATGCTCCTTAGACATGTGGATTCCTGGCTCTCATGTGAGATAGCTATGTCAAAGCAGAAGGTTTAGGGATGAGTCTAGTTAATGCATTTTAAATACATTTCCTAGCAGATAATGATCAAACTAAAATTTGAAAATTTTTGACTATGAAATCTTATGAAAGCTTCTACTTTTCCTGTTTCCAGCACATTAAAGATTCTAAATGCGGTATTTCTTTTTCATTAACCTTATAGAACATTGTCTAAATAAGATGTTTGTAAAAAGAAATAATGAGATTCCATCTTGGTATTCATTAATACTCACAATTCCACATGTGTTTACTCAGCTTAGTTTAGTAGAAAAGTGATCTGATATTCTTTTTCCAGACAGCCCTATAGATAAAAGGCAAGCATATACAAAGTACTGATGTCTGCACACCCAGAGGCCCTGTTAATGTTAAATAATCATGATTTGAGTTAATGTCCTTATCTGAATATAGCACAATGTGTAATAATCAGTGCTAAGTCTTAAGCTTTTCAGCCTGTATGTTTCCCAAGAAACGAAGGTGGTTTTATCACTGCTGGGTGAGTTCAGGTGGAACAAAATGAAGCATTTACTTTTCAATGTATTTATTTTCATTTCAGAAAATTACAGTATTATTCATTAGTATTAACTTTATTTAAAGAGTAATTGAACTTCTTGTATATTTTCCCATAAAAAGTATCTGATTATATTGCTTAGGTAGGTCTGAAAGTCTTACATTAAAATAGTAAAGATGTATGCATTAAACAAAGGGAACAAATACAAATGTAGGTTTGGTCCTGGAAAAATTATGAAGGAAGCAATAGTTGCAAAAACAATCTTCTTGCTCTTCCCCTCTGTAGAAGGCCTTTCCTCCCACCTGCTTCTAGGAACCTCCTTTATTAAGCTTACTTTCAACACAGAATCTGGCTCTTTTTTTATGACTCAATGTGGATACAATTCCACATGCCAGTTTTCCCAGGAATATTTAGGACATAATTTTCTTAGATGTAACCAAACTTTGAGTACATATTAAGTTAATTTTCTTAAAAAATACCAGCAGACATTAAAATACAAACATTATATAGTAAGATGAAACTTACAATGTATGCAGAATTGCGATATAATATTATCATAAAATGCAGAAAATATAATTAATTATACTTTGTGAATTTAGATATGTACTGAATTCATTTTAAGAAAATAATTTAGAAATGCCTATTTAGCTCTGGCTGCTGTGGCTCAGTTAGTTGGAGTGTTGTTAATATTGGGAAGCAAGGAACAGAAAACTCTTGTTGTCGTAACTGCTCTTTGATATATAAGAATGAAGTAAGGAGCCCTGAGACACTGCTCAGAAGAACTCAGTATCTCCAAAACCATTTTTGTCAACAACAACTACCAAAAATAAATGACACTTCATGGTACCCAGTTTCTGTCTTCCAAGTATTGAATGAATGCTTCTACTTAGTAGACCAAGCTTTATGGAATTCAGGAAAATGTGGCTTATAGCTCTTTTCCACAGAGAGCACACAGAACAGTTGGAATGGATGACGATTATAGAGCCAGCTAATGAGTTCTTTTCTAATTGGCAATTAATCCTCATAGGCGATATTTCCCAAGGATCCTCCAATTAATTTACATAATTAATCTAGAGCTATACATTTAGCCAGAATTATTTGATTCAGTTAGCTAGAGATTTTACAACTATACAATTTTATACCAGAATTCTGGCCTGAAATTTTATAGCTGACTTCATTTTAAAAAACTTATATTTCATAGGTATTCATTTAGCTGACATATTTACATGTTATTATTTGATTCTACTTTAGTCTCCTGCTGTTTCAGGGGAAAGTTATACTCCCAATTATTCTTCTTTTTCATTATTACCCTAGTTTCATTTAAGAAAATTTTAATCTATATACATATAATATAAAGTATTTATTTTGTTAGAACAACTTAGCTCAATTTCAAGAAACAAAAAACCCTATAAATATGAAATATGTGTATATGTTACAAGCAGGCAGGGAACTGTGAGATAATCAAGCCCCATTTGGAGAAGTTGTTCTTTCAGCCCTTGGTTCCAGGTTTGAGTGAGGACAGTGAACCATGGCTATGAGTTCAGCAGCATGACAACACCAAACACATTCTGAATATTAGTGCTTAAAAAACAAATAAAATGGGAGAGAATTTTGCTCCAGGTGATTCTTAGTGCAGTAAAAATAAACAAAGAAACTATGCAGTACATCTGGGAAAATAGTTGACTGGCACATAAAATAATTAAATGATTTCCTCATAGCTTTGTTCATTTTTGCTTAACTACACCATGAAGCCTAAATGCTATTAAAATGCCTCAAAGAGAATCAGAGAGGTTTCTATAGGCAAGAAAAGATCACATCAAACTGAAAAATAAAAGGCTGGCATTTTTATTACCCTAATGTTGTCTTAAGATATATAAGCTTAAGGGAAAATATGTGGAAAGAGCAAGAAGTCAAGTCTATCAGTTTTTGGCATTTTTGGTGGAATCAATATTTCTGCTGTAAGTTGATACAAAATTCTTGATCATGATTCTTCTTTAGAGTGTTCTCTGAACTATTAAATGCTTGATTAGCATTAGTTTTTTTCTATAAAAGCCTGATGAAGTCATGTGTTTCATCGATTTTTAAAAATAAAGCTTTTTAAAAGCATAACTATTAAAAATCTCCCATTTGTGAATCATCTAATTTTTGAATCTCAGTAGGTATTGACTCTGCCCATATGCATGAAGTAATCTTATATTAAGAACAGCAGTCAATCTTTCTGCCTCTTTTAAGATCAATACCAAAGTACCATATAATTTAGTCTCCCATATGAGCAGTCATTGGCCAGCAAGGGAGCTGAAATAATCAGTTTTACCATAGACATATGTATGACAGCTGCATCACCATTTATATTTTATAACAGAGAAGTACAAAGGCTGGATGTGCTCCACCTCCCTAGAAAACTAGTTATTTTTGGTGTAATGGTCAAAACCTCTTATGATAAATTTTGAATTACAAGAGCACTCTATTATATGTCCTATCCATTATATATTAAGTTATTTGAACAGAATTTAAAAAACAAGTAGATTGATTCTCAAAGACACCTGAGGGAAATCTTAGGATACAAGGAAGAAAAAATTCAAAAATTTGTACCAAAGCATACACAGAAGTGGGATGAGGAAAAATAAGTATGAATATGGAGGAGGATTAATTTATTCATGGAGGATAATTTTGCAAAGTTCAATATTATGCAATCTTTCTAGGAGATCTTTTTGCTGGAGTGGGTATAACTCTTGGGCAGGACTGAGTAGCATTGTATAAAATTCTCTTTCACCTCTGCATTGTATTCGAAGTTTATTTTTTAAAGAGGAGGAAGAGATATATCTTTGTGACCTGGAGTGGCCAATGTAAGCATAGCAACCACAAATATAGCAACTTCAATGGTGATGATTTTGTGCTTGGCTGATGATCTTGGAGAGATGAAGGTGGACTATAGACTGTTGTTGTTAAGTGTGGTACTCTTTCCTTGTTTTTAGTTTAGTTCAGGTCAGGAAATACCCTTGAGCCTCACTATGCCACATGCACTGTGTAAGCTTTTTATTGGGCATACAAAGATGAAGTTTCAATGACCCTTCTCCTAGAGGATCTCACAGTCTGTCACACAGACAGATGGCTTCTGCCCTATGTGATAAAGGGAGAGAGATTTGTTCAAGGTTATAGGGAAGATCAGAGGCAGAATGCCACTCTCTGTGGGAATGATATGTCCTCTGTCCTTCATTAATACCTGCAGTGCCCAGCGCATGGCCTAGGTAATGCACTTCTGAAAAAAGATGCAGCTGAGGTATTTTAAGGGTAGCATGAGAACCATGGATAATGGCAGTTCATGTGGCACTTGTCAAAACACTACTAAAGGCAGTTGGTGAATCCATTTAGAAGCAGAAAGAATTAACAGTAGTAGCCTTTGTTGTCTAGCACTGGGGAGATCACTTTTATTTTCTTATACAGAATAGTAAAATGGGAGAAGGGGAAGAGGAAAGAGAAACCCTTATCTCCTTCAGATCCAAAAGTGAACATAATAAATGCCTTTTTAAAGTCAGAGCTATAAGCATTTTGGAATATTTTACATTAACAAGAGCACCTCATCATTTTTACATTTTTTGTCTTTATATATGATCACATTTGGAGGAATTTTTACTTTGTTAAAAAAACACCTTTCCTGGATGGTGAGATAGGTGGGAGTGGAGTCCACTTTCCCCTGTGCACGGGTGGAACACTTAGCCTATCTTCTGAGGAATAGAGTGAACAGCCAATGGCATCCCAGTATATATGAAGAATGGAAGCCAAAATTGTAGAAGACATTGAAAAATCAGACAGTAAGGAGAGTGCTTTGGGACAATAAGGTCCCCAGGGACCAGGGCGGCTCCAGCCCGAGGCCCCATGCCCACAAGGTCTGCTGCAAGATTCTTGGGAGAGAGTCAGGTCAACGGCTTCCTCCCCTGCCAAACAAGGTTTGAGCAGCCCCGGGATGGACCTGGATGCTTGAAGTCACTGGGGGAATAAGGACAAAGTGGCAAACACACAGGAGCAGTGTGCACCCACTGAGACTGTAGACGCAGGCTAGGAAGAGTTGGACTGTGACGGACCATGACCCGGATAGTTTCTGGTCTGGTTGGAGAGTTGGGCTGTGTGAGAGTCCAGGACCTTGTATGGAGTGGCAGGCTTGAGCAGGAGGAATTTTTCAAAAAGAAAAAGAAAAACAGAGGTAATCAGCAGCTGTTTGAGGAATTATCCCAGGGCAGTCATCTTCCCCTTCGCTGGCTGCACCCCAGCAGCCACTGCAGCCTCAGGTGAGGGCCCACCTCTGCTTCCAGGACTGCAATTGTGCCCCTAACCTTGGCCCTAGCAGTGGAGGGCACCCAGTAGCACTTGGGACCCCGGAGGTGTGCCACTGACCCAGCCATCCCCCACCCCACCCTAGCTGCAGCCACAGTGGCTGCCAGCTCACACTCGAAACCCCAGGGCTGGTGGGGGCCCAAACCTGTGGTCCAGCACCACTCCCACTCCAGCAGCAGAGGCCGAATGCCCACGCCTGCAACCCTGAGGTCAAGGGCAGAGCATGCCCGATCCCGCTGCCCCTGCCGCTGTAGCAGCTGCTGGTGGAGGCCCTGTGCTCACACCTGAGGCCTGTGGGATGGTAAGCACCTGAACCCCCAGCCAAGCAGCTGTCCATCTTGCCCCAGCAGAGGAAGCTGAGTGCTCATGCCTGCAGCCCCAGGGACAGTGTGCACCCAAACCTGCAGTCCATCAGCTGCCAGTCCCAACCCAGTGATGGAGGCCAAGAGCTAGTGCCAGCAGCCTGGAAAGTGTCTGACTTCACCACCCAGAGGTACCTCAAGCCCAACCCCACCAATTCCCCCTCAGCTTGCTGCAGCCAGGAAGAGCAGTAGAACTAGTTTGGCTTGTTTAAAGCCAGCAGGAGACTTCCTTTTTTATTTTAATTACTTCTTCCTTTCTTTCTTTCTTTCCTTTTTTTATTCCTTCTTCCTTCCTTCCTTTTATTATTTTAATTATTTTTATTTTTTTTAATTTCTTCTTCCTTCCCTTCCTCCTTCCTTCCCTTTTATTCTTTTCTTTCTTTCTTTCTTTCTTTCTTTCTTTCTTTCTTTCTTTCTTTCTTTCTTTTCTTTTATTTTATTTTTTAAATTATTTTTCCCTTTCTTACTTTTTTCCTTTTTTTTTTTTATTCCCACTAGTGAGACAATGAAACCTGGAGCTGTCAAAGGACCAGAGTTAGACCCAAAGAAGGGTCATCCCAACAACTGAGACAGTGAGACAAATTTCACTTTGCTACTCTAGAGAACTTGCAAGATATTGTATATTTTTATTATTATTTTCTCATTATTTGTACATCTTTTATTTTATTAATAATTTTTATTTCTCTTCTTTGTTTATTCTTCTTCACTTGGTTTGTTAAATTGCATTGTTTGACTAGTTTCCCTTGTTCTCTCTTTTATAGTGTATTTTTAATTTTCCATCTTTCACTTCACTTGTGTTCCAATAGCACACTACTCTAGGTTCTATACTTCCTATTCTTGTTATTCAGACCACATAGATTCTGTCATATGATTGTTGCTCCATAACTATTGTAAATAATTGCAGTTCCATACAATTTTGAATACTACATAGCATCCCTCTCAGACCTCATTTGAGTTCACTGTTTCCGGAACTTCAATTCTGTTGTGGTTAACTCTATTCTCTCCCACACTACACTGATTTTTTTTGTTTACTGTTGATTTACCTCATGATCTGACCTCCCACAAACTCACTGCTTTCTATATCCAACTCATAATACTTCCCTCCCCCTAACAAGAGTCTTATCTCTTTTCCATCCCTTCTAAAAAGTGGCTACTTCAGTGAAATATCATGGTTAACACTATATATATATATACACAAAGGCTTCCCTATCTCTTCTCTACAAGTTGGTACTTCAAATACCATAAAATACATTCCTGCTGTATTAAACCATTTTGCCTTACCCCTCCAACTGAGCACAAACAAACAATGGGAAGACAAAGAAATAGTCCCTAGATGAAAGGAAAGGAGGAAGCCTCACAAAGAATGCTAAATGAAATAGAGGCAAGTCAACTATCAGATATAGAATTAAAGCAATGATTATCAGGAAGTTCAATGAGCTCACAGAGAATTACCAAAAACTACAGGGAAACCACAATGGACTCACAGCAAACTATATCAACATGAATAAAGAAATAGAAACTATCAACAAGGGCCAAGAGGAAATAAGGAATATAATTTCTGGAATGAACAACACAGTAGAAGGAATCAAAATCAGGCTAGACGAAACAGAGGAACAGATCAGTGAACTGGAGAACAAGTTAGAAAGAAACACACAGAAAGAGCAATAAAAAGAAAAGAGATTCAGAAAGAACAAAGAAGGGTTGAGGGAAATGCAGGACAATATGAAACATAATAATATCTGTATAATAGGGATACCAGAGAGAGAAGAAGAGCAAGATATAGAAAACCTGTTTGAAAAGGTAATGATGGAAAACATCTTCAATTTTATGAGAGAAAAAGTCACTCAAATCCAAAAAACACAGAGAGTCTCAAGCAAGAGGAACCCAAACAGGCCCACTTTAACACACATCATAATTAAGATGGCAAAATTCCAAGACAAAGAGAGAATCCTAAAGACAGCAAGGGAAAAATAGAAAGTAACATACAAGGGAACTCCGATAAGACTAGCAGCTGACTTCTCAATGGAAACACTTCAAGCCAGAAGAGCATGGCAAGAAATATTCCAAGTAATGAAAACCAGAGGTGTGAAACCAAGACTACCTTACCCAGCAAGGCTCTCAATTAAAATAGAAGGCTAAATAAGGAGCTTCCCGGACAAAAGAAGCCTCAAAGAATATACCCCCTCCAAACCAGCTCTGCAAGACATGCTAAAGGGTTTGCTTTAAAAACAGGAAGAAAAGCAGTGAGAGAGAGAAGAACACAGGTACAAAAAATGGCAATGAATAAGTACTTATCAATAATAATGTTAAAAGTAAATGGATCATTTAAATGGCCCAATCAAAAGTCAGAGAATAGTAGAATGGATAAAAAAAATGACCCACACATATACTGCCTAAAAGAGACCCATCTCAGAACAAAAGACCTACACAGACTGAAAGTGAAGGGTTGGAAACAAGTATTCCAAGCAAATGGACAGGAAAAAAAAGCCAGGATAGCAAAACTCATATTGAACAAAATAGACTTCAAAAAAGAGCCATTAAGAGATACCCAGAAGGTCACCTCATAATACTCAAAAGAGAAACCATGAAGAAGACATAAACATTGTAAATATATATGCACCCAACATAGGAGCACACAAATACATAAAGAAAATCTTGGAAGACATCAAGAAACATATTGACAGCTATACGATAATAGTAGAGAATTTTAACACCCCACTGTCAAAAATGCATAGATCTTCCAAACAAAATATCAACAAAGATATTGTGGCATTGAACAATGCCCTAGAAGGAATGTACTTACCTGATTTATAGAGTATTTCATCCCAAAGAAGCAAAAAAAAAATTTTTTTTTTCAAATGCACATGGAACATTTTCAAAGATAGACCACATGATAGGACACAAAACAAGCCTCAACAAATTCAAGAAAATTGAAATCATACCAAACATTTTCTCTGACCACAAGGGACCGAAACTAGAAATCAACCTCAAGGGAAAAACCCAAAAGCATTCACACTCATGGAGATTGAATAGCATGCTATTAAACAATGAATCGGTCAAGAATGAGATTAAGGAATAAATCAATAAGTTTCTGGAAACAAACGAAAATTAACTCACAACAATCCAAAATGTATGGGGCACAGCAAAGGCAGTCCTGAGAGGGAAGTTCATAGTGATACAGGCCTACCTAAAAAAGATAGAAACATTTCAAATAAATCACGTAACCCTATACCTACGAGAACTTCAGGAACAACAACAAAGACAGCCCAGAGCAAGTAGAAGGAAGGAAATAACCAAGATCAGAGCAGAATTAAATGACATAGAGACTAAAAGCAGAATTCTAAAAATCAATAAATCCAGGAGCTGGTTCTTTGAAAAGATAAACAAAATCAACAAGCCTTTAAGCAGACTCATCAAGAAAGAAAGAGAGAAGACCCAGATAAACACAATCAGAAATGAAAGAAGTAGTTTACAACTGATGCCACAGAAATACAAAGGATTTTAAGAAATTACTATGAAGAACTGTATGCCAAGAAATTTAAAAATCTGTGTGAAATGGACAAATTTCTATAAAAATGCAATCTTCCAAAACTGAAGAAGAAGCAGAAGGCTTAACAGACCAATAAGAGCAGATGAAATTGATGCAGTAATCAAAAAGCTTCTGACACACAAAAGTCCTGGACTAGATGGTTTCACAGGAGAACTCTACAAAGCATTTAAGGAAGAGCTAACCCCTATCCTTCACAGATTATTCCAAAAAATTCAAGGAGATAGAAGACTTCCAAACTCTTTTTATGAAGCTAGCATCATCCTAAACCCAAACCACATAAAGACACAACAAAGAAAGAAAACTTCAGGCCAATATTGCTGCTGAACATAGACACTAAAATCCTCAACAAAATATTGGCAAACCATATCCAACAATACATTTAAAAGATCATACATCCTGATCAAGTGGGATTCATCCCAGGGATGCAAGAATGGTAGAATATTTGTAAATCAATAAACGTAATACATCACATAAACAAAACAAAAGACAGAAATCACATGATCATATTTATAGGTCCGGAAAAAGCATTTGATAAGGTACAGCATTATGATAAAAACACTTAGCAAGTTGGGAATAGAGGGAGCATTCCTCAACATAATAAAAGCCATATACGAGACACCTACAGCGAACATCATATTCAATGGGCAAAAATTTAGAGCTTTCCCACTAAGATCAGTAAGGAGACAGGATGTCTGCTTTCAACACTCCTATTCAACATACACAATAATCTGACAAGAAAACGAAATAACAAGTATGCAAATTGGAAAGGAGGAAGCAAAACTGTCATTGTTTGCAGTTGACATGATAGTGTACATAGAAAATCCTATAGACTCCACCAAAAAACTGCTGGATCTAGTAAGTGAATTTGGCAAAATAGTGGGATACACAGTCAATATTCAGAAAGCAAAGGCATTTTTGTACACCACCAACAAAATATCAGAAACAGAAACCAGAAAAAAAATTCCATTTGATGTAGCAACAAGAAAAACAAAGTACCTAAGAATTATTCTATCAAGGAGGTGAAAGCCCTGTACTTAGAAAACTACACAACATTGAAGAAAGAAATTAGGGAAAACACAAACAAATGGAAGCATGTAGTATGCTCATGGATTGGAAGAATTAACATCATCCAAATGGCCATACTACCCAAAGCAATTTATAGATTCAATGCAATCCCTATTAAAATGCTGATGATATATTTCACAGATATAGAACAAACATTTCAAAAATTTATACAGAACCATAAACGACCCCAAATAGCTGCAGCAATTTTGAGAAAGAAGAACAAAGTAGGAGAGATCACATTACCTGACATCAAACTGTATTACAAGGCCATGGTAATCAAAATAGCCTGGTACTGGTATAAGAACAGACAAGTAGACAAATGGAACAGAATAAAGAGCCCAGAAATAAACCCAATCTCTATGGTCAATTAACATTTGACAAAAGGGGAAGAAGTATAAAATGGAGTAAAAATACCCTCTTCAACAAATTGTGTTGGGAGATCTGAGCACCTACATGCACAAAAAATGAAACTCAAGCACCAACTTATACCCTATACAATAATCAATTCAGGGTGGATAAAAAACTTAGATATAAGTCATGACATCATAAATGTCCTAGAGGAAAACATCTGCAGGAAAATCTCAGACATTCCACGCAGCAACATCTTCACTGATATGTCCCCTAAAGCACGTGACATAAAGGAAAGAATAAACAAATGGGACCTCATCAAATTAAAAACCTTCTGCATGGCCAAAGAAAACAGCATTAAAATGAAAAGAGAACCAACTATATGGGAAAACATTATTTGCCAATGATACCTTGGACAGGGGTTTAATCTTCAAAATATATAAAGAACTTCCATGACTCCACTCCAGGAAGATACAAAACCAAATTAAAAATTGGACAAAAAAAACAATTAAAAAAATGGGCAAAAGACATTTCTCCAAGGAGGACATACAGAAGGCCCAGAGACATATGAAAACATGCTCAGTATCACTAGCCATCAGACAGATGCAAATTAAAACCACAGTGAGATACCAGTTCACAGCAATCAGAATGGCCATTATAAACAAAGCAACAAACACGTGTTGGAAAGGATGTGGAGAAAAAGGAACCCTAGTGCACTTTTTGTGGGGTTGCAGACTGGTGCACCCACTGTGGAAAACAGTATGGAATTTCCTCAAAAACTAAAAATGGATCTGCCTTTGACCCAGCAATTCCACTGTTGGGATTACATCTCAAGAAACCTGAAACACCAATCCAAAAGAACCTGTGCACCCCAATGTTCATAGCAGCACAATTTACAATAGCCAAGTGCTGGAAGCAACCTAAATGCCCAGCAGTAAATGAGTGGATCAAAAAACTATGGTACGTTTACACAATGCAATACTGTGCAGCAGAGAGAAAGAAGGAGCTCCTACCCTTTGTGACAGCATGGATGGAACTGGAGAGCATTATGCTAAGTGAAATAAGCCAGGTGGTGAAGGACAAATACCATATGATCTCATCTTTAACTGGAACATAATCAACAAAAGAAAAAAGCAAGCAAAATATAACTAAGACATAGAAATTAAGAAGTTTGACGGTAACCAGAGTGATGGTGGAGGGGATGATGAGCGGAAGTGTTTTCAGGAACTACTATAAAAGACGCATGGACAAAACCAAGGGGGAGGATGGAAGCAAGGGAGGAAAATGGGTTTGGCTGAAGTGGTGGGGGTAGTTGTTGGGGGAAAACACAGACAACTGTAACTGAACAACAATAAAATAGTTATTTTTTAATAAACAGATTTCCTAAAATGTTAGTGCCAATTTTAATGTTTAGTCTCTGCACATCTTCCTGTTACTCTAGGTAGGCAATTGGACTAATATATAACACTTTGGGATATACTTTCTGCATAGGTGTCAATGCCTGGGCACACTGGAAATGCTTGAGCTACTGGACACATAAAAAGCTTCATAAAAAGTCTCTTGAATGATAGAATATTGCAAAATAAGGCTTCAGGGTGAAAATAGATTCTGGTTGTCACAAAAGTAATCATCTAATTTGAAATAATAATACAATCATATTCCTTTAATTTGGCATCTTATAAAAATGACTAATTATTTTTAAAAGTTAGATTAATATACTTAGTTTAAAAAGTGTGTTTTTATCCCTGGCTGGTGTGGCTCAGTGGATTGAGTGCCAGTCTGCAAACCAAAGAGTTGCTGGTTCAATTCCCAGTCAGGGCACATACCTGGGTTGAGGCCAGGTCCCCAGCAGGGGGAGCATAAGAGGCAATCACACATTAATGTTTCCCTCTCTTTCTCCCTCTCTTCCACTTTCTGAAAGTAAATAAATAAAATTAAAATAAATAAATAAATAAATAAAATGTGTGTTTTTATTCTTCTTTCTTAAATTACAAGCAACATAAATGCAATTGTCCATGTGACACCCTCACAATTCTGTGCACTCCTAGCACAGCATGTACACATTCCTCTTTACTTTTCTGCTCATGAGCTACATAATGGAACTACCAAATTTAGAATATCATTTACCCAAGTCACCAAAAATTCTATTATTGAAACTGCAGAAAATTTACTTTGTGGAAATTGTGTTCTCTCATTTATCTTATTTTCCTTACAAAATAATCCAATGTTAGAATAAAGGCAGTGCCTAAAACAAAAGTTTGAAAAACTACTTTATTTAGAGGGGACTCTTTCTTTTGGTGTAAGCTCTAAATATGCTGTGACTAACATTCTTCACATTTGACATTGGACTAAATGCAAAGTCTACTACATAAAGGAGCTGGTACAGAGTCAGGGTTATTCTAATGATTTATATAAAAATTATTTTACACCCTATATTTATACACTATGTTCTAATGAGTTATGAAAGCTTTGAAAACATCTATAGTTTTAGTCTCTTTCTTTATATGTAATATAGGTATACTCTATTTTTACCCTGAAATAGTTTTAGGAGGTAGAGTCAGAATGCACTGGGTGATCAAGAGAGGTGGCGTGGCAGAGGGGAACGAGCAGTCTCTGGAAACAGAGAGAACTGGGGTGAGACCCCTGGAGATGCCCCACCTGGTGCTGGCTCCTCTCCAATCACAACTTTTGAAACATCAGATTTTTTTTAGTGTACACTTAGAGAAGCCAAAAACTATAGAAGCTACTGGGATTGGAGCAGTGTGGATCAGGATAGAAGGGGGTGGGAGCCATAGAATTCTATTCCCTTCTGCTCAGGGACCTAAACTCACCATCAGTCTAACAAAACACAACACCACTGGCACAGCAAGCCAGAACCATCTGGTATGAGCAAAAGGGGGATGGAATCACATCAATTAGCAACCCACTTGGAGCACCCAGAGCTTTTTTTGCCCCCTTTCTGCCCTAACAGTAAGCAATGCAATCAAGGAAAAAAGTTTCAAGAGATGGACAGTGACTAGGACCCTGAGAACAAGTGTAGTTAGCAAGGTTCCATGTCCAACAGAGGACAGAAAACTCAGGGTTCACTACCCTAGACCTTGTCCAGTTTCTTTCATGGCCTGCTCCACCTCCCCACCACATTTGAAACACAACAAAGCACACTGAAGCTGACTTTGCCAGGCTTGTGCCCAGCCACCTCTACTCACACATAGTATAGGCCTGGGGACTGCTTATTCCCCCCAGGGCATAATGAGCTCAGATATCACACATGCTTAACCATCTGTTGATGAATCAGAATAATGACGCAAATCAAAAATTTAGAATGAGCATAATAAATACACTCAAAGAGGTAAGAGAGAGTAATAATAACATAAGGGAAAATAAGCAGTTATAAAAAAGAAAGTTTATGCACTTAGTTGGACAAATACAACAGCTGAAATAAAGGCTTTGATGACTAGACTAATTTGTTAAGAATGAATTTGTGAAAATGCCTAAAGGCATTGGGAAAACAGTAAAAGGTAGAAAATGTAAGATATATATATAGAGAATAATAGTAAAAGTACCATTCATGGAATATTCTTCCAAGAAGAACAGAAAAAAATAAATGGGAAGAAATAGATGAAAAAATCATAAGGGGCAACTTCCAGGAAATAAAGATAAATAAAACCAGATTTAAAAAGCTCATAGAAAACCTACAAAATGGATTTAAAAACCTACACAAAACACTTTAGAACCAAATATAAGAATTTTAAAGACATAAAGACCACACTAACATCTACCAGGCAAAAAGAATCAGTTGGCAATTGAGTAATATTTTAAAAATGTTGAAGAGAAAATTAGACCCAGGTTTTTGTATCTAATTATATATATTTAAATGTTAAAGTTAAAATAAAGGTAAAAATATTTTTAGACATATACAACATAGTGAGTTTCACACAGAAAGACTCTGAAAATATTCTTTTTTTTTTCAGTATAGGAACCAGGTATTTTTCATGGTTCTTTTGAACTACATCAAGTAAGAGAAATATTGAGGATATACTCCTTCTCACCAAAACTTGTGAGATGAAATCTGATCTAAGATGGGAACTGTAAGCACAAGATAAAAAGGTAAGTCAGTCTTGAAGACAACTACCAGCATCCTCAGTGCAATCAGTAAAGTAAACTTTGGGCCATTGTCACAGAGGAAAGATGAACTCAAACCACAACATTATTGCTAGGGTCATTAACACTGCTTAGATCCTAGAGTGGTACATGAATGTCCTCTGGACAAAAATGTCTCCTTATTGTATGGCCTCAGATTTTCCACCAGTTAAAAGAATGCAAATAAGGGTTCACTGTCAAAGGTCATCAAACACAAAAAAAAATAAAATACATGGTTGAGAATCAGCAAAAACAAGAGCAACATGTTTAAGACTCTAAGGATTTCAGAAAATGACAATTATCACAAATATGATATAATATTATTCTCTCATAGACACATGGAAAAAGATGGAATCACATCAATTAGCAAGCAGTTGAAGACTTTAAAAAAATTACCACACAGATTTGGAAGAGAACCAACTAGGACTTTTAAAAAGAAAACATAAAATTAGTCACTCAAAATCAGTGGGTGGTTTAAATGGCAGATTACATACACACCACAGAAGAGTGACTTAGTGAAGTGTTGAAAAAGCAGTCCAGAGAGGCGTGAAGAAGCAGTTACTATGGTATACATCTGGGGCTCAGTCCTGTTGGAGCCACTGAGGCACTGCGTAGAATGTGCATCAGAACTGACCCTTAAAGAACTGGAGTCTTGGAACTTTATCATTGATTCTCTTCTCCATTGGTTGATGACTCCCTGTATCTCCAGGATCTGTGGAAAGGAACCAGGGCTTTGAGTTTGAGGTGGGTTCCATCAACCTGCTTGGGGCTATCCCTAGAGTCAGATGGGCAGAAAGGTTGTAACATGGGCCAGACAGCTTAATATAAACTCAAAAATATTCACCTGAGACATAAATGTACTGTAACCACATCGCAGGCTTGAAGAAACAGAATCTCTAAGTGACTCGTGAATCCACATTTCTTTTTGACTTCACCCTTTTTAATTCATTTGCATGTCACATTTCTTTAAAAAAAATCTAGTGTCATTTGTTTTGCTCACTAAATTCTGAGAAACATCCTAGTGTTCATTATTTGCAATTTATCACTCTTGTGAGGGCCTTGGGAGAAGCATATCAGTTTGCTATCTATTTTGACCCCACAAAAAATAAGAAGAAGGAAAGGAACTTATTTGAATTCAGGACCTATGTTCTAGAAAACAAATCCAATTATTCAATTATGTAGCTTTTTTTATCTTAATACCTTTGGACTGTAATAGGGTAGTAAAGGGGTAAATTGCAGAGTACTACATTACTTAAAAATAAAGTCAAATTTTTTTCTCACATTAGTTTTTAAAAATTTTTCTGACTCACTTGACTACATTCAGACTCAAATTTATATCCAATATCATAACATACTTCACCAATTTTATAGGATCTCAGGGGAAAAAAGTCCCCTAGAATTATTTCCTTTGGGGGAAATTTTTCAGTCAAGTAAAACAACTTCTTCTATACCTTGCTACTCTATAGAAGAGTGGTTTTAGTGATTTCTTTCTTTTGATTACTTCATCAAAACATCCCGTTTCTTAGCTCGCCCCAAACCTTAATGCTTCCACCCAATGGCATTTCAACATACAGACAAATGACTTGAGATAACCTAAACACTGCTGCCATAAAATTTATTATATAAATTATTTGCATACAAGGGACTTGTCTAATTTGTTAGATCCTAATCTCAAGTGCTTTGTTTCAATTTGTCTGAAGACAAGAAATGAATAGAAATTGATAATTTATTGCATGTCTTAAGTGGTTGGAAGAGGTTCTCTGTTCATGCTCAGCTGTGGCTCCTTACCTGTGGGTGAGTCCTTGAATTTACTACAAATCCCAGTGCCTTTTTTTAAAATTGTGCCCCCCTCAATCTTACTTTGTGTCTTGTACAAGTATACCTTGTTCTTTGATCCCCTGTCTTTCTGTTCAGTGGTATAGGGAAAACTTCCATTGTAACATGGAAGCAACCCAAGTATCCATCAACAGATGAATGGATAAAAATGTTATATAAGGAAGGAAGAAACATTATAGTTGTATGTAATGGAATATCATTCAGCCATGAGAAAGGACAAAACCCTATATTTTGTAATAACATGTATGAACCTGGAGGAAATTATGCTATGTGAAATAAGACAGAAAAATACAAAAAGTATATGATCTCCCTTAAAATGTGATTTAAAAAAAAACTAGAACTCCTAGAAGCACTGGGAGTTCCTGATGGTTACCAGGAGTTGGAAAAGTGGGGGAACTGACAAATGTTAGTCAAAGGGAGTAAAGTTACAGTTATAAAGAACGAATAAACCTAGAAATCTAATGTACAGGCAAAGTGACTTTATTTATTTAATAATACTTTACTGCACACTGGACACATGTTAAGAGGGTAGATTTCAGGTGAATTCATCACACACAAAATAATGGTAACTATGAAGGGTACCCCCCAAGAATAGAATTATCTTCTGGAGGGCATGCCCCTTGTAATACAGGCTTACCCCACTAAGTGTTCTAGGAATCCATTTATATTTTTATACCAATTATCATTGTTGTGAGAGGTTTCAGTGATTTTTTTTGAAGACTCTTTCAATATCTTAGGCCATTTCATCATGGGTGATTTACAAGCACACCTGCCCACACCTCACTGAGTGTTCAGCAGTTTTTTACCAAACAGCATGACCTCTGTGCCCCACCCTCCTTATTCACCTGATCCTGTCCAGAACAACATTTTTTGTTTTCCCAGATGAAAAAAGTCATCAAAGAGAAACATTTTGCTGATGCAGAAAAGAGAAATAAGAAACAGCAGCAGCACTAAAAAGCATCAAACTTAACAAGTTCAAAAACTTTTGAGCAATGGAAAAAAATGTCTTGATAAGTATATCACATAAAATGGAGAGTACTTGGAAGGTGACTGAAGTTTAAGCATGTAGGAATAAATACACAAATTTTATAAATAAACTCTGGCAGGTTTTGAGTCCCTGCCTCATATCTGAGGAGAAAAGTTAATTAGATTGACTCTATAATTTTGCTATTTTTATATCAAACCATCTTGTTGTACACTATAAATATATGTACTTTAAAAATATAAAAATAACTGAAAAAATCTTGCCTTTTCTTTTTTTTATTTTTTCCTGAGAACATTTTTTAAAGCGCTTTTAGAGAGAAAGGAAAGGAGAAAAGCATCAATGTGCAAGAGAAGCATCAACTGGTTGCCCAAATTTTGCCTTTTTTAAATCCAGAAACTACTTTCCAAATCTGAGGCAAAAAAATCCAATGCTTAATGATGTCTTTGTAAAAGCAATTTAAAAAGGTAATAAAGATAATTTCTCAAATGATTTCTAAAGAGGTACTTTCATTATGAAAAGGGAAATTTGATTTATTGTGTATTTTTATTTCATTATGTTTTCTACATTTCACTGAGAACTCTTCACAGTGAATGTTTGTGTAAAACACAATACCTTTTTCTTATTGTCTTTCCTTCTTTCTTTCCTTTCTTTCTTCCTTTTATATTTATTTTTCTTTTTGAGATATTTCTGCAAAGGAATAGATGCCAAAATATAATTAAGATGGTAATTATAAGGGGCAAGTGTCCACAGTAGCACAGGAAAATGACAAAACACCCAACTCAGAATAAAACTAACAAACTGTAGATAATGTGTGCACATAGTAAAAGTTGTTTTGAGTAAGTCTAACAATAATTAGTCCAGGGAAATCTTCCAGGGCTATAAATGTATACAATACAGTCTTAATCTGGTTATTTAAATACTATGAGAAATGAGATTTTGCAAGGTATAAAAGTTCCCTATATGCAAATGATGTAGATAATAAAATTTATGGGAACAGTGTTGTAGCTTCTTTTATGCCATAGAATCATAGGCTGACACCATGTCCTAGTTCATGCAGAACAGTTCTGGTTTTTACCTGTTGACTCAGTGTGATTACTAATCATGGCCCTTTTACTAAAGATGTGTCCTAGTTTGGATAATAAATTATATGTTCACACAATATATTAGCAAAGTGTTTACACATATGTATATTTGACTTATTTTAGTTGTGTGGAACTTGGGCTCATGATTCACACATTTTTTTAGGGTAAAAGAATCTTAAGGATTTAATTATGGTTGAGGGTCCGCTTAAACAACAGAGCCGAAACTATGTCTATCACTGTGTTATAAAACAATGGGCTACATGTGCTGAGATAACAGACCAGAATAACTGTTGAACAACCTTTGAAGGGGAAGGAGATTTTTGCATTAGAAAAACTATAGTTTCTTGAGAAGAGGATCTGGAGGGAGTCAAGCAAAATAAGGTAATGAGTGGTGATGGTACAGATCTGAGTCACCAGCCTGATAAGTAAAATGAAAATTCACCTCTGCACCAGAAACTCCAGTGAGCTTTCCAACATATGAAAGTAGAAAATCAGTCTCCATTGTTAAGCAAATGAATCCTTAATGTGGAAAGGAGCAGGGAAAAAGAAATCCAAATAAATCAAGAATGCTGGAATCTATGAATAATTGAATTTAGAGAAATAGAAAAATGAAAAGTGTTATTAGTATGAATGATGTAGCCCTTTGTAGTTTGGCTTCACATGATAGTGTTATTACCATAAAAATATATGTCATTTTTATTTTGAAAAATATTTTATGAGCTCAAGAAGAAGCATTTTAAGAACAGGAGTTTTTAGAAATTCAGTCTACAGGGAACTGGAAAAGTTAGATCTTATGGTTATGATTCACCTAAATGTTGTATGTCATATTTGGTAAATTCTGATAGATTAAAAATTACTTTCAATCATGATTATCAAACATGAGAATGTGGTAAGGCATAGCCAAATTTATCTTTGCTCTATACAAAGATGCTAAGTTTTAAACCCTCATCTAACATTCAACTTTCTCATATGCCTCTTGGTGAAAGCAGAGAGAGAAAGAAAGAAAAACATTCTACAGAGCTTAATGTCTGGCACGTATTATTTGCTGTGCTTCTAAGAATCTCAGTGTGTGTGTACACATTTATTTTCTATGCTAAACTTTGTATTCGCACATGAGTAGCAATGACAAACTTTATTTGCTGCTATAAAAAATGTTTCTAACAAAAAATTTAGTAACTGCCATAAAGGGTATCAGGTGTAACTGCATCTATCACTCACATGGACTTGGTAGAAATACTAGGATAAAAAGGAAAGTTCATTGTCACCCCATTATCTGATGTGACAATGTTCACCATAGGCATCTTTGGTGTGTTCACCAGGAATCTTTGTCATGAGTAAAAGTATGGTCACTGACTTGTTCTTTTTTGGGACAGGTCTGAACAGCAGAAAAAAAAAGGAAATTAAAACTTGAGCAATTTTTCAGTTCTGAGAGATAAGTTTTATTTATTCTAAAAAGAAATTTATTTAAAGAATTTTACTTGATAATTAAGATTCTCTTAAATTTAGAAGGCTACTTCAAAATCTTCCATTTGCTATTAGTTATATAGAGCCACAAAGTAAAAAAAGCTAAATGAATCTTAATTGGACAGGAATTACTCCTGCCAGAACCAGCAAACTTGGTGAAAGATGAGTGGAATCAATTTGTTCAAGTAATAGTAAAGTAAATCTGCATCAAAATGTTCTTACCTTTTGTTACTTTAAGAATATTTGATGATCTGCTCAACTGTCAAATTATAGGAAAAACATGAATAAGGAATTTCTAAAAAGTTATTAGAAAATTTAGAACATTTTCTGCCATGAGTGTTACATCTTCTATTGGACACATAAAATTCTCCAAATCTTTGCTCCTGATGAGTCACTAAGCATTCTATTGAGCTAATCTAGATATAAAATGGAATAGTGACTGGATAAGAAATAAAATATGAAACAGATTTCTTTTTTAGAGCTAATCAATGCCATGAATTAAATATGTATTTCTTAAAAAGAGTCAATAATTTCTTTATAAGAGGGTTTTCATTTGATTCTAGGCAGTGTTTTAGCTCAGGGCTGCTTATAGTGTGTCCATGGGCTGAAGCTGGTCTGCAAAAGGTTGCTACTCTGAGGCAAGATAAGCAAAGAAATTAAGCTTTAGATACTTTTATAGCCATTTGAGTAAGCTTATATCCATTGAATATAATTATAAACATGAGGGTTTTATTACATATTTCAATTTTTTCAGTAATTTGATTTATTATTTTTTATTTTTAAAATATATTTTATTAATTACACTATTACAACTGACCCACTTTTTTCCTCCCCTTTGTTACCCACCACCCTATACACCCCTCCAACTATCATTCCCCCACCTTAGTTCATGTCCTTGGGTCATGCATATAAGTTCTTTGGCTTCTCCATTTCCCATACTATTCTTAACATCCCCATCTATTTTGTACCTACAATATATGCTTCTAATTTCCTGTAACTTTTCCCCCACTCACTACCCACTGATAACCCTCCATGTGATCTCTGTTTCTGTGAATCTGTTCCTATTCTAGTTGTTTTCTTAGTTCACTTTTGTTTTTGTTTTTTTAGCTTTCATTCTTGATAGTAGTGACTTCCTTGTCACATTACTGTTCATATTTTTTTTCTTTTTCTTATATAAATCCCTTTAACATTTCATATAATAAATGGTGATAATGAACTTCTTTAACTTGACCTTATCTGAGAAGCACTTTATCTGCCCTTCCATTCTAAATGAAAGCTTTGCTGGATAGAGCAATCTTGGATGTAGGTCCTTGCCTTTCATGACTTTGAGTACTGCTTTCCAGCCCCTTCTTGCCTGCAAGTTTTCTTGTGAGAAATCAGCTGATAGCCTTATGGACACTCCTCTGTAGGTAACTGTCTCCTTTACTCTTGCTGCCTTTAAGATTCTCTCCTTATCCTTAACCTTGGGTAATGTGATTATGATGTGCCTTGGTGTGTGCTTTCTTGGGTCCAATTTCTTTGGGACTCTCTGAGATTCCTGGATTTCCTGGAAGTCTATTTCCTTTGTGAGACTGGGGAAGTTCTCCTTCATTATTTCAAATAAGTTTTCAGTTTCTTGATCTTCCTCTTCTGCTTCTGGCACCCCTATGATTTGGTTGTTGTAATGTTTAAAGTTGTCCCGAAGGTGCCTAAGGCTCTCCTCATGTTTTTGAATTCTTGTTTCTTCATTCTATTCTGGCTGAATGTTTATTTCTTTCTTCTGCTCCAAACTGTTGATTTGAGTCCTGGTTTCCTTCCCTTCACTGTTGGTTCCCTGTGCATTTTCCTTTATTTCACTTTTGATAGCCTTCATTTGTTCCTCTCTTTTGTGACCATACTCAAACAGTTCTGTGAGCATTCTGATTACCAGTGTTTTGAACTCTGCATCTGGTAGGTTGGCTGTCTCTTCATTGCTTAGTTGTATTTTTTCTGGAGCTTTGATCTGTTCTTTCATTTGGGCAATTGTTTTTTGTCTTGGCATACCTTTACATAGTAGTGGGTGGAGCCTTATGTGTTTGTCAGGGTGGGGCAACCCATGTCACTGCATTGTGGCACCATATGTGAGAGAGGAGTCCAAAAGTGAACAATGCTGATTGCTCAGCCCTTGGCTGGCTTTCAGTCACTTCCTCTGCTACCCACAAGCAAATTGCGACCTTCTGGTGCTTGGGTGGGTGGGTTTTTGTACATTCTAGGACCCTGTGGGTCTTTCCAATGAGCTTCCTTGTGAGGCTGGGGTTTCTTCTGCCACTACAACCCCCACAAGTTTTTTCAGTTAGAGTTTTTTAAGCTTTATTTCCCCTCACTGGGACTGGGGGTTGAGCATTCTGTCTTGCTCCCCAATTGTTCCTCCCAATTTATCTGCATGCAGATGTGGTACTGCCTGGTCTACCAGCCGTCACCTTTCTGGTACTCCTCTCAGCCCTGGCTTCCTGTCTCTGCCCCTCCTACCAGTCTGAATGAATGTGTCTTCTTTTACTCTTTGGTTGTTGAACTTTCATACTGTTTGATTTTTCTGGAAGTTCTGGTTATTTTTGTTTTAAAACTTGTTGTCTGTTTTTGGTTGTGCAATGAGGCAAAATGTATTTACCTACCTACACCTACATCTTGGCTGGAAGTCTGTGTTTGGATTTTTTATATTTTTATCTTTTGTTGCAGTTCTCACTTTGTTTATGCATTGTTATTCTAAATTTATTGAACATCTTATGACCATTAATTTGAAATCTTAATTTGATAAATTACTTATCTCATTTTATTATATTTGATTTATGGAGATTTATAATTTTCTTTTAATTGAAAACTATTTCCTATGCCCTGGCTGGTGTAGCTCAGTGGATTGAGCACAAGCCTGTAAAGCAAAGGGTTGCCAGTTCGATTCCTAGTCAGGGCACATGCCTGGGTTGCAGGCCAGTTCCCCAGTAGGTGGAATGCAATAGGCAACCATACAGTGATGCTTTTCTCTCTCTCTTTTCCCTTCCCTTCCCTTCCCTTCCCTTCCC
>CM052542.1:88976626-89024821 GCA_028533065.1 Trachops cirrhosus | reverse complement strand
TTACACAATGGAATTCTATGCAGCTGAAAGAAAGAAGGAGCTCATACCCTTTGCAGCAGAATGGATGGAGCTGGAAAGCATTACGCTAAGCGAAATAAGCCAAGCAATGAAAGACAAATACCATATCATCTCACCTTTAACAGGAACCTAAACAACAAAACAAAGAAACAAGTAAAATATAACAAAGGACACTGAAATAGAGGATGGGATGTCAGTGACCAGAGGGGAGAGGGGAGGGAATTTCAGGGGAGAAGGGAAGGGTTTACAGGAACAAATATAGAGGACACATGGACAAAACTACGGGGCTTGGAAATGGAAGGGAGTTGTGGAGGGATGAGTGGGTGGGCTGGGATGGGATTAAAAGATAGAAACTGTACTGAATAATCTAAAATAAAATAAAAATAAATAAAAATTTAAAAAAGAAAATAAAAAAAAGAAAAGAAAATGGGGTCATTGCTACTGATCTTTTGTCTCTTAAAAATAAAATTAAAAAAGTACCAAAAACAACTCCATGCCTACAAACCTGATAAATTAAATGAAATAGACCAATTCCTGAAAAGATACAATCTAATGACAGTTTGTGTGCCAAGATAATAAATTCTCTAATTCAGTGGTCCCCAAACATTTTGGCACCAGGGACTGGTTTCATGAAAGAAAATTTGTCCATGGACTGGGGTAGGGGGTGGTTTGGGGATGGTTTGGTGATGATTCAAGTGCATTACATTTATTGTACACTTTATTTCTATTATTACTACATTGTAATATAAATGAAGTAATTATACAATTCACCATAATGCTGCATCCATGGAAGCCCTGAGCTTTTTTTCCTGCAATTAGATGGTCCTGTCTGGGGGTGGTGGGAGAAAGTGACACACACATTTTGTTGCTTATGTCTTGTCTACTCCATAATCTAGTTTTAGTTGCTGTCACTGCAGAAAACCCTGCTTCACAAAGATAGGATATTGGAAATGGAAGCAGGTTTTTCAGTGCTTTTGTTGCAATCTCAAGATATTCTACCTTGACTTTAATCCAGAACATATGGAGATTTGAAGTTGTCTCACAGTCACCATCATTTGTGATCTCAAGCAGTTGATCCTCTTTTAGCATGGACAAAGTTGATTCACCTGGCTTATTTACAAATGGGTCGTAGATCCATTCCTTCCCAGGTTGAGGGTCTTTTGTGATTTGGAAGTAATGCTCAAACTCTTTTAAAAGCTGAAGTACGTGGTCATGTACCAGCTAGGAGAAAGAAGTCCCTGGCTCAGTCTCTTTCAAAATCTCTGCGAAGGTTTGAAATGTCAAAAATCCCAATGTTCACTCATTGCCCCCAAATTCCAATTTGACTTTGAATGCAGCCACTTTATTTGGTGGCTTAAACACTTTTGTCATTCTCTCCTGAAGTGACAGATTGAGTTCATTGAGCAGGTTGAATACATCACACAAGTAAACAAGTCTTGTGACCTATTCTGTGTCACAAAACTGAAATGTGCTGCCAGTGCTGCCACTGTTTTTCTAAAAGAAACCTTGGAGTGGCTTTCATAACTCAAAAAATTCTGGCCAGTGGTCTACCTTTATAAAGTAATCACACTTCTGTGTATTAGAGAAGATGTGTGTGCTCTGCATCCATTTTCTCAGAGTGCTGTATAAATAGACATGAGTTAAGGGTGTATACTTTAATAGGGTTGACAAATTTAATCACACCCTGGAAAATGTTTTTAAGTTCACGTGATATTTTTCAACTAGCCAGCATTTCTCTATACATGACACAGTGCATAGACTCACATTCAGAAGTGACATCTTTGACCTGAGCAATAAACCAGAAAGCTGTCCAGTCATGGCAGCCACTCTAACCATGCATATACTGACACAATATGACCAATTCAGTTCTCCTGTTATGTAATCATTTGAAGACTTGAATAGTTCTGAAGCTGTGGTATTGGTTGGCCACCAAAGTATACATAACATATCCTCATGCACATACTCCTGAAAAATGTGTATTGCATAAAAACAAGCATTGTTGCCTTGCTGTCAACATCAGTAGACTTGTCAACCTGGACTGTATACCATGATGACTCATTAACCCTCTCTAACAATTGTGCTTCAATATCTTTTGCTATTTCATCAACTCATCTGGTTATGGTGCTAGCCAAAAGAGGAACGCATGCCACCTTTTGAACTGCAGTCTCTCCTAAAAGTTTATGATGGGGGTCCTTAGCAGCAGGCAGGATCAACTCTTCACTAATAATAAAGGCATTATTTAGTAAAAGGCATTATTTTATAATAATAAAATCCTTAACTTTAGCAATACAATTAGCCACTAAGAATGATGCTCTCAGTGCAGACACATTTGAAGATGTGGTGGCCTTCAATAATTGCTTCTGTTCTTTGTGTCCACATTTTTTTTCTTTTAAAAAACTTCAAAGGCATGTCTTTTAATGCAGGGTGCTTTGTCTCCATGTAGCAAAGCAGTTTTGAATGTTTCATGGCCTCCTAGGTCACTACACATTATACAAAGTGGGTTTAGAGAATGTGAATCACCTGTTTCAATAAACCTGTAATTTAAGTGGGATTCTTTGTATTTTCTTTCAAATGCATATTTCTTTTTGTTGACAGTCTTAGCATCTTCTGCTGTCCCATCACTGGATCTTTTCTCCTTTTTTCTTTTCAAAGAAGCTCTCCAGAGACATTTGTTTTTTACTCATTTTGGCTAGGGTTAGCTTGTGGGCTTACCAAAACTGACTGAGATAAGTGTGCAGTGTGGGAAAGAGGTGCGGATGGAGGTGGTAAATTAAATAATGTGTGTGCCATGCGTGGACTAAAATAAGTATCAGATTCTGACTTAAAGCCTGTCACCAGATACAGCTATATAGCTCAACTCACTTCCCACTATAAAACCTCCACCAGATGCAGCTTAATTGTCACTTGCCACTCACTGATAGGGTTTTAATGTGGGTCTGCAAGCAATTGATTTATTATGGTCTCTGTGCAGTCAAATCTTTCTGCTAATGATAATCTGTATTTGCAACCATTCCCCAGTGCTAGTTTCACTGCCTCAGCTCCACCCCAGATCATCAGGCATTAGATTCTCATAAGGAGTGTGCCACCTTGATCCCTCACATGAGCAGTTCACAGTAGGGTTCACTTTCCTGTGAGAATCTAATTTGCCACTGATCTGACAGGAGGCAGAGAACTCAGGTGGTAATGTGATTGATTGGGAGCAGCTATAAATACAGATGAAGCTTTGCTTGCTTGCCTGCCATTCACCTCCTGCTGTGTGGACCAGTTCCTAAGAGGACACAGACTGGTAATAATCCATGGCCTAGGGGTTAGGGACCCCTGCTCTAATTGGCTTACACCTATTAAATAAATTGAATCAGTGATTAATACTCTTTCAAAAAAGAAAGCACCCAGAGGTTTCATTCATGGATTCTACCAAATATTTAAAGAATAAATAATACCTATTTAGAATCTCTCCCAGAAAACAAAAGCAAGGAAATGCTTCCTAACCTATTCTATGAGGTCAACATTACCCTAATAACAAAATTGGTTAAAGATACTATAAGAAAGAAATACTAAAATCATATCTTCCTCTGAATAATGTAAAATTGTTCAAAAAATTTTTATAAAAGCAAATTTAACAATATATAAAGGAATTATACATCATTATCAATTGCTATTTATTTCTGATATTTATTTCTGACATACACACAGATAATCATCATACCAACAGGCTAAAGAAAAAATCATCATTGTATCAATAAATATAGAAAGATAATTTTGTTAAACCCCAATATATAAAGAACATCTACAAAAAAATCTATAAATAACATCAAACTTAATGGTGAGAAATGAAATAACTTTCTCCTAAAATCAGGAATAAAGCAGGATGCCTTGTCTGACCACTCCCACTCAACAATACACTGCAATTTCTAACTAATGCAATAAGACAAGAAAATAAAACAAATGGTATATAGATTATGAAGGAAGATATGAAACTGGCTATGTTTATGACTGAATATGTAGAAAAGTGCAAAATTGTCCAAACAAACCCTCTCGGAACTAATAAGTGATTATAGGAATTTTTCAAGATACATAGGGTTTACATAAAAAGTGAATTACTTTGCTATATAACAGCCCTGAACAATTAGAATTTGAAATTAAAAACACAATATTAGTTAAATTAACAGCAAATTTTTAAATGCTTAGGTATAAAAGTAACAAAGTATATACAGGATCTATATAAGGAAAACTCTAAAAATCAAATTAAAATTTCTTAAATAAATTGAGAAATATTTTATATTTTCATGCGGACACTGGCCCACAGTGTCTGCAGCATTGTGGATGAGATGAGACAAATTCACACAGACTACTGAGTTCTGTGGAGAAAAAGGGATGGCACAGCCACTCTCTCAAGGGGAGAGCACCTCAGAGCACCTTGACCACTCTCTCAAGACAAGATTGCCACGACCCTTGCCTTGACAAGCTTTTATTGGCTTTCCAATAGCATACATCAAAGAAGGTTTTCATTCATTATGCTTAGACTTGCTTTAGGTAATTACTTTTTACAGATAGCAACAAAAAGGGTGTTACTGATTACTTCTTACAGATTAACAAGGGGAAAAGTGTTGCAAATGCAAAGCACCATAAGAGTAATTGGTCTGGTTACACTTCAATCCTTGGAAGAATTAGCACAGACTTTAGGAAGTTACTTTAAAGATATATAGCAAGCATTTGCTGCCTCAACTCAGGGTGAGGGAGTTTTAGCAAGAGCAAGTCTCAAAGCAGCCTAGTTATAATGCAGGCCTGATTCCCCACAGAAGAATTGATCCATGGGTTTGGCATCCTGTGTACCACACCACGTGCTTATGGGCTTTCCCATAGGGCTGACCTACAATTGCCATTGTCAGGCAGATCGGTTCCCTACAATATTTTATTTTATAAGAATTAACTAACTCCCCATATCTTCTTAATCCAATAAAACATTTAGAGAAGGAGGTGAAGCTTGGGAAAGGAAATACTCCTGTAACCATTTGGTCCTAACTCTGTGCTCATTGACATTTCCCTCTTCCAATAAACTAGATATACCTGGAAGGCAGACAACATATTCTATGGATCTGTTGGTATCCTTCTGGTACCACATTCCTGGAATGGAGTTAAATGCTTGTAGAAAGAAAAATGTATATCTACATATAGAAAAATTATTCAATTCATGAAAAGAGTGTGGCTGAAGCAAATGTATCAAGAACAAAATTAGTTGAAATTTTAATGTGAACATGGAACGCAGAATTATTCAGGCAAGAATTAGAGTGTCTATATCCAATAATATATTATGTGCTAAACTTCAAAACTATAACAACTTTGAAATAATAGGACTTCTGGTTATCTCAATGGCATTTGAAATTTAGGTTCTAATTGTACCACCACTCACAGGATAGAATTGGGTTGACAAAAATTTTATTTAGTTTTCTTTTGTACAATGGCTGTAGCAGAGTCTACTTGTCTTTAACTTCATTCAGAACAATTTTGGTAAGATTTTATTGTAATACCTCTCATATCAGTGTGCATTCTAAAAAACATCAAAATTGTTGAATTTTTGTGTAGCCATTTTAATATTGAAGATAGGAGAAAACATGAAACATTTTTGGCATATGATGCTTTATTATTTCAGAAAAGGTAAAAACACAACTGAATGCAAAAAAAATTGTGTAGTGTATGGAGAAGGTGCTATTATTGATTGAATGTATCAAAAGTGGTTTGTGAAGTTTCTTGGTACTATTGACATTTTGGCCAAATAATTCTTTGCTTTGGGGCTGTTTTATACACTGGAAGATGTTCAGCAGCATCCTTTGCTTCTACCAACTAGAACCCAATAGCAGGAGGTAGCTTACATACTCAAAATTATCCAAATCAATAAAGTTATTGATGAAAATGAAAAATGTGTCTTTTATTTTATGGAAAAAGCTAAATGGACTTTTTTGGCCAACTCAATACTTGGAAGCCAGAATCACTTTACATTGTAAATGACTTTGTGGAAGAAAGCAAATATCATTAATTTGAGTATTGATAAATTGCCAAAATTATAAAGGATTTTAGTACAGAGAATAAAGATCAAGTAAGGAGGCTGAGAACAGGAATCTACTCTGTGTGATATATAAGCTGAAGTATCATAAAGTCACCCTGGAAATTCATAGGTTTAGCTGGCAAGCCAGCATGTTTGGGTTATGGTAGAGGTGAGTGGGTCTCTTCCTTTACTGGAAATGTTATAATATCCCTTAAATCCAAAGTTTACAGGAGCTGAGCAGCTGTTCTTTCAGTCATTCCAAGAAACAGTTGGAACACAAATCTAGTCAGTCACCAAAGGGTTTATTTTCCTGCTGCCAAATTTGCTTTTGCCAGGTCTGAACTATAAGAAGAGAGACCTCCAGAGGGGGAGGGGATCTTGCATTAGAAAGAAATCCAGACTGTTCAGTAGCTGTCCTGGTCTGTACTGCATCTCTGTAGGATAATGTGAGTGAGAGAGTGGGAGTGTGCTAAGGGTGATATACTTGAATTTTGTTATGCTGACCTTGGCCTAATGAGTTTTTCCTTTTCTCAATAAAGCTAATTTCTTAATTCATGCTGTGTGATAGTGTGTTGTTGAGGAATTTATTCTGCCCTTTTGCATAACAGGTGGTAGCCCTGGAGGGACCCACCTGATTCAACATATGTTCAGGCTTCCCTGAAAGCTATAGTTATCAGATAATGAATGATGTTGTCTGTTCCTTTCACCCTTCATCCTGGTGCAAGTGGTTGCTCATGCTAGAGTCTGGCAACCTGTGAATATCTGCTTTCAATAGGTAGCAGTGCAATGGATAAAACAAGTTCTAACCAGAGCTGCATATACTGAGTAAGGAGCAAGGCTCTCTAGCATATGGATACCTGGCTTCCATGGCCATTCCATACATGATGTCTAATTTAAGGTGGAAAACACATATCCTTTCTGTTATATTTGTTTTTGAAAATATCAGAAGCTCATGAGAGTAAGGTTGCCTCCCCTCGACCCCATAGGCTGTTTGAACAATCTTGGACTTTAAGCAAATATTCATTTTAGTTTAATGACTATTATAAAACAGAATACTCTGCCTCTATATATATCTTTCTGCTAATTGTCATTTCTGTTTTATTTTGAAATTATAAACCCATTAATTGGCATGTTAAGGAATGACTACATTTGAGTCTTAGAGAAGAGATTTATTTTGTTAAATTGTAAAAAAAAATTATACTCGTATTGCCATCATCAACTTTCTTCAACAAGAAAACAATAGAACAGTGACTCCTTTAGAAAATCTTCCAATAGTGGATTTGAAACTTGCATCTTTCAAAATTTAGTGGAAATCATGCACCTTTCTCTCTGACCATTGTAGATGACTTAGCCCTTTTTTGTTATGTTAAGGTCTTTGAAAATTCTTCATTATAATTTTCTTTATGTTATTATTACCTCTAGACATTAAAGAGATTTAAAAAGGCATTTTTTTCTTTTGTCTGATCAAACATATTAGAGTACTTGGGAATAGCTTAAGAAAAAATAATTGGGAAATGCTACATTTATCAGAGTTAAATAATTTTGTTATGTTATAATTTTCAACAATGGAACAATTGAAATATTTGTCAGATAACCACAGTTATAAATTAGGAAAGAAAGAGAGAAAGAAAGAAAGAAAGAAAGAAAGAAAGAAAGAAAGAAAGAAAGAAAAAAGAAAAGAAAGAAAAAGACATATAACCCAGTAATGAGATTAGCTTTCCAGGAAGAAGATGGTAGGGAAATTGTTGGGAGCTGAGCCCACTTGCTCATGCACCCAACTGGGACACTTAGCTGATCTTCTGAAAAACAAAGTAAACAGCCAACAGAATCTTAGCTGATACGAAGTTTGGAAGCCAAAGTACACCAAGGATGCCTTAAAAATGGGCAATAAGGAAGTTGTATAGGCAGATGGGGAAAGTCCCCAGGGCATGGCACCTAAAATTGCAGCTGCTGCAGGGTCAACATCCAAGGAAACCCCAGTAAGGGATAGCAGCTTAAGGAAGCTCCCTTTCATCACAGGGTGGGAAAATCAGACCTTTGCTAGGTGCAACTTGAATGCACAAAGTCAACAGGGAAAGACAAACTGCACACACACAGTTGGCTGCTCACCCTAGCTGTGGGAGCAGTTGCCAGTTGGGACAGTGCTGGAGAGTGGGGTGAAATTCTGGTTGCACCTGGAGCCTGCGGAAGAGGACACTAGCTGTGACTGAGATAGACTCCTGACTTGCCAGAGAGTTGCAGTGTGTGGAAGCAAGGCAGTGGCTCAGAGCTGCAGCAGTAGCACCCAGATAGACTATTTTCAAAACAGAACTGAGGTATACTGGGCAGGGACCAAGCGTGGTCACAGCTGCCCCACCAACAAGGAGGGAGGATTATGGGTGTGATTGCTCCTACTCAGTGAATTTGGTGGATTGATCAAAGGAGTGCAAACCAGGTGGTTTCTGGGCATGGAGTGGAAAGTCCAAGGTACAGATTGCTGTGAGAGCAGTAGGCTGGAAACTGTGAACTTATGATTACTGTAGGCCAAACTGAGCCCCCTTCCTTGACAGAAACACAGGGAAGGAAAAATTGAGCCCAACACTCCACTGCTTGCAAGAGCCAGAAAGATCTGCAAAACCAGCTGGGAAGTCCTAACCATCAGGGGGCTTTTCCTCAAGAGTAAGACAGAAAGAATAATGCTTTAAAGGGCCCATCTGAACTACCCACAGGGACACAAAGTGCATTGCACCCTATTTCACTAAGTCCATCAAAAGAGGAAGATAAGAAAGGGTGTAACAAGTAGGATTCAGGGTGCCGCTCAGACTTGGCTCACACACAGAGCTGCAGACAGCATCAAGAAGGAGAGAGCTGACACTCTTACACAGATTTCCCCCTTCTACCCATGAAACGGACAGCTTTTTAAGCAGAAACTATACATTGTTGGAAATAAACTGGGACAGACTAATATGGGAGGTGTAGGGACAGGGGGAACACATCCACAATTTTTCCAGATGACTGAACACTGCCCCCTAGGGGAGACGAAGAGATCTCACTCTCTGGATCACAACAGAAGCTTCCTCTACAGGCAGGAGAAGTGGATACAGGCAGTGTTACCAGAAGTGGGATGACCCACCTGGGACCTTGAGCTGATAGAAAATGAGAGATGTATCCAGAAAGAAGTCAGAAGGTGAACACCAATACCTGAGACAATCTTCACCTTGCTCTTCATTAGAACTTGCATTTTTTATTTCTTTTCTTTTTTCTTCCTTTCATATAGCATTTTAATTTTTCTTCTTTCACTTCACTCATATACCAAATAACTCACTACTCTTGGTATTATTTTTTATTCTTTTTGTTCAGGTTGTATATATTTTTCATATTTTTATTATTCCAAATCCCACACAGCACTCTTCCCTGGTCTTACTCCATTTTGTCATCTTCCTGATCTTTCTTATTGTTGTTGGAAACCTTATTTTCTCTCACACTACCCTATGTTCCTATCCCTTACTCTTATTATCTCTCCTCCATCTAACCTCACATAAGCATTTATCTTGCTTAAGTCAGCTCACATTCTTTTCCCACTCTTATAATTGTCTTAATTACTTTCCATCTTAATAAACTCTGGCTAGTTGGGTAAAATACCATGGCTATTGCTGTACTTATCCAACAGACTCCTATTTGTTCACTATTTGTTTGTACTTTAATCCCATAGGATACTCTTCCCTTGTCTTACTCCATTTTGTTTCCCCCCTGTCCCTGATCAATTGAGTGAGGAATTTTATTTTATTTTTTTAACCTCTCTAGCCTGGGCTTTACTCCTTACACTTATTAGTTTGCCTCCCCCATCCTCTCAAAATCATTATTTTTACTGCAGACATTCATATTCACTTTTGTCTTCTGTATAATATTTTTATTCCCATTCCATCATTATTAAACTTCATTCAGCTGTAATTGCTACCAACCTTGCTATGGTTTTTATGCTATTTCACTCTCATTGGTCCAATATCTTTTAATTTTACTTCAAACATCATAGTATACACCTGCCTTTTCTTACCCCATTTTTGCCATCACCCTTATGTGTTTTACTTGCATTTTAAAATTTGTTCTCTGCCTCTCTTCACCTCAGTTCTATCCCTACTCTGATCAATTATCCTCCTTATTTCCACTCAAAATCATTTTCTCTTCTTTTAGTCATCTAAAATTCCCTTTGTCTTATCTTATATCCTCAATCTCTCTTCACCACTATTAATCTTTGCTCAATTGTGGTTGATATTGCTGATGTGGTAGAGGGGATTCTATTTGCTGGTGTAAGTTTGGTTGTCTGGTAATACTGCTTTGTTAACCAACACCTGTACAACAGCATAAAAGATGAGGTGGAAGTTATGATAACCAATAAACCTACTGGAGGGGAGAAGCCACCAACAAAGAAGCCATCAATAAGCAAAGCCCAAACACAAGACAGTCCACACACAGAGAAGAAAGGGCAACCCTAGACCATCCAGGCAAGGAGATCAAAGAGACTATACCACTGGGTCCCACAGAACTCCTAACACAGAAGTCCATCTCACATATTCATGCAGGAAAAGCAGAATGCCCTGAGATTCAGAAGCAAACAAAAAGAGTGACCTAAAATGGAGAGACAAAGAAAGAACCCTCAATCAAAAGAAATAGAAGAATCCACAGTAAAAGAGCTAAATGAAATAGAGGTGAGCAATCTATCAGACATAGAATTACAAAACATGGTTATGGTGATGTTAAAAGAACTCAGTGACAACTACAAGGACCTGGATGGGAATTACAACAGCATGAAAAAGGAAATAGAAGCTACAAACAAGAACCAGAAAGAAATGAAGAATACAATATATGAAATAAAAAATACACTACAAGGAATTACAAGAAGGCTGGATTAAGCAGAGGAACAAATCAGTGATCTGGAAGACAAGGTAGGAAGAAACACCCAGGTAGAAGACAAAATGAAAAAAATACTTTAAAAGTATGAAGATAGTTTAAGGGAACTTAAGGGCAACATGAAATGTAATGACATTTGCATCATAGGATACCAGAAGGAAAAGAAAAGAAACAACAGGTAGAAAACCTGTTTGAAAAAATAAGGACAGAAAATTTCCCTAACATGGAGAAGGGAAAAGCCATGTTCAGGGAAAAGTTCAGGAAGCACAGAGGGTCCCAATCAAGATGAGCCCAAAGAGGCCTACTGCAAGACTCACATTAATTAAAATGTCAAATTTCAAAGAGAAGGAGAGAATCTTAAAGGCAACAAGGGAGAAACAGACAGTAACATAGAAGGGAGCTCCAACCAGGCTAGCAGCTGATTTTTCAGCAGAAACACAAGCCAGAAGGGAATGGCAATAAATGTTCCAAATAATGAGAAGTAGAGGCCTTCAAGCAAGAGTACTCTACGCAGAAAAGCTCTCATTGAAAATGGAAGGTTAAATAAAGAGTTTCCCAGACAAAAGAAGGTTAAAAGAATACAATTCTACCAAACCAGCATTGCAAGACATGCTAAATGGACTGCTTTCAGAAGATGAAGGAAAAGAGTGTGAGAGAGAGGAACACAAGTACAAAAGGGGAAAAACCAATAAATATTTGCCAATAATAACATCAAGTGTAAATGGATTAAATGCTCCAATCAAAAGACATAAGGTAGGTGAATGGATAAGAAAACATGACCCACACATAGGCTGTCTACAACAAAAGATCCACCTGACAACAAAAGATCTACACAGGCTAAAAATGAAGTATTGGAAGAAAATATTACAAGCAATAGGACAGGAAAAATGCCAGCATAACAACAGTGATATCAGACAAAATGGATCTGAAAACAAAGTCTACAAAAACAGACAAAGAAGGCCATTTCATAATGCTAAAGGGAAGCATTCTTCAGGAAGCTATAAATATGCACCCAACATAGGAGCACCCAAATATGTAAGACAAATCTTGGAAGACTTTAAGGAGGACATAGACAGCAACACATTTATACTAGGGGGTTTTAAAAGCACATTGTCAGCATGGACAGATCTTCTAAACAAAGAATCAACAAGGACATTTTGGTACTGAATGACATGCTAGATCAAATAGACATAACTGATATATACAGAACTTTTCACCCCAAAGAAATAAAATCTACATTTCTCTCAAATGCAAGGGAACATTTTCAAAGATAGACCACAAGCTAGGACACAAAACAAGAAACAAATTCAAAAAAATTGAAATTATATCAAGCATTGTCTCAGATCACAAGACCTTGGAACTGGAAATGAACCTCAAGGAAAAAACACAAAAAACAATAAAATCCATGGAGAACTGAATAACATGTTATTAAACAACAGATGGGTAAACAATGAAATCAAGGAAGAAATAGAAAAGTTTCCAGAAACAAATGAAATGGACACACAACTACCCAAAACCTCTGGGATACAATTATAGCACTACAGGCCAACCTAAAAAAGAAAGTGTTCAAGTGAACAACCTAACCAAATATCTGCAAGAAGTAGAGGAACAATAACAAGCAAAACCCAGAGCAAGTAGAAGGAAGGAAATAATCAAGATTGGAATGGAATTAAATGACTTAAAGATTAAATAACAATTCAAAGGACCAATAATTCCGGGAGCTGGTTCTTTAAAAAGATAACCGAAATTGATAAGCCTTTAACCAGATTCATCAAGAAAAGAAGGAAGAGGGTTCAAATAAATAAAATCAGAAATGAAAGAGAAGAAATTACACCTGAGACCACAGAAATAAAAAGGATCAAAAGAAATTACTAGGAACTTCTATATGCCAAGAAATTGGAAAACACGGGCAAAATGGACAAATTTCTAGAAAAATATAATCCACCAAAACTGAGTCAAGAGAAAGAAGAAGGCTGGAATAGACTGATAACAGCGAAATTGAAGCAGTAATCAAAAATTCTCAGTACACAAAAGCCAAGGACCAGACGGCTTCACAGGAAAATTTTACCAAACATTTAGGAAAGAGCAAACATTGATTCTTCTCAAACTTTTCCAAAATATCCAAGAAGAGGGTAAACTCCCAATCTCTTTTTATGAAGCAAGAATCATCCTAATCCCAAAAGCAGATAAAGACATGACAAAGAAAGAAAAGTACAGGCCAATATCCTTGATGAACATGGATGCTAAAATCCTCGACAAAATATTGGCAAACTGGATCCAGCAATATACCAAAAAGATGATACACCATGATCAAGTGGGATTCATCCCAGGGATGCAAGGATGTTATAATATACCCAAATCAATAAATGTAATATAGCACATAAACAATATGAAAGACAAAAACTACATGATCACATCAATAGATGCTGTAAAAGCATTTGGTAAAGTACATTAATGATAAAAACACTCAGAAAAGTGGGAGTAGAAGGAACATACCACAGCATAATAAAGGCTATATATGAGAAACATACAGCCAACATCGTACTCAATGGGCAAAAAGTGGAAACTTTTCCCTTAAGATCAGGTAGAAGACAAGAATGTTCGATTCTACCACAGTTTATTCAACATAGTTTTGGAAGTTCTAGCCACAGTGATGAGACAAGAAAAAGAAATAAAAGGCATTCAAATTGGAAAGGCGGAAGTAAAACTTTCACTTTTTGCAGATGACATGATAGTGTACATAGAAAACCCTATAGACACCACCAAAAAAACTACTTGACCTAATAAATGAATTGGCAAAATGCTGGGATTAAGAAATCAAAGACAACATTCAGAAAACAAAGGTATTTCTGTACATTAACAATGAAATATTAGCAACAGAAATTAGGAAACAATCCCATTTATTATAACAACAAGAAAAGTAAAATACTTAGGAATAAACTTAAAGAAGTAAAAGACCTGTACACGGAAAACTACACAACACTGAAGAAAGAAATTAAGGAAGAAACAAACAAATGGAAGCATATACAGTGTTCATGGATTAGAAGAATTAACATCATTAAAATGCCCATCCTACACAACACAATCTATAGATTCTACACAATCCCTATCAATGTAACAATGACATATTTCACAGATATAGAACTAATATTTCAAAAATTTATATGGAACAAAAAAATGACCCTAGAAAGCTTCAGCAATTTTGAGAAAGGAGAACAAAGTTGGAGGAATCACAATACCTGATATCAAACTATTACAAGGCCACTGTCATCAAAACAATATTGTACTGGCATAGGAACAGACACATAGACCAATGGAAGAGAATAGAGAGCCCAGAAATAAACCCAAGCTCTATGGTCTGTTAATATTTGAAAAAGCAGAAGAGGCATAAAATGGAGTAAAAATATCCCCTTCCACAAATGGTATTAGGAGAACTGGAATGGTACATGCACAAAAATGGAACTCAACCACCAACTAACACCATACACCAGAATAAACTCAAGCTGTATAAAAGACTTAAATATAAGTTGTGAGACCATGAAATTTCCAGAGGAGAACATAGGCAGAAAAATTTCAGATATTCCACGCAGTAATATTTTCAATGGTGCATCCCCTAGGGAAAAGAATATAAAGAAAAGAATAAACAAATGGGACTACATCAAATTAAAAAGCTTCTGAATGGCTAAAGAACACATCAACAAAATGAAAAAGGAACTAACTGTATGGGAAAACATATCTGCCAATCATACCTGGGACAAGGCTTTGATCTCCAAAATACATAAAGAACTCACATGGCACCATTCCAGGAAGACAAACAATCCAATTAAAAAATGAGCAAAGGACCTGAACACATACTTCTCCAAGGACATACAGAGGGCCCATAGGCATATAAAAGGATTCTCAGCATCACTAACCATCAGAGAGATGCAAATTAAAGTCACAATGAGATACCACTTTATACCTGTCAGAATGACCATCATAAACAAATCAACAAACAAATGCTGGCAAGGTTGTGGAGAAAAGGAAAACCTAGTACACTGTTGTGGGTTGCACACTTGTATAGCCACTGTGGAAAACAGTATGGAATTTCCTCAAAAAACTAAAAATGAAACTGCCTTTTGACCCAGCAATTCCACAGTTTGGATTATTCTCTAAGAATCCTGAAACACCAACTCAAAAGAACCTATGCACCCCAATGTTCATAGCAGAACAATTTACAATAGCCAAGTGCTGGAAACAACCTAAGTGCCCATCAGTAAATGACTGGATCAAAAAAAAACTGTAGTACATTTACACATGGCAGGAAAAAAAAGGAGCTCCTACCCTTCATGACAGCATGGTTGGAACTGGAGAGTATTGTGCTAAGTGAAATAAGCCAGGCAATGAAAGAGAAATACCATGTGATCTCACCTATAAATGGAACAAATTGAAACAAGCAAATGAGCAAAATAGCTCCAGAGACAGAGAAATAAAAAACTGACAGGGCCCAGAGGGGAGGTGGTAGGGGAGTAAAAAGAGAAGGATAAGTGAAGTTCTAGTCAAGGAACATGAATACAGGACTCATGGGTGGGGACAATGGGATGGGGATTGAATGTGAGAGTGGGGAGGGATGCGGCAGGCAGAGAAGAGCAATGGGAAAAATGTGGAACAACTGTAATGAACAACAATAAAAAGAAAGTTTAGTTTTCCAGGAAGATGTTTTTATTTAGGTCTAGGAAGAAAAATATAACATTACTAGAGTTTAGGGAAGTGTTTCATTTGTATTTTCTTTCTAAATTCAAAGTATACATAAACTTTGCAAATGTGAAATATGAGGTGGGACTCCCACCGAAAAGAAACTGGAATTATCTTCTGGATGGTGGACTCCTTGTGGTATAGGCTTCCTCACTAGGTGAGTGTTTCAGGAACCCATCTGTATTAGTGTACCAGCTGGCATTTTAATGAGAAGCTGTTTTTTGCTTCAGTGATTTTTTTTAAAAAAATCTTTCACTGTGTTTGTCCATTTCATGATGGGTGATTTATGAGAGAGCACCTACCTACACCACGCTGAGTGTTTGGCAGTTTTTGTCCCAAAACAGTATGAGTCCCTGGCTCCATCCTTCCTATTCACTAGATGCATCTTGCCTGGGGCAACTGTTTTTTGTTTTTTTGTCTCCAGGATAAGAAAAGTCCTCAAAGGAAACATTTTGGGTATGTGGAAGAGGTGAAACAGTAGCTGGCAGAAGCACTAAAAGGCATCAAAACTGATGAGTTCAAAAACTCTTTGAGCAGTGAAAAACATGTTTCAATAGGTGTATTGCATCAAATAGAGAGTATTTGAGGTGACATAAGTTTAAACATGAAAGAATACACAACTTTTTATAAATAAATTCTGGTTTTTTGGGGACCCCAAAAAATCAAATCAATTTTCTATATTTAGTAACAACAAAAATTTAGTTTAGGTTAATAAACTTTAAATTAAGGTAAAGAGGAGGAGGTTTTGCTGCTTTTCTGTTTTTTTTTTCTTTTCTACTCTTCTCTCTCATTTTTGTTATCTATTTTTCTCTTCTACTTTTCCTTGCCTTTATGTTATCTCACTTATTAGATCACTTTACTCAAAAATGATTAGAGTTTGTTATTTTTACTATTTTAAAAAGAAAACCTTATTCTAAAATATTATATAGCAAAACTGCAAATAACATCTATGTTAATGTAATCTAAGAAAACTAATATTGTTACAGAACAAACAGAAGGCAATTATTGGCCCACCCAGGGACATCAATAACTGTTACAGAACACATCCACACACAGGGCCAAGGGGGGCATGATATACAATTATCAAAGGGACTCCCACTAGGTCCAATTGTCCACCGCCTTAGGAAAGATGTCTCTCAATGCCACTGATCTGTGAAAAGGAAATGTTTATTTAAAGCTAAACAGACTTAAAGTAGTGACCTAATGTCTTAAATATCAAATGTATTAAAATATCAAAGTCCTTTTGAATACCCACAGACGCCCACAGTGCTTCCTTCTCCCCTGCCCTAATTTGGGGTACTGTATCTCAGGAAAAGAAGCAAACATCCATGATTCAGGCTCCTGACACCATCAGCTGTGTCACCATCCAGGCAGAATCTCTAATCCAAAGCCATGTGGCACCTTCTCATGGCCTACTGGCAAGAGTTCTTTCACCCTTCTTCCAGGCAAAGTCTCTCCTGCTTCCCAGGCCACATAGCCAAAGGGAGCACCCAAAGCCATGTGGTCCTCTTCTACCAAAGCAGCAGGAGTCCCCACTCTGGCCAAAACTGCATGGTTCTTCTCTCCACTGCAGCTGCAGGGGTCTGCCCTCTGGCAAAACTGTGTGGATCTCCTCTGCAAAGCTGCAGGGACGGGGTTGCCACTCTGCCAAAGCCAAGTGGCAATTCTCTGCTAAAACTACATGGTGGTTCCCCCTACTAAAGCTGCAGGGGTCCTCACTCTGCCAGAAGCACGTGGCTCTCTCTTTCTATTGCCACAGCTTCATGTTCTCTCCACTTAATATTGCCAGAGCTGCACTGCCACAGCTGCTTCATCCTCCTTCTAATGGCTGTCATCTGGGTTTTAAATCCCTGCACCAATCCTCCTCTGCAGCCCCATTTCTGACTCCTTCCACAATTGGCTACACTTGCCAGCACTTTCCAGCTTTACTGGGCTGCCATCATGAGTCTGGGCAGGGGTGGCCCAGTGTCATGAAGTCAATCACCTCCAAGCTCTCATGCAGGCGCTGTAACTTGAGTGAACTGTCCCCCAGTTACATCTGGGGTAGAAGTCACTCCCTTCTGCCTGGCTCAAAGCATGGTCATAGCTATTTAACGTATCTATGCAACCAGTTAAAGGTTATAGATATGTTAAATGACCATGCCAGAGGTTAGCTGCAAAGCTGTTGCTGTACAAAACAGCCCTGCAAGTTCCTGCTCCATGTGTCCCTTCCCCCAGCTCACACTTGTGGGGGAAGGGATGAGGACATCCTAATATTTCCTGGAAACCTTGAGTTCTGGACCCCATTCCAAATCCCTATTTGGGACCCCCCTCTTGGCTGCACCCTGTTACAATATTCCATTTCATTGCCCAAACTAACATAAATACCAACATAATTTTTCAGCAATATAAACCAAAAAACTGATGATGTTTTATATTAAGTTTTTAATATAATTTTATTTATGTAGAAATGCACCCAAAGTTTTTAAATGTACAGCTCAGTTAATTTTTACAAAGAGCACATAGCTGTGAGGAGATAAACCAGCACCACGGGAGACACATTTACCCTCCCAGAATAGATCCCTACTTCTCCCCATAGGTAAACCCAACTTCAACTCTGCTTGCTTTAAATAATTTTACCAGCTTTGTAAACATTAGAGTCATAGAATACATACTCTTTTGTGTCTTATCCTTTTCATTCAATATTATGTTTGCATGAGATTCATAAATGTTGATGTTTGTAATTTGGTTGCTAATATAGTATTTCATTTTATAATATACTACATATTTTTCCTAATGTTAATGCATATTTTTGGATATTCCTAGTGTTGAGATTTTACAAATGTATGTATACATTTCTACTGGGTATATAGCTAGAAATAGAATAGGGAATGCATAGGTTCATTTACTTGATGCCAGCAGATTTACAAGTGATTTTACCAATTTTCACAGCAAACCAGGAGTATATTAAAGGGTGATTATTACATGTTCTTATCAACACGTAACATTTCAGTCTTCTTTTAAGTTTTGCCAATTTTGCCAATTTGTTGTTTTAACTTGTACTTCCTTAATAACTGGTGAGATCAAGCATTTTACCATATGCTTGTTGGTCATTTGAATATTCCTTTCTTTTTATGTTCTTAGTCTGTTGCCCATTTCTTATTGTATTATGTGTTTATGTATTTATCTGTAGTTCTGTTAAATTCTGAATGGATCTTTTGATACCAAACAAATATCTTCTCTCATTTTGGGGGAATTGCATTTCAATCCTATTGATGAGCCAATGCAATCTTGCAATAATACAATAATTACAATACAATACAATAATTAAGTACAGCCTATAGTTCACATTAGGGTTCACTTTTGGTGTTATATATGCTATGTATCTGACAAATATACATGAATCCACCAGTACAGTAACATAGAAAATAGTCTCATTTCTCTGAAAATCCCATGGTTTACCTTTTAAGCCTTCACTTCATCTCCGCCTCTGAACCCTGAAAACTACTGGTTTTTAACTGTGTTTAAGTTTATGCTTTTTTCAGTTGTCATATAGTTGGAATTATACACTATATAGCCTGTTAAAATTGATTTATTTCACTTAACAATATGCACTTAAAGTGCCTCCATGTTTTTATTTTTGTTTGTTTTTTTAAAATAAATCTTCTATAAACATTTTTGTGCAAGTTCTTGTTTGAACATAAGTTTTAAACTCTTGGGTAAATACAAAGAAGTGTAATTACAGAATTTTTGGTAAGATTATGTTTAGTTTTGTAAGAACCTGACATCTTTTTCCTTTTTTAACTTTTTTTCATTTTTTTAAAAGATTTGATTTATTTATTTTTAGAGAGAGGAGAAGGAAGGGAGAAAGAAGAGAGAAATATCAATGTGTGGTTGCCTCTGTGGCTCCCACTGGGGACCTGGCCCACAACCCAGGCATGTGCCCTGACTGGGAATTGAACTGGCGACCCTTTGGTTGGCAGCCCACACTCAATCCACTGAGCTACACCAGAGAGGGCAGAACCTGACTTCTAAAGTAACTGAACCACTTTGCATTTGCACCAGCAATTACGGGACTTCCTGTTCCTACACATCCTCATGAACGCTTGGTATTGTGAATGTGTTGGATTTTAGAAATTCTGATAAACATGTAGAATTATCTCATGTTGTTTTAATTTACAAGTCCTTAATAACATATGCTGTTGAACGTATGTTTATTTGCCAGTTGTATGTATATCTTTTTTGATGAGGGGTCTCTTCATATGTTTTGTCCATTTTAAAATTTTGTTTGTTTCTCTTACTGTTGAGTTTTAAGTGTTATTTTTATATTTTACATTTAGTCTTTTATAAGATATGTGTTTTGCAGACATTCTCACCTGTCTGTGGTTTGTCATTTCATTCACTGTATAGTATCTTTTGCAGAGTAAGAGTTTTTAAGTTTAATGAAGTTTGGCTTACTTTTTTGTTGTTTGTTTTATCTTTCATGGATCATGCTATTGGAGTTGTATCTTAAAAGTCATCACCAACTTCAAGTCACCAACGTCACTTAGATTTACTTTTATGTTATTTTTTAATATATATTTTTTAGTTTTATGTCTATAATCTCTTTCCAAATAATTTTGTGAGAAGTGTAAAATCTGTGTTTAGATTCATATTTTTGCATGTGGATGTCCAATCAGGGTTCATTCCTCCCCTCCCGCACATTGATATTTAGATGCCCTGTGCTTTCCATTACTAGTTTCTGGTTTATTCTTTTCATTTTTCCGTGTGTGTGTGTGTGTGTACAGATACCTGTATATTCACTTAGATTTTTTCATTGTTATATGAAAAGTAGCATACCTTAGTACTACTTAGCACTTGATTTTTTCCTTTAAAAATCATAATCCAGAAATTATCTCTATCAGTTCACAGATCTTTGACTTGTTTTTTGTCTTTTTTTACGTGTTTTTACATAGCACATGGTACTGCAGGGTTTACTGAATCACTCTCCTACTTATTAGCACATAGTGTCACTTTCAGTGTTCTTCATTTGAAAAAAATGCTGCATTGAATAGCTCTGAAAATATATATATGACCATTCAATGAATGTATGAAAAATATCTATAATAATGTTATATATTTATATAACAGACTTTTAATATAAGGTAATCTTATAGTTTATATAATGTGTATTGTATATTATATGTTATATAAAACATATAAATAAAAATTATATAACATATATTTTCATATTGTTTGAGGTGTATTTTCTAGAAGGAAGACAACTAGACCAAAGGTAATACATTTGTAATCTTATTAGCTGTTGTCAAAAGCACCTTCATTAGGGTTGTAACATTTTGCAGTCCCACAATTAACTTATGAGCATACCTGTTTCCTCATAACTACACTAGAAATTATACTGTTACACTTTATTATTTTTGGCAATCTAATGGCTAGAATATTGTGTCTTAGTATACTCAGTATACTTCTAATTTTTATTTATTTTATTTTTAAAGAGAATGAACATCTTTTATAAACTTAAAGTTTATATATATATACACGTGAATAAATACATATATACTTATAAATGTAAACATTTTATGTGTGTGTGTATGTGTGTATGTATGTATCTATTCTTATCTTTTCCCCAACTCTCTATGAGGTGTTGGCTTTTTTTACCTCAATATTTGAGTTCATTATTGTTAGAGATGGTAGAACTTGATCTGTCAAAATATGTCATAGTAATATCTCTAATAATAGCAGTTGTCTTCTGACTTAACTTATGGCAAATTGTATCACATATTTTTTAAATAAAATATTATTTAAAATAGTTTAGCTTTCAGGAACTTTGCCAAGACAATACAGAGTTTCAGTATACTCCTTGTCTTTTCTTCCTTATTGTTAACATCTTACTTTACTGTAGTACCTTTGTTACAACTAAGGGGACAGTGTGGTACATAACTCTTAACTGAACCACAGTTTATTTAGATTTCACTAGTTTTTCTCTAATCATCTCTTTCTATTATATCATTCCATCCAAGATACCGCATTCCATGTAGGTTGATCATCCATGTAGAAATAGGGTCAATGTTATAGAATCCCCATTCAAGAGGCTGTTCCTAATCTCATTCTTTGTAATTTGGCTTAAATTCTGAGAAGTTCAAGTAGGGAATTAAAACCCCAAGAGGTGGTGTCTCAGGACAGCTTATCTTGCTGCTCTATCAGCAGTTTGGTTTTCTTGGCTTGTTTGGGAACCATTCTTCTGGTGTTTTGGGCATTATGCAGGCTGGTTCAGTAGATTCACTGACTCTAGCAATTGTAAAATCTCTTTTGCATGTTTCATGTCCATGTTCCCTGAGTTTAAGATCCCTCTTTTATTTCCATATTGCCACATAGGCATGGACTACCATAAAGGTATATTTATTGTCAGTAAAGATGTTAACGTTCTTTCCCTGCTATAATTTTAAGGCTCTGGTGAAAGCTATCAGTTCAGCATTTTATTCTGAGTTTTCTATGGCAAGGGCTTGAGCTTTATTACCTTTTCTATGCTGACTATCATGTACCCAGTTTATTGTTGACCATTCTCCATGAAGCTGTTCCCATCTGTATAGAATTCCCAGTCAGGTTCTGTCAGCAGCTGGTCCAATAGATCTGGTCTACCGGAATAAACTTTGTCAGTTACTTTTAAGCAATCATGTTGGAGGTCTGAGCCTTCCTTTGAGGTTGGGAGAAGATTGGCTGAGTTTAAAATAGAAGTGGTTTGTAAGGTAATATCTGGGTTGTCTAGTAAAATGGCTTGATATTTTCCCATGCACCCTGCCATCAGCCAATACCATTTTTTTTCCTTTCCAATAGAGTTAGGAGCTGGTGTGGTACAAATACTGTAGTAGGTTGCCCCAGAGTGAATTTCTCTGTTTTCTGTAAGATGTCAAAGGTAGCTGTTATTGCTTGAAGGCATGGTGTGCCATCCTTCTGTTGTGTGATCTAGTTTTTTTAAGAGACAGGCTGAGGGGTATTTCCCTTGGAGTTAGTGCTCCAAGTTCAATTTCTTACCTTTCCTGAATGTATAATTTGAAAGATTTTGGGGTGATCCTAGTGCAGAAGTCAAAACTAGTCTTTTCTTCATGGCGTCAAATGCCACCTGACAGTCTCTTGTCTATTCATAAGGTTCAGAATCTAGTCCTTTCAAAGTATCATATAATGGTCTCACAATAAATTCAAAGTTTAGAAGCTAAATCCCACAAAATCTTATAATCTTTAAGAATCCACAAAGCTGCCTCTGTTTCTCTGGGATTTTTATTGTAACAATGGCTTGTTTTCAACCAGTCAGCAAGCTGTTAGTGCCTTGTTGCAATTGGAATCTCTGGCATGCCACCTCCTATTTGCAAATTTGGATCTTGTGAGGCAATACTTTATATCCAATTTTTGCCAAATGATTCAGGACTATGATGGTGTTGAACAAACAATCTTTATAAGTATTGCTAGCTATTAGTAAGTAGTCTATGTATTGTAGAAAAAATCCTGATTTCAATGGAATATTCATTAAATCTTTTGCTAATATTTCCCCCAAAATTGTCAGGGAATTCTTACATCCTTGTGGCAACAGAGTCCAGCAGTATTAGTTTCTGAGTATCACCACCCTCAGGCAAATAATAGTTTAGCCTGTTCATGAATTGGAGTGCAGAAAAGAGCATCCTTCAAGTTTCAGACTGAAAACTATTTGCTATCTTCAAGTACCATGATCCACAAAGTACAGTGGCACCTGGGTATTCCTCATTAACGTGTTCCAGAATTCATGATGAGTGCAGAAACCTACACATACCAAACAAGTGAAGAGTAATGAAGTGTTTTCTCTTGCAGGGTAGCATTGTGTCTCATACATGTTCTAGCAAGTGTGATGGATCCCAAGTAAGCATCAAGTGCTAAAACATTTTTTTCTTGTCAAAATGCAATGAGTACAGGATTTGACAATTTCTGAAGCCAACAAGTATCAAGGTATGACTGTATAAGTGTTAGGAGTTGTTGGATGAATATCCTGGATCACATTGTTTACGGCCCCTAACATCCTGTACAAATTGATATTCATCAGAGTGAGGCTTTTTAACTGACCAAATGGGAGTTTTATAGGGAGACTGGCATGGACAAATTAATCCTGATTTTAATAATTTCTGCAATACTAGTTGAATTCCCTCTAAATTTTCCCTTTTAAGGGGATAGTGTATCTTCTGTGAGATTTGTGCCTTTTGTTTTAGTTCAGTTTATTATGGTTGGGTATTAACCACCCTACCTGGGGTTCCATTGGCCCAAGTGGCTTGATCAACCTGCTCATAGATCTTGGGTGGGAAGAGTTCAACTCCAGGTTCTTCCAGGTAAGGCAAGAGTGCCTGGAGCTGAAGACCATGTTCCCAAGGGACTTCTACATATATTTACTGCTTCTCAGGAGAAAAAGTTGTTTGTGCAGACAATTTACAAAGTAAATCTCAGCCCAAAACTAAATGGGGCAGTCTCGTATAAAGAGAAAACTATATGGAAATTTTTGATCCCCAAGCTGGCATTGTAGAGGTTGAAGGAATGTTTTCTTTTTTTCAATTCTTTGGTCACTCCAGTGACCATCACTTCAGCTGAGCTTTTCTTGGTTAGTTTTGTCTTTAGCATTGAGTATGCAATTCCTGTATCTATGTGGAAGTCAATTAGCTTGTTTCCCACTGTCACTTGTACCCAGTTCTCCTGTGGGAAAATAGTAACAGGAAAGGAGATGCCTAGGGAAGCCCCTGGGCCTCCTCATTTGTCATCAAATTCATCATTGGCTAATATTTTATGGTGAGGGTTTCTATCCTTTTCATTATTCTATTTGAGTTGTGGACAGTCCTTTATCCAATGGCCTTCCTCTTTGCAATAGGAACATTGATTGCTACTTAGAGGGTTTTTCCCCCTTTTTAGGTGTCTCATTTCTTCTTCTAGTTTCCCCACATTGCTTCTAGGAAAATGATGTCCTGCTATAATTTTGTTTCCTTGCCATGGTAAACTTTAAAGGCTATTTCTCCCAACTGGAAGGCATGTATTCCCAATGGCCCATCTAAATATGGGAGTTCCTACTGATATCTGGGCACTTTGCCCAATAAAAGTCATGTTTACCATCTGGATATTTCTGGTGCCTGTGAGTCATCATCAGTGTGTTTTTGATATGCTTGATGAATCCTTTCTATTGTGAAAACTCAGGATTTTCATCTGGGCTCTGTCATATTGAATGGCCTCCATCATATTCAGGCTTTTTTGTTGTTTTTGTTTAAGCACCCATTTCTTCCAGTATGTGCCCTTTGTAATGTTCTAAGAAAGCTAGTTTCCCACTGTTCAGGTCTCAGTTTATCTCTGTCAAGGGAATTGCTTGGGCTGGTTTGAGGGTCCTGTTGAGATTCTCTTGATGGAAGTGATGAGCCTATTCATTAGCCTTATTTACAACCAATTACTTTTCACCTACCATTAACAGTATGTTATGGAGAGCCTGTACATCTGCTTAGTTTTGATGGTGGGTGGAAAAAATGAAGATGATAATATTTGCCATTTTCTGAGGATCCTCCTTATATGAGGGCTTGGAATTTTTCCAATTCAGTAAGTCTGAATTGGAAAATGGTGTATGAGCTCAATAGTAACCAGCGGGCTGGCCATCATGGTTTATTCCACCTATAGGATATTGTCTTAAAGGGAATTGTCCTACTCTGGATAAGGATGCTCTCTGGCCAAATTGGGTACCCTGCTGGGACTCTGAGAGGGATACAATTTCTTCATTATACAGAGGTGGTACTATTGCCCCTCTGGGCCCTATTAAAAGGGAATGTAGCAGCAGAGGTGGTGATGAGAGAAATAGTCTTGCTACTAACCCTGAGTTCAGGGCATTAAAAATATTCATTTACTAATTTTTCTTTTCTTTCTGTGTCTTACTGTCAGGGTGGTAATTTGAAGCCAATTCTCTTCTCCACATCATTGGGTCATTTCCTTTCTTTTTTGAATTGTTATTGTTAAACATAAACACCTAGACATAAGACATTTAATCCAATTTCCCTGACAATTGGCAAAACAATGCCAATTGTATGATGGTGCAGTAATTTAGGAAACCATTTAGGTGCTATTTTCTCCCACAGTCTAAAGTATACACAGGCTAAGCAGTGTAAGGATAGGAAACCACTTCCTTATTAGTCATCAGATGATAGCTGTACATGGAACAATCTGCTAAAATTTGACCCAGTGTGTTCCCTTTCAGACTCAAAATAGGACAACCACTGATGGCATGAAACTACAAACCCAAGACCATAAGCATAACAACCCCAGACAAAGTGGGAACACATAATCAAAACTTGGATCCATAAATCCATTATTCCAAACAAGTGCTCACAAGCAAGTTTTAGTGTCTTATCTCCTGCCAATCAATACCACAAATTGTACTAACTGGACTCAATGGCACGAAGTCCAAGTGCAGGGGTATCTTTCCAATTCGTACCATAAACAGTCCTAACTAGAGCCAAATGGCACAAAGTCTCAGTGACACAAAGTCCAAGCAGCAGGGATAGCCTGCAAACTGGTACCACAAATGGTTCCAATTGGATACAAGTGGTGTAAAGCCTGAGTGGCACAGAACCCAAGTGGTACAAAGCCCAAGCAGCAGGGATAAAGGACCCTCTGGTATGCACACTGTTTTGACTTACCCATTTACATTGATAGTCAAAACACTTACACTGTTTTGACTATTTCTTCTGCAGACCCATTTCCTTTCAGTAGCCAAGCGTTGCCAGGGGCTGATGCATTGAGAAGAATGAAGGGAAATTTCTGGAGAAAAGCCCTTGGTAGCTGCTGGGAAACCCTCACAGTCTCACTCTCCAGGGGGCAGCCTACCACAGACAGCTGGGACCCCAGCCGTAGCCCTCCAGGACTTACTGAGTTCCATACTGTCCCAGTGGAGTCATCAACACTGTAACCAAACAAAATGAAATTTGGCTGACTGCTGACACAAAAGCCAAACTTGTGAGGCAGACATTGGTTCAAAAGAAAAGGTGCTATTAAGGTACTGTACAACCTGGGAGGATGGTGTACTCCTGTCACAAAGACCATTGTCTCTTTCTGCTCAAGCCTGTCATTCTTATAGGGATAAAGAGGGAATACCTTTCTTTCTATCCAATTATCTTCCTAAGCTTTTGGCATGCTCAGGACCCTATCCATTTATCTTTCTAGCTTTCTGTGTACACTCAGGCCATATCCGTTCATATGTCTAGCTCTCTGCGTGCTCAGTGTAAGAACCTTCCCTTGCCACCATCTTTGCCAATGTAGAGATGTCCCAGTGGTTTGGCTGACTTTCTACCATAACAGAGGGATAAGAGGTCCAGGGAAAGATTTGTAATCCCAAATTAGAAGAATATTTTTAAAAATAATACTTTCAGATATATACTTAATGTTTAGATGTAACTGTAAATTCCTTTAATAAATTATTTCTTTCAAACTTAAAATTTTCTTTTACTATTAATAAATTGTGCCCTCTTCTATCCAATGTAGCCTCTTTATTCAAAGATTTTTTTATTTTTTTAAAAGTTCTGGCTTTTTCTAGCTTAAATTTTAGAATCTAGATTTTCATTGAAGTAGAGATTTTCACTTATTATGCATTTTAAAGGCATGGATGTATTTAAGGGTTCCTCCCTCACTGACTTAATCATAATTGGCTGAAATATTTTTACAGAATCTGATAAAGCCTAAGTTTGATGATAATGTGAATTACAGAAAGGTTCTTCTTGATCTAAATAGTTGACAGCCTATGAAAATTAGTGCAGCTGAAGGCTAAGTCATATCAAAAGTTAATGCAAGAGTTTTTAACTTTGCAGATTTTAATGACCCAGGCATTTATGGAGTGACAGTTCAAAACAATAGCCAAGAATCTCAGCAGGTGCTTAATGAACACTTGTCTGGCACACATAATTTTTCCAGGCTTTTAGTTCCTCTGAGAAAAGATTCTGAAGGGCCTTTGCAATTCACCGTTAATTTTAAACTTAAGTTGGCTGAATAAATGAGTTACTATATTTTGCAATGTATAATGTACACCAATGTTTTTTACCAAAACTTTCAGAAAAACAATCTTTCATTTTAATTTTTAAACATTTAATCTTTATTATATTTTCTCCATTACCATTGAGTTCCTTTATGCCCCCTGCCCCCAACAATCACCACACTGTTGTCCATGTTCATGAGTCCCTTTTCCTTTTGCTCAATCCCTTCCACCCCAACTAGCTGTCATCTGTTCTCCAGCTGTTAGTCTGTCTGTGTTTCACTTGCTAGTTCAGATTGTTAGATTCCACATATAAGTGAAATCATATAGTATTTGTCTTTCTCTGACTAGATTATTTCACTTAGCATAATGTTACCAAGATCTGTCCATAATATTGCAAAGGGTAAAATTTTCTTCTTTTTAATGGCCAAGCAGAATTCCATTGTGTAAATGTCCCATAGTTGTTTTATCCACTCTTCTATTGATGGACACTTGGGCTACTTCCATATCTTGGTGATTGTAAATAATGCTGCAATGAGCATAGGAGTCCTTATGTTCTTTTGAATTAGTGTTTTGGGTTACTTTGGGTTTATTCCCAAAAGTGGGAGTGCTTGGTCAAAAGGCAGATTCATTTTAAATTTTTGAGGTATCAAAAATTTAATACTGCTTTCCACAATGGTTGTACCAATGTGAATTCCCACCAACAGTGCAAAAGGATTCCCCTTTCTCCACATCCTCACCAGCACTTCTTGCTTATTGATTATTGATGATAGCCATTCTGACAGGTGTGAGATGGTATCTTATTGTGGTTTTAGTTTGCATTTTTCTCATGATTAATGATGTTGAGCATCTTTTCCTTTGTCTATTGGCCATCTGTATGTCCCCTTTAGAGAAGTGTCTCTTCAGGTCCTTTGCCCATTTTTTAATTGGGTTGTTTGAATTTTCGTGTTGAGTTTTGTAAGTACTTTATAAATTTTGGATATTAACCCCTTATCAGATGTATCAATGAATAAGTTCTCGCATTCTGTGGGTTGTCTTTTTATTTCGTTGATGATTTCTTTTACTGTGCAAAAACTTTATAGTTTGATATAGTCCCAATTGTTTATTTTTTTCTTTTGTTTCCCTTGCCTGGGAAGATATATCTGATAAAAAATTTCTATGAGCAATGTCCAAGATTTTGCTGCCTAAGTTTTCTTCTAGGATTTTTATGGTTTCAGGTCTAACATTTAAGTCTTTGGTACATTTTTATTTTATTCTTGTGTGTGGTGTAAGAAGGTGGTCTAGTTTCATTTTTCTGCATGTATCTGTCCAATTTTTTCCAACACAATTTATTGAATAAATATCTTTAGCCCATTGTATGTGCTTGCTTCCTCTGTCAAATATTAATTGAATATAAAGATGTGGGTTTATTTCTGGACTTTCTATTCTGTTCCACTGAACTATGTGTCTGTTTTTATGCCAGTATCAGCCTGTTTTGATTACTATGGTCTTATAGTATAGTTTGATACTAGATAGTGTGATTCCTCCAACTTTGTTCTTTCTCAGGATTGTTGTAACTATATGGTGTTTTGTGGCTCCACATAAATTTTTGAGATATTTGTTTGAGTTCTATGAAATATGTGACTTAAATCTTGATAGGAATTGTGTGGTACCTATAGATTACTTTATGCATTATGTACATTTTAGTGATATTACTTCTTCATATCCGTGAACATGGTATGTGCTTCTACTTATTTGTGTCTTCTTCAATTTCCTTCTTCGGTGTCTTAAAAATTTTCTGAGTATAGGTCTTTTATATCCTTGGTTAGGTTTATCCTTAGGTATTTGTTCTCTTTGAAACTATTGCAAATGGGACTGTTTACTTAATTTCCCTTTCTTTTGGGTTGTTATAGGCATAAAAATGCAAGTGATTCCTGAATATTAATTTTGTAGCCTGCTGTTTTGCTGAATTCATTAATAAGTTTAAGTAGTTTCTTGGTGGAATCTTTGGGGTTCTCTATTCACAGTATCATGTCATCTGCAAATAAAGACAGTTTTATTTCTTCCTTTCTAATTTGGATCCCTTTTATTTCTTCTTCTTGTCTAATTATTGTGGCTAGAACTTCCAGTACTATTTTGAATAAGAAAGGAGAAGGCAGACATTCTTTCCTGTTTCTTATCTTAAGGGAAGTGCTTGTAGTTTTTGTCCATTGAGTCTGATTTTCACAAGGAGTTGGTCATATGTGGACTTCATTATGTTTAGGTAAGTTCCCTTTATTTCCACTTTGCAGAAAGTTTTTATCATAAGTGGGTGCTGGATTTATCAAAAGCTTTTTCTGCATCTATTGATATAACCATGCGGTTTTTATCCTTCATTTTGTTTATGTGGTGAATCACATTTATTAATTTGTGAATGTTGTGCCAATTTTGGATTCCCAGAATAAATCCCATTTGATAATGGTGTATGATCTTTTGATGTATTGCTCTATTCAGTTTGCTAATATTTTGTTGAGGATTTTACCATCTATGCTCATCAGTGATATTGGTCTATAATTTTCTGTCTTTCTTTTCTTTTCTTTTTTTTTTGCAGTGTCCTTATCTAGCTTTAAAATTAGGATAATGCTAACCTCATAAAATAAATTGAGAACCTTCCCTCCTCTTGATTTTTATGAAATAGTTTGAGAGGGAGAGGTGTTAGCTCTTCTCAGAATGTTGGGAAAAATTCACCTGTGAAGCCAACTGGTCCAGGGCTTTTGCATTTTGGGAGTTTTTTGATTACTGCTTCATTTTCAGTAGGTATAATCTGTCTATTCACATTCTATGATTCTTTCTGATTTAGTTTTTTAAGATTGTATTTTTCTAGGAATTTATCCATTTCACCCAGGTTTTCCAGTTTGTTGGCATATAATAATTGTTCATGATATTTTCTTATAATCTTTTGCATTTCTTTGGTGTTAGTTTTTATTTCTCTGCTTTCATTTCTGATTTTATTTATTTGGGCCCTTTCTCTTTTTTTCTTGATGAGTCTGGTTAAAGGTTTTTCATCTTTTTTATCTTTGCAAAGAACCAGCTCATGAATTCATTTATATTTTGTATCACTTTTAGACTCTATTTCAGTTATGTCTGCTCTGATATTAACTATCTCCTTCTTTCTACTCACATTGGGCTTTGTTGTTTTCCCTTATCTAGTTCCTCAAGTGTGAATTTAGATTGGTTATTTGAGTTTTTTCTTTTTTTTTAGTTGTGTGTTTGTTTTTTAAGATAAGTCTGTAATGCTATGAATTTCCCTTCTAGGATTTCTTTGCAAGTGTCCCCAAAATTTTGGATTTTGTGTCCTCAGTTTCATTTGTTTCAAGGTATCTTTTGATATCCACATTCCTTCATTGATCTTGTTGTTGTCACATTCATTTTATAATAACATGTTATTTAGCTTCCATCTCTGTGTATGTTTTTCAGTGTTCTTGTGATTGGTTCCTGGTTTCATAGCATTGTGGTCAGAGAAGATGCTTCATATGATTTCAATCTTCTTAAATTTATTGAAACTCCTTTTTAGTCCTAGCATGTGTTCTACCCCAGACAATGTTCCATGTACACTTGAAAAGTGTGATAATTCTGCTACTTTGGGATGAAATGCTCAGGAGATATCAATGAAATACATTTGTTCTAGTGTGTTGTTTAAGGCTACTGTCTCCTTGTTGATCTTCTGCCTGGAAGATCTATCCATTGAAGTCAATGGGGTGTAAAATCCCCAACTATGGTTGTATTTTTCTTGATCTCTGCCCTTACACCCATCAATATTTGCTTTACATATTTAGGTGCTCCTATGTTGGGTGTGTAAATGTTTAGTAAGGTTATATCCTTTTGTTGGATTGTTCCCTCTATCATTATGTAGTGTCCTTCTTTGTCTGTTACTATAACCTTGGTTTTAAAGTCTATTTTATCATCTATAATTACTACTACCCCAGTTTTTTTTTCTTTTCTATTTGCATGAAATATCTTTTCCTAACCCTTTACTTTTAGTCTGTGAGTATCTTTCAATCTGAGATGGGTCTCTGGGAGGCAGCATATATATGGATTTTGTTTTCTTCTCTAGTCAGCTACCTATGTCTTTTGGTCAGAGAATTTAAGCCATTTACATTTAATGTGATTATTGATAGATAAGTATGTAGTGCCATTTTATAGTTAGACTCTTTTTCTCTGTTATTTTTTTCTTTTTTATCTTTTTTCTTTTTCTTAAAGGAAGTTCTTTAACATTTATTGCAGTATTGGTTTGTTGTCAACAAACTCCTTTAGTTTTTTCTTCTCTAGGAAACTTCTCATTTCTCCTTCAATTTTAAATGTTAGCCTTTCTGGGTAAAGTAGCTTTGGTTGTATGTGCTTGCTTTTCATAACCTTGAATATTTCACACCACTCACTTCTGGCCTGAAATATTTCTGCTGAGTAATCTGATGGCAGTCTAATTGGTATTGCCTTGTAGGTAACTACCTGCTTTTCTCTAGTAGCTGTTAGGATTCTATTCTTATGTTTAAGTCTTATAATTTTAATTATGATGTGTCTCAGTGTAGGCCTCTTTGGGTTCAACTTGTTTGTGACTCTCTGAGCTTCCTGGACATGTGTGATTTTTTTCCTTCGCCAGATGAGGGAAGGTTTTGGTCATTATGACTTCAGATTGGTTCTCAATGTCTTCCTCAGTCTCTTCTCCTTCTGGTATTACTGTAATGTGGATGTTGTTATGCTTCATGTTGTTGAAGATGTTTCTTAAGCTCTCCTCATTTTTTTAAAATCCTTTTTGTCTTTTTGCTGCTCTGCCTGGGTGTATTTTTTATCTTGTCCTCCAAAATACTGATTTGATCCTGTGCTTTATCTGACCTATTGTTAATTCCATCCAGTGTATTATTTATCTCAGATATTGCATTCTTTATTTCTTACTGATCCTTTTTTATGGTTTCTATGTCTTTTTTTCATACTGTTAATTAAATATTTTTATAGTCATTACTTAAAGCTGTCTATCTGATAAATCCTTACTTCCATTTCATCTAGTTCTTCTGGAAAATTCTCTTGTTCTTTTATTTGGAGTCTGTTTCTTTGTCTTCACATTTTGGCTGCTGCTTTGTGTTTTCTACCTTAGATATTAAACTAATCAGCCATTAAATTGATGGTTTTGTTAATCTAGACAATCTGTAATCAATAGTTAGGATTTAGCACCACAGGGTGGGTCAGAGTAATTTCTGTAGGTGGAGGTATTACTTCCCCTCAGGCTGATGCCATTCAGAGAGGAGTGCTGTGCCTGAGAGAGATGGCTCCTACAGTATGGGGAATGACTCAGCACATGGGTCTTGGTGGCTGTTCCCTCAGTTTTTTCCCCAGTGTCACCAACCCCAGACTCTCCTCAAGTATCTCTAGTCCACTTTGCTCTCCCTTTGCAAGTACCCAGGGTAAGTGGTTACAAATGAACTTTTGTGCTTTGGTCCTTTAAAAGGCTCTCTGAATCTCCAGCCATCTCTCCCTGGTCATCAAGAACCCCTGCTTCTTTTCATAGCTGGATGTTATCGGTTCCTTTCTGGCTCTGATGCTGTAGGCTGGGGAGCCCAGCATGTGGTTTAGACCTCACTCTTCTCAGGGGGAGCCCCTCCCCTCATGAAATATTCCTCCAGCACTACAGCTGCCACCCATGGGAGCTCAGGCAGTCCTCTCATGTCTCTTCCTCACTCCCTACCAATCAAGTTGTGCTGAAGTGTTTTCTTCTGTGTATGGTTGTAAGGTTCCTCTCCATCCTCATTTTAATTTTTTAATTTAATTATTTATTTATATTTAGATACTTGTTTTTTGTATTATAAAGGAATTTTAGCATTTATTTTTTAACATATTTTGGTAAAAGAAATTTTATGTAGCAAGTACACAAGAACAGATACAAGGTACAAGACATTTTAAAAAGCATTAAAAACATATATATAGACACTGAATTCATACTACCCATGTATAATGTGCACCCTTATTTTTTCCCTGAAAATTTTGGGCAAAAAGTGCCCATTATACATGACAAAGTATGGTACTTAATATTTCATAGCTGGTTGATTGATGGAAATTAACAGAGTCAGTATTTGCATTTTATGTATATCTGACTCCTAGTGTTACCATTGGTATTTAGATAGACAAAAGGAGAAAAAAGAACTAGACACTAAGATTAATATACTGGATAATATAAACCTACTTGCTTCACCAGGGAGCTACAGCTTTTTACACTCCAAAGGGCCATAGAATTGTTAGGTTAAGGGAATTAACACTCCTCCCTTATCCTCTCCAGTACTGGATTCTTAGTGGGGTGCAAGGAGAGGCACTGGACCATAGAGTCCTGTCTAACTTGGGGGTGTAAACCATTCAAAGCTCATGAAAATTTGAGAAGTCTTCTGGTTCTTTTAAAAAGCACCTGTATATCCTAAACTCAATATAATCCCTAGGGAACAAAGAAGTTCTATGTCTTGCTTGTGACCTGCACTTGCATATTTCGTTTGCCTGTTCTGTCTGTGGCTCATTGCTGTACAAATTCACATGTAGGCTCCATGAGGGAGCCTGAAATGGACTGCAGCAGGAAACAGATGCTAAGCTTGTTGGGTGAAGGACTGTACTATCTGGGTAGTGGCCTTCATCCTGGCCTGAATGAAGACAAGATAGGACATTTTCTATAGCAAGACAGATGGAGATGGGATATTGGGAAGTTAGGAGGGGAGCCCCATTAATTGTACATCATCGATAAATCACACCAAAGAGCCACATCTTCCTGTGTGGGTCTCAAGAAACTCTTTTCCTCAGATACCACAAGACTCCTACTTCCACTGATAATACCAGTACACATTGCTTTTTACTAAAACTCTTTGCAGGTCATGGGAAAGAGAGTGGTGGGTGATCACTCACAAACAAGAGTTAGACTCAAAGGTTTCCATAAGCAGAGAAGTCCAGGACCAGAATAGGCTAAGTAGAGATATCCAGGATGTATTACTGTAGCAGGGGCAGCCAGGAACCCCCAAAGGGGTGATTTATAATGAGGTCCAGCACTAGGGGTGTCAGGGAATATAGGATATTCCCCATTGACTTGGCTGGGAGATAGGATACATGGCAGGGCCATTGAGTTATTTTGCATATCAATAACAGCAGACTAGTCTTCAAAACTGTATACAAAAATGGTTATTTTGCATGTCAACAGCAGGCTAGCTAGGGAGATGGGTGTGACTTTGACACTTGATATAACTGGAAGGCAACTCCCCCTGGTTATATCACCTGAGTGAGAGCTTAGAGATGGTTCACTCCTCACCTCAGGGCCAACATGCCCAGACTAACTATGGCAACCAAGAAAGGCTGAAAAATATGGGAGTGCTAGCAGGTGTAGCTGATTGTGGAAGGGGTTGGAAATGGGGTTATGGAGGAGGTTCCAGTCTGGGATTTTAAACTAAAGGCAGGTTGCCATGTGGGAAGGAGACAATAGGGGAGACAATGATGAGAGGACAATGTGAGACCATGTGAGGGTGAAAGCACCTTCACTGGTGGGCCATGAGGAGGAACCACTTACTTTCGGATTAAGAACTGGAGATCGGGATGACAAAGCTGATGGTGCTAGGGACTGTGGAAGACCTGCCCAGCTGAGCACAGATTACTAGGAGGAACCAAGACTCTAGCTGAGCTACAGACTTCCACTTCTTTTTCCTGAGATACAGTACCCCTGAGTGGCCTGGTTGGGTAAAGTGGAGAAGGCAGGCCTGTATGTGTTTGTGGTGTTTTAAAGCTACTTTGAGATTTTAATGGTGACATTCTGCCATTACTATAAACCTGTATAACTTTTGAATAAATGGTTCCTTTCCTTTTCACCAAACTCTGGCATTGAGAGCCACAATTCCTGACATGTGGTTGTGGACAAAGAACCCACAGTGACAGGAAGACCCTGGGGGAGGGAGCTTGTTTCGGTGACAGTATCTGGGCCTCCCCCACGGGTTCATTCAGTAATATTACTGCTTTTCCCTAGAAAGTTAAAATGGACAACATGAACGGATCAAGAAAGTGCAACTTTCTCTAGTACAGGACCATGAGAAAAGGGAGATGAACATGACTAATTGGGGATACAGTAATGGGTATCTGAGCCTACTAAAATTTCAGAAGGAGTAAGAAGGTGAATTATATGCTCTTGTGATTATTTTAGGCTAACAGGCTATCCTAAGTAACAGATAAAAAGTTCAAGCTTATGCAGAAATTTATTCAATGGGAGATTATAAGCAAATACAAACTGTACCAGCTTTGAGATATTTATATCAAGGTTTTGGTAGTTCTAACAGAAGAATGAGGAAATAGATGTTATTCCAAAACAAAAAAAAATGTTAAATCTATAACTAAACTGAATGTCTTACAGTCAGAGTAATTCTACTTTACAAAGCACTATTATAATCTTTAGCTGAGAATGCTGATTTCAAGAAGGAAGGAAGGAAGGAAGGAAGGAAGGAAGGAAGGAAAGAAGGAAGGAAGGAAGGAAAGGAGAATTAGAAATTTTGTAAGAGGCAGAAAAAAAATGACTTTATACTGGCTTTCCATAATGTTGTGAATCTTATACAGGAGCTAAAAGATTGTGTATGCCCCAAACAAACAAAAATCATACCAATAAAAATACTTCAAATGTTTTGAAATGGGCAACATTTGATAATATATCTGTATGTTTGGCTTATTTTCCCCATCATATTCAAAAGTAAGTTATGATGATTCGTGTGCAGAACTGTTCAAATTTTTAATATCTTTATAACCAAACATATTAATCACCTGCCATAATGGAATCATTAATCTCTAGTATCAAGGTGGAGGTGATTGGTCCTTTGCATTGATGGATGAAGCTCATAGATATTTAAATATATGGCAATAATGTATTAATTTGGCTATTACAATTACCTTAAACATCAGTAAGTTCAAGCTCCAGGTGTAATATATAGGAGCATTTTCTCCCAAATGATGAGCAGAAAATGGTGAGGGAGATGTCACATTAACATAATTAAAAGCAAAGCCTTGTGTTTATTAGACTTAGTAAACATGATAGTAGGGTTGAGCTGCTGTACTAGTATAGCATATTCTTTTTCATTATTGAAAATATTCTAAATATTTGCATTATGTGTAACTTTGGAAGTTATAAAATATTCTCCAATAGAGTTCCTATTTATTATTCTTTATCAAAAAATGTATTGGTCATTGTCTCTTGTTCATTGCAAAGTGTTTGTATAACACTTGATATTCCCTGAGTGCCTTTTGTTATTCATAACAAATCCTTTACATTACACTTGAGTTTAGGCTGATGAGGTGATTTAGACTGTGGTCCATAGGCAGCCTCTGTATGGGGCTAGTCACCAGAAAGGCTAAGTGATTAGGGGTTGGAATTTTCATTCTCATCCACTGACCTCCAGGGAAAGGAAAAGGGCTGGAGATTAATCTTTATAAAAGCTCTTAAGATTTGAAAATCTTCCAGCTTGGTGAACACATTAAAGACCTGGGAGGGTGGCACACCCAGAGAGGGCGTGGAAGCTCCAGGCCCTTCCCCCATACCTTGCTCTATGAATCTATTCCATCTGTCTATTCCTGAGTTGTTTATAATACATTAGTAGCCATAAGTAAGCCATTTTCTTGAGTTCTGTGAGTCATTCTAGTAAATTATTGAAACTATGAAGGGGAACATGGAAACCCTCAATTTATAGTTCATTCATCAGAAGTACAGGTGGCAACCTTGAACTTGCAGCTAGCGTCTGAATGGGATTAATTTTGTGGGATTGAGCCCTCAACCTGTAGGATGTATACTCAGTCTGAGTAGTTAGTGTCAGAATTAAATTGAATTGTATGGCATCCAACTTGTGTCTAGAGAGAGAAATAATTGGTATGTTGGGAGAAAAGAAACAAATTTGGTGTCAGAAGTATTGTTAGTAAAAATTAATGCAGACACCAGCCCGCAGTGTCCGAGGCGTTATGGATGAGACGAGACAAAGTCACATAGACTACCAAATCCTGTGGAGAAAAAGGGACAGCACAACCATTCTCTCAATGGGAGAGTGAGCTGACCCTTGCCTTGACAAGCTTTTATTGGCTTTCTAATAGCATACATCAAAGAAGGTTTTCATTCATCATACTTAGGTTTGTTTTAGGTAATTAATTTTTATAGATAGCAACAAAAAGGATGTTACTGATTACTTCTTACATATTAACAAGGGAAAAATGTTCCAAATGCAAGGCACCATAAGAGTAATTGATCTGGTTACACTTCAATCCTTGGAAGAATTAGCACAGACTTCAGGAAGTTACTTTAAAGATATATAGCAAGCATTTGCTGCCTCAACTCAGGGTGAGGGAGTTTTAGCAAGAGCAAGTCTCAAAGCAGCCTAGTTATAATGCAGGCCTGATTCCCCACAGAAGAACTGATCCATGGGTTTGGCATCCTGTGTGCCGCCACGTGCTTATGCGCTTTCCCATAGGCCTGAGCTACATTTGCCAACCCACTGGGACAGGTTCCCTATAAAAAATAGTTCAGACAAGCATGGTAATATTACCCCCCTCTTTTTTTTTTTACAGGTAATAGAAGTAAATCTTACAAAGTTGAATTGATTAACCCAAAGCATAAGCCACGGTAGGTGCCCATACACCAAGTTGATGCCTTATCCTTGATCTCAATGCCATCTCCTTTTTTGCCTCTTTATTATTGTACTGAGCTTGGTCTCTGATTAATCATGGGATGACATACTGTATGTCAAAACTGCAGAAATATGACTAACAGACAGAGGCCAGGGTAGCCCCAGAATAATAATCAAGTCAATATAGGCTGTTTTTCTTAGAAGTTGTACAAGATCTACTTGTTGCTGTTAATTGAAATTATTATTCAAATCCTTTTTCAAGTAACTTCCTTCTGTTTATTCCTCAGCACATTGCTGCTGTGGCACAACAGTTGATTTCTATAAAAGGAAGTTTGTCTGTACCATATTGGGAGAGAAAATACTATACATGAAACCAGACACATTCAGAGAGAGAGAAAGGGTAAGATCCACAAATTTTAATAAGCAGAAAGTTGGCAGAGGCTTGACAATGTTTTGCTAAAATTGATAGTGCCATCTTCCTTCAGATGACAGATCTGAAGTTTGGCCTGAATTTAAAAATGGCAGGGATGTATGTGTGTGTATGATTATGTCTGAAGAGGGGCTGTGAGCAGTAATTAGGAAAAATTCAGGTTAAATAGCAAAACCTATACTTACTGCTACCAGTGACTAACACAATAACCAAGTGGCTTTTGCCTCACACACAATGTGTACCTGGGTAGTGACTGTATGAGGCAGTCACCTTCTTGCTGTGATTGCAATAGGAATGAAATAGTTACTTGGGGGTATATTAGGTCACACCTAGAAAACTTAGAATGGATAAACTCAGTGATTTTCATCATTTTTATTGTAGCTGCATATGAAATATGTAATATTTTCTAATGATGTTAGCTTCATCTTACTATCTCACTTAAGTATGAGACATTAACTGCCTTCCTAAACTGATAAATCTGTGCTATGATTTCAACACAGTAGTTCCTTTTTATTTGTTTTGAGATAATTTCAGCTTCAAATGGAATATAACTTTAATAGCAAGGTAGATAGATGTTTGTATTCATTTCTAAAATGTAAGTAAATACATAAAAATTTTACCCTGATGAATGGCCTTCCTTGATTACTATAACCATACATCTAGGTGCAAATCTGACAGATATTCCTCTTAATATTCTCAGTGCTTTTAATACATATAATTCTTGGCACTACTAGCTGCCAGTAGTCTCAATGATAAAGTCTAGCTCTCTTGGTGAGCTACACAAAACCCTCTGTTTTATGTCCCTGGCAGAGTCTCCAGCTTCACTGCTTGTCACTCTGTCACCATGTACTAAAGGCATATGCAGCTTATTGCATTCCCACATCCTGCTATGCTCCCAAATATTTCCAAGTTTTTTAAGGAATCATTAGATTGTGTGCCTGGATAACCTTCTCCCATATTTCTACCTGGCTGACTCCCTCTCAGTCATTATTCAAAACCAGACTATGTGTCATATTCCCCTACCTCCTTTGAAGAACCATCCCTCTCTCTCTGCCAGGCTGTGGTACGTGCCTTTACTTTGTCTCCCACAGCTGCTGCACTTACCTTTGTTATTATAGTAATTATCACACAGTAATGCCATTGCCTATGTCTTTGCCATTGTGGGCCTGGGAATGCAGATATTATAATGTTATGACCCTGCTGCTTTATAAAATGATGGCATGTAATAGTCAATAAAGGGTTAAATGAATTAAAGTCACCAAACTCACAACCTCCCTTTCTGATATGATATATTAGAGATATGTTTTACAGACCTGTTGAGACCTAAGTTATTTAAAAGTGGTGTCAATCAAGAGGGGAAAACGGACAACCAAGTTTTACAAACATACATACATACATACTAGGAATGAAAATTCCTAGTGTGTATGGATATCTAATTTAATAAAATTTAAAGCCAAGGAATGGTTTGAGGAGAGTGGCATTATAATTTTATTCTATTTAAAAATAATTATTTTTATTAAAACTATGATATGATTATTAAAAATAATTCTAGCAGATATTCTAGATTACAAACAGGGTCTTGAAATTATGTTTCCACCCAATCTCTCCTCTTTTTTTCTATTCCTCTGACATGGAAGCAATAATATTTTTGAATTGTTGATGTGGTTGAAGCAGTAGCAGAGTAAGAACTAGCTGAAGAGGGGAAGTGTTGATTGAAATGGTCAAGGTTGCTTCTTAAAGAAAGGGGCAATCTTTACTGGACCATATCATGGTTTGACAACAGCATAATACACTCCCATAATACTGTTACTCTCCCAACAGTTTAATTAAACTATATTATGATTTTTCTTTTAACACAAACACTACATGGACATATATCATATCATATCATATCTCTCATATCATGATCTTGCCTTCTACTAAGAAAACAGAAGCAGCCAAAAGCAAAACTTTTTGATCTTCCCTTCACAAGACCTAATAAGCCTCTTGCATCTGCCAGCCCTCCTACAAATGAGACAAAGTACCATGTGCCTATCCTTCCTCACTACACAGTAGAAACCATCTCCACTCACCTTTTCATGATTTTTGCTTTTACATCACATCTTATTTTTATTGTTTTTTAAACATGATCAGTTTCTATTTTTGCTTTATTTCCATTATGGTAATCTTTCATCTTTAAGTAAATACTTGAGCCCATCCTTAACTTTACAGCTCTTTCCAGCCATTGTCCCATTTCTCAGTTTCATATTATGGTTTAAAAAGATAAGAATATGCCACCCCAAAATATCCCACTTTAACATATTTATTTTGAGCTGAAGGCAATTGAGAATGAACATGTGCAAAAATAAGCCATTTGGAGCCTCCCTTATTTGACTAAGAGCAGGAACTTCTGAGAAATTAAGACTGCAATAAATCTGCTGTTCTGAGGGAGTTTTGTAGCCATTAAAAGACAGAAAGTTGGCACCAAGATGGGCCTTTACAGACATACCTTACAAAATAATACCTATTGTATTGTTAGAGTTAGGAGTACGGGTATAGGTAAAGTTAGTTTCATCATATATTTATCTCTCCACAATTTACTGCCCCTAAATGTTCAAAACCCTTTTCCTATGCCTTGTCATTTCCCTATAAATGCATTGCCTTTTGTTAAAATGGTATATAAGCCTCCCTGCCTAAACACATTGATGGGGTTTTTATTTTATATCTGTAAAGCTCCCTATTTGCATAAGAAATAAATCTTTTACCAGTTCAATCTGCAGTCATTGACCCAAAGAGAATAGACAAAAAAAAGGTGTTTTTTTCTTCCCTGATACATTTAAACTGCTTTTAAAAATGATATATAATTATCCATTGCATTTTATCATATTCCATTTTTACCTAACTCATGGTCATTGGATTTTTTATCCCACCACCCATGAGTTTGTGTTGCTAAGGCAGTCAATAACTTCTATGTTGTACTTGTCGCCACTGTTGACTATTCTTCTCCTTAGACATCTGTAACAGTGCACACCCCTGGTTTCTATTAACCAGACTTACTTCTTCTTAGTTTATTTAACTGGCTCCTTCTTTGTTTACTCCTTAAGTGTATTGGCTAAAATGCTTACTCTTAATCCCATTCTCTTACCTAATCATCATTTTTCTATATGTAACTTCATCCATAAAATTTTCAAAAGTATTACACATTTGTTAATGATGCCCATATTTTTATTTTCAGATTCAATATGAATCTCCAACTCACAAATCCAACTTGCCTACTTGAGATCTCCATCTGAATAGCTAGAGATAACACAAACTTAACATATGAAAAGTAATCACTTATTTCACAAATAAAATTTTAAAATTGTCTCCCTTACAGTCTCATCCATCTCAGTAAATGTCTCTACCATTTATCCAGCTGTTCAGTTCCAAAATCCAGGAGTTCAAGGTGTTGCCAGTGGAAATGGGGTCCTTTCACTGAGTTGCAAGAAAAGTATATCTGTGGACCCATTCATGGGAGGTTGAGGTGTTGGAGTAAGATTTATCGGGATAGAACTGGTAGGTTATCCTCAGGTTCCTGATGTCTCATCCCCATCCCACTGTGGGAAAAGTCCAACCTTGACTTCATCAGGCCCACAACAAAATCCAGTGTCCAAAACTTCTGTGTTATGCCAAAACTCAGTCCAGTTTAGCCTCTGTCCTTGTCCAACTAGCCTAGTCTCTGTTTCTGGCTGTGGTCCTTCTGGTGCTGCATTGCCTTACATAGGTCTATGTTTGGAGTCCTCATAGTAACCAGGCCACGTGTAGATGCTAGGGTCACATGTGTACTATGGAGAGAGAATGCATGAATAAATAGTGTGAACATGTGTCACCAAGCAAGCAAGAGAAATATCTTTGTTAAGCTTAGGTTGTATTATCTGGGGCTTGGGAAGGACCAGGTACTCTTTCAAACTAACTAATCAATTTCCCAATCTTTTGAAGGCTGGTTTTGGGCCCTGTCTGTTACCATCCATTTTATAGATCTTCTAGGGTTCTGTGTCCCTTATCCATCTGATCCTTTTCCCAGGTTAGACTTATCCCCTTGTGGTGACCATCTTAGTTCCTACTGTGCATACCTTATAGTAGAAGGACCTTCCCCTTATCCATCACAGCTTGTGCTGTTCATGTGCTTACCTATCCCTGCACCATCTTGGTTTCTACTGGGCACATATCCAGCAGAAGAATTTTCCATTTATTGTTTATTCCTCTCCTTATAGTCTGGGTGAATGGACCAGTTTTACCCTGGGAGATTGGAAACTGGTTCTTCTTCCCTATATGGAGAAAGAGGGGTGTTAATCTCATTGTCATGGCAAGACTGTGATCTGCTGGGGTGATTATAAATGCTGCAGCTTCTTAGTGAAGCCAGCTTATTGTCCAATTCAGCTCCCTATATTTATTAGGCTTTATGTCTGATTCCCTTTGTTCTTTTCCTCAAGCTATTCTTTGTCTTTCCATCATTCTCTCCATCTAATCCATCAATAAGTTTCTATCCATAAAACATGTTTCATATGTGACAACTTCTCTCCACCTCCACTGCTGCCATTCTAGTTTGTGCCAAGAAGAGTTTTGTGAACAAGCTTTCTAATTAATTTTTCTTTCTCTCTTCTTGTTCCACATAGCTGCTGAACTGATATTTTTAATGACAAGCCAGAATATGTTACAAATCTACTTCAAATTTTAGTGTTTGGCTCTGTACTTGGAATTTTTTTAAAAATCTGGTTTCTACCTGCTTTGTCAACTTGCTCTCTGACAATGGTACTTAGTCTCATAAACTTCCCCTTTTTATTGAACACACCAGTCTCCTTATTTCATTAGGGCTTGGGGTACAAGTAGTTTCCTTATTTTCTCCCAGATATTTTTATTTCTTGCTCCTTCAGTCATTTGTGTTTCAAATCAAATTTGATATTACTAGTGAGCTCTTCCTTACTACATATTTGTTTTAATTTTCAATGTTATTGTTTACATTATTTTTATTGTGTATTTTCTATTACCATGTATCCCCCGCATACACTCTTTGACCTCCACCCACCCCCTTCCACTTGCAATCACCACACTGTTGTTCATGCCCATGTGTTCTTCCTCTTTTTTAAAATTTTTGCTTAGTCTCTCAATCTTCCCAATGCTTACCCCACTGTCAGCCTGCTATCTATCTATGAGACTGTCTCTATTTTGCTTGTTAGTTAACTTAGTTCATTATATTTCACGTATGAGTGAAATCATATGGTACATGTCTTTCTCTGACTGGCTTATTTCACTTAGTACAATGCCCTCAAAGTCCATCAAATGCTGTCACAAATGGTAAAATTTTCTTTTTTACAGCTGATTGGTAGTCTGTTGTGTGAGTGTACCATAGCTGTTTCATCCATTCATTTGGGCTGTTTCCAAATATTGGCTATTGTAAATAATGCTACAGTGAACATAGAATTAATATATTCTTTCAAATTAATGTTTTGTGTTTCTTCAGATTAATTTCCAGAAGTGAAATATCTGGGTAATAAGAAAGTTTCACTTTCAATTTTTTGAAGTAACTCCGTACTATTTTCCACAGTGGCTGCACCAATTTGTATTTCCACCAACAGTGCATGAGGGTTCCCTTTTCTCCACAACTTTTCCAACACTTGTTGTTTGTTGATTTATTGATGATAGCCATGCTGACAGGTGTGAGGTGATATCTCATTGTGATTTTATTGTGGCATTCCAAAAACTAGACTCATTAGCTGGAGTTGCCCTCCAAAACTGAAGGGCATTAGATCTCCTTACAGCATCAGCAGGAGGAACATATTTATACCTCAAGGAAGATTGTTGCTTCTATGTTAACAAATCAGGACAAGACCAGAAAAACATTCAAAGCATCCTTGAGTTTGCATCTAGTGTCAAAATTTCAACCTATTTTTGGGATTCAAATTCATGGTTTATGTCTTTATTTCTTCCCTTTGCAACATCATTATTAATTATACTAGTAATATTATTATTTGACCCATGATAATCAACTTATGGACTAAATTTGTCTCTTCTCGAATAGAGGCTATAAAGCTACAACTGAAAATCACAAACAGCTATTGAGCACTGGGACCAGAGGCTCCAGACATCTATCATGGACTTATGGAAGGACACTTCCCTCCACCTCCTCTGACTGATAGTTAACAAGCAGGTGGAACCCAAAGAAGGCTCAATGGCTCTTTTACAGCAGGAAACACTAGAACAGTCATCACCCCCAAACCCCCAAAGATTTGGGTTCTGAATGCTTAAGGCAGGAATATTAGGTAAAGTAGACAGCAAACCAAGGCAGGGAAGGGGAGTTCGACATGTCTCATCCACTAACTCAGCAGTTTTGAGCCTGGTCTGGTAATATTGCCAGATGTTACAACATCACAGGCAACACCATGCTAACATGGGAGGAGGGCAGTCCTTAAAATTTTATGAATTACCTCCGCTATCTGGGAATGAAAGACTTTGAAACTGTGCTTTCTTCCCAAGGCCTGAAAATCTGGGAAGGGCCCATAGTGCAGAAAGGAAGAAGCCCATTAACACCTCTGAGTATTCAGCCCCCCAAACTGGTACCACCTTTACCTGTCAATAAATATGTAATTTCATCACTCCCCCCATCCTGCTAAATTTGTAAGTCCTCAGAATAAAGGATTGTAATGGGGTAACTTGACTAGTGTTTTAATATTAAAACCTGTGTCTGTGGGAGCCAGGGAGGTAGGTGTGACTCTAACCCATGAGGAAATGTAGTCAGAGGGACTTCCTGCACCTTCGAGAGTGTCTTGGTGATGGCTACTGTGCCATGGGGCCATGCCTATCCAGACTAACTGTGGAGCCAAGAAAGGCAGAAAACATGGCAGTGCTAGCACGTGTAGCCATTTGTGGGAGAAGTCAGAAATGGGCCTATGGAGGAGGTTCCAGTCTGTGATTTAAACAAAAAGGCAGTCTGCCATGTAAGACAGGGATAATGAGATACAATGCAGGACCCTTACAGGACCATGCAGATCAATAGGGGTAAAATGACTCTTGCCTGCCGGCCATGAGGAGGAGCCACATGGTTTTGGATTAAGAACTGGAGATTGGTTGACAGAGCTGATTGTACTGGGAACTGTTGGAGGCTTGCCCAGCTGAGCACCGATTGCTGGAAGGAACTGGAAGAAGTGAGTTGCAGACTTCTGGTGTTTTGGGGTTTTTTTGTACTATCTGGTGGGTGATACTTCTGACTGGCATGCTTTGAGAATGGCCTGACTGGGCAAAGTGGGGAAAGAACTATGTGTTTGTGGGCAAAGGGAGTGAGACTTAATGGCATAATTCTGCTATTATTCTAAACCTGCATAAATTTTAATTAAATAATTCCTTTCCTTTTCACTAGGCTCTGGCATTGAGAGCCACAGTTTCTACCAGTGGCAGGCAAAGAAGAACCATAGAACAAAAAAGACCACTGGGGGCAATTGTTTCTGTAACCAGACCTCTCTTGCTCTTGTCAACCCCCTGTCCTTGCTACCCTTGCTCTTGCCTTTCTGCCCAACCTTGGCAAGGCACATTCTCTTCTATGAGAACCCATCAGCAATAAACCCTGCTTGCATGCTAATGGACTCACTGATCTGTAATTCTTAACTGCATTGGCAAGAAGAATCAAGTTTCTGGGAGTTTCTCTCGTAACATAAATGCAGTGAAAATCAGCAGCCAGGTAGTTACTGGAGGGGTCAACACAAGTTTGAGCTATTTTAAAACCCCATTATCAGGGAATTATTATTATTTGACCTTCCTGGGACTTCTCTGGAATAGCCCATTCACAAATACTTGTCTTTGTTTTATCTAACTCAGAACTCATTTAGTCTGAATAACATATTTTACAGAGATGATTACCAAACAGAATCACCACCAAATATTCAATATTCTAATTGCCTGAGGAGGTGATAACAGTTGAGACAAACCAAAAAGCTTTAAAAGACAAACTGGGGAGTTAGATGTCAACTGGGGATTTTATAAAGCTCAGAAAAATTCTTTGGAATCTAGAATGTCACACTCTAGAATGTCAAATCCTAGAATATCACACACATGTGCAGGACTGTGCACATCTTCAGAAAGACCTGAGAAAGACCTATGCTTTCACCTCTGGTTTATCTTGAGTCTCTACAAAAGCAGGAAATTAAGGTAGGGCAGATTTGCAAACTGCCTGACTGAATGTTTCAGGCATGCCCCAACACACACACACACACCCTACTCATATACATGCTAAGCAAAACCTGGGAAGCTTGTTGGTTTCTGAGATTTGATAAAATTTCTGTTTACTCAGTAAATAAATAATAATCCCTAAACTAACCAGTCTTGTTAAGAGTCACAAAGAACAAAGAATGCAAATTTTACAGAACTACTCAGAAAATTCTCTGAATAAACAAACAAAAGTAGTAATAACAACAAAAACAATAAAGAGAGACCAAAAAAAAAAAATCCTGAGCAGAAAGAAGGATCTGAAGTGCTGTTCTATTTAAGTTTATTCTATTCTATTTTTACTACTATATTACATTTATTATATTATATACTGCATTACATTGTACTATATATCATTATATCATGTTACATAATTTAAAGAGTCCAACTATCAAAAAGTCATAAGACATGAAAAGAAACAAGAAAGTATTACACACCATAGGAAAAAAATGGAATCAACATAAACTTTCCATGAGTTTCCTAGCCAAGGCCACTCCTAGTGTGAAATTTACACATTCTCCCTATGTATGCATATGTTTTCTGTGAGCACTCCAGTTTTCTTCCACATTGACAAAATGTGCAGTTTAAGTTCATTGGCATGTCTTAATTGTTCCATTGTGAGTGAGTGTGAGCGTTGCTGTGAGTGTACCCTTTGATGGAGTGGCATCATGTCCTGGGTTGATTCCTAAATCGCAACCTGAGGTGCTGGGATGAGCTCTGGCCACCAAAAATCAAACTGGAATGACTGGGTGGAAAATAATTATTGTACTTGTTTTTGTTAATCTTTCTTAAATATATGCTTAGCTTACATTTATTTTAATGTTTAATATTAGAAGTGTCTTCATACTTATTTTTATAATTGTTTTAGTTTTTTTTATTGTTCAATTACATTTGTCACCATTTTCCCCGTTAGTCTCCCCTACCCTACCCACCCACCATCCCACATTCATTCCTCCCTTTTTTGTCCTAGTCCATGGGCCCTTTATACATGTTCCTTAACTTGACTCTTTCCCTTCTTTCCTCTACAAGCTCCCTCCCCCCTTCCCTATAGTCACTGTCAGTTTGTTTTTTATGTCTCTGGTTCCATTTTGCTCACTTGTTTGTTTTGTTGATTAGGTTCCACTTATAGGTGAGATCATATGGTATCTGTCTCTCACTGCCTAGCTTATTTCACTTAGCATAATACTTTCTAGTTCTATCCATGCTGTCACCCAGGGAAAGCATTCCTTCTTCTTTTCTGCTGCATGGTATTCCATTGAGTAAATGT
>CM052542.1:88910568-88976526 GCA_028533065.1 Trachops cirrhosus | reverse complement strand
TTTTCTACCTACCATCCATGCTACTTATTTTTCGTACCTTCCCCCCCCCTCCTCCTCCCACTCCCCTGTTGCTAACCCTCCATGTGATCTCCATTTCTATGGTTCTGTTCCTCTTCTAGTTGTTTACTTAGTTTCTTCTTGTTTTTGTTTCAGGTGTGGTTGTTAATAATTGTGAGTTTGCTGTCATTTTACTGTACATGTTTTTTATCTTCTTTTTCTTAGATAAGTCCCTTTAACATTTCATAAAATAAGGTCTTGGTGATGATGAACTCCTTTAACATGACCTTATCTGAGAAGCACTTGATCTGCCCTTCCATTCTAAATGAAAGCTTTGCTGGATAGAGCAATCTGGGATGTAGGTCCTTTGTCTTTCATGACTTGGAATACTTCTTTCCAGCCCCTTCTTGCCTGTAAGGTCTCTTTTGAGAAGTCAGTACCACAGCATTTTGATTCATGTATTTACTGATGAGCATTTAGGCTGTATCCAGAACTTAGCCATTATAAATAATGCTGCTATGAACATTGGGGTGCATAGGTCATTTGAATTGAACTTTCAGGATTCTTAGGGTATGATCACAGTAGTGGAATTGATGGGTCATAAGGAAGTTCCATTTTTAGTTTTTTGAGGAAATTCCATATTTTTTTCCACAGTGGCTGCACCAGTCTATATTCTCACCAACAGTGTACTAGAGTTCCCTTTTCTCCACATCCTCACCAGCATTTGTTGTTTGTTGATTTGTTTATGATAACCATTCTGACCAGTGTGAAGTGGTTGATATCTCATGGTTGTTTTAATTTGCATCCTTCTGATGGCTAATGATGCTGAGCATCCTTTCATATGTCTATGGGCCCTCTTTATGTCCTCCGTGTTGAAATATGTGTTCAGGTCCTTTGCCCATTTTTTAATTGGATTTTTTGTCTTCTTCATATGGAGTTGTGTGAGTTCTTTATATATTTTGGAGATCAAACCCTTGTCTGAGGTGTCATTGGAAAATATGTATTCATGTACAGTTGGTTCCCTTTTCATTTTGCTGATGTTTCTCTAGCCATACAGAAGCCTTTTAATTTGATGTAGTCCCATTTGTTTATTCTTTCCTTCATGTCCCTTGGTCTAGGGGACATGTCAGTGAAAATATTGCTGTGTGGAATATTTTAGATTTTCCTGCCTATGTTCTCCTCTAGGACTTTTATGGTGTTGTTACTTATACTTAAGTCTTTTATCCATCTTGAGCTTATTTTTGTGTGTGGTGTAAGTTGGTGGTCAAGTTTCATTTTTGTGCATGTAGCTGTCCAGATCTCCCAACACCATTTGTTGAAGAGGCTATTTTTACTCCATTTTATGTTTCCGTCCCTTTTTCAAATATTAATTAACCATAGAGCATGGGTTTATTTCTGGGCTCTCTATTCTGTTCCATTGGTCTGTGTGTCTGTTTCTATGCCAGTACCTGACTGTTTTGATTACAATGACCTTGTAATATAGTTTGATATCAATTATTGTGATCCCTGCAACTTTGTTCCTCTTTCTCAGAATTACTGAGTCTATTCAGAGCTGTTTATTCTTCCACATAAATTTTTGAAATGTTTGTTTTATATATTTGAAATACATCACTGGTATTTTAATAAGGATTACATTGAATTGATAGATTGCTTTGGTTAGAAGGACATTTTAATGATGTTAATTATTCCAATCCATGAACACAGTGTATGCTTCCATTTATTTGTCTCTTCCTTAATCTCTTTCTTTAGTGTTGTGTAGTTTTCTGAGTACAGGTCTTTCACCTCCTTGGTTAGGTTTATTCCCAGGTACCTTATTTTTCAATGCAATAGTAAATGTTTTCTTAATTTTTCTCCCTTTAGCACATTATTGGTATATACAACCATTGATTTCTGGGTATAATTTTTGTATCTTACTGCTTTCCCAAATTCATTTGTTAGGTCTAATACTTTTTTGGTGGGATCTTCAGGATTTTCTATGTACAATATTATGTCATCTGTGAATAATGCCAGTTTTACCTCCTCCTTTTCAATTTGGATGCTTTTTAAAAAAATTTTTCTTTTGTGATAGTTCTGGCTACAACTTTAAGAATTCTGTTGAATAAGAGTGGTGAAAGTGGACATCCCTGTCTTTTTCTTGATTCAGGGCACAGTTTTAGTGTTTGCCCTTTGAGTGTGATGTTGGCTGTATGTTTTTCATATATGGCCTTAATTATGCTGAGATATGATCCCTGTATTCCCACTCTACTAAGAGTTTTTATCATAAATGGGTGCTAGATTTTATTGAATGCTTTTTCTGCATTTATTTGTATAATCATGTGATTTTTGTCTTCCATTTTGTTTATGTGATGAGTCATATTTATTGATGAGCTAATATTGTACCAATCTGTATCCCTTGGATAAATTCCACTTGATCTTGGTATATGGCATTTTTTATGTTCTTATGGGATATTGGCATATAATTTTCTTTCTTTGCAATGTCTGTACCTTGTTTTGGAATTAGAATAATACTGACAATGTAGAAAGAATTTGGAAGTCTTCCCTACTTTTGAATATTTTGGAATAGTTTGAGGAGAATCAGTGACATTTCTTCTTTGAGTGATTAGTAAAATTTTCCTCTGAATCCATCTGGTCCAGGGCTTTGTGTGCCAGGATTTTTTTGGATTAGTGCTTGATTTAATTTGTTGTTATTGATCTATTCAGGTTTTCTGCTTCTTCTTGTTTCAGTTTTGAGAAACTGTATGTTTCTAGGAATGAATCTTTTTCTCCCAGGTTGACCAATTTCTTGTTATATAATTGTTCATAGTAATTTCTTACAATCCCTTGTAGTTCTTTGGTATCATTTGCTATTTCACCTCTTTTATTTTTTTGTTATTTAATGGTGTCCTCTCTATTCTTTTATTAATGAGTCTGGTTAAAATTTCACCAATCTTGTTCATCTTTTCAGAAAATCAGTGCTTGGTTTCATTGATCTTGTATATTGTTTTTTAGTCTCTATGTCATTGATTGCTGCTCTGATCTTGATTATTTCCTTCCTTTTTCTTGCTCTGGGCTTTGGGTTTTTCTAGTTCTTTTAAGTGTAGTGTTAGATTATTTATTTGAGATTTTTTCCTGCTTCTGGAGGTTGGCCTATAGTGTTATGACCAGTTTTCACTGTGTCTCATAGATTTTGGGATTTCCTGTGTTCATTTTCATTCGTTTCCAGGAATTTTTTGATCTCCTCCTTGATCTCATTGATTGTCCATTCATTCCTTAGTAACATTCTATTTAGCCTTCAAATATTTGAATATTTTGCGTCTTTTTATTGAGATCGATTTCTAATTTCATACCATAGTGATCTGAGAAAATGCTTGATATGATCACAATTTTCTTGAGTTTGTTCGGGCTTGTTTTGTGGCGTAACATGTGGTCTATCTTTGAGAATGATGCATGTGCTGAGAAGAATGTATATTCTGCTTCTTTGGGATGAAATTTTTTGTTAATATCAATTAAATCCATTTTACCTAGTGTGTCCTTTAATGCTTCTATATCCTTTTTGATTGTTTGTCTGCTAAATCTGTCCATTGTTGACAGTGGGGTGTTAAAATCCCCTACTATGCAATAATATTTTTAATATTTTCCTCAAAGATTTCCAAGATTTATACACACACACACACATGCACACAAGCTCTGTCCAGAAAGTATACAGCCATGCAATATGAAAACTAGAGACATTTATTGAAGAAGATACAAGATACAAGAAACATTATACATAAGATAATGATGCCTTGGTCTCCTTCAAAATGGGCACCTTAGGATCTCATACAGTTCTAATCAGAAATCAAAGGGCACCAAACCTGGGCTGTAGGGGGGTTGAGTCCCTGGGTGATTTGATGTTTCACCAAAAAAATCTTCACGAGACGTGATGCATGAGCAGGCATATAGGTGTGATGAAGCTGCCATTCACCAGTTGCCCATAGCTATGGCCTTCTGAATCACCCCCAACAATTTCTGTGGAGGAGTGTTCAAGCTTAATGAAAAATTTGATGCAGATTTGTTGCTCTACTCACTCATTTTGAATGTGATGGCCACACAGTACACATACTCAGTCCTTGATGTCTACTGCCCCCACTGACTAGTACAGTGTAGTCATCATTGTTCATGCATGCACATTCTAGTCTACTCTCCTTGGCTGCCAGGTTACATTGATGACACACAGATCATTCTGGTTATATTAACAATGGCTGGCCTTTTTCCAAACAGATCTAGTATATATTTAGGTGCTCCTGTATTGGGTGTATATATGTTTACAAGGGCTGTGTCCTCTTGATGGATCAATTCCTTTAGTATTATTAGTTCTCTCTTTTTCTCTTCTTAGGCCTTCATTTTGAAGTCTCTTTTGTTAGATATAAGTATTGCTACCCCCAACTTTTTCATTTCCATTTGTGTGGGATATTTTCCTCCATCACTTACTCTTAGCCTATGGAATTCTTTTATTCTGATATGGTTCTCTTGTAGACAGCATATATATGGGTCATGTTTTCTTATCCAATCAGCTACTCTATGGCTTTTGATTAGAGCATTTAATCCATTTACATTTAAGGCTATTATAGATAGGTACTTATTGCCTTGTACCTATGTTTTCTTCTCGCTCTGTTTCTTCTTTATCTTAAAGAAGGTCCTTTAGCATTTCTTGCAATGCTGCTTTGGTGGTAATGAACTCCTCTAACCTTTCTTTGTCTGAGAATCTTTTTACTTGGCTTTCAATTTTAAATGATAGCTTTTCTGTGTGGAGCAATCTAGGCAGCATGTTCTTAACTTTCATTACTCTAAATATTTTCTGCCAATCTCTTCTGCCTTCTAGTGTTTCTGTTGAGAAATCAGCTGAGATTCTAATAAGGGCTCCCTGGTATAACTGACTCTCTCTTGCTGCCTTTCCACTTCTCTCTTTGTCTTCAAACTTTGCCATTTTAATTATGACATGTGTTGGTGTAGGTCTCTTTGGGATCATCTTAATTGGGATGGACTCTCTGTCTTTCCTGAACAAGTGTGACTTTTCCTTCACCAGGTTTGAGGTAGGGGTTGCCATTATTTCTTCAAATAGGTTCTTTATCCCTCTCTCATTCTCATCTCCTTCTGGATGTTTTTATGTTTGATGTTATCCCAAAATGTTCCCTAGACTTTCCTCATTTCTTTTAAGTCTCTTTTCTTTTTCATTTTTTTCTTTGGGTAGATACTGTCATCTTGTCCTCTAATTCTCTGGTTCAGCCTTCTGCTTCATCTAATCTACTGCTGATTCTTTTAAGTGAATTCTTCATTTCAGAAACTGTAACCTTCATTTCTGACTGATTTTTATTGTTTCTATATTGTTTTTCATACTAGCTATCTCTTTATTTAAGTTATCATTGAGATCATTTAGTCTTCCCCTAAGATCTTTGAGAATCTTATAACCATTATTTTAAACTGCCTCTGGTATTTGTGTTGTTTCCACTTTTTATATTTTAATTATTTGGGGGTCTCTTTTGTTCTTTTCCTTGGGACATTTTTCTTTGTCACCCCATTTGCTCTCTGTGTACTTGGTAGGTGTGACATGTCTCCTGCACTTACTTTGATTGTTTTATTATAAAGATGTTTTGCTGGGGTCAGTTTCACAATTATTTGAAACAGCTGAACTCTGTGATCCAAGAGTATTTATTGTGGGTTCTGTGACCTTCTTATAGTTGCATCTTAAATGCTGGTAACTTTTTTGTGGGTAAAGTTATTGCTGGAGGCCAGGTAACTGTAAGATAACCCTTGACCTCCATGTATGGGATGCTGTTCAGTGCTGCCCCTTGATGAGATGTTGTTCCCAGCAGGGTCTGGAGCCACCAAGAATCCCCCTTTGGGTGTATTAGGTGTGTGGCTGATTGGTTCACACTTTGGTATGGGCTGACACTCACCACTGATTTTGTTGGTTCTGTCCAGTTGGGTGGGGGTAAGAATAGGTCGCTTTAGGACATTGTTTGTAGCCAACCCTAGACCAACTCTCTGTGGCTACCAGACTATTCACTGCTTGTGTCTGTGTTTACTGGACCTGCTTGTGTAGGTAAGGGGTCAGTCTGTGTAAAAGAATGAGTGCTTTCCTGCTTGGAGCTGATGGAAGTTCTGTATAAGGACCAAGGTTTCCTGAGGTTGGCCTTCCCCTTTCAGCCACTCTGCCCCTCCATGAAGTTACCTAGTTTTTCTTCTGAGCCTTTGGTTGAGGGTCTCTAAGCTGAGACCAGGTCGGCTGAGATAGGGCTATCATGTTTCTCACTTTGTAGCACACTCGCTGAGGGGAAAGTCAAACCCTGGAGTGTTTGCCAGAGTCTCTGGTATTTGCTTCCTCAGTGGGGGTTTACTGTTGATTCAGGATGAGTACATTCAAATTTCCCCTTTGCAGGAGTGAGCTCAGCAACTCTGGACTTCAAGGAACAGATTCAAAGAATCTCTCATTGGGATTGGGGCAAGACTGGACTACAGGTGAGGGCTAAGATCTCTTTCTCATTCCAAGACATGAAGAAGAGACTAAGTTCTTTATCTTGTTCCAAGGCAATATTCTCCAAATTCCACAATTTGATAGTTCTTTTTCTTTCCCCTGCAAACATGCACCCAGGATGGGAATCTTGGACTTGCAGGACTTTTCTCAGAGTTTCCCCTTTGGGAGTGGAGCTTGCAACCCTGTAAGAGGGAAATAGGCACTTTTTTCCTTTCCAAGGGAGTATAGGCTGAGAGTGGGTTTGTAAAGCAGGGGATCTTAATATCCAACTAACATTAATGGATCATGCAGACAGAAAATTAATAAGGAAATAATGACCTTATTACATTATATCATATTGATCCTCACCTAAGAATATATTTTTATTGATTTTACAAAGAGGGGAAGCAAGATAGAGAGAAACATCAATGTGAGAAACACTGATCAGTTGCCTCCTGTACACAACTGATCAGGGATTGAACCCACAACATAGGTATGTGCTGTGACTGGGAATAAACCCCAGAACTATTTGGTTCAGGGAACAACACTCCAGCCAACTGCCCCACCTGTCCAAGGTGATACTTTTAGAATATTTCATTAAAAACAGAAGAATACACATTTATAAGTATGAATGGAATATTTCCTGGATAACATATTAGTCCACAAAATATGCCTCAATAAATTTATGAAATTAGAATCATAACAGGCATCTTTTCCAACCACTATAGAATAAAACTAAAAATCCGCTACAGGAAGAAAATTGGAAAAACATAAATACATGGAAACTGAACAACATGCTGCTAAACAACCAATGGATAAAAACAGAATCAAAAACTAACTTGGAACAAATAAAGATAAAATCACAACTTTTTAAAATTTATGGGATGCAGCAAAAGCAATTTGAAGAGGAAATTTCATAGGTATATAGGATTACCTCATGAAATGAGAAATATCTTTAATAAACAACCTAACTATACACCTAAAGGAACTAGGAAAAAAATCAAACAGAAGAAAGAGAATAATTAAGATCAGAGAAGATATAAACCAAATGGAAATGAAAAAGATAATAACCAATATTAATGATACTAAGAGATCATTTTGGAAAAGATAAAATGGACAAAACTTCAGCCAAACATTTAGGAAAAAAAGAGACTTAAAATTGTCAATGAAATTGAAGTTATAACTGACACCACAGAAACACAAGAAATCACTAAAAAATACTATGAACAATTCTATGCCAACAAATTTGACAATCTAGAATAAATGGATACATTTCTAGATGCCCATAACTGTCTAAAACTGAACTAGGAAGAAATAAGATAATCTGAACAGATGATTACTAGCAATGAGATTGAGCAGTAGTCAAAAACATCTCAACAAATAAAATACCAGATGTATCAACTCCATCCAGGTAGAATTAGTGAATTCTACCAAACATTCAAAGACTTAACACCTATACTTCTTAAACTATGTTTTAAAAATCAAAGAGGAAGAAATGCTTCTAAACACATTCTATGAAGCTGGCATTATTCTGATACCAAAATCAAAGACATTACAAAAACAAATAATTACAGGCCAATATTCTTGATGAACATAAATGCAAAAATTCTCAACAAAATATTAGCAAAATAGATCTAGCAATATATTTAAATAATTATACAATATGACAAAGACAGGTTTATCCCAGGGATGCAAGGATGGTTCGACATCCATAAATCAATGTGATGCATCACATTAGCAAAAGGAAGGGTAAAAATCATATAATCATGTGAAAAGTTGCAGATAAAGCATTTGGTAACATTCAGCATCATTTTTATGATAACAAGTCTCAACAAAGTGAGTGTAGAAAGAATATACCTCAACACAATAGAGGCTATATATGACAAACTTAAAGTTTTCAGCTTTATTTCTAAGATCAGGAACACAATTTTTATTCAATATGAATAAATTGAAAGTACTAGTCACAGCAATCTGATAAGAGAAAGAAATAAAAGGCATCCAAATATAAAAAAAGAAGTAAAACTCTCACAATTTGCAGATGATATGATACTATTATATATTAAAAAACCCTAAAGACTACACCAAAAATTATTAGAATAATTAAATCAGTAAATTTTCAGAATACATAATCAACACACAAAATTTTGTTGTGTTTTTACACAGCAATAATTATCAGAAAGAAAAATGTAAAGAAAACTATTTCTAATTACATCAAAAAGCATAAAACACCTAGGAATAATCAAAGAGATAAAAGAACTGCAGTCTGAAATCTATAACATTGAAAAAAGAAGCTGAAGATTACAAATGAAAGATGTACCATAATCATGTGTTGGAAGGATTAATATTGTTAAAATATCCTAACAAAGTAGTTTATTTTGATCATTTATTAATATTTTTATTTATATAGATCACACTTTTGGTATCAATTCTAAAAACTTTCAGTGTATCCATAGGTCCAAAGTTTTATTCCCCCAAATTTTATAGTTTTATAGTTTATGTTAAATCCAAGATCCATTTTTGAGTTATTTTTTTCATGTTAACTTTACAATAACTTTATTGAGATATTTACATAGCATGCAATTTATTTGTTTAAAATGTAACATTTAATAGTTTTTAGTGTATACACAGGTATAGGCAACCATCATTATAGACAATTTTAGAACATTTTCATCACCTCAAATAAATGCCATAACTTTTAGCCATTTAACCCTACTCTCCATTACCACCTCCAGCCCTACACAGTTACTAATCTTTTTGTCTCCATAGATTTTCTTATTTGGATATTTCAAATAAATGAGAACATATATTATATGATCTTTTGAGTCTGTCTTCTTTCACTTACTATAATATTTTCAAGGTTCATCCATGTTATAGCATTAGGTATCAGTACTTAATTTATTTTTACAGCTGAATAATATTCCACTGTATGGACAGGCAACATTTGGTTTATCCATTCTCCCAATGATAAACATTTGGGTTACTTCCACCTTTAGACTATTATGAGAAAAACTACTATAAACATTAAAGATTCTGATTTCAATTTCAATGTATGTGTGGGGGTGGGGGTCTTTTCCCAAACCACCAAGCAATTCTCGAATATGATCTGGGTGTCCTATGATCTAATTCTTCCATCACTCCTCAGAAAACAGCATGCAATTTGGGACACCAGGGTGATCTTATTTTACCTGCTTCAACCAGCATCATGGCCTTCCAAATAAGATGTTGTTTTTTCACCTTGTATCTGCTGTGCACAAATCAAGCAGCTCCTTCTCAGTCAGTCAAAAGTTCTTTATAGGATACAGCCCAAGTAAAGGTAAAATAGAACTCCTCACACAATTCCAGAGTCAGTCCTAAAGGAAAGGGGAATCCCTGCTTATGAGTATCTCCTCCTTTTATACCAATAATATTTTGAATAAACTATAATATGATAAAACTCTCTAGGCACTGCTTCCCCATTAGAGCTTTTTTCTGACATCATCCTAGACATATCAATATTTAAGGATTAAGGGTTATTATGTCCTCCAGTCTTTAAGGGAACTTCCATTGATGTCTGGTAGCAAGGTAGTAAATAGCCCTTAAATGGAAATCTTCTAGTCCAGTTGTCATTACTGGGAGGCACTCACAGGCATTTGCTATAAGCCCCAGTCCATGCCCCCCATGGGACATAGATTTGTCCTTACTAGTACTCTAGCTTCTATTCTAAACCCTGTGGGCAAAGGCAATATGACCTGTTTCTATTTAACATGTGCAATCAATATAGCTGGAAGGGAAGATTGCATGTCTTCGGTTTTAGTGTACTAGGTAGGAGAACTGTTCTTCGGATACAACATCCACCTCCATAATACAATCAGGTAAAAGAGATGTAACCAATTCACATAATGCCTGTTCAAAACATACCAATTATGCTTACCAATTTTTACCTTAACTTTATCAACTCTTGTATTTCCACCTGTAGCCTCTATTAGGACTTCTTACATAGGCTTTGATAGTACAATACTAGATAGGGGAAATATTTCCTAGACAAACATAATATCTATTTCATAACACATTTGGGTACATTGACACAACTTCTTTACATAAGTATGTAGGGAAAATGGAGTCAGTCAGGCTCTCTCACCCGGATGTCCAGGCAACTGTGGCTTGTCAGTGTTCATGTGGCCTTTGAGTAGGAGCCCTCATGTGCACAATGGTGCTCTGTTATAAAAATAGAAGGTCAATATTGACACCTTGCTGGCTCTGTGTGCACTTAGTATATAAGGGTGTCAAGACTTCCCATGGCACAATTTGCAGCTTGTGGTGCACATGGATCACCCCACCCTAGAATAAAGGCATGTCAGACATCCTGATGGCTCTGTGAATTTTCTCTTCTGTCTGCCCAAATCCTGTGTGAACCTGCCTGACCTTGAACAGCTGCAGGACAGAGTACTTACATATTTCAACTTTCATAATCCTATCAACCCTTATACTTTTTAAGTTCTCTTTGTCTAACTGTATCCTGATTCAGGGTTTCACCAATGGGTTTTGTTAACAGTTTGTAGAACTTCCATATCAAGGAATCCTGGAAACTTTTCTTCTCTACTCCCTGGACATTTTACCCAGTGTTTTGCACAAGGCTTTGGGTCCTCAACAAGGGGTTCAGCCAACAGACTCCATTCCTTTTTAAACTGTATCCCCTGGTTTCAGCAGTTTCTTGATTTTGTCCTTCTTCTATGTTAATTACCTTCTTGATGACCACAGGCCTTTGAGATATTTTCTGTTGTCCTTGAATAGGTTTTACCTTGGGGGAGAGCTTTGAGGCTAGTGGCTAAAACTCAGACTCGACTGGGCACATTCAGGGTATTATGGTCATAGACAGACTCACTGAAATCTGAATTTGGTCTAGCATCAAAGACTGAACCAGTAATCTGTTAATTTCATTTTAGCTATTACAAATAACAAAGATAATAAAAGATTACTATATATTTCACCTCTTTCTTATTAGTTTGCATTTTCTTATGAATGCAATGAACCAAGTCCCTGGCAGGTGGATCCATCCCTAAAGTCCAATGGTAATGTTTACCTTTTGTAACAGTACAGCTGCTGCTTCATACCAGGAGTGACTATGTGTCTACCCAGGAATCAAATGTACCTCATCCTGCAACCTTTCATCCTTTCTGTTTTTAGAACATGTTTCCTTGAACCAAAGTTCTTCTAGCAAATCCCATTTCTCTGACATGAACTCATGATTTTGAATCTAATTCCAATGTGTGCTTTTGTGCTTTCTTTCCCATGCCACCAAGCAACTCTCTGACATGAACTAAGTGACCTAAAATTTAGCTTAATTCTGACACTATCTATAGCATCAGATCCCACAGTTTAATGGCTCAGTCCTTCAAGCCTGTCTCCTCTCTTTACTTCAGATGCCGAATGAAATTCCAGGTTGTCACTTGTGCTTCTGATCAACTAGCTATAGAGTAAAGGTTCCAACAACCCTGTCCTTGGGTTTGAGTTGTTACTAGAGTACTCACAGAACTCAGAGAAACATTTTACTTACTACACTACCAGTTTATTATAAAAGGCTATAACTCAGGAACATCCAAATGGAAGAGTCCACAGGACAGGGTGGGGAGCTCCTCACCAAAATGGTGAGGAGCTTCCACGCTCTCTACAAGCGTGACACTCTCCTTCAATCCCCATGTGTTCACCAACATGGAAGCTCCTGGAGGATTTATATATTCATCTTATATCATGTAAACTTGGACACACATATTAGTTCTACAATTCTTTTCACTTTTTTTTTCTGGTAAAATCATGTCATCAGCAAATAGGGACAATTTTCTTTCTCTTTTTTCTAATTTATATGCTTTTTTTCACTTCATTGCTCTAGTAAAACACCTAGTGCTATGCTGATTAACAGTGGTGAGAGAAAACATCCTTGCCTTATTCTTAACCTTAAAAGAACAACATTTAGTTTTTTCCCTATTAAGTACAATATTGGCTGTATATTTTGTATATATGGGTTTTTAAACATGTTTTAAAATCCCATCTTGATTTATTTGTAATGTGTTTGTATATCATTTTGCTAGGAACTATAATATCATATGTAAATAGTCACAGTTTACTAGTGTCAGTGTTTTAACAATTCAAGTGACGTGTAGAAACCTCATTTCCGTGTAGGCCCCTTTGTGCTCTCCACTTTTTAACTAGTCTTAAATATTTAATTAAAGGTTTTCATTCATATATATATATATTCTTACTACATAAGATGATATAATAATTTTTGCTGAGACTATCAGATATAAATTTAAAAACCCACGAATCTATCATTACCTTTATTTTTACTCATTTTGATGCTCTCTTTTTATTTCATGAACTCTAATCTGTTATATTTTAATTTTCTTTCTGTTTAGAGAAACTTTTAAAAACCATTCATTAAAAGAAGTTTTTCTAGCAACAAATTTTCCTAATTTTTCTTCATCTGAAAATGTCTTTCTTTAACTTAATTAATGAAGTATCCTCTGTAAGTATAAAATTATGGTTTAACAGTTCTTTTCTTTTAACACTTAAGAGATATTGTGCCTCTTCTTTTGGACCCCCATGGTTTCAGATAAAAAATCCACCAACCTTCAGATTGCTTTTCCCATGTAGCTTGGGTATTATCAGTGTCTTAAATGCTTTCAGGATTTTTTGTCTTTAGTTTTCAGAAGATTATAGTAGGTTTTGGAGTGATTATTTATTTTTTGGGAAAGGATTTATTCTATTTGGTGCTCACTCAGCTTCTTGAATTTATAGTTTGTTTCCCCCAAATTTGGGATGTTTTCAACCATTATGTTTTAATTATTCTTTCAGACCTACTTACTGTATCTTCTTTTTCTGGGATGCAAATGATTTGAAAATAAGCTTTCTTGTTAATATCTCCAGGGTCCCAACTCTTGTAATTTTCCCTTATTTTAGTCTGTTTTTTGTTGTTCAAACTGGATAAATTCTATTGATTTGTCTCCAAGTTTACAAATTCTATTTTCTACCATCTCCACTCTATTATTGAACCCATGACATTGAGTTTTTATTTCATTTCTTGGAGATTTTGGTTCTATAATTATTATTTGGTTATTTTTGCAAAATATGTAATGTAACATTTCTTTGGTAAGATTTTTCTATACATTTGTTAGAAGATAATTTTTATTTAGTTGTAGAAGTATTTTTATGGTGTTTGTTCTTAATTCCTTGTCAGACAATTCTAACATCTCATTAATTCAGCTTCTCACTGGCCCCCTTGACATCACAACAGGAAATGTGGAGTGCTGGCTCCCATTGCCTGTTTACAAATGGCCCTACTGATATCTGGCCCAGCAAAAGTGAGCACCTCCCTGGACTCCTGAATTTCTCCCAGTGACAATGTAGTATGTGCTCAACTCTTCAGGGTCCCCACTGATAACAGGGAGGAGAACACTGAGGAATGACTCAGTACATACATTTTTGCTACAAGATTGAGGCAGAACCTCTGCCCCTTGCTAAGGCCCATTTACATCAAGGATGGGAAGATGGTACAGTGGAGTATCAACTTTCCCATCTCACATTAACTTGTTCCTTCACTAAAGCCAGGTAGGTGAGCAAGTTCAGTTTTACATTGTGAGCTACTGACAGAGATGGGTTGGGAGGGGGAAAGTGGATTGGTAAGTAGCTTCACTTTTCTTCATTATGTTAAATCTCCTTGTGCCTGGGTGAGGGGCTTAGCTCAGCTCACAGCTGGTTCCTACTGATACTACTTTGGTGGTAGAAGTTAAGCACTTCCTGTCTCATGGAGAGGCCATTTCAGAAAGCTGCTGCTGACACAGGTGAGGAGAGGGTCAGGTGAAAAATCAGCTCCCTCTCAGCCTGTTGAAACCACGTGGCATAGGAGGGTTCTGTTAGTGTTTGCCCGAAGTGTGGCAGATATTGTTGGAAAAGGTTTCTGTTATGTTAGGCCTCTCTATTTCCAGTCCTTTGGCTAAGGAGGAGTAGACTATCCTTGAGACCCTTTTTCACTATTAACTATTGGTGGCTCCAGTTGGAGATTCTGCAGTGACCTGCCCAGGATGCATGAAAGGCAACAAGGAAATGGAGGGAATTCACAACTGAGTCTTTTCTCAAGTCCTGAGTTCCCAAGCATTCTGCCTTCTTTCTACCTCTTAGATTCTTTTCATTCTTTTGTTGTGTTATATGGGACATTTTGTAGTTGTAAGAGGGAAGTCTGGGAGAAATAGGGCTATTCAATCTTTGCTAGAACCATATTCCAAGATGCATTTTTAAAAACTCTTTTGTGAATAGCAAAACCTCAGCACCTGGAGAAATCAGGTTGCAAATTTCATTCAAATCTCAAACTTTTAGATTTTTCTTCAGTCCTTTCTAGTTTGATTGACCTAAAGTGAGCAAGATAATAAACTTGTTGCTAATACTCTCAGTGTGAACAAAGGGATACCAGTCATGAGCTGCACACTCAAGTCCTAACCATGGGTACTATAGTCCAAAAGTCAACTTTGGGTCAATATTGTAGAGTTCCATTTATATAAAGTAAAAACAAGTGAAAATATTCTATACTGATAGAAGTCAGAGTAATGGTGACTGCTGTGCTAAGTGAGTGGCAACTGTTAGAGATGAAGGGATTTCTGGGGTACTGGGTATGTCCTATTTTCTGACCTGGGCACTAGTAGATTATACTCCATTAGAAAGAATAGTTAATTAGAGGAAATCTATATACAAGAAAGGAATAGATTCTCTAGAAACTGATATTATTTTTCCAGGGAAGAATAATAATTATTTTCTTTGCAGTTTGAAATTGCCCTGAAATCTTTAACTTAGTATTAGAGAGTAAAATTATTTATATTTTAGATTTCTTCACTTCTTTCTCTGAATCTTATTTTGAATAAACTTTCAAAAATCAAATGGTATTTGTAGATGCTAATTTGCATCTCTAGATGGATTTTATAAAACATATTCTTCATCATTAAAAAAGGGAAATTATCTATTTTTACATTTTGTTCCCCACTTGAAAAACAAAATTTCTACCAATGAAAAAAGTGGTGTGTTTTTATCCTGATATTACTATTATGACATATTTATAACATAGCATAATTTCTATCTTGCAAATGGGGAACATGCGCATGCAATAAGCTGCTGAAAACTCAAAATCATTGAAATATGATGACAATGTGACCTTGGCAAAGGGAAGCAGAGAAAGGCAAACATAAGAAGTCACCATCCTGATTAAGACTATATCAATAATTCAGTGTCAATGCTTTTATCATATAGCCAAGTTTCCCAGTACAAATTATTCAAGCTCCTGCACTGCTGTTTCTTATGCAATTGCTTTTAAGGTAGAACACATTCTCATGCTAAGTAAATTTGCATACCCTGCTGCAGAATATCACTTTTTATTCTAAGACTATGCTATTAAAAATAAATATTTGCAGCTCCTGTGATAATAAAAGAAATATCAAAACTGCAATGACAATATAAGGCAAAAGAAGAAAAACATTTAAATGCTGAACTTACTTTTTTTTTTAAGTATAAGAAACACAGCAACTGTTTGACTTTTTAGAACCCACTGGCTTGAAATTAATTATTCGCTAATTAGGGATTTTTTTTAAAATGATGGTACATAGTCAGATTAGCACATCTCTGCTTTTTGTATTGGATATACCCAATATTACATGACAGCATGGAATTTTATTTATAAATCTTTTTACTAATTCCAATACATGTCCTTAACACACAGCACACAAATGAATCACCCAAAGTAAGCATGGTTCATTTACATAATAGCACTGTGGAATCAACCAAAATATACACTGCCAAGACTTAATTTCCAACCCATTCACTTGTTTTTATGTGGTTTCAAGCAATCAGAAGGAGAAAGAAGAGAAAAAATTTTATTCATATTATATATTATCATATAGTAATAACTTTGAAAATTACAGATTTAATGTTTCAAGTAGAACAGAGCAAGGAAAAGGCAAATGAATGAAGAAAAAAAAACCTTTGTTTCAATTCTCTGACATTCATTTCCAGAGCTGAGAAAAGCAGAATCAATCATCTTATTACACCTGGACTCCAACCTTACCTCCTATATAAATTTAATATCTGAGTCGTCATCCACAAATCCAGACTCTTCAATTGTCTTGCTGATTTTGTCACCACCTGACTTGGTAAGTACTTACCAAGTACTTCCTATTCCTACCTATGCATTTTTTGTTTCTTCAAAATAGAGATAGTTGAGTATTATGCATTTCTTTTAGGAAAATACAGTGTGACTGCTGTATAACAGAGGTGAATTTAGAAACAGGTTCTCCTTTTCTGTAGCTGGTCCATCAATAAATTATGCTTTATTGAAGAGAAGCACTCCAGTAAGGTAGTTATAATGCATGTTCTCAAAGAACAAATTATAGTTTATTATTAACTTTCCTGATGTAATCAGCTTTATTCTCATAAGGAAAATAGAAATTCTTCAGAAAAAACATTTAGATTCAGATTCTACTTATGTTTATTTATTAATCACCTAAAGTGTCTAATAGTATGTTAGAAATGAGCAAAAACTTCAAGGAATTTAATACTTATGACACCAGTTATTAATTTTATCTTTTTCACAATAATAACAATATAGTTTCATTTTTTTCTTTTTACAATTAAGGATTTGGGGGCTCAGTGCAGTTAAGTGACTTGCTGAAGTGGTAGATTTAAGAAGTGGTTCTACAGGGACTAAAAATTGGGCCCTTCCCTGCATATTTCCAAAGTTGTAAACTATTACTGAGAAAAAAGAGGCACTTCATAACAATCTCACAACAGACCAGCCCCCAGCAGTCTGGCCTGGCAGTGGATTTATATGTTCAGACTTTCTCTGTTTATGTGCTGCTCTGTAGTACTGACCTCACTTCTACCCTTCAGATCCTGTCACCAGGATCATACAAATGTTATCTTTATCTAAGTACCTAATGACTTGATAGATGCACATTGAGAATTTAAGCTTATTTTGTGTATCCACAATTTCTTAAAGACCTGTGCTATGGTATTGATATGCTAAGAGGTGGATGCATGGAATAAGCATTTCTTTATTCAACACTTTGTTTTGAGGAATTTTATGTGCCAGCTGCTGCATTAGATACTAGGTGTAAAACAACCCATCAATAACAGTCTAAGTAGGGAAATCAGTTGATCAATGAACAAACCCTGTTGGGCTGACAAAGCCCCAGTGTACAAGCAAGTATAAAAATCTGTCTGTGTGCAAAGAGAGGTCTCCCTAGGGCCTCGTGGCCAGTCCAAGGCAGGCTCTGCAGAGGTGCCATGAGCGTCCTATAAACGCAGCATCCCATTGCTCTGAAGATCTTTAAATTTGACATTTTAGACTCCACAAAATTAAGGTTTCTGTACATCAACTTAAATTTTATATTAAGAAACAAGAGAGTTTACCATTCTTCAGAAGAGCTAATCAAATGAATAACAGGCAAAGGCCACATTTAACAAGTGTTCTCATATGCCTTCATTTTCTTATCTATACCTTGTGCCTCTCCTCAACAATGTAGTGCTGAAGACCAGATGACTTCAAAATATCCTTTAGTGATAAATCCCCCTAAATCTTTATAACAACATTTTATGCTTCTTTTCATACCAATCAATATTAGGTATTAAAAAATTCATCACAATATATTTATAATGACATTTATACTGTAATCAAATTAATAAACTTTATTATTACAGGTATTCATTTGTAGAGAAGCAGCTAACCTGCCCTGAGTTTCTTTTGTACTTGGCCTACTTTCCAAGTAGTGCAAGCTTTCAAAATACGATTCTTGTCTGCTTTCTCCCCAGGTTTCCCTTTAATGCCTAAATACTAATGACCTACACAAGCATAGAAAAATAGGTGGAAGAATAACAGGGGAGGAGAATTGGGAATTTTAATTTTGAGATTTTCATTTATAACAGCTAACACAGTGCTTTTATTTAGGGACTCTGCAGATTTTAGCCAAAAAAAGCTTAATTACAGGTAATCAGAGGCCACCTGAGTCTGGGAGCCAAGAAGGAAACAGTGACAGGTTGGGCAGATACTCTAGCATTTTGACTCTCAAGTTTTCATAGCTTGCTTGTTTCATCCATTTAAAGAGTTTAGGCAGACTGCTGATCACATGTCCTGAAGGATGCTGTGCTCCAGTCAGGATAGCATGGGATCCTGATAGACAAAGGAAAAAAGAAACCAAGCATGAAAATTTTGTCCTGGAATGCTGGTGTTTCTGACAGGATGCTGCAGTCACAAGAGTGCCCTTCACTATCCCTGCATAAATAGCTACAAGGAAAGGGAGGAATGAGTTCCAAAGTGAATTCAGTGTTTGATATATTTATAGCACAGTGAAGTGTTTAGATTCTCAAGTCCCATTTTCATAAAATCTATTCACTTGGGAAAATTTGGTGTGTCCAAAGGGAATTAGCTGCAGTCAAGTAGCTCTGCTGGTCTTCAAGACTTTTGATTAGCAATGGTTCAGAAAAACTTGCAAGCCAGTTTGATTCTTATACAAAAATTATTCCCTGACACTTAGGATAATCTAAACATGCATATAATACAAACAACGAGGCTTAGTAACTTTATTTGGTTTATGAAAGATAGAATAAAGGTGAATTTTTAGCTGATTTTCATTAAATCTGCTTGTAAAAGAACCAAATACGTGAACAAGAAGCAGCAGAGAAAGAAGGACAAATGTTGGCTCTGTCTTTCGCTCTGAAATTCTAGAGCTATGATCATAACTGAATGCATTTTGGGCCCTCATGGTACAGGGAGGAAGAAAGTTCTGAACAGGGGAGGAGGAAGGACACAGTAGGGAGGGAGGGAAGGAAGTAGAAAGAGGAAAGGAAGAAGGAAGGAAAAGGTTAGGCCAGAAGATGGATGTGGAAGTGCATACAACTGGAATAAAGAATAAAGCAAGAAACAAACATGTAACTGGACTAAACATGGAATTCATGGAAAGAATTGCTACATCACCATATCAAAGTCAGTGAGAAAAAGATAATGAATTCATAGAGTTCATAGAGATAGAGTCTCATAGAGTTCAATGAACTCATAGAGATAATGATATAGTTTAGAAATGGAAATTTTTAAAGCCAAATGATGAGTTAAGTCTAGGATTATAATTAATATAATTAACTTATTGGATAAAGAAGAGGGCCACCATCAGGAACTATGAGACACGAATTTGAGTCAATAGTTTATATCTCCAAAATATAAAATAAAAATAAAAAAGTAAAATAAGTTAATGTCTCTTTTTTTTTTTCTGTACCAGCCAAACAGTATTATTATTCTATGTAAGATTTTCCTTTCATTCTCTGGATCATCCCAGATCTGGAGCACACAACAGTGGAATAGGAAAGAGAGTGCACATCTGATGCCTGGTATGATGTAACCAGTTGGATGGAGTGGCACTGGCAGAAAGGTTTTAGTGGCTGAGAACCTTTCTCAGGTTTTCAAAGCTCAGGGAGTGTTAGAGGAAGTCATGTAAGGTAGTCTGGAATCTGATTTCATTTATCTTACTAGTTAGTGGTATGTCCAGAGGCAGCCACTCCCACTCTGAGCCTCAGTTTTCTCATCTTGAAATGGAGAGGGTTTACCTATGTTATCTCTAAGATCCTTTCCAGTTCTAAACCTCCTAAAGTTAATTTGCATTGTTCCATCTATTTAAAACCCATTATGTACCTTCTTAAAAGACTGTCTCTAAGGACTCAATTCAGTTAAAATTAGTCCTTAACAAGCTACTGATTGTAAAAAGAAAATAGGAAGAAATGAGACTTTGTTGTTACTAATGAACTCTTATAATCCCCTGGTGTGTGTGAACATGTGTGTGTTATTGTTATCATGATTTCTGCTATTGGCATTCATCTTTAGAAGTATTTGTAAAGTACTATCCTACTTTTTGGTGATATTGTGCCTAATAAGCTAATATACTTTCCTTTACATGCTACTAGTATTTACCAACTTCTTTAGAGATGCTTAGTTATTCAATCAACATTAATACCAAAATAAGGGATATGTATTTTTTAAACTTCACAGAAGGATATGTTTATTGGTTTTAGAGAGAGTGTAAGGGAAGGAGAAAAAGAGAGGGGGAGACAAGAGAGGAAAACATCAATGTGAGAGAGAAATATTGATTGGTTGCCTCCCATACACACCTAGGTATGTGCCCTGCCTGGGAATCAAACTCACAACTTTTTGGTGTAGGAGATGATGCTCCAACTAACTAAGCCACTGACTAGGACAAGGGCAATGTATTAATACATGGGGTGGGAGGTGCATCTGCTTAGAAATTATGTATTGTCAGAAAAAATCAGGTTAAGGTTTGTCAGGATCAAGCAGAGTGGAGCACTAAAGCCTTCTTAGGCACTAAAAACCTACTTCCAACACGAGAACCTGAAGAGCTGTCAGCTTTACTGAAGTACGTAGCTAACTAGGAATGTTTTGACAGAAAATAGGGCAGAATCCATCCCATGTGAGCTCACATTCCTTTATTCCAAATCCCTACTCAGATTATTTTAGAATTCAAAATTTTTCAAATTTTAGAAAGATTATACTCTATATAATAAACCCACAGAAGGGTTAAGGAAAACATTTATTATTGAACCATAATGATATTTCTGAAATGTAACAAATGAATAATTTACAAATGAAGACTATAAAAAATCTCACATCAACGCTGAGCAGGTTTTGCCATTAAGTAAGTTTGTGGCAAACTCTTTTTAAAGCTTCAGTGTTTCCGAATTTTTGCATTTTGAAATGTTGATAAGGTATTGTGGATCTGTATCACTCTACAAGGATTCACACAATTTATTATCTGTTCTACTATGGATAGAAACATATCCTTTTAGGAATATTTTTTATTAAAATAAATACTAAAATCAACATTATTCAAAATGCATCTTTGGAAAAATATAATAGTATATCTTTAGAATGAATTCCCAAAAGCAAAACTGATATGTTGTTGAAATGTCAAATGACATGTGATTTTACATTTTGATAAATATTGCCAAATTCCCTTCTGAAGAAGTTGCACCAATTTATGACTCTCACTAGCAGTGTATGGAAGTGTCTGTCCCCCCATACTTCTCTTGTATTAGTGTCCTAGGGCTGGTGAAACAAAGTACCACACACTGGTGGTATAAATAGTATAAATTTATTGTCTCACAGTTCTGAAGGGTAGAAGCCTGAGATCAAAATTTTGGCAGAGTTCATTTCTTCTGAGGGCTAGGAGAGGTAATCTGCCTCAGGTTTCTCTTCCAGCTTTTGGCAACCTCTGACATTACTTAACTTGTAAAAGGTTGTCTTCCTCCTGTGCCTTCACATACTTTATACAAGGATGCCAATCATGTTGGATTAGGACCACCTCTAATGACATTATCTTGCCTCAACCACCTGCAGGGACCCTATATATACATGAAGTTACATTCACAAGCACTTTGGCATTAGGACTTCAGCTTGTTTTCAGCAAACTCTATTTAACCCATAAAATAACATTGACTATTATTAAGCTTTTTAAATATGATAACTAAAAAATAGCATCTCATAATTTCAAATTGCATTTCTTTAATTAAGGTGAATTTAAGGATTTTATTTTTTTTCTCTTTATTTTGGAATTCATATAGACTCACAAGAAATTGCAAAAATAGTTCAGAGTCCCATAAGCCCTTCACCTGACTTCTTCCACAAATGCAGTACAATATCAAAACCAGAAAATTGACATTGATGTAATGCTGTTAACTAAACTTTGGACCCTAATTAGTTTTCTCTGGTTTTTACTTGCACTCTGTGTGTGTGTGTGTGTGAGTGTGTGTGTGTTTGTGTGTGTGTTTTGAGGGTGGCTAATTGCTCTCTGCAATTTCATTCTATGTACAGATCCTATGAATAGACGTGTATAACTACCACTACAATCAAGGTGGAGAAACACAGTAAAACTCCCTCATACTACCTTTAGTCACGTCCAACAACCCACAACTATCCCTCTACCCCAGAATCACTAATCTACCTGCCATCTCTCTAGATTTTTCATTTCAAGAATGTTATATAATGATATGATACAGCATGTAACCTTTAGAGACTGCCTTTTTGTTGTACTCAGCATAATGAATGGCCTTATGTTGTATGAGACAGTTGTACTGTTACAGAAAATCACTCACACGCAGTCGAAATGGCAGAGCACAAATTTTATTACACGCGGGCTCAGAGGAGACAAAACTCCCAAATCCTGAGCCCTGAGCTGTGGGTTTACTCCTCTTTTATACTCGAGAAGCAAGTTACATAAGCAGGAAGTGGTACATTAAGTTACAGAAACAGAAGGCAATAACTAGGTTACAGAAACAGAAGTCAATAACTAAGTTACAGAAACAGAAGGCAAACAGAAGGCAATAAATTATTTGCTTACCTAGGACATGCAAGTTTCAGGCGGAGTGGGGTTAGCACACTCTGCTCTACTGGAGAGTTACAAGATTCATCTTAACTTGACACTTCTTTGATCTTAGCCTGCTTCAGTACATAATACATGCATGGCACTTGTCCCTTTTATTACTGAATAATATTACATTTTATTATTTTTTTATTTTCTTAGTCATTTATATATTTTTGTGTGTGAGAATTGCCTGTCCGTACTTATGCCTGTTTAAAAAGAGGTGTTGTCATTCTTTTTGATGTCATTTTTTTTTTCATTTAGAATGTTTGGGTCTTACAGAAAGGACTAATCACTTCTTTTATGGGTCCTTGGTTTCTGTCCTTCTGTCTTGCTCACAGAAAAGACTCCTACTCAAAATTTGAAATGTTAAAATTCTTCCTAAAATTATTCCATGTGTGTTTTAGGAGCAAGGTAAGAATTCAGATTCTTTGTGGGTCTTCCAAATCTAGGTGAAAAATGGGGAGTTTGGTTAAGTGTAGCCAGACTTTAGGAAAATATAGAAAGTGTTAACATGCAAAATACAGGGTGTAGGCTTTCCAAATGATGGAAGTCTATGGGCTTCTGGCTAGGTTTCCAATGTCAATATAGTAAAATCTATCATTTGATTTTTTTAAACAAAAAGTTCTCCCTAACCTGAAGACCAACAATGTGGACATCTAGGGTATAAGGCGCAGTCTAAATAGAGCTTTCCCACTGACTGGAGGGATGGATTCCCATGGTGAGGGCTGTACTTTCACTAGACAGACAGCAGACATAGTGGCTTGCTCTGTCATAGTCTTTATGCAGGGGTCTGGCTCTAGTATTGGGACAACCAAGAGTGCCCCAGGAGACACATATTGTAATTAGATTAGGCCCCAGCCTCACTTGGTCTTGGTGACAAACTTCTGGAGATTTTCCTAGTGCTCTTTTCCTGTTAGATGTATAATTTTTTATGTCCAGGAAATATTTCTATAGGGAAGTTGCCAACACATGCAAAAAGCAATAACTGGAGAAAACAGAAAGGAATGTTGAGGAGCCGCATGCTATGAAAATAATGGCTGACTCCCTCCCATAAGTTATCTCTAAAAACCCCTGATGATTCATGTCCCTTAGAGCTGGAGGGACACCCAGATGCTATGTATGTGAATTCTCACTCAACAGACATGTATCTTCTGTGGCATCTGAGCTCGTGTAGCCTGAAAGCATAAACATACTTTTGAAGTCCAGTAGTCTTGGGTGTTCATCCTACCGTGCAACTTAATAGCCATATGACCTTGAGTAAGTTACTTAATTTCCTTTATCATAAAATAGGGATAATAAATGTCTGTGAGTTACAGCTTTCTTGAGCAGGTTAGATTAGATAATTTAGGTAACACACCTAGCATAGTGCCAGGTATGTGGCACTAAATGCTAAGATGCCATTATTATTACCTTCAGTGTCCAGATACTCCTTTCCCCTTGAGGCCATCCCAATAAGTCAGGGCTAAATCTCAGCAAACTTTCTGAATTTATCATCTGCTATTGAGTCCACATTGCAAGATTAATCTCCTCAAAGTTCAATTCATTTGTTTCTTTCATTGATATTAATTAAGTCCACCATTTCAGAAACATGGTATTACTAAGAGCCTTCCCTGGAAACCAAGAAATAGAATAGACAATTTGAAAGGCCACTTCCTAATAAACTATTTGTGGGTGATAATGGCTTAATGTGTCCATCTTCCTGTATAACATATTTGTCATTTTGAAAAGAGCCTTCAATGCCTTATCCTAAATGAAATTCCTGGGTCCACTGAAGGCCATTTGGAAAGATGTGTGAAAAATATTTTTGTTGTTGTTGTTGTTTTATTGTTCTCATAATTACCCTCAGATCATACAGGAATTCACACTGCTAATAAGGGCATCTGTTGTTTTGCTTTTGTTTTTTTGCCTGCCAGTTGTGAGGGAATGGAACTCATCTTTTCTTTGGGAACTACCTTTTCTAATTTGATGAGACTGTCAAGCTCCAAGCCCTCTTCTCCTTGCCAGTAAGAATACCCCTTGTCTGGAGACTAGACCAGTGATAGGCATATTACCCAAAGTAGAATCCTTTACCATACATCCATGCATCCATGAACACAGGAATAAGGAGATTATCTCACTCTGGTCACGTACACTGGGGACCAGGTGAACCTGGGGAATCATCTTTGCCATTGCCTGTAGTGCAAAGCATTAGAGACAGAGTGAATGAGAGACTATTTTATGACACCTTTCAGCATCTAGATATAGCACTGTCTGATCTATTGACTAGCTATTGACTATTTCCCTGTCACAGTAACACTTTCCTATCAACATTTTCAGACTGTTGTTGTCCTTTCCTTAAGTGGGTTTGAGGGGATTTATATTACAAACAACTAAAAGAGTTTTAATTAATATGGTTGAGTAAAAATAGATGTCTAGTTGAGGAGTGAAGAGTCATAAAAATTTACTATCAACTGTTGAAGAGAGAGCTTGCAATGTAAGCTATATTAATAGTAAGCTGATAACATAAAAGAGTAAAACAGACCGTATCAATGTATTGCCACTCTATTCAAGTAGTTGTTTGATAGTTGTTTGTTCTTTTGTAACAATCATGCAACCATCTCGGAATCATACTAAAGACTCCATCCATTGTCATTTATGTCCATCTTCAAGATATTCCATATATCTGTATTGTCACTTCCTGATTTTTTATTTGGTTAATTTGAAATGTATGACCTTGGGTTATAGGCTTTCAGAGATTTAATTTTATCATTTACCACTCACTACATAAGTCTTGAACAAGTGGCCAAAACTATCTAATCTTCATTTTTTTAAAACAAAATTGGAAAATAATAGTAACCACTGCATAAATTTGTAACATTTTAATGAAATAGTGTATTAAAGTGTCTGGTCCATTGTAAGCTCTCAGTGACTATTAGGTATTACTACGTCCATGATTTTATTTCCTTAGCATGCAGCATAAAACTAGCATGTGATAGTATCCAGATAAATATTTGCTCAATTTATATATATAATCTTTAGCCTTGAAAAATTCTTCAATGTACATTTTCTTCACTATTTGGGGAATCTCTTATTTTATGGAACTATCTTATTTTATGGTCAAGTGAGTTGATTGTGACACCAGTAAAACAGGTGTTAATGTTGTATATGCAATTATTTTATTCATAAGTCTTGGGAAATTCACAACTCTCAGAGATCCTCAGTTTCCTTGGTTGTGCTTCATGATAATGAGACTACATACTCATAGGGTTATCTAAAGAATGAACTAAGATTATTTAATAAGTGAGTTGCATGAACCAGTAGCCTGTTCCTCCTCCCCTTTTTAGTGGCTGTTACTGAGCACATATCGTATAGTAATCCTTGGGTAAGTAGATTATTATCAATATCCATTTTTTTTATCATTGTTCAAGTACAGTTGTTTCCATTTCTCCTACCACTGCCCCCAGCCATACCCATCCCCACCACCCACCCTGGATCCTACCACCCTTTGGCTTTGTCTGTGTGTCCTTTATACATATTCCTTGATGACCCTTCACCTTTCCCTCCATGCCCTCTCCCTCCCCTCTGGTAACTGTCAGTTTGTTCTTTATCAATGTCTTCGGTTATATTTGGCTTGTTTGTTTGTTTTGTTGGTTAGGTTCCACTTATAGGTGAGATTGTATGGTATTTGTCTTTCACTGCCTGGCTTATTTCACTTAGCATAATGCTCTCCTGTTACATCCATGTTGTCATGAAAGAAAGGAGCTCCTTCTTCCTTTCTGCTATGTAGTATTCCATTGTGTAAATGTATTATAGTTTTTTATTTTTAAAATATTTTTATTTATTTATTTTTTTTAGAGAGGGGAAGGGAGGGAGAAGGAGAGAGAGACAAACATCAATGTGTGGTTGCCACTCATGTGGTCCCCACTGGGGACCTGGCCCGCAACCCAGGCATGTGCCCTGACTGGGAATCGAACCTGCGATGCTTTGGTTCGCAGCCCGCGCTCAATCCACTGAGCTATGCCAGCCAGGGCTTTATAGTTTTTTATTTTTGATCCACTCCATTACTGACCAGCACTTAGTCTGTTTCCAGGACTTGGTCATTGTAAATAAAACTGCTATGAACATTGGCATGCATAAGTTCTTTTGGACTAGGGTTTCAGGATTTTTAGGGTATGATCCCAGCAGTGGAATTGCCAGATCAAAAGGCAGTTTTATGTTTAGTTTTTTGAGGAAATTCCATATTGTTTTCCAAAGTGGCTGCACCAGTCTGTAATCCCACCAACAGTGCACTAGGGTTCCTTTTTCTCCACAACCCCTCCAACACTTCTTGTATGTTGTTTTATTTATGATGGCCATTCTGACTGGTGTGAAGTGGTATCTCATTGTGGTTTTAATTTGCCTCTCTCTGATGGCTAGTAATGTTGCACATCCTTTCATATGTCTCTGGGCCCTCTGAATGTCCTCCTTAGAAAAGTGTCTGTTCAGGTCCTTTGCCCATTTTTTAATTGGGTTGTCTTCCTGGAATGAAGTCATGTAGTTCTTTATATATTTTGGAGGTCAAACTCTTCTCTGAGGTATCATTTGCAGATATATATTTCCCATACAGTCGATTCCCTTTTCATTTTGCTGATGTTTCTTTAGCCACACAGAAGCTTTTCATTTTGATGAAGTCCCATTTGTTTATTCTTTTCTTTTTGTCCCTTGCTTTAGGGGACATATTGGTGAAAATATTGCTGCATGGAATATCTGTGATTGTCCTGCCTGTGTTCTGTAGGACTTTTATGATGTCACAACTTATATTGAAGTCTTTTGTCCATCCTGAGTCTATTTTTATGTATGGTGTAAGTTGGTGGTTGAGTTTCATTTTTTTGCATGTAACTGTCCAGATCTCCCAACACCATTTGTTGAAGAGGCTATTTTTATTCCATTTTATGCTTCTGCATGCTTTGCCATATATTAATTGACCATGGAGACATGGGTTCATTTCTGGGCTCTCTACTGTGTTCCATTGGTCTACATGTCTGTTCTTATGCCAGTACCAGGCTGTTTTGATTACCATGGCCTTGTAATATAGTTTTATGTCAGGTATTGTGATCCCTCCTATTTTGTTCTTTTAAATAGTGCTATTTTTGCAAATAACAAGAAAGAGACAAAAAAATAAAACCACTAAAACACACTCAGTATGTCTGTATCTGTATCTATATGTGCCTGATACCTAACATGAAAACTTAATTTGGTTTACATGGAAGGGAACCTAGAATATCAGAATTGCTACCCGTAGTCACTGAACAGATCAAATATTTTCTCTGGCTGTTTGAAGTGCACTGATTATTTACTTTTCATTGAAGGGCTTTTAGATAAAATGTGCTCCTATGTCTCCATGTTGCTTGTTTTCAGCTGTACAAATCACACCAAAGCTTAAGTTATTTCAAATCTCGGTGACAGCAGCCACCCTGCCTTGAGTGCTTTGCTTGTGCTTACAAATGTAGAGAATCACCTAGCTCAGTATTCCTGTTACATTAATGGCTAACAAGGTCATGATGAATGAATCCATCTGTTCAAGCACACAGCCAGAGTAACCTACATTCCGGTCAAAGAACATATATTCAATGTAGCCTATAATCAGTTAACTCTACATTTTCTATGGAAAGTGCATTACAGGTATTAGGGCTGGGAAATCTTAGAGAAAAATACTTCACCCTGTTACTGAACTAAAGTGGGAGTTTGGCAAACTCTAGAGGGAAAGGCTGTTAAGAAAGAAAAGAGGTTTTAATTGTTCAGATGCTGAACAATTTGGGGCACTGCCTGTCTCAAAGCTCATCTTTGCAAAACCCAACAAACACAGCTATCTTCAGGAAGAGCAACTCAAATGGCAGTACTCAGAGTTCCCATTCCACTTTAAAGTATATCCTTTGGAGCCCAAGGTGGATGTTGAGTGGTCATTCAGGTAGCTTAGTCTGTTTTCAGATATTTTATGACTTTAGGCTCCCTCCTGGATGCTATGTGTGGATCCAGTGCCAGCACTGACCATACAACTTCTAGGGCCACAAGGTCCTGTGTTCCCTGCCAGAGAGGGTGCAAATGTACCAGCACATGCTCCACCAGGTAGGCAAAAGAGAGAGACTTCCTCCTGAAAGTCATGGGCCACATGACTGCTAAAGTAGTGTGGCCCATGGAGAAGAAATGTTAGTGCACCAGCAGAGCTCAGGTTCCAAGCAGCGAGTGATGAGCAAGGGAGAGTTTCTTGGATCCCCTGAGTTTATATTAGTTTCAGGTGTGGGACAACCATGTGTTTCTCAGAATGACCAATTAACCTCCTAAAGTTACACGTGCTTTGTGTGGGTCCACCTCACAACCAATGCCTTCTTTCCCCTGGCTAGAGTCACAGGCCTCTTTGGTTTAGAATTTTCCTCTGACACCATTTTAACTTCTAATGAGCATGTGCCTGCTTTACCCTAGTTCCACCCCCAATATGGTACCTAAAATGGGTAGGAGGGATTTCTCCCTCTTATACAATTACCTTGCTAGCCTTGCACATGCTCAGTGCAAGAACTTCCTCCTGCTGCCATGTTGCCAAGTGGGGCAATGAGGGTATTGGACTCCTATGGTGCTATCAGCTTCAGGCCTCCTATGTCCCAGTCTTATATGAAGCAAGTTGCATAACAGGCACCCACAAGCAAAGAGCAACCAAGCTGAAACCCTAATTAAGGGACCCTGGAAATGATGTTAGGCTCCTCAGTCTCCCCAAGGAAGGCTTTTACAGAAGGGGCAGGCATCTGCAGCCAGGAGCAGGACCTCCACATTGAAGGTGGAGTGTCTGCAAGACAGGGGATCAGTTCAATGAGGCCTCAGAGTCCTGAAGAATTGCTGCAAACTCAAAGTCCTTGCCACAGCCCCAGGCAGTTCACAAAGGTATGGTCTGGCTGCCTACTTCAATGCTGGAAACTCCTATCTCTGAAAGGTGTGACTGTGTGCAAGCACCTGTTCCCTTTCCATAGCCTAACTCCTCTTCCCAGGAAGCTCCTCTATTCCCCACCCTCAGCCCACTCCTAGTGTCAAGGACAAGCTGTCTGTCATTATCAATACCATTTTTAAAAGGTTAAGGCCACATGCTTGATTTTCCAAGGAGTAGCTCATGAATAATCAAATGGTGGAACCTGATAAGAATACATATAAGAGTAGTCTCTAACTACTTACTTGCATTTGTGTGATATTGTTACAGAACCCCAGCCTATGTTGTTCTGAAACAGCTGCAGGGTCCAATTGCCTGCTGCTAGGGAGCACAGTTCCCAATGCCAGAGTTTGGTGAAAAGGAATTGTTTGTTTAAAAGTTACACAGGTTTAGAATAATGGTAGAATTCTGCTATGAAGTCCCACTCCCTTTAAAAGACCCACAAACACACAGTCCTCCCACCCTTTGCCAAACCAGGCCAGTTTTGGAATATGCCAGTCAGAGGTACCATCTTTCAGAAAACAGAAGTCCACAGCTCAGCATTCCTGGTCAGAGTTCAGCATTCCAGGTTTCTCCCATTAATCTGTGTTTAGCTGGCACGCCCTCACAATTCCATCAGTCATACTGTGGTGTTCTTTCAGGCAGGTTTTCCAGCAGGTCTCCTCTTTCTTTCTTCAGCTCTTAATCCAAAACCACATGGCACCTCCTTACCATACCTCATGGCAGGCTGGTAGGGGACCTTCTATACCCTTTCAAACTACATGGCCCCATTCATGGTTGGCAGTCCTAATTTTAAGTGCTCACCCAGGGCTTCCTACGTGATTTCATACTTGGCACTATACATACTGAAGGTCATGTAGGCCTTTACTCACATGGCAGCACAGTTTCCCATTAGGAATAACACAGCTATCACTTGCCATTGTTATGAAAAATATCTTAAGCCATATAATCCACTTCTCCCCTTCCTCCAACCATGAGCTGTGGGGGGACATGCTCTGTACCCCATTTCGATATTACACTTTTTATGTTTTCAAACATGTGATCACATTAAAAGTGGATAAACACCACAAGCAAGTCTGTAAGGTCTTTGTGACTAAATAATTTGCATATTTTTAAGCTCTGCAAATATTCAGTGGTGGTTCTAATGATGTCAACAAGGGTTCTGAATGTTGATGTCAACATTTGTTTCTCTTAAGAAGCAAGAGATTCTAGAGAAAACATGATAAGGGCAGTTCAGTTTTCATAATATTTGGCTCCCAATGGAGCCAAATGGAGCCAAATGGAGCCAAATTAAGTAACGTGGATAATTGGAGATTTATTAAATCAGAATGTAATATTGAAAAATTAAAATCAGAACATTTTTTAAAATTTTAGATTTATTCCTGTAGGTTTGTAAAGTTTTAATAACAAAATATAACATAATAATTAAGGACATGAATTTTAAAGTCAAATTGCTTAGGTTTAAAAATCTACTCCACTGCTTTCTATCTGTGTAGTTTACTTATCCTTCCATGCTTCACCTTCCTATTTTGCAAAATGACAATAATAATAGTTACTCTTCACAGTGATGATGTAATATTAAGTGTATATAAGGCATCTGTTATAGTAGCTGGCACTTAGCAAGAGTTCAATAAATATTAGTTATTATCATTTTTAATTAAAGATGTAATAGTCAATCTATGATTATTATATGGAAAACTGGACAATTATGCATATATTCTTGAGGCTATCACACACTGCCTATGTGATGTTAACTGAGATTAGACTCTGTAGGTCAGTCTCAATGAATCTGGATGAAAGATTTCAATGAAATTATCAAATATATGAGGGCAGTTTATAATGTTTATGAAATCATTACTATGGTTTCTTATTAGCCAATTTAGTTTCATCTTCAGTGAAAGTAATTAAAGAGAATTGCAGGCAGTTTTTTTCAAACTTGTTTTTTATTTCTGTCATTAATGATGACACATACAGAATGTGAGCATTTTGGAAGAAGTACCATGCATTCACCACTGCTTGGGTTCCACATGAATAGCTTGCAAAAAAAAAAAAAGCTTTTTCTGTGCTCATTTGTTTTGTATATTTTTCTACTGTCATTCCCAGTGTCTGGCCTATCTGCATTAACATAAAATGGTAGGTCTTTCTAAACTCAACTTGAAATTAAACTTCAGAGATCATTACTATGTATGAGGTCTGATTTCACTCCAATTTAGCATTAATAGTCTAATTTGTAGACTCCCTAACTGGACAGCAGCATTTTAAATGGCAATTTTGTTTGCTATGTGTCATACCTCCCATTTTCATGTATATGCCAACATCAGCTACCAACTGGTAACAAAGAGACTTAAAACCATTATTTGCATCATGAAAGAAGTCTGTATAGCCTCTCACATAGCCAAGTTGCAGCAATCTGCCTTTAGAGACCAATGTCAAAGACATTTTACTGCTCACTGAGCCTGTCCCTTTGCTATCAGGAAGCAGCAGATCATAGGGCTGTGACTGGCCTTGAAAATAGCTACATAGTGTGAGATCATTGACAATATTTTCTTTCAGTTTTGAGAAAACAGCCTTGCTGTCTTTTTCAAAACCACAAGAGATGAAGTGTCACTTAATCATTGTATAAAAGCGGGTTCATGTGTCCTTGCAATGCAAAATTTCTGTTATCAGAATATTTTTTAGAGCCAGTGACAGATTTGGGGGAAGGAGAGGCAGAGAGGATTTCATGCAGCGCAGCATTTAGCATTATTCTATTTTTGTCATTCAGAATGGAAGAGCTTCCAGATTCAAGGTCTGCCATCATTCTTTTTTGGTAAAATGAAATTTCACAAGGGAAGAGAGCGACTTTTTTAAAAAAATCAAAAGTTAAGAGATAAAGGCAACTAAATGTTAGGAGACAAAATGGTTTCAGAAAAATTCAACTTGCGGGTTGCAAGCTGGGACGTGTCATTGTGTAGGAGGGTGCAGCTGGGGGGTGTAAGGAGCAAGGAAAACTTAGCAAGTACAAAGGATTGTAAAACAGATGCAACCTAACATGTTTGGTTTGTAAAGCTACTACTGTTGAGCCAATCCCCAACCCTGTTCCTGCCTACGGACTTTGTAAGCGAATAGCTAACTGCCATGTCTGCTTCTGTATAATGCTTGCTTGCCTGCCCATATATAAGGACTTAGCTGTAAGCGCACGGTGCGACTCTAGTTAGCAGCCCTTGCGGGTACCGTGTCTCCAGACACTTTCAGAGTCTGCCCCTGCGCAGGTAAAACTTGGCCAATAAAGTAACATCTCTGAAACTCTGAAAGTCTCTGGCATCTGTTCTCACGGTTGCTGAATGCAACAGGGGGCCCCAAAAGAAGAATTTGTAATGGGGTCCAGAACTCAAGGTGTTCAGGTAATATTAGAAAGATATATAGGATGTCCTCACCCCCACCCACAGGTGTGAGCTGGGGGAATGGTCACAAGGAGCAGGACCATTGAGAGCTGTTTTGCATAGCAACAGCTTTGCAGCCAACCTCTGGCATAGTCATTTTAACATATCTATAACCTTTAACTGGTTTCATAGATATGTTAAATAGCTGTGGCCATGCTTTGAGCCAGGCAGAAGGAAGTGACTTCCACCCAAGATATAACTGGGAGGCAACTCCCTCTGGTTATAGTGCCTGTGTGAGAGCTTGGAGATGATTGGCTCCATGCCATGGGGCCACCCCTGCCCAGACTCACTATGGCCGCCCAGTAAAGCTGGAAGGGTACAGGAATGCTGGCTCATGTAATCGATTGTAGGAGGAGTTGGAAATGGGGCTGCAGAGGAAGATTGGCACAGGGATTTAAACCCAGACATGGCAGCCATTGAAGAGAGAACCATGCAGCTTTGGCCAGGGTGGGGACCCACACGGCTTTGGCGAGTGTGAGGACCATGTGGCTTTCGGGTGCTCCCTTTTGCCACGTGGCTTAGGAAGAAGGAGAGACTTTTCCTAGAAGAAAAAGGGGTGAAAGAACTCTTGCTGGTAGGCCATGAGAAGGTGCCACATGACTTTGGATTAACTGAAGATCCTGGCCGGCGACAGCTTATGGTGCCGGGAGCCTGAATCATGGACTTCTACTTCTCCTGAGATACCGTACCCCAGAGGGATACGGCAGAGGGAGAAGGAAGGACTGTGTGCATCTGTGGGTATCCTAAAGGACTTTAATATTTTAATGAAGATATTGGGTCACTACCTTAAGCCTCTCTAGCTTTAAATAAATATTTCCTTTCCTTTTCACACATCTCTGGCATTGAGAGACATCTGTCCTCTGATGGAGGGCATAGGGAAACTAGTGGGGGTCCTTTCGGTAATATTATATCGTACTCCGCCCTGCCGCCTTGGCCCTGTTCTGTAACACAGGTGCTGTGTGGTTTTGGATTAAGAACTGGAGGTCGTGGCACCTTGGGTTATAGTGTTGGGAGCTATGGGAGGCTTGTCCATCCGAGCACAGATTGCTGGGAGGAACTGGGAGAAGTGAGCCTTTGGTTTGTTTTTACCTGAAGGGTAGTACCTCTGACTGGGCAAAGGAGGCGGAGGGTGGCAGGACTGTGTGTCTGTGGGCATTCAAAGAGAGTGGGACTTAATGGCAAAATTCCTCCATTACTCTAAATCTGAATAACTTTTAATTAAATAATTCCTTTCCTTTTTATCAAACTCTGGAATCAAGAACCACAGTTGTCATCCAGAGCAGTAGACCCACAGGGGTTCTGTTCCAATCTGGTGCCTAATGTGGTGAGAATTGCCTGTAGCAGACAGACCCCCTCAGGTGTGGGACAGTGAGACTGGAATTTTCCCACTCTCAGAATTTCTCTGCATCCCTTGTAATGGCATCAGCCCCCTAAATATGCCTAGAAAGGTGAAAATGGAATGGAACTGGGAAGGGATTAGAGAAGTGAAACTGGTTGAAAATTTTTGTCTGAGCAGTTTTGGAATAATGGAATTGGAGTTGTGGAGAATAGTTTGGGGTATATGTGGCTTTCATGTAGTCTGTATTTTCCTTGTTATAAGAGTAGTTCTGGGCTGGCCCCTAAGGGAAGCCAGCTGGGTAGAATTTTAGATGATTGGGAGATTTACTGCTGTAATTCAATGTCTAAGAATCCCCTTCTAAGGAGACATTGATTTACTACTGTGACATGGTTTGGCCTAAGTATATTTTGAATGGTGAGGAAAGGTGACCTGTGAATGGTTTCCTGTGTTACTATACTCTTAAACAATTGAAACAGTAATGCCCAACAGTCATAAAACTGGGAGGAACTCTGCTACCTTGAGGCATTTGTATTGTTGTATAATAGTTTTATTGGAGACAGAGAATCACATGATAGTGCAGAAAAAAAAAGGTGGTATCAAAACCCCTCCCTCATAGTAGAACACAGGAAGAGAGGGATGATGAGATGAACCTCATTAATGCTCTAAACCACAGGGATAGAGTCTGAGGTGGGAGAGGCCACCATGGTACCACTTCCACAGGTGGGAGGGGATTCCTCAGTACTGCCACATCTGGGAACTGCAAAGTCAATGGCTCTACCGCTTCCACCCTCAGTGACAAGGAATGTGCCTTACCTCCCCCCAACAACCTCATCAGGGAATGCCCTATAACCAGGAGCCCTCCAAACTTGGAGTAAGCCAATGCCCTTTGAGTCAATATCCTGTAGGGCAGAGTAAATGAGGAAAGCCAGTCTGCTGGCTACTATTGGGCCCACACTCCATTCTCCACTTCAGACTTACTGAATTGGAAGAATTCCAACCCCTCATATAGGGATGATCCTCAGAGAATTGCAGATTGTATCGCCTCCATTTTTGCCACTCACCACCCAAACTGGGCAGATGTACAGGCTCTCCTCAGGATTTTTCTAACAGCAGATGGTAGAGAGCTGGTTCTAAGTAGGTCTAACCAAGAGGCCCAATGTCTTCACAAAGAAGATTGCGAGGGGACCCTGGATCCAGCTTGGGCAATTCCTCAGGTGCAGCCAGACAGGGACCCAAATAATAGTGGAGGCCTTGCCTCTTTGCAACATTATAGAAGGTGCCTATTGGAAGGGCTTAGAAAAGGAGTACCCAAGCAGAGGAGCCTGAATTTGATACAGACTCTTCAGTAGAGATTGGAGGAGGATCCTTCTGAATTTTTAGAGAGGATCTATCAGACTTATAGGAAGTACACTGATACTGACTCAGAGGCATCAAAGAAAGTGAGAGTGATAAACATGACTTTTCTTGGGCCGGGTGCCCCAGATATCAGAAAGAAACTCTAGCATGTAGATGGGGTACTGGGAACGAGTCCCTCCTAGCTGGTGGACATAGCATTTAAAGTTTACAATGCCTGGGAAACATGGAAAGCAAAATGGGCCTTGGTGTTTTTAGAAACAGTCTGGGGAGGCCAAAAGAACAGGAAAGGCCCTAAAGTACAGAAGGGAGACTCATTAGGTGACCACCACTGTGCCTAGTGCAAGAAGAGCCCTACAGAGAGGAAGACTCAATAGGCATCAGTGAATGTGCCTGTTGCAAGGAGGAGAGTCATTGGAGGAATGAGTGCCCAAATCACAAAAGGGAAAAGATAAATGAGGCCTGGCTGGTGTGGCTCAGTGAATTGAGCACTGGCCTGTGAGCCAAAGGGTTGCTAGTTCAATTCCCAGTCAGGGCACATGCCTTGGTTATGGTACAAGACCCCAGCAGCAGGTGATCGAGAAGCAACCATGCATTCATGTTTCTCTCCCTTTATTTTTCCCTTCCCCTCTGTCTAAAAATAAATAAATAAATAAATAAAATCTTAAAAAAAGAAAAAAGTACCAGGAATAAGAAGCATAAATAGTAGGTACAAAATAGACAGGGGGATGTTAAGAATAGTATAAGAAATGTAGAAGCCAAAGAACTTATATGTCTGACCCATGGAAATGAACTAAGGGGGAGGGGGAATGTGCATGGGAAGAGGGTGATAAGGTGGAGGGGAATAAAGTGGGGAAAAGTGGGACCACTGTAATAGCATAATCAATAAAATATATTTTAGAGAAAGAAAATAGAAACAATAATCTAGGTCAAGAGATGTTAAAATGGAGAAGGGAGGCTGAAGATGAATGAGGAGGCCCAGGGGCTCCATTGATATCTCCTGACCTATTAGCATTTCCCCACAGGAGCCCCAGGTACAGCTGACAATGGAGAATAAGCCAATTGATTTCCTTGTAGATATGGGAGCTACATACTCAGTGTTGAACACAAAATTAACCAGGGAAGGTTCAAATGTAGTAACAGTTACTGGAGTGGCTGTCCAGCTACAAAAACAAGCATCCCTGCAACCTCTGGAATGTCAACTTGGGGATCAAAAGCTTATGCATCGTTTTCTCTATATGTCAGATTGTCCCATTCCATTCCTGGGCTGAGATTTGCTTTGTAAACTGCATGCACAAATAACCTTTTCCCCTGAGAGAAAGCAGTTGTATGTGGAAGCCCCGCTTGAACATGCCTTCTAGGTGCAGGTGTTCCTGATATGTCCAGATGGCACTGGAGGTGAACCCTTCCCACCTGAGATCTGTAAACAGGTCAATCAAACTGGACTGATGGAACCTCAGGTAGCACGATTAAAGTGCAACCCATAAAGATAAATCTAAAAGAATGGGTGTAGGTCCCACAAAAGTAGCAGTATGCTCTCAGGAAGGAGGCTTTAGCGGGAATCCTACCAGTGTTGCAAAAATTTTTTAAATCAGGACTAATTCAGCCATGCCAGTCACCCTACGACACTCCCATCCTTCCAGTCAAAAAGCCGCACTCTTGATGTGGACCCCGGATTGTGGGGTCTGCCACGTTGTGGATGAGGCACGAGAAATTCACACGGACTACCGAGTCCTGTGGAGGAAAAGGGATGGCATGTCCACTCTAAAGAGGACAGTGCCCCGACCCTTGCCTTGGCAAGCTTTTATTGGGTTCAATTTGCACAGGAATAAAGCTCATCAATCATTATCAGGCAGAAATTATTAAATAATAGATAACATTCACAGAACTCTGAGGGCTTATTCTGAGTCAGGGTCAGATAGTTAAATGGCCATAAAACTTGGGGGAACAAACTCACCCCCTGCTTCATCCCTTATTATTTAAATTGAGGGTATTGGCAAAGTAGGTTTCATAGGATTTTATGAGTTCTTTGTTAGGCCTGATCACTCTAGGGAACCTACCCTTTCCAGCACAGGGTGGCACCCACCTCCAGCATTGTTTCAGGTTTAAGTCAGGCAGGGTGAAATAAAAGGAGCAGAGGCGGTGCCCCTGCCAGGGAGATAAGCTTTTTCTCCTTAGTGGTTTATGGTCCAAGGTTGCTCACTCAGCCTTAGCCATGGAGCTAAGGAGGTTTACAGCTCCTGAAACCAGGCAGGGCAGTTCCCAACACACTCTGATGAATATTGGTCTGTACAGGATCTCCGGGCCATCAATGACATTGTCCAGGACATTCACCCTACTGTGCCTAATCCTTATACCCTGTTAACCATGGTGCCTGGGGAGAGCAAATGGTTTACAGTCCTGGACTTGAAGGATGCCTTTTTCTGCATCCTAATAGATTAGCAGGCTCAGCAACTGTTTGCCGTTGTGGCAGAATCCAGAGACTAAAGCCACGTTCTGATACTGCTGGGACTTGTTGCTGCAAGGATTTAAGAACTCCCTGACTATATCTGGAGAAGTCCTGGCAAAAGACTTAATGGTATGCAATTAAAATTGGGAATTCTTTTGCAATATGTAGATGACCTATCAATAGCCAGCAGGAACTATGAGGACTGTTTGCCCAACACCATCACAGTCCTAAATTTGGCAAAAAGGGGATATAAAGTGTTACCTCGTAAGACCCAGATTTGCAAACAGGAAATGGCATATCTGGGATTTCAACTAAAACAGGGTATCAGGAGCTTGATGACAGATAGAAAGCAAGCCATTGCTACGCTAAAAATCCCAGAAACCTAAGGCAGCTTCGTGGGTTCCAAGGAAATACAGGGTTTTGTCAAATTTGGAGTCCAAACTTTGGACCATATTAAGACCACTGTACAATACCTTAAAAGGACTGGACTCTGAACCCCTTGAATGTACAGGAGAGTTTCAGGTAACATATGATACTTTGAAGGAAATTGTGATTTTGGCTCCAGCACTAGGGCTGCCCGACTTACAGAAGTCTTTCAAATTGTACATTCATGACAGGCAGCCAGGGAGCCACCACAGCTAGGGGCTTTTGTCCCTCATCTCGACTTGTCAAAGTTTAAACCTCATTATACAGAATGGGCTGCGAAAGGGACCCATGAATGGGAATTCACTAACACTGATCCCTGTTCTGTGTGGAATGTCAACGTCCATGGTATGATTTTATTCCCTGAGGCTCTAGTGTATCCCATCCTCAAATACCTACAGGAAGGGACCCAGTATGGAAAGGATGCTTTAATGGACTTCATTAGGCCACATGTAAAGGCTCTTATTTGCAAAGGTCTGTCCAGAGGATCAGTCAAGCTTGTCAGATATGTGCCAAGAAAAATCCTAAGACAGAGTGCGTCCCCACAAAAAAGGGAGTACAATATAAAGGGGTATTGAAACAGTGTGAAGCCAAGAGGGGGTCCCCAAATAGGGATTTGGAATGGGGTCCAGAACTCAAGGTGTTCAGGAAATATTAGGATGTCCTCACACCTTCCCCCACAGGTGTGAGTTGGGGAAAGGGCCACATGGAGCAGGGCCATTGAGAGCTGTTTTGCATAGCAACAGCTTTGTAGCTAACCTCTGGCATGGTGCCATGCCTACCCAGACCCATGATGGCAGCCCAGTAAAGCTGGAAGGATATGGGAGTCCTGGCAAGTGTAGCTGATTGTGGGAGGAGTTGGAAATGGGGCTGCAGAGGAAGATTGGCATGGGGATTTAAACCCAGACTTGGCAGTCATGCAAAAAAGAGGACATGCGGCTGTGGCAATAGAGGGGAGAGAGCCACGTGCTTTTGACAGAGTGGGGACCCCTGCAGCTACATGAGGGAGAATCACCATGTGACTTTGGCAGAAAACCGCCACTTGGTTTTGGCATAGTGGCAACCCCCACCTCCCCACAGCTTTGCCGAGAAGAACCATGCAGTTTTGACCAGGATGGGGACCCCTGCAGCTTAGGTAGAAGAGGGCCACGTGGCTTTGGGGTGCTCCCTTTGGCCACGTGGCCTGGGAAGCAGGAGAAATTTTGCCTGGAAGAAGGGTGAAAGAACTCTTGCCAGTAGGCCATGAGAAGGTGCCACATGGCTTTGGATTAATTGGAGATCCTGCCTGGATGGTGACACAGCTGATGGTGTCAGGAGCCTAAATCATGGACATTTTGCTTCTTTTCCTGAGATACAGTACCCTGAATTAGGGCAGGGAGAGAAGTAAGCACTATGGGTGTCTGTGGGTATCCAAAAGGACTTTGATATTTTAATGAAGACATTAGGTCACTACTTTAAGTCTGTATAGCTTTAAATAAACATTTCTTTTCCTTTTCACAAATTTCTGGCATCGGGAGATGTCTTTCCTATGGTGACAGACAATTGAAACTAGTGGGGGGTCCTTTCAGTAATAGAATATAGTAAGCCCCCCTTGGCCATGTTTGTGGCTGTGTTCTGTAACAATATGTCCATTTGAGAAATGGCAAATGGACTTAACACAAACGCGTAAATCCAGGGAAATTTCAATTTTTTTTGTTTTTTGTGAATTCTTTTTCTGAATGGGTAGAGGCATACCCCACTGGAACTGAAAAGGCAACTGAGGTGGCAAAACTATTACTTAAAGAAATAATTCCTAGATTTGGACTTCCTTGACACATTCAATGTAACAACGGACCATTGTCCACTTCTGAGATCTCCCAGAAGGTTTGACAGGCGCTGCAAATACGATGGAAATTGCATGCATCTTGGAGACCTTAGTCCACAGGAAAGAATGAGAAAATTAATAACACAGTTAATAAGACCCTCGAAAAAATATGACAGAAAATGCATTTAAAATGAGACCAGGCACTCCCCATTGTTCTGCTCAAAATTAGGGTGGCACCCAGAAGTGGGCTCAAATTGAGCCCTTTTGAAATAGTTTATGGGAAACCCCTCCAGATCTCTGGTTTAGGAACAACCCCTCTAAATTTGGAACAAGAGGCAAAAATTAAGCAATATGTACAACATTTAGGGCAAACACTAACCACTTTGGATAAGTTTGCTCATTGCAGGTCTGTCTACCCATATGATGAGTCCCTGAACCCATTCCGGCCAGGGGACCAAGTCTTACTGAAGACCTGGAAGACTCAAGGCCCTGAACAGCAGCTGGCTGAATAATGTACTGGTCCCTATGATGTTCTATTGACAACACATTCTTCCCTGAAGCTGATGGGAATTAAGCCCTGGATTCACCACATGCAGGTAAAATATGCATCACATAAGGAGGATGTAGACCCTGCTGTTGTGGTTGATGCTGCAAAGGGAAACTAGACCTACAGCCTGGAAGAAGGTTTGAAATTCCTCTTCTGGAGAAGGACAGTGAACCCAACACATGGTGACTACAGTCCTGTTACTTTATGCATGTGTTTGTAAAGCTAGGGACTTTTAGCTGCCAGGTACTGAGTCTGAGTATAATCCTTCCCAGTGTGGAAAAGAACAAGGATTAAAAGTGAATTGTGGTTAAATCTAATGGGTAAAAATATGTATAAAAGTTGTGGAAGTTTCAAACCTGGAGAAAAGGAAACCTCAACTACCGTATTTTTCAGACCATAAGATGCACCTAGATTTTAGAGGAAAATAGGAAAAAAATTAAAGCAAAAAATGTGTCTTTCTGATGTTATGGAACTGTGGTTTGAATTTTGTTCTGTTTCTGGCTGCAGATCCTCTGTATCTGTTTAGCCAATAAGGCCTAGAAAAGGTTGCCTGAACTGGTTGGGGGGAATGCCTTTGCCACCCAGGACCCAGGAAGGGCCATTTAGGGCTGATAACTATTCTAGCCTGAGGCAAAAGACCATGTCTCTTCCAAGAAACCAGGCCTGAAAGGGCATGTCTTTGCTGGGAGGCCAGTGAACACACTGGTGCAAGGGAATGCCCTTATATGTGTATTGTTTTTTTGGAACTTGGTCTGTGTTTTGAATTTTGCACTGTTCCTTCTCTGAAAAGCAATTGAGGTTTCCCAGGGAAAGTGAAAACTTTACACTATGCAGGAAAGTGAACAGGGAAAGTACAAGACCTGGAAATGCAATCTTAGTGAGTATGAGAAGGTCAAGGATTTTTCCTTCACACTCTGTATATTTCTCTCTATCTAATCCCTCCAGAATTTGGTATTCTGAAAAAGTGATGACATAAGGTTTCTTTGCATAAAACCAATATGATTGGTCATTAATGGTGGTTTTTGAATGTCACACCTGAAGGAGGCATGTCTGGGTTCTGGATGTTACCAGAAAGCCCTGAGGAACTGGGATTGACTTAGGAAGCTAGTGAAAGCCCATGAGAAAAAGTCTGGTACCTTGATCAGTTCTGTAGTTTGTGGCAGTCTTTCCAGAGAAGGAACGAGGGTTGCTTTCTTGAAAGATGACTAAAACGGAACCTGCAGGCACAATGGAAGCCTCAAGGACTTGAGTGAAATAGCTCAAAGTGTACAGGCAAAGATAGATGGCAAATCTATGACTCAGTTCCTGTGCCCTGAAGGGCAGAACAAAAGGTCAATCTAATGGTTCCCTGAGTGAGTTCCAGCAAAATGGACTTAAAGACTGTGAATGATCCATGGCTGCTCTTGGTATGTTTATGCAAATTAATAGGAAAAATTAAAACTGAACTCAATGTAGCCCCATTAATGACAATGAGGGTGATCTTGAGAAAAATCGTGATTCAAGGAAAATCATAATGGTCAGTGTTGGACATTGGACTATCGCAGCTAACTGTCTTGAAAGTTTTATTTCATTTAGAAGTTGAAACTGGGTTTGTGATATAATCAAAGATGCTTGATATACAGGCACAAAGGATCTGTCAATTTGCTACTGGTAAGTGTCATTTCAGCAAGGGCCTTGCAACAGTATGTTTCCCCAAAAGGCAGTCTCATAAACTCAGAGACTGGTTTATGGGTTGTTTTGTGAACTAGCATGGGTGTTTTTCTTTCTGTTTTCATAGGATATATGCCTATGACCTCATTACCTGAGTGATTGGTTGTAATACAGATCTCACTTAGGGAACCGATCTTCATCATTGCCCCCCAAACTCTGTTTTTGCTGAACTAAATGGTTAGGTTGGTGAAGGGTTGGGGAGGTCTGTGGGCTTTACTTTAAAACTGATTTTCCATTTTATGCCCTAATAGCAGAAATCTGAAAAGGGAAGAGGGAAGAATCCTAAAATATTCCACTCAACCAAAGTTAAGAATAGTGGAGGAAAGGGCTTTGGGCAGGTGTAACACACCTTGCACACCTTCCTCCAGATAAGCCGTTCTTTTCTTCATATAGGACATTGAAGAATGGACCCCTGTCTTTGTCATTTAGTGGTTATAGTTTAATTTTGCCTTCTAATCCTCTTGTGAAATTTGTCACCTCTAGAATATGACAAGGATGCCAACTGTCCAGTAATGCCAGCCTTTGGACATTGATCCTGCCACTCCCTGGTAACAGCCAGCTGACTTGAACTCTGCAAGGTCCTTCCCCTCATGAGAAGGTCACCCAATATATCACCCCCTCCACTGTTTTAGGGACTCCGGGACCCAAAAATAGGGAAGACAATGGCCATTTCCAGCAGGAAGTAGCTACAAGAAGATAATGATACCTTTGTTCATTGTCCTTTATAAGAATATAAAGGGGTATATATCTGAAAGGGGGAACTGTAATGTGTAGAATGGGGTTCAGAATTTGGAGTGTCCAGGAATATGGAATATCTTCCATAAACTTGGCTGGGGAATGGGAGGCATGAAATAGGACCATTGAGAGTTACTTCGCATGTCAAAAACAGCAGGCTAGCTTCATAGGAATGCTGAGTAGTTTGCCTGGGTCAGGGAAATGGTCATGACTTTGATCCATGATGTAGCTGGGAGGTGGTTCCCTCATTTACAGGATCTGCACCAGAGTTTGGAGATGGTTCACTCCACGCCACAGGGCTATGACTGGCTGCACTAATAATGACAGTCAAGAAAGGTGGAAAATACAGGAATGCTAGCAGGTGTAGCCAATTGTGGGAGGAGACAGAAATGGGGTTATGGAGGAGGATCCAGGCTGGGATTTAAACTAAAGAGTGGGTAGCCATGGGTGGTGGGAACACCAGGAGGGACTGTGTGGGTCAAAAGAGGGTGGAAGGACCCTCGTTGGCCCCTGGCCATAAGGAGGTGCCATGTAGTTTTAGATTGAGAACTGCAGATCATGGCAATATAGCTAATAGTGCTGGGAACTACAGGAGGCCAGACCAGCTGAGCACAGATTACTCGAAGGAAATGGGAGAAGTGAACCATGGACTTCAGTTTGTTTTTTCCTGAAAGGCAGTACTTCCGATTGGCATGTTCTGAGACTGGCCTGACGGGGCAAAGGCCGGGAGCACAGAACTGTGTGTTTGTGGGTGTTCAAAGAGAGTGGGACTTAATGGCAAAATTCCTCCATTACTCTAAGCCTGTATAACTTTTAACTAAATAATTCCTCTCCTTTTTACCAAACTCTGAAATTGAGAGCCACAGTTCTTATTCATGGCAAGTAATAGAACCTGGAGCAATAGACCAACAGAGGTTCTCTTATGTAGCTCTGACTTTCACAAATGATGAAACAGAATGTATCTTACCCTATAAATGAGACTACAGAAAATAGAAGAGATTCACAGAAAGAAAAGAAAGGTGATGCAAATTTGTGGAGGGGCCAAATTGTTTTTTTGCAGCATTTACTTGCAACAGGATACCCCATGGTCCTGCAGACACTAGCTGGCCCAGCCTTCAATGTCCCATCTTTTAATCCAGTGTAGGAGAATCTTACCACAAGATCTTTGCATGACAAGCAAAGGAGGGGGAAGCAAATAAGAGACTTTATCACTGGCATTTGTAATATTATGAAATTTCAGCATTAGAGAGAGATTAAGAGCCTGCTGCTGTCTGTTGGGATGCTTAGCACAGTTAATGTCTCCTGATTAGATAATACCTCCATTAACTGGACTGTGACACAGAAAACAGTGGGAAGACCATGCTTTTGGCAGATTGGAGTACACGTAAACATTTCATCCAAATGAGGCATGACTCAGCCTGCTGTGAAATGAAATTGAATGGAGGGGAAATGAAAGGGGAAAACAATATCACCAGATCACCAGGTACTCTCTCATACCACATTAACCTGCCATGAGACAGAGACCAGTGGCTCCATCTTAGAGGTCCAACTGATAAAAGATTCCCAAAAGCCTTTTTTTTTCTTGATATACATATTTTTTTTTATTTTTGAGTTTGAAGTTTTTATTTTTTTGCATAATTTTGCAATTTCTTTTTATTTTAATTGTTCAAGTACAGACTTCCGCCTTTTACCCCCAACCCAGACCAACCCCCCAGCTCTCCCCACCTCCTTCCCATTTCCATACCCCCCTTGTTTTCGGCAATATGTCCTTTACATTTGTTCCTGTAAACCCTTTCCCTTTTCCCCTGAAATTCCGTCCCCTCTTCCCTCTTGTCACTGTTAGCCCTTTCCCTATTCCAGTGTCTTTGGTTATATTTTGCTTGTTTCTTTGTTTTCTTCTTTACGTTCCTGTTAAAGATGAGATCATATGGTATTTGTCTTTCACCACCTGGGTTATTTCGCTTAGTGTAATGCTTTCCAGTTTGATCCCTGCTGTCACAAAGGATAGGAAGTCCTTCTTTCCTTCTGCTGCATAGAATTTCATTATGTAAATGTATCATAGTTTTTTGAGCCATTCATTTACTGATGGGCACCTAGGTTGCTTCCAACACTTGGCTATTGTAAATTGTGCTGCTATGAACATTAGGGTGCATAGGTTCTTTTGGATTAGTGTTTCAGGGTTTTTAGGATATAGTCCCAGCAGTGGAATTGCTGGGTCAAAGGGCAGGTCCATTTTTAGTTTTCTGACAAAAATCCCATACTGTTTTTCATAGTGGTTGTACCAGTCTGCAATCCCACCAACAGTGCACTAGGGTTCCCTTTTCTCCACAACTTCTCCAACACTTGTTGTTTGTTGCTTTGTTTATGATGGCCATTCTGACAGGTGTGAAGTGATATCTCATGGTGGCTTTAATTTGCATCTTTCTGATAGCTAGTGATATTGAGAATCTTTTCATATGTCTCTGGATCCTGTATATGTCCTCCTTGGAGAAGTGTCTGTTCAGGTCCTTTGCCCATTTTTTAATTGGGTTACTTGTCTAGTTACAGTGGAGTCGTGTGAGTGCTTTATATATTTTGGAGATTAAACCCTTGTCTGAGGTATCATTGGCAAATATGTTTTCCAATAAGGCTGGTTCTTTTTTTATTTTAATACTGTTTTCTTTAGCTGTGCAGAAACTTTTTATTTTGATGAGATCTCATTTGTTGATTCTTTATGTCCCTTGCTCTAGGGGACATATCTGTGAAAATGTTGCTGCATGAAATATCTGAGATTTTCCTGCCTATGTCCTCCTCTAGAACATTAATGGTGTCAGAGCTTGTATTTAAATCTTTTATGTATCTTGAATTTATTTTTGTGTATACTGTAAGTTGGTGCTCAAGTTTTATTTTTTTGCATGTAGCTGTCCATTTCTCCCAACACCATTTGTTGAAGAGACTATTTTTACTCCATTTTATGTTGCTGCCCCCTTTATCAAATATTAATTGACCATAGAGACTTGGGTTTATTCCTGGGCTCTCTGTTCTGTTCCATTGGTCCATGTGCCTGTTTTTATATCACTACCAGGCACTTTTGATTACAGTGGCCTTGTAATGCAGTTTGGTATCAGGTATTGTTATCTCTCCTTCCTCAAAATTGCAGCAGCTATTGGAGTCATTTATGGTTACATATAAATTTTTGAAGTATTTGTTCTATATCTGTGAAATATACCATTGGTACTTTAATAGGTATTGCATTGAATTTGTAAATTGCTTTGGGTAGTATGGACATTTTGATGATGTTAATTCTTCCAATTCATTAACACGGTATATGTTTCCATTTGTGTTTTCCTTGATTTCTTTTTTCAGCGTTGTGTAGTTTTCTGAATACAGATCTTTTACCTCTTTGGTTAGGTTTATTCCTAAGTATTTTTTTTTTCTTTTTGCTATATCAAATGGGATTTTTTTCTTGATTTCTGCTTCTGCTATTTCATTGTTGGTATACAAAAATGCCTTTGATTTCTGGATATTGACTTTGTACCCCGCTGTTTTTCCAAACTGATTCATTAGGTGGAACAGTTTTTTGACCTAGTCTATAGAATTTTCTATGTATACTATCATGTCATCTGCAAACAATGACGGTTTTGTTTCCTCCTTTGTGATTTGGATGCCTTTTATTTTCTTTTCTTGTCTGATTGCTGTGGCTAAAACTTCCAGTACTATATTGAATAGAAGTGGTGAAAGTGGACAGCCTTGTCTTGTTCCTGATCTTAGTGGAAAAGATTTTAGTTTTTGCCCGTTCAGTATGATGTTGGCTGTAGGTCTGTCGTATATGGCCTTTATTATGTTGAGGAATGCTCCCTCTATTCCCACTTTGCTGAGTGTTTTTATCATAAACGGGTGCTGTACCTTATGAAATGCTTTTTCTGCATCTATTGATATGATCATGTGATTTTTGTCTTTGCTTTTGTTAATGTGTGGTATTACATTTATTGATTTGGGAATATTGTGCCATCCTTGTATCCCTGGGATGAATTCCACTTGGCCATGTTGTATGATGTTTTTAATGTATTGGTGGACGCAGTTTGCCTCTATTTTGTTGAGGATTTTAGTGTCTATGTTCATCAGCAATATTGGCCTGAAGTTTTCTTTCTTTGTTATGTCTTCATCTGTATTAGGATGATGCTGGCTTCATAAAACAAGTTTGGGAGTCTTACATCATTTTGGACTTTTTGGAATAGTCTGTGAAGGATAGGGGTTAGCTCTTCCTTAAATTCTTTGCAGAATTCTCCTGTGAAACCATCGGGTCCAGGCCTTTTGTGTGTCGGGAGTTTTTTGATTACTGCTTCAATTTCATCTGATGTTATTGGTCTGTTCAGGCTTTCTGCTTCTTCTTCATTGAGTTTGGAAGATTATATTTTTCTAGGAATTTGTCCATTTCACCTAGGTTTTCAAATTTCTTGGCATACAGTTTTTCATAGTATTTTCTTACAATCCTTTGTATTTCTTTGGTATCAGTTGTAATTTCTCCTCTTTCATTTCTGATTGTGTTTATTTGGGTCTTCTGTCTTTTTTTCTTGGTGAGTCTGCTTAAAGGCTTGTCGATTTTGTTTATTTTTTCAAAGAGCCAGCTCCTGTATTCATTGATCCTTAGAATTGTGCTTTTAGTCTCTATGTCATTTAATTGTGCTCTGATCTTGGTTACTTCCTTCCTTCTACTTGCTCTGGGCTGTCTTTGTTTTTGTTCCATGAGTTCTTGTAGGTGTAGTGTTAGGTTGTTTGTTTGAAATGTTTCTATTTTTTTTTAGGTACGCCTGTATTACTCTGAACTTTCCTGTCAGGACTGCCTTCACTTTCCTGAGTCTCTGAATCCAAGACTCTCTGTGTTTCCTGGATTTGTTTGACTTTTTCACTCATCAAATTAGGGAAGTTTTCCATCATTACTTTTTCAAATAGGTTTTCTATCCCTTGCTCTTCTTCTTCTCCTTCTGGTGGTATCCCTATTATCCAAATTTTGTTATGTTTCATATTGTTCCATAAGTTATGACTGTTGGAAATTCATTTTCACTTGTTTTCAGAAACTTTTTATTTCTTCCCTAATTTCATTCTTGACCCATTCATTGTTTAATAGCATGCTATTCAATCTCCATGATTTTGAGTGTTTTGTTGTTTTTCCTTGGGGTTGATTTCTAGTTTCAGTCCCTTGTGGTCAGAGAAAATGCTTGGTATGATTTCTGTTTTATTGAATTTGTTGAGCCTTGTTTTGTATCCTAGCATGTGGTCTATCTTTGAAAATATTCCATGTGCATTTGAAAAGAATGTGTATTTAGCTTCTTTGGGATGAAGGGCTCTATATATATCAGTTAAGTCCATTTTCTCTGAGGCATTATTCAATGCCACAATATCTTAGTTGATATTTTGTTTGGAAGATCTGTCCATTTTTGACAGTGGGGTGTTAAAATCCCCCACTATAGTTATGTTGCTGTCAATATCTTTCTTGAAGTCCTCTAAGATTTTCTTTATGTACTTCGGTGCTCCTATTTTGGTTGCATATATATTTACAATGTTTATGTCTTCTTGGTGGGTTCTTCCCTTGAGTATTATGAAGTGCCATTCTGGGTCTGTCTTTATGGATCTTTTTTAAAACTCTATTGTGTTTGATATGAATATTGCTACCCCGGCTTTTTTTTTTTCCTGTCCATTTGCATGGAATACTAGTTTCCACCCCTTCACTTTCAGTCTGTGTAGGTCTTTTGTCCTGAGCTGGGTCTCCTGTAAGCAGCATATGTGTAGGTTCATGCTTTCTTACCCGTTCAGCTATTCTGTGTCTTTGATTGGAGTATTTAATCCATTTATGTTTAAGGTTATTATTGATAGGTACTTATTCATTGTCATTTTTGTAACTGTTTTCCTGTCTTTCTCTTTTCCTTCTTTTCCTTCAAGCAGTCCCTTTAGCATCTCTTGCAGAGCTGGTTTGGTGGAGGTATATTCTTTTAGGCTTCTTTTGTCTGGGAAGCTTCTTATTTGGCCTTCTATCTTGATTGCGAGCCTTGCTGGGTAAAGTAGCCTTGCTTGTAGGCCTCTGGTTCTCATTACTTGGAATATTTCTTGCCATTCTCTTCTGGCTTGGAGCATTTCCATTGAGAAGTCAGCTGTTAGCTTAATTGGGGCTCCCTTGTATGTTACTTCCTGTTCCTTTGATGCCTTTAAGATTCTCCCTTGTATGTTACTTCCTGTTCCTTTGATGCCTTTAAGATTCTCTCTTGTCCTGGAATTTTGTCATTTTAATTATGATGCGTTTTGAGGTAGGCCTCTTTGTTTTCCTCTTGATTGGGACTCTCTGTGTTCCCTGGATTTGTTTGACTTTTTCACTCATCAAATTAGGGACATTTTCCGTCATTACTTTTCCAAATAGGTTTTCTATCCCTTGCTCTTATTCTTCTCCTATGGTATCCCTATTAGACGAATTTTGTTATGTTTTGTATTGACCTGCATTTCTCTTAATTCCTCTTCATTCTTTCTGAGACCGTTTTCCTTTTCTTGCTCTTTCTGGGTGTTTTTTTCTATTTTGTCCTCCAGGTCACTGATCCAATCTTCTGCTTCATCAATCCTGCTTTTGATTTCTTCTACTGTGTTCTTCAGTTCAGAAATTGTATTCTTCATTTCCTCTTGGCCTTTGTTGATAGTTTCTTCTTATTTTTTTCATGTTGATATAGCTTGCAGTGAGTTTATTGTAATTTCCCTGTAGTTTCTGGCGATTTACTGTGAGCTCATTTAGTTTCCTGATAACTATTGCTTTGAACTCCGTATCTGATAGTTGAGTTGCCTCTATTTCAGTTAGCATTCTTTCTGAGGCTTTCTCCTTTCCTTTCATTTGGGGATTGTTTCTTTGTCTTCCCATTATTTGTGAGCCCCTTCTTGTTAGCCTCAGCTTCTTAAATTGATCTATTCTGTCTCCCTGGCTTTATGGTGTGAATTTCTGTTGTAGAATACCTGTGAGATTCAGTGGTGTAGTGTGCTTGATTTCCCAAGCTCACTAGTCTTGGGCTGTTGTTTAAGTTGGCTCTGTGTTTGTCTTTGGTTTTTTGATTCTTGTTGGGTCTTTCTTTGGTAGGTCTTTCCCACCAGTTGGGTAACTGAGGGTCACTTTGTCCACCACCTCTTGTATTTTGTTGTGCTGGTGTGGGCAGTTTGTGTTGAAGCTGGTTGTTCCATGTGTATAAGTTTTTGAGGATTCTCTCTTGCTCTTGTTCAGTTGTTTGTTCTGGGTAATTTCTCCACTGTTTTGTTAAACAGCAAATATGGCAGCATTGCATAATACAACAAGTTTAAAAATCACATGGTTAAATGCACTGAAATGTATTAAATAAAATGAAATGGGATGCATTACAAGATTCTCTAGAATTTATGATGCATGTGCATTATAAACCTCTGAGATGGTGAAGTATATTTGGCATTAGTATTCCATGTTGAGATTTAAAGCTAAGCAGTAAATTTCATGTAAATTTACCTTCTAGTTAATAGAAAATTTGATAGCCAATAACGGATAGGAGAGAATTGAGAAATACAAGGGCCCAGCACATATAACACCCCTTTTTATTATAAAATCTTTTATTATAAAATCATAAGCATGTAATTCTGTAACATAACAATATTACATTCAAGCACACCATATGACATTTTAGGTGAAATATTGGAATTAAAACTGTAAATTATTACTTTCACATTGTTACCATACCAAACATACTCAAGCAGGCTTTACTTTTGCCGAACCCTGTATATCTCCTTACACCTGTGGCTAGTCACAATGACATGTGCCTGTCATTTTACCTACTCTAAATTTCTTTAAAGATTTATTTATTTATTTTTAGAGAGAGGGAAAGGGAAAAAGAGAGGGAAACATCAATGTGTGTTTGCCTCTCAAGCGCCCCCACCGGGGACCTGGCCCACAACCCAGGCATGTGCCCTGACTGGGAATTGAATTGGCACCCCTTTCATTAACTGGCCTGTGCTCAGTCCACTGAGCTATGTCAGCCAAAGCCCTTCCCTAAATTTTTATATAACACATAATCAATCACTAATGAAGGTGATGGTAGTAATGATCAGATTAATAAATGAAATGCTTACATATGCTTTGAAATGTGTTGCAGCTATTTTTCCAAATTGCTGTGCCTAAACCACCTATCCATAAGATGTTCCTTGGATAAAGAAAGTTTCAAAAATCCTGCTTACAGTTCCATCTCTTTCTAATTCAAAGATTTTCTATAATTTATAAAAAGGTGTTGCTTCCTCAGTACACTTCATTGCCATCCACCAAAATAAAAATGCCATAATACATATTGTTTTCTGTGGCTATATGATGATGTTCAATGCAACCTTTCACAACTACACATCAAGAAAAATCATGATTCACATTGATGATCTAAAGTGGACACCCCTGGGTCTGGAAAACCTCATATGACATAGACATTTCCATGCACATAATCTCATGTCTCTCAAACTTTCTCAACCATGAATTTACTTTTGTGTATAACACACTGACTTGTGACAGATTTGTATTTATTATCCACACCTTAGGGAACACCCTTATTTGGAGGTCAGACCTATGAGAATATCAACTACTAGAACAATACCTTGGAAGAATAATTAAGAGCCTAGAACCCTGAATATCATTAAAAATAGCAGCAAGACAAAGATAGCACTTGGTGTTATATAATGTTAGTTTCACTAAGAAGGAATCTCACTGACAGAAAAAGGCTCTAAAATTCAGATTCACTCTAGGGAAGGCTGAGACCAGCAGCAGAAACCACATGAATAGTAATAATAAAAAGTGTGAAGAAATAGAGTGTGCGCAGTGGCAGGGAAGAAAAGATGGACAAGCGACACAGAGTAGAAGTGGTGGATTACAGAGGAGAAAGACATTAGAAGGGAAGATGGTAAATTAAGCTGTTGCTAATAGCAGGGGCAAGAATGCAATAGATGATGAGAACACTAATGACAAGGAGAAAAAATTCTAAATTAACCAACTAACTAAAAACAACCTACTATCACAACTCTGCATGTGAGGAGCAAGTAGCACTAGGTCATTCCTACATGCATCACTGTGTTGCAGTGGATGAACATGAGGGCAAATAAGTTCCTCCTTTCTCTGAAAATGTCCCCATTTTAGCACTGAAAGTCCTATATTCCAAGAAACCACATAGTAGCAGTCAAATCAGGATGGTTGCTCACCCTGATCAGCTCTAACTTAAAATAGCAGTGTAGTCCTAGGCCAGTTTGTAAAGCATCCCTTTAATGGTGCTTAGAATTATTACTATTTTATATCAACTGCACACATGAAAACAAGAAACCCCATAGGCTATAGTGCCAGTTAGTAAAAAATTTTTCCTCTTCTATAGTCTGTGAAGGAGCTACATTGCATTAGAAGTTAGTCCATAAATTGATGTTCACCATAATGCTTTCAAATCCATTAAAAGATTAATATTCTCTTTGTGTACTATTGTATAAGGTAATGTGTTTTGTGGGAAAAGTTAATAAAAATGCTTAAAATAAAAGTTTCCATGTTCATAATATTTTTATCTTACATTATAGAAAATTAATCTCTATGGAAGGGTATATTTTCTGATGGTGTTTTATAAGAAGCATTACTCCATCAATATATAATGTTACAATCTATTATGCACTTTCCAACTCACCTTCCTAGTTATGTTTTCAGGCTGATTGTTGAGATTGATTTATGTTCCTTAATCACTCAGTGATACAGATTGTGGGGCAGATAGCCCACAAACATGCACAGTGACATAGAGGAATTAAGCTAGGTTAATAATCTGCACTGACAAAACACCATGAGGAATCATTGTGCCTGTGTTCTAGACTGAGAAAAGATTGATGTGTGAAATTTGAATGTGTTCTGCCATGCCTGAAAGCAATAAAGAGAAAAAGGCACCATGGGAAGTAGGGATGTGATTTTCTTCTTGGGTCACTGGTCACAAGGCAGAAAGTACTGCCTCTCCTTCCCATGAGAATGGCACTGAGATATTGCTTCTTCTACATTCAATCTTGGGGTGCTCAGAAAAGGAGAAATTCCAGCATGGGGAACCTTCAGAGGCTGCAAACTCCTACTTTTCTGCTTCATCTCAGAAGCAGATAGAGAAGAGCCAAGGGCAGGTAGATAGAATAGCAGTTATAGAATAGCTAGCTGAATCACATTCAGTTTCCAGAAGTCAGTTTTTGGGCATTACTGAACAGCAAGAATATAGTACAAGTGAAAAAGTTTATTATATATGTATCCACTAGGGTCTTAGGACCCCTAACATTTCCTAGCCAGCCACACATTCACCATTTCAAATTCTTTTCCATCTGTTTTTCCAGTAATTATCTGGAGAGAAAATTCTAAAACTATGGGAAAAGTGGAAACAATTTAGGCAGTCTTACTAGCTCAGAAATTAACTTTCAATGAAACACTGAATAATGCACTACTAATTTTCATATATAATGATATTCAATGTTTTAATTTAAAGTTATATTGTAAAATGTATTTAATGAATTACAAATGCTTCATTTCATAAACATTTAAAAATTAGACAACCCCCCAAATTATCAAGATAAACATATAAAACATCCACACATCACCATTAATACATAACCATTGTTATTAATAACATGGTCATGTATTGCAATCAACTCTTCTTTTATATTCATTTTTATAGATTATGCAATTACAACAGCTTTATAGAACATTTAGAGAAATCAGCAAAACAATAAAAGGAAAATCACCATAACCTTATCTTCCAGAGATAATTATTTTCAAGAATTGGTTTATATCATTTTAGTCAACCACTCACAAATACAAACAGAACTATGTTCCTTAATTTTGCAAAACTAAAATTATACTATCTAATTTTGTTATTAGCTCTTTTTTACTTATCAAACTATTACATAGTTTAGTCTTCAAAGAAATCTGGCTATATTCAATCTATAATTGGCCTTATATTTTATTATTTTATAAAATACTCTAATTTATTTCATTATCAGAATCCTCCCAATGTTAGTGACTGTATAGTAATTTTTAATATCAGTGACATTTTTTATCAAATTTTATTCATTCCTTTAGCATGTATTGGTAGCTGGCATGTTGAGTAGCAGGTGTAGACTGCAATCCATAGAGCAATATTACACAGGGCTGGTAGAGTATTCATAACTGAGAAAGGGAGTCAGTGGGCTGAGTGAAAAAGGAATCCTAAAAGTAGATTCTGGAGAGCGAGGATGACATCAATGGCTGAAGGCAGATTTTCAACTAAGGAGACTAGATATGTTTTAAAAGATTAAAACAAACAAAAAAGGACTCTTTTTTTCCTACTCACAATAATTTCTTCAAACATTCCTTGACTTCTTATGGGATGTTGGGTAGGTCATAAAAATGCCAGTACAGGGGCCAATATTTGCCCTTACTTTCTCAAAAGCCACCTAGGAGTAAAGATGATCAGATGTGTGTTTTAGAAAGAACTCTGGCAGTAGTGCAGCAAACAGTAGTTTAGATTATTAATTGCAGGAGATCCATTAGGAGATGATTTGGTTATAGGGTAGGCAAAAGTAGATGGTGAATCAACTAAGTAGAATAAATAAGGATGAAGAAAAATTTGAGTGACATTTAGGGTGTTGAATGAACAGAAACTGATGACTGACTAGATGTGTATATAAAGAGATGTGTATCAAAAAAAGAACTGGATAGATGGTTGTATCTTTATTCAAGATAGAAAGAAAAATAGTTTCGTTTTGGGGGATTGAAGTAGTGAGGTATAATCAATTAAATTTTAGAGCAGAAGTTTGTGGGACTATAGATTTGATACAAACAGACACTAGAGCTAGAAATACAGCTTCAGGAGTCACTAGTATATAGATGATATTTGAATTCAGAGGAAAGGGCTGGTGGTAAATTCTTGTAGATGATAAGTATTAAGTTCCAGGAAGATCATGAGGAATTGGAGGGGAAAAAAAGCAGGAAAAAACAATGTTAGAAATTTAAAGAAGATCAAAGAGAGGAAGATTAAGAGCTTCAAATATTCAATGAGAGTCTGTGAATAATAAAGATTAAGGATGCTTCTGTTAATTGGCCTCACAGTCAATGGAGATCATTTTAACAGCAACTCCTTTAGTGATGAGAACAGACACCAAATTTCAATGGTTTCAGGAATGAGTGTATGTTGAAAGCTTAGAATCAGCCTATATACCAAATCTTTACAAGAATTTTAGCTATTAAAGAAAGAAAAGAGCCAGGGTCTCAACTAAAAAAAAGACTTTATAAATTATGATATTTTTTTAAACATAAGATATGTTTTTAAACTAAAGACAAAAAGCAAGAGATGATAGAAAGTCAAGATACATGAAGTAGAGTGATTAACTTATGGAACAAGCAAGGAATTACAGGAGATGGAACAAAGGAATGATTTCCAGAGCATAATCAGATATTGCTAATCATGTGAGATAAATATATGGAGAGATATATATATAGTCTTATATATATGGTCCAATATATATGTATACGGTCTTAAATGACCATAAATAAATATATCCCCTAAAATAGGAGCACAGGAAGTATCCAAGAAACAGGTTGCCTTTAGAGATTTTATGGGAGGAGGTTAGGGAATTTTAGAGATTGATTTTGAAGACAGTAACTGTGTCATTGACTTGTACAGTAACAGCAAGTCAGTCTCAAAGTTAACATGTAAAAAAAGAGAGGGAAACCAAATCTTACAAGGATTAAGTTCAACCATCAGAAATTATCATTTCTTAATTTCAATGTCTCTGGTTATATTTTGCCTGCTTGTTTGTTTTGTTGATTGGGTTCTACTTATGTGTGAGATCATATGGTATTTGCCTTTCACTGCCTGGCATATAACAAACTGACAGTAACCACAGGGGAGGTGGGAGGCAATAATGGGGGGAGAAAAGGGAGGGCTTTCAGGAGCATGTATAAAGGACACATGGACAACACCAAAGGGGGTAGGATTAAGGGTAGGAAGTGGGGATGGCTGGGGTGGGGTTGGGTGTTGGTGGGCGGAATGGAGAAAACTTGAACAATAAAAAATGTGAAAAAAAAATCACATGTCTGTGAGTCAAAGAGAGTCAAATTTTGGCAGTTTCATATGTATCAATCCATTATGTAAGAGTTACATAGATTATAGTCTATAGTCATCTAGATTTATAGATCTAAATTTAGTAAAATGTCAGGTAAGCCCAGTGCTGTGAAGCAGTGAGAGGCAATGAAAAATAAGGGTTTACAGCTAGTTCAATATAGTTTTTGTTTCAGGAACTGGGGCAGGAAAGAAAACTAACTATAGTCCTAGAGATACAATTGTAAAGGAATTCTCTTTAGCAATGTGTGAAGTTATTAGAATTTTGTTATTTGGAAACTAAAGATTTGCTATCAATATTTAATACACACTAGAATTTTGGGAGGTTTGAAGGTACAAATGCAAGCATTTGATTATTGAGGTCACTGTGTTGGTTACAGTGGCATTTCTGCTTGGATCTTTATGGAAAGCTCCACCCATCAGCATTACCAAACCTGAGGCATCTCTGCTTTGCTGGCAGAGTCCCAGGGCACAACAAGAATGCTGCAGATAAAATAAACAGATCAGCTTTGCAATGGCACGCCACACTGCTGTGTACTGAGAACCACTGTTAAATAATCTTCCAAAACAGGGTTCTATTTACTCATTATAAGTGCACAATAAGTAAGACTCACTGTATTTTCATGCTGACTATAGTTTTCTATTTGCCAGAGCATTTTAATTTTGCTACCTTACCTCCATGCCACATTCTCTTATAGTATGACTACAATTCACTGCTGGTTCTGACCATTTTGTTTCATTTCTTTTAAAGAAGAAATAAGCCTCAAAATAAGCTTTTAGACCAGTCTATCTGCATATATAATTGGTTGTAGGTCAAAATATGTGTTTTTTTCCATGAACTGGTTACTGACATTAAAAATCTTAGAAAATATACACCAATTAAAGATCAGTATAAACAACAATACACATTTTGAAGTGACCTTTTGACACTCCTTCATCTTTCAGAACTAAGAGAAATGGTGACAACCATCTCCTCTAAAGTCAAGTGCCTAGTGGAAAACCTTGGTGAGTCACATCCAGCTGCAAATCCATAAAGCATTTCATTGTTCAAAGCCACTGCTCTCTCTTTGGTAGATAGAAATAATAATACATACTTTTATTAAAGAGTCAGAAGTATCACTAGATAAAAGAGTCCAATAAACAGCACTCAATAAATGCTAGCTATCAGCATCATTGTTATTATTATTAATACTCCTGGCCCCTGAAGATCTGCTCCATAATGCCTACTTTATCTGTTGTTTTTTAATCACTGCTGACTGCATTTCTGTTCTTAGTACCTTTCAGTGGTAGGTGACTAGAGATTGCTACTATGACTTATTGCCACTAGTGTTTATTAAGTGCGGTAGCAACATTGCACAAAGAACTGAATAAAATATCTCACTTTCTTCAAAGGTCTTTAACTTACACGTTAATACTACGGAATGAAAGTTCAGTCCTATCTGTCTCTCCTTCAAGTAGTACATAATCTTTGATTTGGGTCTGGTCCCTCATACGTTTAATTTTTAATGAAAAATGATTTAGTTAAAGATGTGAATTCATATTCCTATGGCATTTTGTTCAGAACAATTGTCATGCTAGAACCCACAATAATAAAATCCTCTAAACTTAAGAGTAAAAATGAAAACAGGAAAATAATTATCCTTGGTAGTCTCTCTTCTTGGATGACAAGACTACCAAGTCATTCTTTGTAAAAGTCAGTGATGCCTCTTAGGGCCTAGCAGGGCGAAGAGGGATAGAGAAAAAGAAAAAAACCTTCTGAGTTACAGAGTGGAATACAATGACTGTGCCACAGACCCTGATGCAAGGCACTCATCCTTTGTTATCATTTAATGACAAACATTAGCTGATTTTAAACTCTAAAATTAAGCAAAATAGCATGGGCTCTCAACTCAGCACTTAAAAAAACTGATGCTTCACAGGTGGTGACTGATGCAGTCCGCAGTTCCTGGGGTCCACAACATTGTGGATGGAGGAGAGACATTCACACGGACTACCAAGTCCTGTGGAGGAAAAGGGCCAGCACGGCTTTTCTCTCAAGGGGAGAAAAAAGTGTGCACTCCACCACAACATGCCTTTATTTCTATCTCTCCAGCACATTACATGATGGTCCTCATTTACTATCCACAGGTTGGCTTTAGGTGGTTACCTTTTATAGAAAACAAAGGAGTCAATGCTGCTAAACACATCACAGAAGAGGGATATTTACAAATGAAAAGGCAAAAGTGGTTGAACCAGTTACACACTCCTTGGAAAGTTTAGCATGGATTTTAGGAAGTTACTTTGCAGTAAATGTCCTCAATTCAGGGTGAGGTAGTTTTTTTAGCAAAAGCAAGACTCTAAGTGACCTAGGTACATTGCAGGCCTGATTCCCCATGGGAAAACCTATCCATGGGCATGGGTCCTGTCCATTTCTGAGTGGGAGCTGGGCCCACGCCACACAGAATGGTCTCTTACATCTACCCCCTTGTTTTTAGTTAGGACCCCTATAGATCCCACAAAGCTTGTTACTTGCTGGTCTCTCACATGACCATGGGAAAATAATTCACAAATACATCAAAATACCTGGAGCACTATTACAATCCGTAAACAACCAGTGGTTCCAAAGACCCACATTCTCAGATTAAGCCCATCAATCATTGTCAGGCAGTAATGATCAAATAGATCATATTCAAAGAACTCTAAGGGCTTATTTAGAGTCAGGGTCAGATAGCTAAAGTGCCACAAAACTTTGGGGAAACTAATTTCAGGCTTAGACCCTTATCATTTAAATTCAGGTTATTAGCAAAGCAGGTTTCATAGGATTTTATGCTTTCTCTCTTAGGCCTAATTGCCCCCAGGCAACCTACCCTTTCCAGTACAGGTCTGCACCCACCTCCAGCATTGTTTCAGGCTTAGGTTGAGCAGGGGAAGTAAGGCAGCCAAGAGATTAGGGGACTTCTCACAGACAGAATGAGGACTCAGGCTATGTCAAAGCTGAGGTGTGAGGGTCCATCACCCTCTTTTTCTACAGCCCCCCAAGTCCTTCCTTGAGGGCCTCCGCATGATCACACCTGTCTTAGGTCGTCTTTCCCTTGAGGAATCTTACCTGTCATTGGCTAACTGACCAAGTACTGGGGGCCAGGCAGGGTGAAGTAAAGTGGGCAGAGGAAGTGCTCCTGCTAGGGAGATAAGCTTTGTCTCCTCAGTGGCTTATGGTCCCAAGGTCTCTCATTCAGCCTTAGCCACGGCAGGGTTACAGCTTCTAAAACCAGGCAAGGCGGTTTCCAACATCTGACCTCCCTGCTTTTTCATTTGTAAATGCTGTTGTAGCTGTTAAGTCTGTGAAACCTACCATTTGTGGTTTCCAAATGCAATCTTAAGAAAACAACTTCTATATATATATATCATAAAGCACAAATAAAGATTAAGACAAGGGGGCCCCCAAAGGCTGTTAAGACCCAAATCCATAAATTCAGTCCATTGAACCAGTTTTTAGGGTTCAACCATTGAACATCATGGGGCACTGAGGGCTTGTTGCCCTCTGCAGGAGGCGCTTGATCTTCGGCCTATGTCATTGACGCAGGCCCCATGCTCCTCCGTTAGCAGGAGTGATGGTGTGAGTGTCCGTTTTCCTTCTGGTTGTTCAGGGTCAGCTGGGCCATCTGGTCTATCAGTTGATTGGTTCTCAGCTCCAGGTAGCAGAGCTTGGTGTCTGTCCTGCTCATGATAAGGCTTTACTCTTTTGGCTGGTAGCCAGACAGGACCTGTAGGGACGGAAACACACACATACACTCTTCCCCAAGTTAAGAGATCTACAGGGCCCTGCCAAGAGCCATCTCCCAGTGAATCTCTATGTAAAACCTGAGGATAAGATGACTTTGGCTCCTTCTTCTGAAAATGTTTCTTAATTGGAGTACATAGTGATTCATCACAATTTAGAAAATTATAGGTAAACATGGCTAATAAAATCAAGTTTTAGGGGGAAGGACTCATGACTCCCCCTTTTTTGGTTTTTAAGAAGATTTTTAAAAGTATAATGAGCCTGTTCTACAATTGCTTGACCTGTTGGATTGTAAGGTATTCCTGTTTTATGTTGGGTATTCCAATGCTGAAGAAAAACCTGAATAGAATGTGCAAAGTATTTAGGGCCATTATTAGTTTTAATTTGCTGAGGCTCTCCTGAATGACTAAAGGCCTCAAGTCAATGGGCTTGTATATTTTTAGCAGATTCTCCTGTTAATGCAGATGCATGTAGGGCACCAGAGTAAGTATCAATAGAAATATGAACGTATTGAAATTTCTAAAGGGAACGTAATGAGTGACATCTGTTTGCCAAGTTGTTTGAGAACCCAGTCCTTGAGGATTAACTCCTGTAGATGGGGGTGCCTTGATAAGGGCTTGGCAATCAGGACATTCTTTAATAATGTGCTTAGTTTGGAAAGACAGGCCCCCTGCTATTTCTGCAAGCTGCAATGAGTTTAAGAAGCAAGTTAATTGCTCTGTTGTTCTCAGGACCTGGTAGCTCCTAGCTTCAGAGTTTTCAAGGAAAGTGGGAAAGATGGGGGGTGCTGCTCTGCTTAAATATGTTTTAGACAAAAATTGTTACGCGCCAAAGGCCTTTTGTGACTTGATTGACTAACTGTTCCCTCCAGGAGAATAGCCAGTTCTTCCCCAAGGAAATGATCAGTGTTTACATGTACTGAGTTAAAAAGTGGTACTTAATCTTCCGTGGAGAAGGGCTAGTTCTTCCCAGGAGACAGTATACCTATATTTCATTTTTTACGATAAAGGGTCATGGCTCCAGCATAAACAAGGAGGATTCTTAATATTTTTTTTAACACATCACACCCCCCATCCCACTTATAGCATGCTTTAGATTGACAAATTTATGATCGTAGCTTTCAGAAACAGTTTTTTCTCTACTGGAAAATACATTTACTTTTTGTGTGTGTGTGTTAATTCTTATTGATTACTGCATTCCTTGAGTGTGCTCAAAAGAGAGCTGTCTCGTTATCTGGTGCCCTTGACAACTTTAGGAAGGCTGGAGAAGAGGGAGGGAGGATGCTAAGGTCTGCATGGCTTGTTCTGAGGACTGAAGCAGTCCCTGGGCCTCCATAAGGAGGATTCAGAGTGGTTAAAAGACACATTTTCTCGATATTTTTCTTCCTGCACTTTTCACTGTCTGAGGGAAGTGAGATTTTCTCCCTTTCTTTAAACAATCAATTTAAATTCTTTCAGAGTATAATCATTATGATGTAACAACATTAGAGATCCTATTCTCCTTAGCAGAGATTAGCAAAATATTTTAAAACTGAGCCATTTCTTTCAAAACAAAAACAAAATCCAAGCAAACCAGTATTTTCAAATTAAATCCTCTAAAAAGGAGGGGGTGAGACACTGACTTAGAGTCTTATCTTACACCACCTGGTGTTATTTCAACTTCTGCCCAACTTTTTCCTAAATGACTAAGTCTAAAGATACCTTATCAGGGAGATATTCGGCAGTCCCCACACGCTGCTGAACTAGCTTCAAACATTGCTCTTGTTCCTTAGAGAGCCCATTCCCCAAGGTTGAGGATTTGCAGAAACCTTTAAAGAAATTTTTTAACAAATATAAGAACGTTTTTCTGAAATTCCTCCCACCCCAAGCTTGGCGATTACAAAACCAGTCTCTATTTTGCCTTTTCTTCACCTGCGCCTTTAAATCCTTATGCCAGCAGACAGAGGCAAAAGGCAAAACTGAAGGGGCCACAAGAGGCAGCTTAAAAGAAAGAATTTGCTGAGATGCTTGTAAATTGTCCTGTAATTAGTTGATGCTTTTAAAGCTGATTAAAGGGAAAATCTTTCCTCTTTCTCCCAAGCCTAGCCCGAGCTGGGGGTTGTGCCTTGGGGATCAGTTTGTGGGTGTTTTTACAATGATGCGGCGAGCACCCTTGTGGCTCTTAACTGCTCAATCCCGAGCCCGTGAGTTTGTGGCAAATGCTTGGGAGAGAGAGCAAGGCTCCTGCTTACTAAAGAAGGTACAGTTGCAAAGTGGTTGCAAGAGATAGGGACCTAGGAAGAAAGTCCTTTTCCTCTGAAGTCCAACACACCCTTATGACCTTCCCGAAAAGCATTCAGGGTTGTCGGCCCTTACCTGGGCTAATGCAAGTACTCCAACCAAATTGGTGTGTTGTCCACAATGATGGCTCATAGCCCTGGGTCCCTGTTCGTGGACACCAGCTGATGTGGACCCCCGGCTGGTGGGGTCTGCGACATTGTGGATGGGTGCATTCACTCGGACTACCGAGTGCAGTGAAGGAAAAGGGCGAGTGGCTTCGCTCTCAAGGGTAGCAAAAAGTCTCAGCCTCCACCATGACAGGCCTTTATTTCTATCTCTCCAGCACATTATACGAAGGTCCTCATTTACTATCCACAGGTTAGCTTTAGGTGGTTACCTTTTACAGAAAACAAAGGAGCCAATGCCACTAATCACATCACAGAAGAAGGATATTTGCAAATGAAAAGGCAAAAGCGGTTGAACCAGTTACACTCATCCTTGGAAGGTTTAGCATGGATTTTAGGAAGTTACTTTGCAGTAAATATCCTCAATTCAGAGTGAGGGAGTTTTTTTTAGCAAAAGCAAGACTCTAAATGGCATAGGTACATTGGAGGCCTGATTCCCCATGGGAGAACTTATCTGTGGGCGTGGGTCCTGTGCATTTCCGAGGAGCTGGGCCCACGCCAAGCAGAACAGTCTCCTACATGTGATGACTGAAATCCACATAGCTAATAAACCCTACTGCTTACCTGGCTGGGTTTCTTTTCTTTTCTTTTTTTCCTATATCATCCAGCCTGTATGAGCTAGGAATGTGCTTTTACTTTTTCATATTAATTTGCAGTCTGATACCCAGGATCATGATCTATAAGTCCTCCCTTATCTCTGGTTACCCCTGGGTCTGTTTGACCAGCTCTGACTGTTACAGGGTATAGCCAAGAGTGGAGGGGGGCAAATAGGGATTTGGATTGGGCCCAGAACTCAAGGTGTCCAGGAAATATTAGGATGTCCTCACCTCCCCCCTCCACACAGGTATGGGTTTGGGGAAGGGACAGATGGAGCAGGGCCATTGAAAGCTGTTTTGCATAGCAACAGCTTTGCAGCTAACTTCTGGCATGGTCATTTAATGTATCTATAACTTTTAACTCGTTGCATAGATATGTTAAATAGCTGTGGCCATGCTCTGAGCCAGGGGGATGGAAGTAACTTCCCCCTCAAGATGTAACTGTGGGGGGCAGTTCCCCTGAGTTACAGTGCCTGCTTGAGAGCTTAGAGATGACTGGCTCCAGGACATGGGACCATGCCTGCCCAGACTCTTGATGGCAGCCCAGTAAAGCTGGAAGGATATGGGAGTGCTGGCAGGTGTAGCCGATTGTGGGAGGAGTCGGAAATAGGGCTGCAGAGGAAGATTGGCACGGGGATTTAAACCGAGACTCCACAGCCACTGGGGGGAGGACCACACGGTTTTGGCAGAGTGGGGACTCCCGCGGCCATTGTGCAGGGAGAATCACGCGGCTGTGGCAGAACAGAGAGAGAAGAACCATGCGGCTGTGGCAATAAAAAGAAGAACCATGTGGTTCGCTTTGCCAGAGTGAGGACCCCCACAGCTTTAGAAGGGGGAACAACCACCCAGCTTTAGCAGAGATCCTGGCAACACAGCTGATGGTACCGGGAACTGGGGGAGGCCTACCAGCTGAGACGGATGACTGGGAAGAACCGGGGGCTGCCTGAGTCACGGACTTCTATTTCTTTTCCTGAGATACGGTACCCCAGACTGGGCAAAGGGAGGAAGGAAGGAAGGACTGTGTGTGTTTGTGGGTGTTTTAAGGGACTTTGGGATTTTGATGAAGACATTAGGTCACTATTTTAAGTTTGTATAGCATTAAATAAACATTTCCATTCCTTTTCATGAATCTCTGGCATTGAGAGATGTCTTTTCTATAAGACGGTGGACATAACGAACCTGGGGGGTTCCTCTCAGCAATGGTATACTGCCTTTGCCCCCCCCATTGTTGTCCCATAACAAGACCTCCCCCTGTAAGTCACAATGTGATGATAGAGGCTAAAGGTGTCTAAAACTTTTAGTAATTGATACTTGTGTCTCATTTTATTCATTGAACTTGAATTATTCTGGCAGAATCCCCTTCATTTTTTATACTCAACATGTAGCATTTGAATTTCATTCCTAACATTTTTCAGCAGTGTGTCTGTTATATATTTTTTGAGTATTATAATGCTTATTATGCCTTGCTTTTTTACAAGGTGACTCTTGAACCATCTCCTATGGAGAGGAGCATGATCTCAACTTTAGAAATCCCTGGAGTGGTTATTTGAGTAACTCTTTCAAGAGAGTGAGAAGTTTTCCTGTTAGAAAATAATTGCTTCTATAAGCTGAATCCTGAGAAATTTAAATGCTAATGGTCTTTCCTCTCAAACGTGGGAACTCTCCTGCATATTTTAAATCTATTAATTCAGTCATCAAATATTTATTGAGTGACCACAAAATTCACCTGTAGCCTGCTTTCTTTTTCTGATTAAATTTCAATACCTTAGGTAGTGTTTCCAGATTTAGTTAAATAAAATAAACAAACAGCGGGAAGATGGTGGCAGGGTAGGTGGGAGCTGAACCCACTTGCCGGTACACCCAACTAGGATACCTAAGCCAATCTTCTGAAGAACAGAGTGAACAGCCAATGGAATCCCAGCTTCTATGAAGTTTGGAAGCCAAAATTGTAGAGGATGTTGAAAAACAGATGGTAAGGAGATTGCCTTGAGATGGTAAGGTCCCTGGGACCTGCACAGGGACAAAGAATGCTGCAGTACCTGGCCTGGCATCTGGTGCTGGGGTTGGTGGCTGTTGCAGGAGCTTTGGAGGAGAGCCAGATCAGTGATTGTAATTCCACATTTCCCTCTCCTACCAGAGCAAGGAAGGGAGCCCCGCACTTGGAGATACCTGGATGCTTGAATTCACTGGGGGGAATAAAGATGCAGTGGGAGACTCACAGAGGCAGTGTTCCCCCACTGAGACTGTGGTCACCAGCTAGGACATTACCAGAGAAATTGGGGAGCTGGGTGACACCTGCAGAAGGGAGAAGAATTGGGCCATGAGGGACACTGACCCTGATAGTCTCTGGACTGCTCAGAGAGCCGGGCTGTGTGAAAAGCCAGGTGATTGTTAAGGACGGCAGGTGCAAACAAGAGGAATTTACTAAAAAAGAAAGA
>CM052542.1:88877202-88910068 GCA_028533065.1 Trachops cirrhosus | reverse complement strand
AAGGCTTACAGCCACTGTTTAAGGAACCCTCTCCCAGCAGCTAGGCTAGCAAACAGGGAGAAGGAGGGATGCAATTTGCTCCTAATCAGGGTGCCTCACAGAGTGACCAAAATAGGGCATCAGAGGCTCAGAGGGGTAACACTCCCCAGAGATATTTGATTTAACAGGGAAACTAAACTGCCCTGAAGGGACTTTGAGAGTTTGCAGCACCAAGTCCAGCAAAGAGGAAGGAGGTGAGGTACCAGAGGGTCCTAATCAGGGCACCTCATGGTGGGTGGCATAATGTGGTGGATTAAAGGCACCAGCCTGGCACAGATGGAGAGTGGGGATCTGGGAACACTCTGAATGCCTGGGCTGGAGGCTGGGCACCTGTGAATATTGCAGCCCAGACCAAGGCCCCATCCTTGCAAAACCATAGTAAAGGGAAAAAATAAAGCCCAGTCCCCACTCCTTCCTACAGCATCCAGGAAGACCAGCAGAACTCTCTTAGTGGGTTTAAAGTTAACAGGAGGTTTTTTTTTTTAATCCTGAAATCTTTTTTTAAGAGTGAGACACTAAGAGCTGGAGCTATGAAAGAACCAAAGAGTTATCCAGAGAGGGATCACAAGGCTAATGCCAACAACTGAGAAACAGACAAATTTCACCTTTCTATCCTATAGAACTTGCATTTTATTGTTTATTTTTTCAATATTTTTATTTGACTATAATTTTTTATTTCTGCCCTGTTTAGTTTTCTTCATTTTGTTTCTTTGTTTAATTGAATTGTTTGACTGGTTTTCCTTGTTCTCTCTTTCATAGTGCATTTTAATTTTCCTTCTTTCACTTCACTAATATTCCAATAACACACTACTCTTGGTCTTTTATTTTATTCAGATCATATATTTCTTGTCATATTGCTGTTGTTCCAAAGTTATTGTAAATAATTGTTCTATATTATTGTAAATACTACACAGCACCCCTCCCTGGTCTTGGCCCATTTTACTATCTTCCTGAGCTTTATTACTATTGTGGTTAACTCTATTTTCTCACACACTATGCCAAGTTTCTATCCTTTACTCCCACTATATGTCACCATCTAACCTCACACAAGTGCTCTGTTTTACGAATTCAGCTCACATTCCTTCTCCCCTCTAATAAGAGTCTTATCTCTTTTTCATCTTTATAAAAAGTGGCTAGTGGCAACATGGTTATTGCTGTACTTTTCCAAAGGATTGTCTGTCTGTTCTATATCTGTTGGTACTTTAAATCCCATAGAATACACTCCCACTGTCTTAATCCTTTATGCCTTCACCCTGCCACTGATCACTTAAAAGATAAGGTGGGAGTTGTGAACAGCAGTAAACCCTCTAGGGGAGAGAACCCACCAACAAAGGAAGCCAACAGGTAAAACAATAATATAAAAGGAGAGCCCATACAAAGAGAAGAAAGAGCAACCCTACACGATGAGATCAAAGAGACTATACCACTGAATGCCATAGAATTCCTACCATAGAAGTTCACCCTATAAAGATGGCAAAGAGGAACATCGGGAAGCACAGAAACAAAAGGAGTCACCTAAAATGAGGAAACGACAAAACTGCAATGAAAAGGAATGGAAGACTCCCCACTAAAAGAGCTAAATGAAATGGAGGTAAGCAACCTATCAGGCATAGAATTCAAAAGAGTGGTTATAAGAATGCTTAAGGAATTCAGACAACTAAAAGGAACTGAGTGAGAACTACAATAGTATGAGAAAGGAAATAGAACCTATAAACAAGAACCAGAAAGAAATGAAGAATACAATTTCTGAAATAAAAAGTGTACTAGGGAAGGAATTACAAGCAGGATGGATGAAGCAGAGAACTGAATTAGTGAGCTGCAGGACAAAGTGGAAAGAAACACCCAGGTAGAGCAGCTGCATGAAAAAAAAAAAAGAAGATAGCTTAAGGGAACTCCAAGACAACATGAAATTGAACAACATTCAAATCATAGGAATATCAGAAGGAGAAGAAAAGGAACAAGGGATAGAAACTCTGTTTGAAAAAAATAATGACAGAAAACTTTCTGACCTGGAGAGGGGGAAAAACCAAGCAAGTTTAGGAAACACAGAGGAACCCAATCAAGATGAACCCAAAGAGTAGGCTTGCAGCCTACACCAAGACATATCACAATTAAAATGCCAAGTTTTAAAGACAAAGAGTGAATCTTAAGAGCAGCAAGGGAGAAACCAGAAGTAACAAGGGAGCTCTGATAAGGTTAGCAGCTGATTTCTCAACAGACACATTTCAGGCCAGGCGAGAATGGCAAAAAAATATTCCAAGTAATGAAAAGCAAAGGCGTGCAACCAAGACTGCTCTATACAGCAATACTCTCAATTAAAATAGAAGGTGAAATAAGGAGTTTTTCAGATAAAAGAAGGCTGAAAGAATACACCTGCACCAAACAAGAACTGCAAGATATGCTAAAGGGACTGCTATAAGAAGAGGAAGGAAAAGAGTGAGACAGAGAGGAACACAGGTACAAAGGGGAAAATGAATAAATACCTATCAATAATAACCTTAAATGTTAATTTATTAAATGCTCCAATAAAATACATAAGGTAGCCAAATAGATAAGAAAACAAGACCTACACATATGCTGCCTACAAGAGACCCACCTCAGAAAAAAAGACCTACACAGACTGAAAGTGAAGGGTTGCAAAAAAATTTCCCAAGCAAATGGACAGGAAAAGAAATGTTGGAGTAGCAATACTTATATCAGATAAAATAGACTTCAAAACAAAGGTCATAAAAAAAGAGACATTGAAGGACGCTTTATAATACTCAAAGGAAGAATCCATCAAGAAGACACAAACATTATAAACATATATGAATTCAAATTGGGGCACCCAAAAATATTTAGAAAAATCTTGGAGGACTTCAAGAAAGATATAAATAGCAACACACTTATACTAGGGGATATTAACACCCTACTGTCAAAAATGGGTAGATCTTCCAAACAAAATAACACCAAGGATATTGTGGCATTGAAGAATGCCTCAGGTCAAATGGACTAAACTGATATATATATAGAGAGAGAGCCTTTCATCCCAAAGAAGCAAAGTACACATTCTCTTCAATGTACATGGAGTATTTTTAAAGATAATCACATAATAGGACACAAAGTCAACCTCAACAAATTCAAGAAAATTGAAATCATATCAAGCATTTTCATGGAGTTGCACAGGGGCCTGAAACTAGAAACCAACATTGAAGAAAAAAATTAAAAAACATTCAAATTAATGGATATTGAAGGGTATAGTATGTATATTAAACAAATGAATGTGTTAAGAAAGAGATTAGGGAAGAAATAAAAAAGTTTTGGGAAACAAATGAAAATGAACAACAATAGTCCAAAACTTATGGGACACAGTAAAGGCAGGCCCAAGAGGGAAGTTCATAGTGATATAGTCCTACCTAAAAAAGATAGAAATATTTCAAATAAACAACATAAACCTGCATCTATAAGAACTGGAGAAACAACAACAAACAAAGTCCAGAGCAAATATAAGGAAAGAAATAAACCAAGATCAGAGCAGTATGAAGTGACAGAGAGAATAAAAAAACAATCCAAATGATCCATAAATCAAGAGTCTGGTTCTTTGAAAAGGTAATCAAAATTGAAAAGCCTTTAAGAGACTCATCAAGAAAAAAAAGAGGACCCAAATAAACAAAATCAGAAATGAAGGACAAAGGATTACAACTGATATCACAGAAATACAAAGGATTGTAAGAAATTACTATGAAGAACTATATGCCAAGAAATTTGAAAACCTGGGTGAAATGGACAAATTTCTACAAAAATTCAACCTCCCAAAACTGAATGAAGAAGCAGCAAAAAGCCTGAACAGACCAATAACAGCTCATGATATCAAAGCAGTAATCAAAACACTTCCAGAATACAAAAGTCCTGGACCAAATGATTTCAGAGAAAAATTGTACAACACTCTTAAGGAAGAGCTCACCCCTATCCTTCTCAGACTATTCCAAAAAATTCAAAGAGAGGGAAAATTCCCAAATTCTTTTTACCAAGCCAGCATCATCCTAATTCCAAAATCAGTTAGAGATACAACAAAGAAAGAAAACTACAGGCCAATATCACTGATGAATATAGATATTAAAATCCTCAACATAATATTGGCAAACAACATCCAGCAATACATTAAAAAGATCATACACCATGATCAAGTGGGATTAATCCCAGGATGAAAGGATGGTACATATTCACAAATCAGTAAATGTAATATATCACATAAACAAAAGGAAAGACAAAAATCACATGATCATATCAATAGAGGGATCATATCAAAAATCATATTATCATACATATGTTTATAATCAATACATACTTATATGTGTGTATATATGTTTGTGTGCACATATATAGGCTATATACACACATGTACATACATACATACATACCCCATAATTTCTGTTATATGTAAAAAGGTTAAAGTTTACATACTATTATGTACCTTCTTTTCCTCACTTAATATACTGTGTTCCCATGTCATCACATATTTTTCCATAACCTGATGTTGATGGCCAGAAATAATATATTATATTAAATTTTCCATAATTTATTAAACCAACCTAGTTTAATTGAATATTTATTCTATGTTTAAATTTTACTTTTTAAGAAAAGGTAAAAATTGATGGATATTTATCCATGCAGACAGGTTGCTATTATAGTATGTAGTATAATTTTCCAGCTACATTTCCCAAGTAGATCATAATAGACTGTTTTTAAACCTCAGTATTTTTTTTATTGAGGTAAGATTGGTTTCTAACATTATAAAAGTTTCAGGTGTGCAACCTTACAATTCAACATCTGTGTATGTACATAATGCTAACTATCAAAAGTCTAGTTTCCACCTGTCATGATAAAATTGACCCCCTTTACCCATTTTATCCTCCCTCTACCTTTTTGCCTGTGGCAACCTAAGATCTACTGTCCGCCTCTATGAATTTGTTTTTGTTTTTCTTTGTTTATTTTGGTTTTTGTTCTTATTTCACATGAGTGAAATCATATGGTATTTGTCTTTATCCATCTGGGTTATTTCACTTAGAATAATAAACACAAGTTTCACCCATGTTGCAAATGGCAAGACTTCATATTTTTTATGAGTAATATATATATAATCTCACTTATCTATCAATTGACACTTAGGTTATATCTATATCTTGGCTATTGTAAATAATGTTGCTATACCCTGTATAGCCTGGCTGATGTGGCTCAGTGGATTGAGTGCCGACCTGTGAACCAAAGGGTTGCCGGTTCGATTCCCAGTCTGGGCATGTGCCTGGGTTGCAGGCCAGGTCCCCAGTAGGGGGCACACAAGTGCAACCGCAGATTGATGTTTCTTTCCCTCTCTTTCTCCCTCCCCTCCCTTCTCTCTAAAAATAAATAAAATATTTGAAAAAAAATAACATTGCTATAAATATAGATGTGCATATATCTTTTTTAAATTATTGTTTTCATATTGTTTGGGTAAATACCCAGAAGTGTATCAGGCTGGGTGATATTCTATTCTTAATTTTTAAGGAATCTTTATACTATTTTCCATATGGCTGTACTAATTTATATTCATATTGATAGTGTATGAGGGTACCCTTTTTCTCCATATTTTCTCCAACACTTTTTTTGTTTGTTTGTTTTGTTTTTTTGATGATAGCCATTCTGACAGGTGTGAGGTAATATCCCGTTCTAGTTATAGTTGTGTTTTTCATTTCCCTAATAGTTAGTGTCGTTGAACATCTTTTCAAGTGCCTGTTGGCCATCTGTATGTATTCGTTGGAAAAATGTCTATTCTGATTCCCTGTTCATTTTTTTGTTATTTGTTTTTGTGTTGTTGGTATATATGAATTCTTTATATATTTTGGAATTAGCCCCTTATCAATTGTATAATTTTCAAATAACTTCTCATTTAAAAAGTGGCCTTTTTCTTTGGATGGTGGCTCCCTTTGCTGTGCAGAAGCTTTTCAGTTTTATGTACTCCCATTTGTTTATTTTTGCTTTTGTTTTGTTTGATGTTGAAATTGAATCCACAAAAACATCACTAAGACTAATCTCAAGAGCTTAGCACCTATGTTTTCTTCTATGTACTTTGTGATTTCAGGTCTTACTTTAAAGTCTAATCCATTTTGAGTTAACTTTCGTGGATGGCATTAATAGTGGTCTGGTTTCATTCCTTAGGCTGTCCAGTTTTCTCAAAAACATTTATTAAAAAGAGTTTAATTTTTTCATTGTATGTGTTTGGCTCTGTTATTATAAATTAGTTGTCTGTATATATGGGTTTGTTTCTGGGCCCTTAATTCTTTATTATTAATCCATGTGTTTGTTTTTCTGCCAATACAATAGTGTTTTGGTTACTATAGCTTTGTAGTATAGTCTGAAATCAGGGAGTGTGAAATCTCTGGCTTTATCTTTTTGTCTCAGGATTGCTTGGCTGTTTGTGGTCTTTGTAGATCCATACAAATTTTAGGATTCTTTTTTTCTATTTTTGTGAAAAATGTCATTTAAATTTTTTTCAAAGGTTTCATTTATTTTAGACGGAGGGGAAGGGAGGGTGAAAGAGAGGGAGAGAAACATCAATGTGTGGTTGTCTCTCATGTGTCCCACCCTGGGGACCCAGTCTGCAACCTAGACAATTACCTTGACTGGGAGTTGAACCGGTGACCATTTGGTTCTCAAGCCGGCACTCAACCCACTGAGGCCGGCACTCAGTGGCACACCAGCCAGGGTGCCATTTAAACTTTGATAGGAATGTCATTGAGTCTGTAGATATTTTATAATGTTAATTCTTTCAAGCCATGAGCACAGAATCTTTCCATATTTAATTTTGTTTTTATTTTCTTTCAACAATGCCTTATAGTTTTCAGTGTACAGGCCTCACACTTCCTTGGTTAAATTTCTTTCTAAGGATTTTAATTTTTTGCAGGGGGGACCTATTGTAAATGGGATTGGGTTATTAATTTCTTTTACTTTTAATATTTGAACTTTATTATATTTTTCCATTATCATTTAGTCCCCAAATACTTCTCTCCCCCAGCAATCACCACCCTGTTGTCCATGTCCATGAGTCCTTTTACTTTTTTGCACAATCCTTCCAACCCAAACTACCCCAGCACTAGCTGTCATCTGTTCTCCATCTATGAGTCTGTCTCTGATTTGCTTGTTAGTTCAGTTTGTTCATTAGATTCCACATATGAATGAAATCATATAGTATTTGTGTTTCTCTGACTGGCCTATTTCACTTACCGTAATGTTCTCCAGGTCTACCCATATTGTTGCAAAGGGTAATATTTTCTTCTTTTTTATGGCTGAGTAGAATTCCATTGTGTAAATATCCCATGGTTGTTTTATCCACTCACCAATTGATGGACATTTGGGCTGCTTTCATATGTTGGCAATTGTAAATAATGCTGCTGCAATGAACATAGGGATGGTTATGTTCTTTCAAATTAGTGTTTTGGGTCCTTTGGGTGTGTTCCCAGAAGTGGCATTGCTGGGTCAAAAGGCAGATCCATTTTTAATATTTTAAGATATCTCCATACTGATTCCCAGAGTAGCTCTACCAGTCTGCGTTCCCATCAATAGCGCAAAAAGGTTCCCTTTTCTCCACCTCCCCTCCAGCAATTGTTGTTTATTTTATTTGATGATAGGCATTCTGACAGGTGTGAAATGGTTTCTCATTGTGGTTTTAATTTACATTCCTCTGATTATTAGTGACATTGAGCATCTTTTCATATTGTCCATCTCTATGTCCTGTTTGGAGAAGTGTCTATTCAGGTCCTTTACCGTTTTGTAACTAGGTTGTTTGTTTTTTTTGCTGTTGAGTTTTGTAAGTGTTTATAAACTTTGTATATTAACCCCTTATCAGATATATCAAAGAACATGTTCTCCCATTTTTGGGGTTGTCTTTTTATTTTGTTGATGATTTCCTTTGTTGTGCAAAAAGTTTTCAGTTGCTGGAGTCCCGTTTGTGTATTTTTTCTTTTATTTCCCTTGCCTGGGGAGATATATCCAATAAAACATTTGTCCAAGCGATGTCCAAGATTTTGCTGCTTGTGTTTTCTTCTACGATTTTTATGGTTTTGGGTCTAACATTTAAGCCTTTGATCCATTTTACATTTATTCTTGTGTGTGGTTAAAAAGGTGATCTAGTTTCATTTTTTTGGCATGTATCTGTCCAATTTTCCCAACACCATTTATTGAACAGACTGTCTTCAGCCCATTATACATTCTTGCTTTCTCTGTCAAATATTAATTGACTACAAAGGTGTGCATTTTTTTTTCTGGGCCCTCTATTTGATTGCATTGATCTATGTGTCTGCTTTTATGTCAGTACCAGGCTGTTTTGATTACTATGGTGTTATAGTAGATTACTATGGCTTGATATTAGATAGCATGATTCCTCCAACTTTGTTCTTCTTTTACAGGATCATTGTTGCTATGTGGGGCCTTTTTTGGTCCATATAAATTTTGGTTCTAGTTCTCTGAAATATATCATTGAAATATTTATAGGAGTTGCGTTGCACCTATAGATTGCTTTGGGTAATATGGACATTGTAATGATGTTAATTTGTCTTATCCATGAACATGGTATATGCTTCCACTTATTTGTATTTTCTTCAGTTTCTTTCTTTAGTGGCTTATAATTTCAGACTATAGGTGTTTGATATCCCTGGTTAATTCTATTCCTAGGTATTTTATTCTTTTTGAAGCAATTGTGAATGGGATTGTTTCCCTAATTTCCCTTTCTGTTAGTTTGTTATTGACATATAAACCTGCAACTGATTTCTGAATATTAATTTTGTATCCTGCTACTTTGATGAATTATTTATCAGTTCCAGTAGTTTCTTGGTGGAATCTTTGGGGTTCTCTATGTACAGTACCATATCATCTGCAGATAGAAACAGTTTTACTCTTCCTTTCCAATCTGGATGCCTTTTATTTCTTCTTCTTGTATGGTTACTGTGGCTAGGACTTCTAGTACTACATTGAATAAAAAGGGTGAAATTGGACATCCCTGCCTTGTTCCTGACCTTAAGGGGAATACTTGTAGTTTTTGCCCATTGAGCATGGTGTTGACAGCGGGTTTGTTATATATGGCCTTTATTATGTTTAGGTATGTTCCCCCTATTCCCACTTTGCTGAGAGTTTTTATCATAAATGGGTGCTGGATTTTATCAAAAGCTCTTTCTGCATCTATTGACATAATCACGTGATTTTTGTCATTCATTTTGTTTATGTGATGAATCACATTTGATTTGCCAATGTTGTACCGCCCTTGCATTCAGGGAATAACTCCTACTTGATCATGGTGTATGAACTTTTTGATGCATTGCTGTATTTGGTTTGCTAAATTTTTTGAGGATTTTAGCATCTATGATCATCAATGATATTGGCCTATAATTTCCTTTCTTTGTAGTGTCTTTATGTGGTTTTGGAATTAGGATAATGGCCTTGTAAAATTAGTTTGAGAGCCTTCACTCTTCAATTTTATGAAATAGTATGAGAAGGAGAGGTGTTAATTCTTCTCAAAAGGTTTGGTAAAACATACCTGTGAAGCTATCTGGTGTAGGGCTTTTGTTTTGGGGGAGTTTTTTGATCACTGCTTCAGTTTTATTGAAGACAGGTGTAATCTGTCTATTCAGATTATCTGTATCTTCCTGATTTGTTTTTTGAAGATCGTATGTTTCTAGGAACCTACCCATTTTGTCTAGGTTGTCCAGTTTGTTGGCATATAATTGCTCATAATATTTTCTTACTACCCTTTGTATTTCTTTGGTGTCAGTTGTTATTTTTCCTCTTTCATTTCTGTTTTTATTTATTTGGGTCCTTTCCCTCTTTTTCTTCATACATGTGGTTAAAGATCTGTCACTCTAATTTATCTTTTCAAATAAACAGTTCTTGGATTCATTGATCTTTTGTATAGTTTTTTTTTAGACTCTATTTCACTTATTTCTGCTCTGATCTTAATTATTTCCTTCCTTCTACTCACATTGGGCTTTGTTTGTTTTTCTTTTTCAAGTTCCTTTAAGTGTGAAGTTAGATTAGATTTATTTGAGCTTTTTCTTGTGGGTTTTTTTTTTTTTGAGATAGGCCTATAATTCCCTTTTAAGATGGCTTTCCCAGCATCCCACAGAGTTTGGATTGTTGTGTCCTCATTTTCATTTGTTTCAAGGTATCTTTTGATTTCTCCCTTGATCTTGTCATTGACCCATTCATTGTTTAATAACATGTTATTTAGCTCCCATGTCTTTGTGTGTTTTTCAGTGTTCTTCTTGTGAATGATTTCTAGTTTCTTGCATTGTGGTCAGAGAAGGCACTTGATATGATTTCAATCTCTTAAATTTTTTTGAGACTTGTTTTGTGTCCTAATATGTGGTCAATCCTAGAAAATATTCCATGTGTGATTGAAAAGTATATATATCCTGCTACTTTGGGGTGAAATAATCTGAAGATATCAATTAAATACATTTAATCTAGTGTGTCATTTAAAGCTGCTGTCTCCTTGTTGATTTTCTGCCTGGAAGATCTATCCATTGAAGTCAATGGGGTGTTAAAATCCCCTGCTATGACCATATTTCTGTTGATCTCTTATGTCTATCAAGATTTGCTTTACATATTTATGTGCTCCTGTGTTGAATGCATAAATGTACTAGGGTTATACCCTCTTGTTGGGTTTTTCCCTTTATCATTATGTCGTATCCTTCTTTGTCTTTTACCAAAGCCTTGGTTTTAAGGTCTATTGTGTCAGATATAAATACTGCTACTCCAGCTTTTTTTTTCTTTTCCATTTGCATGAACTATATTTTCCCAATGCTTTACTTTTAGTCTGTGTGTATCTTTTAATGTGAAATGGATCTCTTGGAGGCAGCATATATATGGGTCTTATTATTTTTTCCATTCATCTGCCCTCTATCTTTTCATTGGAGCAGTTAAGTCATTTTCATTTAAGTTGATTATTGATAGATAAATATATAGTGTCAATTTATTGTTAGACTGTTTTCCTCTGGGTCTTTTGCTTTCTCTTTTTCTTCTTGTTCTTAAAGGAAGCCCTTTAACATTTATTGCAGTACTGGTTTGGTGTTAACAAATTGCTTCAGCTTTTCCTTGTCTGGGAAGCTCCTTATTTCTCCTTTGACATTAAATGATAGCCTTGCTGAGCAAAATAGCCTTTGGCGTCGTTTCTTGCTTTTCATCACCTTGAATATTTCATGCCGCTCCCTTCTGGCCTGAAATGTTTCTGATGAGTAATCAGATGACACTCTACTTGGTGTTCCCTAGTAGGTAACTACCTACTTCTCTCTTGCAGCTGTTAGGATTCTCTCCTTATCTTTAAGCCACATCACTTTAATTGTCATGTGTCTTGTTGTAAGCCTCTTTGTGTCCATCTTGTTTGGGACTCTCAGCTTCCTGGACTTGTGTGACTTTTTCCTTCACCAGATTAGGGAAGTTTTCAGTTATTTCTTCAGATAGATTCTCAGTCTCTTGCTCACTCTCTTTTTCTTCTGGTATACCCATGATGCGTATGTGGTTATACTTCACGTTGTCTAAGATGTTTCTTAAGCTCTCCTCATTTTTTAAAAATAGTTTTTTTCTTTTTGCTGCTCTGCCTGAGTGTGTTTTTCTACCTTGTCTTCCAAAAGACAGATTTGATCCTCTGCTTCATCTAACCTACTGTTTATTCCTCCAGTGTGTTATTTATCTCAGATATTGCATTCTTTATTTCTGACTGATCCTTTTTTATGGTTTCTATATCTTTTTTCATGCTGTTGAATATCTTTATAATCATTAAGCTTTCTATATGATGAATTGGTTACTCCCATTTCATCTGGTTCTTCTGGAAAATTCTCTTGTTCTTTCATTTGGCGTCTGTTTCTTTGTCTTCCCATTTTGGCTACTGCTTTGAATTTTCCACCTTAGAAGTTAAACTAAACAGCCATTAATCTAATCACTCTGTAATCAGCAGTCAGGCTTAAGCACCACAGGGTGGGGCAGAATAATTCTTGTGGGTGGGGTGATTGCTTCCTCTCAAGCTAATGCCATTCAGAGAGGAGTGTCCTGCCTAAAAGAGATGGCTGCTGCCCTATGGGGGATGACTCAGCACTGGGTTCCTGGCATCTACTCTTTCAGTTCTCTCCCTAAAGCTTCCATCCCTAGTCTCTCCTCAGGGGTCTCCAGCCCACTCTGCCCTTTGCCAGAGCTCAAGGTAAAGGGCTGCAAATGAAAATTTGCCTGTTGGTCCTTTAAACGGCTCTTTGTGTCTCTAGCCATCCATCTCTGGTAGAGAGCAACCCTGCTGCTTTTTGCCATTGGTTTTTATCTGTGTACTTTTTGGGCTCTGGTGCTGTAGGCTGGAGATCTGAGCTTAGAGTTTACAGCCCACTCTTCCCAGGGGGATCCAACTGGCCATTTAATTATCCCTCTAGCCCTGACGCATGTGGATGCCCAGCCAGCCTTCTCGAGTCTATACCACACTCCTTACCAGTCAGGTTCTGCTGAAGCTGGTTCTTCTGTGTGTCCAAGGTGATAAGGCTTCTGTCCAGTTTATGTTCAGTTGGTTATTCAAGATGATTTCTCTACAATTTAGTTGTAATTCCAAATTGGTCATGCGAGGGGGTTAGTGTAGCTTTCAGTTACTCCTCTGCCATCTTGGATCACCAAATTAATTTCTTTCTCTGATTCTTTTTTATTTTTAGTGTAAAAAAACACAGCTTTTTGCATGTTCATTTGTAACCTGCAACTTTACTGTATTTTTTATAATTTCAATAATTTTTTCTGAAGTTTCTAAGGTTTTCTATATTTAAAATTATGTCACCCACAAAAAATGACAGCTTTCTTTCTTCCTGTCCAAATTGGATATCTTTTATTTTTTCTTCTTATGTGATTGCTCTATCAAGAACTTCCAATTCTATAGTGAATAATAGTGATGAGAGTGAGCATTCATTATTTTGTTTCTGATCTTAGAGGAAACTCTTAGTCTTTATATTGGAGTATGATACAAGCCGTGGATTTGTCATACATGGCCTTTATTATGTTGAGGTACTTCTCTCCTATGCATATTTTAGTGAGGGTTTTTCTCATAAAACTTCATTTTATTAAGCTTTTTGAATGTTGTCAAATGCTTTTTCTTCATCAGTTGAGATAATCATATGGTTTCTATTCTTCATTTTGTTAATGTGGTGTATCACATTAATGATTCGCTGATGTTAAACCATCCTTGAATCTCTGTAACAAATACCACTAGATGACAGTAGTGTTGCAACTGATCAAGGCTGGGCAGATCCACTCTTGCCTCTGGGAGATGGAAGAAAATGCGTGGAGCCATTGGGATCCTTGACATGCCTTTATTCACGGGTGGGTGAGCCATGCATGTTGCAAACTGCATGTCTAACTCTAGTGGGAAACCCCTACTTGCTTAAGTACTAGAGGGGAAGAAAGCCAGGAAACTGCCAAAATATTACATAAGATAACATAGTTCTGTGCATGACAGCCCACTTCTTGTTATGGGAACAGTTTATCGGATCCAGTGTCAAGGCTATGAGAACACTGGTTATCAGGACCCTCCAAGGCTATGGGAACACTGCTCCCCTTAGTTACCCAGACACCTGGGCGAGGAAGCCAGACTGCCTCCACCTACCCTACAACAGTGTACAAAACTTTTAATGTATTGTTTTATTCAGTTTGCTGATATTTTCATGAGAATTTTTTTGTCTATGTTCATCAGAAATTAGTTTATAATTTCCTTTCTTTTGGTGTCCTTGTCTAGTTTCAGTATCCAGCTTATATTGGCCTCATAAAAAATTAGTAAGCATTCCCTCCTCTTTAATTTTTGAAGCATTTGAGAAGAGCATGATTAAATCCTTTCTGAATATTTGGTAGAAGTCACCAGTGAAGCCATCTGTTATTTGGGACGTTTTTGATTACTATTTTAATCTCTTTACTAGTGATATATTTATTCAGATTCTTTTCATGATTCAGTCTTGGAAAGTTGTATGATTCTAAGAATTTATGTATTTTCTCTAGATTTTCTAATTTGGCATATAGCTGTTTATACTAGTATCTTGTAATCCCTCGCAGTTCTGTGGTAACTATTGTAATTTCTCTTTTGTTTCTCAAGATAGTTTTCTGAGCCTTGTCTCTATTTTTCTTAGTGAGTCTAGCAAAAGTTTTGTCCATTTTGTTTATATTTTCAAAAAAACAGTTCTTAGTTTCATTGACGTTTCTCTTGATGTTTTAGTTTCTATTTTATTTATCCTCTAATTTTTACTATTTTCTTTTATATGACTTTTGTATTAACTTCCTCTGGTCTAATATGTTCTTTACAGCCACTGTTTATTGATTTCCTGTCTGGAAGATCTATCCATTGATGGAAATGGGATGTTACAGTCACCTACTTTTACTATATTACATTCAATTTTTCCCTTTAGGTCTGTTAATAGTCACTTTATATTTTTTGTTGCTTCTATGTTGTTTGAATATACATTGATAAATGTTATGTTTTCTTGATGGATGCCTCTTTTATCATTATGTAATATCCATCTTTTTGGTTTTTTTACCTATTTTGGTATAAAGTCTGCTTTGTCTGATACAAGTATGGTTATACCTACTTTCTTTTGGCCATCATTTTGCTGTACTGTGCAAAGAATTCTGTATTCAGTTATGAATATTCTACTGGTTGTAATTTAAATGGGAGAGACAAAAGGAACAACTCACTCCACCATGATGCTGACATCACACCACCATTAATAATTTTTTATACAGATTATTTGAAAAGTGAGTAATTCTTTTGAATAACATGTAAGTAGTAGGCCTGTGAGATCTGGTTCTCTAAGATATGCCATATTGTTCACATGGTTGACTTATTAAGGGACAACATCAAGCTACTCAACATGATGAAGCAACAGCCTTGTATTTCCTTGAGACAAACTGATACCCATGAAAAGTTTATCACTATCATTTTAGCATTTTACTTCCTTAGCATTTACAAAAAAGCACTTACTCTATGAAAGGATTTCCAAACATAAATTATTTTACTTCATATTCATAAAATTATATTATCATCAATGAAAACAGAGTTTTCTATTAAATTATTATTCCTCTGGTTTATCATCACATGGAAGATTTAAGAATAAAATACTAAAACTATTATTTTTGGTTTGATGCTTCCCTAGTATCTGCTTGAAGTTGAATATTTTGTTATCACGCATTTGATCACATGACTCTCCATGAGATTGTTTGACAGAGTGAAAAATTTTAAAGAATTTTAGAATTTAGATATATCTAAAATGCAGAAACTCATTGTCTAATATATTATTTCCTATAGAGAGAGGTTCAGGTAGGGATTCTTGAGAAAGTAATTTAGGAGAGGGGGAGTAAAGGAAGCAGGATAGAAAAATAAAGTAGTGAGAATATACTTTTAGCTATAAATGAGCTCCCAACTCATCCTCTAAATGGCACTACAGAACTGGTTTAACCTTGAGTCAAGAAACCTTTAAACCACCAAGTTAACAATCATCGGCAAGTGGCTTCTGTAGGTCTAGTTGAGGGAAGAATAACATCACCAGTGAGGTGGCTCCTATTTAGCAGAAAGATGGCTCTCTGGAAAAGAGGACTCCTGAGAGCCACTAGCAGCAAACCCCCACAGCTTATCTGAGCAGAGAAACCAGAACAAGTACAGTGGTACCTCAGTACTCACCATGAATTCATTCTGGAACTTTTGATGAGTGCTGAAACTGATGAGTACTGAGCAAGCAACAAATGATGAAGCATTTCTCTTGTGGGGCAGTGTTGTGATTCATGCAGGTTCTAGCAAGTACAATGAGTCCTGAACAAGCACTGAGTGCTGAAACTTTTTCTTTTCTTGTCAAAGTGTAACAAGTACAGGGTTTGATGAGTTCTGAAGCCAAGGAGTACCAAGGTATGACTATTATAGTCTAAAAGTTGCACCACATAAATTCACTTTCTCCTTAAGTTGATTTTATTTCACTTAGAACCTGCTTCTGCAAAATTCTTGTTGGTTATACTTTCTGGGAAAACCTATAAGAAGAGTGTTATTGGGGCCAGCTACAAACACCATTATTTCAGTTTTCCCTGAAGCCATATGGATATTCTTTATTTTTATTATTATTACTTTTTAAGTTATTATTTTTTAATTGTTGTTCAAGTACAGTTTTCTGCCTTTTACTCCCATCCCACCCCACCCCCCAGCCTCCCCCACCTCCCTCCCATTTCCACCCACACCTTGTTTCCATCCATGTGTCCCCTACACTTGTTCCTACAAACCCTTCCCTTTTCCCCTGAAATTCCCTCCCCTCTCCCTTCTGGTCACTGTCAGTACGTTGTCTATTTCAGTGTCTTTGGTTGCATTTTGCTTGTCTGTTTCTTCTGTTGATTAGGTTCCTGTTAAAGGTGAGATCATATGGTATTTGTCTTTCACCGCCTGGGTTATTTCACTTAGCATAATGCTTTCCAGTTCCATCCATGCTGTCACAAAGGGTAGGAGCTCCTTCTTTCTTTCTGCTGCATAGAACTCCATTGTGTAAACATACCATAGTTTTTTGAGCCATTCATTTACTGATGCGCACCTAGGTTGCTTCCAACACTTGGCTATTGTAAATTGTGCTGCTATGAGCATTGGGGTGCATAGGTTCTTTTGGATTGGTGTTTCAGGGTTCTTAGGATATAATCCTAGCAGTGGAATTGCTGGGTCAAAAGGCAGTTCCATTTTTAGTTTTATGACAAAATCCCATACTGTTTCCATAGTGGTTGTACCAGTCTGCAATCCCATCAACAGTACACTAGGGTTCCCTTTTCTCCACAACCTCTCCAACACTTGTTGTTTGTTGCTTTGTTTATGATGGCCATTCTGATTGGTGTGAAGTGGTATCTCACTGTGGTTTTAATTTGCATCTCTTTGATAGCTAGAGATACTGAGCATCTTTTCACGTGTCTCTGGATCCTCTGTATGTCCTCCTTGAAGAAGTGTCTGTTCAAGTCCTTTGCCCATTTTTAAATTGGGTTGCTTGTCCTTTTAGATTGAAGTCGTGTGAGTTCTTTATATATTTTAGAGATTAAACTCTTGCCTGAGGTATCATTGTCAAACTCCTCTGACACTCATTCCAGATTTCCCTTACCTATGGTTAGTTAATCAAGTATCTTCCTTCATGGGGTGATAAAATCCTTCATTTCTCAGAGATCTGAGTTTTTGATATCTGTACCCTTATTAGTCATGGTTTTGTATTTGCCCTTTTACAGTTATAATAGGATATGGAAATATCAAAACATTCTATTATCTCCATTGTTCAGTATCTCCTATTGTTATTACTATTCCTGTCTTATAGAAGATAACTACCATTGAACTACCAGTGAATAATGTTGGTGACCTGTTCACCTGCCCATTCCCCATGGCCTTCATACAGAGTGTCTATGGGAAGTATTTAGGAAGAAAGTCACTTGGTAGTTTTGTTTTGTTTTTCAACTTACAGTCAGATCCATGGTAGCATGCCTACTTCTTGAAGTGTTTTGATTTCCTCCCTCACAATCTGACATAATCTCTATTTAATATGGCATATTGCTCCTTCCAATCTTCTAAAAAGCCATGCCAATAGTGTATAAGATCCTTTAATTGGGGCACTTACAAGGGTGTTAAACACTATATCATAGTAGAGAGCCCCCATATTAAAACTGCTTATCTAGATTTAGACTCATCCTCTCCTGAAACAGCCTCAGGATATCTGAGCATGTTATCCAGATACTGCAGAGTTTATAGTGTACAATTTTTGTCCTTCCTTAACGATCAAACCAAATATTTTTACATAGCTTTATTGAAATATAATGGGTAATAAAAAAAACTGCCTAGTGTTAAAGTGGGCAATTTAATAAATTTTGATACAGAGTCATGCACTTATAATGATGTTTTTGTCAATGATGGAGCATGTATAATGCAGTAGTCCTATAAGATTATAACGGAGCAGAAAAATTTTATCACCTAGTGATGTCATAACCGTTATAACATCATAATGGAACATGTTAGTTGTGTGTTTGTGTCAATGCTTATGTAAACAAACAATGTACTGCCAGTAGTATAAATATATATATATGCAATCATGAAAAGTACATAATGCTTGATACTAAATGGCTATGATACTGGTTTACATATTTATTATACTATACTTTTATTGTTATTTTATTTAGTGATTGATTTTTATTATTATTACTTTAGAAAGCACTCTTGTACTTATTAAAATGGTATAAAATGGTACACCATTTTACACTGGCAACAGCTTCATGTTTTTCTTGTGCCTGATTTAATTTCATGTTGCTTTTTGACAGTAACATGCTGTGCAAGCTCGTAGCCTAAGAGCAGTAGGCTGTACCATATAGTTTAGGTATGTAGTAGGCTAGATAACCTAGGTTTCTGTAAGCGCACCATACAATGTTCTCACACTGAAATCACCTAAAGATGCATTTCTCAGAATGTATCCCTATCATTAAGTAGTGCATAATTGTTTCAACATCAGAAATGATCACCACAGACAAGATAGTGAATATACCTATCACACTCAAAGTTGTCCACTTTCCTGAATATAATTAATTCTACTTTCACACTTTAGTAACCACTATCTGCTTTCTGTGACTGTAGTTTCTATGTTCTACCATTTCATATTAATATATAATGTATTCTTTTTTGTCTGTATTCCTTCACTTAGCATAATTTTAATAGTTATCCATGTTTTCACATGTTTTAAGTTCATTCCTTTTTAATTTTGAATACTAAGTAGTCCATCATATATATAGACCACTTTTTCTTTAGACACACGTACATACACAATTGGTTATATTTTTCTCTAAATATATTGTGTTTGTAATATACGTTACTATTTGTATGTAATTTCATTAGATGTCATATAAGCAGATGAAATCTTACAAAACAAAATACAATTGAAACTTGAACAACACAGAATTGAGTTGCAGGAGTTCACTTACATGCATATATATTGTTTCAATAAACGTTCAGTTAGTTTTCCATATTTTCTGGTTTCACACCTATAAATTCAACCAACTATAGTTTGAAACTAATATTTTCCATTCACAGTTAAGAATCTTCAAATGTGAAGGGCCAACTCTATGCATTATTCTCTGCCACTCTGCATAAGAGACTTGAGCATCTGTGGATTTTGGTGTCTGTAGGGTGGGCCCCATAACCCCACAGACGCTAAGTTATGGATATATTTAGTTTTGGGGGAGTCAAAGGTTATATATGAATCTTCCTCTGTGTGGAGAGTAGACACCCCTGTACCACACATTGTTCAAGGGTCAACTGTAATTCTGTTCTCAATGAAAACAAATTACAATACCTTGGAAAGAATAAATGTTTTAAAAGTTGCTTTAAAACGTTGCTTACAATTCAGGATGGGTTAGTGCAAATTCAGTATAAAGGAAATAAAATTTAGGACACAATGTTTTCATAAAATTTGTGAAACTAAAATATTTCAGTTTTAATTGGTAAGGCCTCTGTGTTTCACTCCAAGTTATCTTCAATTGTGCTTCACTTCTAATTGTGTGTTTTTGAAATGGGGCAGAGTTTGAGTTCTAAGAAATTATTAAGCTGGAAGTACACTCATTTGAGTTTCATGAAGGATATTTGTGTTATTTGAAGTCAGATTTTGTACACACAAATGTGAAGGTATTATGAACTCTCATGCCATAAGAGTTACTTCCAAGAGGAATTGTCAGTCCTTTGTACTGACTGACTCATCAGGCATCAGAATGGCATGGGAATATGTCTTATAGTACTTTTTACCAAAAGTATGTGGTAGATTTGAAATGTATAAAGCCAGAAGATAATCTGTGGAAAATCTTTCAAATATTTAGACCTGTCAAAAATCATATAATCCTATAATAACGTGAGCATAAGAAAACTTGGGGACCAAGGTGGAGGCATAGGTAGAAATGCTTTGCTTCCTTGCACAACCAAAAGAAGGATAAAAACCAACCTAAAAACAGTGAACAGCCAGAAGTGCCAGAAAACCAAACTGCATGGAACTCCAACAAGCAAGGAGTTACAGAAACATTCACCCTGACCGCCAGGAGGGGCTGAGACAGGAGATGAGCAGCAGAGTGGAGAGGACGCATGGCAAGGCAGTGGACTGTGTGGGCAAGGTGGGGCTGGCTCAATGGGAATCTAAAGACTCAAAGCTAGCTGTAAACTACTGTGGGGTTGCCACAGCAGGGAGAAGCTCCCAGTCTCACATGAGAGAGTTCCTTGGAAAGTGGGGTTAGAAAGGAGCAAGCGAGGGACATTTTCTCTCTATGACCCATCCCAAAAGACAGCACCACAATGCAGCAAAGAGGGTTTCCCCACCCTGGCAAGTACCTAAGACTCCCCCTTACAACATAATATGCACTGAGACAAAGAAATATGGCCCAAATGAAAGGACAGATAAAAACTCCAGAAAAAGAGCTAAGCGACAGGAGATAGCCGACCTATCAGAGGCACAGTTCAAAACATTGGTAATCAGGATGCTCACAGAACATATTGAGCTTGATCACAAAGCGAAGGAAGAAATGAAGGCTACCCAAAGTGAAATAAAGCGAAATATACAGGTAGTGAACAGTGAAGAGAAGGAAACTGGGGCTCAAATCAATGATTTGGAACAAAAGGAAGAAATAAAAATTCAACCGGAACACAATGAAGAAACAAGAATTCGAAAAAATGAGGAGAGGCTTAGGAAACTGTGGGGTAATTTTAAGCACACCTGAAGGAGAACAAGAGCAAGAAGTTGAAAACTTATTTGAACAAATAATGAAGGCAAACTTCCCCAATCCAGCAAAGGAAATAGACTTCCGTGAAGTCCAGGAAGCCCAGAGAGTCCCAAAGAAATTGGGCCCAAGGAGGAACACACCAAGGCACATCATCATTAAGTTACCCAAGATTAAAGAGAGAATCTTAAAAGTAGCAAGAGGAAAGGAGAGAGTCACCAACAAAGCAGTGCCCATAAGATTATCAGCTAATTTCTTAAAAGAAACCTTACAGGCAAGAAGGGGCTGGAAAGATGTATTCAAAGTCATGAAAGGCAAGGACCTACATCCGAGATTACTCCATCTGCAAAGCCATCATTTAGAATGGAAGGGCAGATAACGTGCTCCCCAGATAAGGTCAAGTTAAAGGATTTCATCATCACCAAGCCATTATTATATGAAATGTTAAAGGGACTTAACTAAGAAAAAAAGATTAAAAGTATGAACAGTAAATATGACAACAAGCTCACAACTATCAACAAATGAACCTAAAAAAAAAAAAGAAAGAAAGAAAAACAAAAACTAAGCAAACAACTAGAACAGGAATAGAATCACAGAAATGAAGATCACATAGAGAGCTGTCAGTGGAGAGGTGAAGGCAAGAATGAGGGGGAAAGGTACAGGGAATAAGAAGCATAATTGTTAGGCATAAAATAGACAGGGAGAAGTTAAGAATAGTACAGGAAACAGAGAAGTCAAAGAACTTACATGTGCCACCCATAGACATGAACTAAGGGGGAGAGGAATGTTGGGGGTTGGGAACTGCAGGGCAGAGCAGGGATAAAGGGGAGAAAAAATTGAGAAAACTGTAATAGCATAATCAATAAAATATACTTAAGAAAAGAAAACTTGGTTAACGTATGTCAAGTTAGAGTATTTAAGGTTAACTATTAGTCCAGAAAACTCAAAACGTCCTATGCAAATTTGGCAATGGTACTAATTATATTTTGGTTATCACTTAGTAAGTTTTCAAGCTGAAAGTTCAACAATAAAAACAAATTTTAATAAATAAATCTAGAGTAAAGATTAAGTGATCATTCTGATCTCTTTGTAATCAGTGTTATTACAATAGTATTTTCTTATTGAAACCGAATGCAGTGAAAGTCAAACTCATGAGACAGTTGCTGGTGGAAAGGAGAAAAAGTTAATTCAGGTGCCTGTGACCCAAGAAGATAGCAGACTCCTGTCCCCAAAACCATCTTAAATTAACAACTCAGTGAAAGCAAGGGTTTTTAGTGGGAGGGAAAGAGAAAGCGGAACAAAGAGATCAAGCAAAGAGCCTGTGGATTTTCCAGCACTGTTCTAGTTCATCCCAACATGGATCTTTAATGTCAGGATCCTGGAGCTGGTCATCATCAGCCAAGGTGTTGTGGCCCAGGCCATTTCTCGTACAAACAGGAACCAGAACTGCTGGTGCCTACAATGTGCTAATAAGAAAACTGTTAGTATATTAGTTCTTTCTATAAGTTTGTTAGTACATTTCATTTTATTAGTACATTTAAGTTTGTTAGTACATTTAATTCTATTTTATTAGTCGGAGTAGTATAAAGTTTTAATTCCCAGTTATATTTCCCCACTGTCAATTGTTTCTTCATATCCATGGAGATAGCTATATCTTCTGAATCTTCTGTGGAAAGTACAAATTTGGACCTGTTGTAAAGGAAAAATCTCATGAGTTAAAAGCATATATATCTCCTAAAGGCATGTGTTGAGCAGATATATTTTTTCTAATGCAGGAAAGGCAAGCTATGAAGATTTTTAAGAAAATAAAGAAAAGTACTACAAAGAAAAGAACAGTTAAATCTAATTTAGAATTCCTTCTAGTATGGACTTGAGTCCTTGAGGTATCCATAAGAAGAGACTCACAAACAAATCTCTGGTTCCTTCATAGTGCAGGATGTGATGGACTAATGTTTGCTGAAGCTAGATAACTTGTCTGATCTTAATGATGTTAGCAAGTGAGGAGGCAGTTTTATTTGGCTATCATGGTTAAAGTCTCAAATATGGCATCTGTCCAGAAGGTATCCAGCTATGTAATATGAAAAGTAGAGACATTGATACAAGAAACATTGTACATAGGACAATGATATCTCAGAGCCCTTCAAGGTAGGTACCTTGGGACTTCACACAGTTCTCCCAATTGCCATCAGCTGCCCCACTGTATTTTCTTAAATCTCATTGACTGTCTGAAATCTCTTCCCTTTCAAAGGCCATTTTAGTTTGTGAAAGGCCAGAAGTTGCAGGACACCAAATCTTTAGGTGGGCTTTAGGGGGACCAAGTCACCTGGATGATTTGATGTTTCTCCAAAAAACTCTGTACAAGACATGATGTATGAGCAGGTGCATTGCCATGATGAAACTGCCAGTCACCAGTTGCCCATAGCTGCAGCCTTCTGAACCATCCAGATAGTTTCTTCAGAGGAATGTTCAAGCCTAACACAAAATTTGATGCAGATCTTTTACTCTACTCGCTCAGTTATTTTGACAGTACACATGCTCACTCAACAGCATCTACTGGCCTGGCCCCACTAACTAGTACAGTGAAGTCATCATTGTTTATGTATGTGCATTCCAGTCCATCCTTCTTGGCTGCCACATTACACTGATGTCACAGAAACTGTTCTCATCATATTAACGATGGCTGGAGTTTTTTGTACAGACCTTGCAGGTTACATAAAACATCGTGGTGAACCACAACTTTCTACCACAGTAGGATGATATTACCATGGAAGTACTCATTTCCCTTTGGGAATGTATCCTGAAAGATCTTGAGTGAATAGCTGAGTGAGCTAGTCCAATTGCATGTCCCATTTCTAATTACCCTAGAAAACATTGTCCAATATCAGTCTTATTCCATAAACAGTTATAGGCCTAGGGAAGGACCTGTGAATTACATATGCACACATATTCTCCTGGGGCACATTGCATAACATGGTTAGAGTTTGTTATGGCCATGGTAGTCTTCCATAGCAAGAGGGGTTATGTTGTTGAAGGACTTTCCTCTACCTCTATGGTCAGGACCCTTTCCACTTGACTGTGGTAGATCCAAAGCCATACCTTTGCAAGCTTTAAAGAGGTGTGAGTTGTCAGCAGTACATCATATGAACCTGTCGACTTTTAATTTTACTTCTGTTCCTTCTGGACAGGCTAAGAGCATCTGCAATGATAATGTACACTCTGGTGGAACCTGAAGGTAGAATTATCATTTTTTTCTGGCAAGAATGTTACCTGAGCATTCAGCTTGCATATCAAATCTCATTCCGTTAAGGGTGTTGGGCATTCTGGCATCTACAGGGAACTGTGTGATAATTTAAAATCTCTTGATTGACACTCTAGGGATTGGAGAAAGGTCTTTTGCTGCATTTGTCCAGTGATTCCCACTACCTAGACAGTGTCCTAATTTCTTCCAGTCATTCTTCAAACCAAATGTGACTCCAATGTCAACTAAGAAGCCAGTCAATTTGTTCCTGATTGTGAATTGTTCCTGTGCCTCCTGTGAGGAAATATCAATTGGTCTTGAAATATCAAGGGGATCTCTGGGGTCTCTTCATCATCATAGTCATCACTCCACCTCACCATCAACCTAGCAGCCTCTTTTATAATCTGTTTCTTCTTCTATCTTCAGTTCCCCTACTGAGTTTGAAATAATCCTTCTTCCGATGTCCTTCCTCCTTGCAATATGCACATCAATTCTCATCTAGAGGTCCCTTGCTTTCATATCCCTTTCCATCATTTCTCTTTGGGGTTATTGGTGAATTCAGCTGGTTCTGAGGCAGCTGTGGAGTCACTTGTTTGGCTTTGCTGCTCTTCTGGGACTGAAGCTGACATGCAATTAAAGCCTAGATGTATTTGATTTGGGTTAGAACCACCTTCTCCTGGGGGCTTAATGCTGAAGGGCTATTCTCTGGCCAGCCTTGTGAGTTCCCCCTCTAACAGTGCCTAACCTGCATGATTAGAAACATGCCAGGGGAGGAAATGTCATGGATGGGTTTGAATTGCATGACTAGAGATATGACAATTCAGGGGGTCTAAACCATGTGACCGTTGATATGTTAGGGAAGAAAAGGTTACCCTGGGGTTCAGGTCCTTGCTTTCCCAGTTTTGCTTATTGCTTTCTGTCCTGGTGAACTTCTATGTCTGCCTGTTGTCCTCACTCTAATCTTGTCTGACTGTCTACCACATTCCCCCTCAAGGATCGTGGCTCTGAATTCTTTCAGGGAAAAGAGGTATAGTATCTCTTCTATAGCTGCATCCTTGGAAAAGATTTGATATTTTTCTTCAAAGCTAAGAGATCCTTGCTTTCTGTTAGAGGGATGATGCCGCCTGGACATGGAAAGAGGTGGTGATGGTATCTACAATCAGTATTCCTTGAGTATAAGTAAGGCTTGTAATCTGGTGAAGGCAAACTGTGTTACAAATCTCAATGTTATTGGGGCAAAAGCTAGAATGACAAGAATTACTACAAATGGTCCAATGGAAGGAAAAAGTTTCAATTGTTAAAATTCCCAAGTCAAAGAATGAGAGAAAAATGAAACATTAGTTTGGATGTTTGTAGCCAAATATTTAAGAAAACTAGAAATATTCAGGGTACAATTCTGTTCATAAGTGAAAAGTAAAACTTTGAAGACAATTAACTGAACTAGAGTCTAATCGTTGTGTATTATAGTCTATTGAAGCAATTCCTTTCCCTAAAATCATCCTCATTTTTATCAAAGGGCCATATTAAAACTGTTTGCTGCACTAAGCTCAGTTTCAACTTGGCCTAATCGTTTGCATGAGCACAACAAGAATAGTAACTGATCATACATGCTTCCTTGTATCTGCTTTGCTGGAATCTCATAACGAATCTCCAGGCCAAGCTTTAATTAGCACCTCCGCAAAGAAGCCAAATCACACAATTTCCATCAGGCTTTGCCTGCAATATTTACAAATTTAGGAGAGTTCCTCAAGTTCTTAAGGTATCCAATAATGTCTTGATGTTATTACTTTGCCATTTCCCAGAAAAGCAAACTGTGAGTTTTACCTGGAAACACTGTCATGAACCATGTGAATAAGCAAGGTACTAGGTTATTTCTCCAAGCTTTCATTGGTTTATAATGCCAATCTTTATACCTTAAAGCTTTCAGGTGATATCCAGAGTCTAAGCACATTTCTCTGAAATGTGACATTCTAGTCAAAATACTGGTTAGTAAAACCACGGTTGAAAACTTGTTATATGTGTGCCACTGTAAAGAAATTAGATTCTTATTGGATACATGCATAAATATATTACCATAAAAGTAATAATACTCATTAAGAGATTTCAAATTCTGAAAGGATCAAGTAAAAGAAAAATATAAATGCCTCAATATTGCTTGTGAAAATGTACTTAATTAAATTGCTTTAAAAACATAAGTTTTTATATCTGGAAAACAAGAGGAAAATCCTTGTCATTTTAACAGAGTAGGAAAAAAAAAACCCCTCCAACTCTGTATTAGCTTCCTTTTGACTTTCAAATTTATTTACTTCATTAAACTTATTGTTCATCTTAACCACGTAATTTTCTTTCAAAATTTGCTTCAGAGCCTCTACAACTTGTCTAGTCCTTTTTTTTTTTTAATTTGACTTTCTTTATCAATGCAGAAACAACCAGCTTTTGGACAACTCCCTTTCTTTCTTTACTTTCAACAAGTATCTTCATACTTTATGCCTTCCATTAGCAAACCATACAATTTCTTTCCAACATAATTAGAATTTTTAACTCAGAAATCTTAATTTTTAGTGACAACCAAAAGTAAGTAATTAACATTCTTTAGACTGGAAAATATATCTTGTGGTTTTTAGAAAGTGGGTCTTTCATTGGCCAATATACTCACAATTTCAAGAGACATACTTTAAATATAATACAAGATATATTCATTAACAGATTCAAATTTATTTTCTAACTTCTCTGTAATAAGAAGTCAAAAGTCAATAAATTTAATCAATGATTTAGTATTTTTTTATTTAAAAATATCTAGCTATTATGATTTTATTAGTTATCTTCATAAAACTCTAAAGTTCTAAGTTACCAAAAACTTTAGAAAAATATATAGTATATATATAATTATTACTGCAAAGCTTTATCAAAAACCCTTCATTTTAGTTACATTTGTTTATTAATTCTCAACTACTCTATGGGATTTTAAAGTCAAATATTACCCAAATCATTTTTTGACAAATTTTGTAACAGGGGTAAATAACATAAACTTATTTTTGTAAACCCAGGCAAAGCAAACATATGTTTTATGTTAATATCTTTAAAAGATATCAATTAAACTGCAGTCACCTATTTGGATTCTTAGTGATTATTGCATTTCTTTAGTGTGCTCAAAAGTGAGCTTTTCAATTATCTAGTGTTCCTGGCAACTTTTAAGGAGACTGAAGAAGAGGGAGGGGAAATATCAGGCTTAGGTGGCTTTAGCCACTTGAATTTTAAAAGTGCAACATTTTTCTGCATATTGAATTGGAGCAGTTGTCCCTGATACTTCCTTTTTTAAAAGAATTTCTTACCTTTGTTTTAACTAATTTTTACTATTTCTCTTGAATATTTTTATGATTATAATAGTGTCGGCTCCTTTCAAACTTTCACTCAGTTTGTTAGCAAACAACAGTAAATTTTTGGAGAGAAAATTATAATATTTTGAAGGTACCTATACTTAATATAGTTTACGGGAACTTAAAATTCTCAATATACTTTACATCTATAAAATTTTGATCAGTACCAACACTTAGAGAATAAGCCTTATAACACAAGATTGGTAAATAGATGTAAAGTAGTATCTTGTCATAAATAATGTTTAAAGTTATTTGTGTATCATTTAAAAATATTCCCTGCTTTAATTAATTAATTTTAATTTACTGATCTAATGTGTTCAATATCACCTTAGATAGGAGCACATCTACTATAATAAAAGCAAGTTTAGAGTTTTTACTATGTGATAGATACTTCTCAGCCTTTTGACAATGTCTCATTTCACAGTAAAGCCAAGAGTGGGTTGGAGATTCCTTTATTTCCAATCTATAGCTCAAAAAACTCCCTAAATAATCTAAGTCTACCATGTAAGTAATGCAATCTAAACACACACACGAACACACACAAAGCTTTACATCAAGTTGTAGAGCACACTGTCTTTCTTAAGCTTCTGCTATGTAGAAATTTGAGAACTTCCATTGACTTTAATCCATTGTTATATGAAGACAGAAACTGGCATTAGGTTAAAATAATTTGCCTTAACACACATTAGGTAGATAATAAATAGGTGGTAATTTATTTTCAGATCGGTCTGATCCTAAATTCCATTTTCCCACTCTTGAGGTTTCACTCCAGTCCAACCTTCTCATAGTTGCCTCCTTCACCTTACTAACATTTCAGAATTTTTCTAAACCACATGGTTATGTTTTATTCTTAAACATCCACTGAGTTTGGTTATACTAGATAAGACTTGTCTTAGTCAGTTTGGGTTGCTATAACAAAGTATCACAGACTCAGTCACTTGTAAATAACTGAAATTTATTTCTCAAAGTCTGGAGTCTAGAAGTCTGAGATAGAATACCAGTCTGGTCAGGTTCTGTTGAGAATGCTTTTCTGGATTGCAGACTATTGACTTCTTGTATCTTCGCACTGCCGGGAACAGAGATAAAGGTGCCATGTCTCCTCTTTTTTTCTTTTTATGAAGATATTAATTCCTTTCAGGAAGGCTCCAAACTTATAAAGTAATTAACTTCCAAATATTACATCTAGAAATATCCTCATAGTGGGAATTAAGCCTCAGCGTATGAATTTTGTGGGGACAAAAACATTTAGTCCATGTCAAGCCTTAAAAGCAAAATTGATATGAATTAAATCAATGAATTATTGTGATAAATTATTATACATATATGTATATGTGTGTATAGGCACACACATACATATACATACATATATACACATAGGCAGGGCCCCCCAAAAAAGGAATTATTTCTGCAGCGTGGGCCCCTTGTAGTACAGTCTTCTCCTGCTAGGTGAGTGTTCTAGGAACCCATCTGTATCAGCATACCAGCTGGCATTGTTGTGAGAGACTGCATTCAAATCCAGTGAATTTTTTTGCAGACACTTTCAACATGTTTGCCCGTTTCATGATGTATGATTTACGAGAGCACCTGCCCACACTACACTGAGTGTTCAATGGTTTTTGACTCACAGCAGCATGACCCCCATGGTACACCCTTCCTATTCACCTGATCTCACCCCAAGGTACCTTTTGTTGTTTCCCAGATGAAAACAAGTCCTCAAAGGGAATCATTTTGCCGATGTGGAAAAGGTGAAACAAAAGAACAGCAGAAGCACTAAAAGATCAAAATCCATGAGTTCAAAAACTGTTTTGAGCAGTGGAAGAAAAGTCTTGATAGGTATATTGCATCAAATAGAGAGTTCTTTGATGGTAACTGAAGCATGTAACTTTAGGCATGTAAGAATAAATACACAATTCCTTGTAAATAAACTCTATTTTTGGTTCCCCCTCATATTTTTTTCTCTCTCTCTCTCTATATATATATATATCTATATATATATATAGATATATATATATATAGATAGATAGATGATATAGATATAGATATAGGTTTATAATAAATTGTAAAAATAAAAATTTGCTGATTAGGTTACACTTAAAGTGAGATCATATGGTATTTGTCTTTCATCACCTAGCTTATTTCACTTACCTAATGCTCTCCAGATTCATCCATGCTGTCGCAAAGGGTAGGAGCTCCTTCTCTCTTTCTGCTTCATAGTATTCCATTGTGTAAATGTATCAGTTTTTGGATCCACTCATTTACTGATGGGCACTTAGGCTGTTTCCAGTACTTGGCTATTATCAATTGTGCTGCTATGAATATTGAGGTACATAGGTTCTTCTGAATTGGTGTTGCAGTATACTTAGGGTATAATCTCAACAATGGAATTGCCAGGTTGAAAAGCAGTTCCATTTCTAGTTTTTTGAGGAAATTCCATACTGTTTTCCACAGTGACTGTACCAGTCTGCATTCCCACCAACAGTGCACTAGGGTTCCCTTTTCTCCACATCCTCTCCAACACTTGTTATTTGTTGATTTGTTTATGATGGCCATTCTGACCAGTGTGAAGCGGTATCACATTGTGGTTTTAATTTGCATCTCTCTGATGGGTAGTGATGCTGAGCATCTTTGGACTTTTTTATACTCTATTCATTTACACTTAAGCAAATTTAATTTACTATTGTTTTTTCATATTTAAAATTTTATATTGTTCCCTGAGATAAGATATTTGAAAACCTTGGAGAAGTCTGTTAAATCCAGGAATATAATTTGTGTAATTTGAGTGACAGCCTGCTGCATAACTAAGAGGAATTGAATCTGAAATCAGAGTTTTTATAGGAAACAGTGAGAGGAGTGGTAAAATTAAGTGTTTGATTTAAGGAACTATCAGGTAATATGCCTTTTGTAACAGGCTGGTAATTACTTAAAATGATTTCCCTCAAAGTCTAAGAAAACAACTGAAATAGAGATAGAACACCGCCCCCTCCCCCCCCCACAAAGTGTCCTTTTTTAATAAAAGGACTAAATGTGGCTTAAAAAAATGAATTGCAAACTTCACCAGATACCCATCACATTTACATTTGTAAATTGCTAGGGAGGAGGCTTTACTTGTATTAGCTAGAACTATGGTGTTTCTCTGGTCAATCCCTGCTGCTTTCAAAGGGATGCAAATGTTTCCCTCTTCTGTTCTTAATGTTTCAACATAATAGTTTAGCTACTTGTTTCCTCCCCAAAACTACCTGAACAAGAAAGGTTAAGTAAGAATTTTAAAAATGATGTTATGGAAAAGTTTCTTAATGAAGCGAGCAGTCTAACAGAGATAGACTTTAATAACTTGAGGCTTTGAGCTGAGAAGAAATGGTGAGGTTTATTTTCATGGCTGTCTATTTTTCTCAGATGTGCCATAGAAAATGTAGTGTTTCTCCTGAAGTAAACCCTGAGAATAAGAAGTTATTCTTTCACCACTTGGTTTATTTCGCTTAGCATAATGCTCTCCAGTTCCATGCATGCTGTCATGAAGGGTAGGAGCTCTTTTTTTCTTTCTGCTGCATAGAATTCCATTGTGTAAATGTACCATAGTTTTTTGATCCATTCATTTACTGATGGGCACTTAGGTTGCTTCCAGCACGTTGGTATTGTAAATATGATCTCAACTTTAACAGGAACCTAATCAATAAAACAAACAAACAAGGAAAATATAACCAAAGACACTGAAATTGAGAACAGGCTGACAGTGACCAGAGAGGGGTGGGGGAGGGGATTCAGGGGAAAAGCATGAAGGGTTTGCAGGAACAATTATAAAGAACACATGGACAACGATGGGGGAGGGTGGAAATGGGAGGGAGGTGGGGAGGGCTGGAGTGTTGGGCTGGGGTTTGGGGAAAAGGCAGAAAACTGTACTTGAACAACAATTAATAAAAAATGATAATAATAATAAAATAAGCTATTATTATCTTTTATGCATGCTATTTTTTTCTTGAGAAGTTCATAAAATCAGACTAATTCACTAAGTGATCTTTTTAAATTGAAATTGTATGCTTTAAAATACATCATATCTCAGAGACTAGTCTTTGTTTTATCTCGATTTTTTAAAACAGCATTAAAGTCTGCATCTAAAGGTCTGGACAGGTGTCTGAGAGTTTGACATTCCCCGTATGAAAATGAGAAATGTTTTATTGATTGGGGTATTAGGTGAGAAAATAACTGTTAAGGGGGAAGAGAATTGAGTAGAACCAGGGAAGCTGAAGTGGGAGAGAGATATGAGAAGGCTGCAGTGGGAGGATATTTATTGTGAATATGCACACCTGCATATTGCCAGTCTAAATACAGTTATTAACCTTTGTTTTAGCATTGGAGGGTGATAATTTTCCATTTCTGTGTCATCAAAAATTTGATGTTTTAAAGGAAAGCTAAAATAAAGTACTTAGAAGGTATAGCCGTGTTTCATGAGTATCACTTGATTTGTTCAGTTTCAAAAACAATATGTAATACAAATCTAATTATTCAGGAAAGAAAAAAAAACATGTTGTGAAGAGGTTACTGAATAGAGTAAATCCATTGTAGTATTTCACAATAGACTACCATTACTCAGAAAAAATTAGGTTATGTCAATATGAAAAAGTTCTCCATTAAAAAGAATAATGATGAATTGATTAGATACAGTGGAGACTTGTGGCCAAGATGGAGGTGTAGGTAGACACACTGTGCCTCCTCGCACAACCAAAACTAAGGACAACAAAAATTTAGAAACAAAAAACCAACCAGAACAGAGAGAAATGAAGTGTAGGGAAGTCTGACACCCATTCATCCAGACTGGTAAGAGAGACAGAGTCAGAGGCCGACAGAGAGGGGTCGAGGGGACCCGGCAGGAAAAAGCAGTGGCTGGCAGACGCAGGTGCACAGGGCATAGGTGGCAATTGGCAGACCCCAGACGTGCAGGGGTGGCTGAGGGACCAGTGGCAGACCCCAGGTACGGGAGGCAACGAGCAGACCCAGTGAGGTGCGCAAGGCAGCTGGCTGTCCGCAGTCACACATCTGCTTGCAGATGAACCAGGTAAAAACGGGCAGCGACACAGACCACGCAACCCAGCGACACAGCGCCGGGAAATAAAGCCTGCAAGCACCGACTGAAAACACCTGTGGGGGTTGAGGTGCTGGGGGAGTCTCCCAGCCTAACAGGAAAATTCCTTGGGAAGACCCACGGGGTCCTAGAACACACACAAGCCCACTGGCCTGGGAGCCAGCATCAGAAGGGCCCAATCTGCTTGTGGGAAGTGGCAGAGGGGACTGAAGTCCTAGAGAGAGTGGAGCAAGTGCCATTGTTCCCTCTCTGACCTCGCTCCCACATACAGCATCACAACCCAGTGACTTGGTTGCCCCACCCTGGTGAACACCTAAGGCTCCACCCCTAACTACGTAACAGGCATGACCAGACCCCCCCCCCCGAAAAAATGGCTCAAAC
>CM052542.1:88858729-88876702 GCA_028533065.1 Trachops cirrhosus | reverse complement strand
CTGGAGGACAAAATAGAAAAAAACACCCAGAAAGAGCAAGAAAAGGAAAACAGTCTCAGAAAGAATGAAGAGGGATTAAGAGAAATGCAGGACAATATGAAACATAACAATATCCATATAATATGGATACCAGAAGGAGAAGCAGAAGAGCAAGGGATAAAAAACCTATTTGAAACAGTAATGATGGAAAAATTCTCTAATTTGATGATAGAAAAACTCACACAAATCCAGGAAACACAGAGAGTCCCAAGCAAGAGGAACCCAAACAGGCCCACCTCAAGACACATCATAATTAAAATGGCAAAATTTCAAGACAAAGAGAGAATTTTAAAGGCATCAAGGGAGAAACAGGAAGTAACATACAAGGGAGCCCCAATAAGGCTAGCAGCTGACTTCTCAATGGAAATGCTCCAAGCCAGAAGAGAATGGCAAGAAATATTCCAAATAATGAGGACCAGAGGCCTGCAACCAAGGCTACGTTAACAAGAAAGGCTCTCAATCAAGATAGACGGACAAGAAAGAAGCTTCCCAGACAAAAGAAGTCTAAAAGAATACACCTCCACCAAACCAGCACTGCAAGAGATGCTAAAGGGACTGCTTTAAGGAAAGGAAGGAAAAGAGAGAGAGGAACACAGGTATGAAAATGGCAATGAATAAGTACCTATCAATAATAACCTTAAACGTAAATGGATTAAATGCTTCAATCAAAAGACAGAGAATAGCTGAATGGATAAGAATACATGACCTACATATGTGCTGCCTACAGGAGACTCAGCTCAGGACAAAAGACCTACACAGACTGGAAGTGAAGGGCTAGAAACAAATTTTCCAAGCAAGTGGACAGGAAAAAAAAAAAGCCAGGGTAACAATACTCATATCAGACAAAATAGACTCCCAAAAAAGGGCCATAAATAGAGACCCACTTCATAATACTCAAGGGAAGAATCCACCAAGAAGACATAAATATTGTAAATATACATGCACCCAACATAGGAGCACCCAAATACATAAAGAAAATCTTAGAGGACTTCAAGAAAGATATTGACAGGAACAAAATTATAGTAGGGGATTTTAACACCCCACTGTCAAAAATGGACAGATATTCCTAACAAAATATCAACAAAGATATTGTGGCATTGAACAATGCCCTAGAGGAAATGGACTTAACTGATATTTACAGAGCCCTCCATCCCAAAGAAGCTAAATACACATTTCTTTTCAAATGCACATAGAATATTTTCAAAGATAGACCACATGATAGGATACAAAACAAGCCTCAACAAATTCAAGAAAATTGAAATCATATCAAGCATTTTCTCCAACTACAAGGAACTGAAACTAGAAACCAACCCCAAGGAAAAAAAACACTCAAAATCATGGAGATTGAATAGCATGCTATTAAACAATTAATGGGTCAAGAATGAAATTAGGGAAGATATCAGAAAGTTTCTGGAAACAAATGAAAATGAACTCACAAAAACCCAAAACTTATGGGACACAGTGAAGGCACTTCTGAGAGGAAAGTTCATAGCAATACAGCCCTACCTAAAAAACATAGAAACATTTCAAACAAACAACCTCACCCTACCCCTACAAGAACTTGAGGAACAACAACAAAGACAGCCCAGAGCAAGTAGAAGGAAGGAAATAACCAAGGTTAGAGCAGAATTAAATGACAGACTAAAAGCACAATTCTAAGAATCAATGAATCCAGGAGCTGGTTCTTTGAAAAAAATAAACAAAATCGACAAGCCTTTAAGCAGGTCCATCATGAAAAAAGAGAGAGGACACAAATAAACACAATCAGAAATGAAAGAGGAGAGATTAAAATGGATACCAAAGAAATACAAAGGATTGTAAGAAATTACTACAAAGAACTGTATGCCAAGAAGTTTGAAAACCTAGGTGAAATGGACAAATTTTTATTTTTTTATTTTTTTTATTGTTTCTGTGCTTGTAGGTTAACATGCTTTTTTTTTTTTTAAGATTTTATTTATTTATTTTTAGAGAGGGGAAGGGAGGGAGAAGGAGAGAGAGAGAAACATCAATGTGTGGTTGCCTCTCATGTGGTCCCCACTGGGGAAATGGACAAACTTTTAGAAAAATATAATCTTCCAAACTCAATGAAGAAGAAACAGAAAGCCTGAACAGACCAATAACATCAGATGAAATTGAAGCAGTAATCAAAAAACTCCCAACACACAAAAGTCCTGGACCAGATGGTTTCGCAGGAGAATTCTACAAACCATTTAAGGAAGAGCTAACCCCTATTCTTCACAGACTATTCCAAAAAATCCAAAATGATGGAAGACTCCCAAACTTGTTTTATGAAGCCAGCATCATCCTAATCCAGAAAAAGACACAACAACTAAAGAAAACTTCAGGTCAATATCGCTGATGAACAAAGACACTAAAATCCTCAACAAAATATTGGCAAATGGCATCCAACAATACATTAAAAAGATCTTACACCATGACCAAGTGGGATTCATCCCAGGGATGCAAGGATGGTACAATATTTGCAAATCAGTAAATGTAATACATCACATAAACAAAAGCAAAGACAAAAATCACATGATCATATCAATAGATGTGGAAAAAGCATTTGATAAGAAACAGCACTCATTATGATAAAAACACTCAGCAAAGTGGGAAAAAAGGGAGCATTCCTCAACATAATAAAGGTCATATATGAGAGACCTGCAGCCAACATCATATTCAATGGGCAAAAACTAAAATCTTTTCCACTAAGATGAGGAACAGGACAAGGCTGTCCACTTTCACCACTTCTATTCAACATAGTATTGGAAGTTTTAGCTATAGCGATTAGACAAGAAAAGGAAATAAAAGGCATCCAAATCAAAAGGGAGGAAATAAAACTGTCATTGTTTGCAGATGACATGATAGTGTACATAGAAAATCCTATGATCCTAGTAGATAGTATGACATTTTCCAGCATATCTGCATAGCACATCACACAGATTTTACTATAGTAATTATGTTGATTTATGTTATATGTTTCTATTAATCTTTGTTTATGTGCCATTCATGGAGTTCTTTCTTCATCACTGGTGAATGAACTTTGATTCCTTACTCATCTTTGATCCTTGGTACAACATACATTTGCTGAAAAATAATATATATTCAGTCATGTTCATCATTAAGTTAATTAGTAATTATTATTTTAGATATGATAATAAAATTGTGAATAACTATATGCCTTACAAAATAAAATACTTTTTATTCTGTTTCCCAAACTTTATTTTTTCCAAAAAAAATACATCAGATAATTTGGCGGATCCTTTGCCCTATGAGAGGAAATATACTCTCCTTCTTTCCTTAGATAGAAGGAAATCTAAAAACAAAAGAAAAGCAGTTGCAGCAAACCTGCAGTGGCAAGCTGTCAAACCCTTTGTCCCTAACATTAATAGGATCATCTACTGAATGTGGGAACCAATAGAAAATACAGTGAGAAGAGATAACTGGGAAGAATAAATGCTACCTTGCCTATCAACGGTGATGAAAGTAACATGGAAAGAGTTATCTTTCAGGGCATACAAACAGATGGCTTCAAACAACATATGCTACCTACTGTCAGCTTTCTTACCCTCACCTCTAAACACTTAGGCCAGCTTGAAAAATCAAAAATTGAAATATAAACAACAGAGAAAACTTCCTGAGGGGTGAACCACATGGCTCAAAGCAATTATTAACTAATTTAAGTGTTTGCCTACTGTTTTCTTAAATTATGTGCTACATAAAAGGGTTTTTTTATGATGGGAAAATGGCCAAATATTAGAAAAAAATTGTTGCTGACTTCTGCTTTTCACTGGGGGAAAACATATAAATAAGACAAGTAAAAAAAAAGTACATTAATTGACTATACCCACCACCATTCCTATTACAAAAGAAAATGAATGTTCAAAATAGTTTCTATTCTGAATTATGCAGTCATATTAGAGTAACTGAATGGTTGCACCCAAGTGTTTATGTGAGATAATATATATCTAGGACTAGGAATAGAAAGTGGTTAAATCATTTAAAAAATAGTGTCCCCATTTTATAAAGCAAATGGATTCAATGTGTATTATAAATTTTACTTTTCTTGCATTTGGAATATTAGCCAATTCCATTTTTAAAAAATCAAATTATATTCAGGCAAGCAAGCACCTAGGAACTACTTAGGTATGTATCTAGGAGTCTCTAAAAGACAAGTAGTTTGATCCCCTTGTTTTACCAATTAGAAAATGAAAATGAGAAATTGTAAATGATAGTATAAAAACAGTCCTGGACTAGATCTCTAAGGTGCAGATGAATGTTTGAATAGTTATTTCCATGAAGAGGAATAACTTGGACCCTGAATGTGTCCTAAGGAGTTTTTACCATGTTTCTGCCCTATATCCTGACCCTTTTAAAGGATTATCTCCCCAAACCTGTGTTTGTCCTTAATCACACACATGCAGCTTGTGTCCCTGAGAATTATCCCAAGATTTGACAGTTGGAGATGCTTAGAGCAGACAGGAGCACCAGAGCCTCACCATGTCATCACTATGATTCCAGAATCATGGACAATGCAAGGTGCTTGGCAGGCACTAACCAAACATAGTTGAACAAATACATCTTTGGCATTTTTATAAGACACATCTCTAAACTGCTCCAAAAAGCTAATTATAAAAAGGAATTTTTCTCTACCATAAAAACTTATAAATTACCCTTTCAATAGTCATAATTAGGCAAAACTTTACCAAAAGTGGTAATGAGAGATGTTAAAGGTAAGAAAATAACATTTACCTCTATTATTCTATCAGCAATTAGGGTATTATTTTTCTTCAGAGCAATTGTCATAATTTGAAAATAATCTCATGCATTTTGTTGTTTGTTTTTACTTATCTCTGTCTACTAGATTGATGACATTGCTCATTTACTTTTTTCATTCTTTCAACAGATACATATTGAACAACAGTTATGCACCAAGCACAATTCTATGTGTGAGGGGCAGCAATGAATAAGGTAAAGAGACTCTGACATCATAAGGATCATGGTTTAGTAAATGACAATAAATAAAATGTATCTTGTTTTCCATGTATCTTTGGAACCTATCATGGTGCCTAGCATTTAATAAATCTCTATTGAAAGAATTAATAAATAAATATTATTTGCTAGATACTATATGCACACTGAAAATATAACCCTTATCCTTTTGGAGTATACTATCTATTCATGATTAGATTTTTAACTTGTTAAAATGGCTTTTATCTTAAAAGTAGAAGAATAACAGTCTTACATAAGTACTTTTATGCTTGCAGTTATAATTGGAAAATAGTTTCTGCAGAAAATGTTTATTAAAGCAACATTTAATCATTTGATTAAAACCAGTCTATAAATAATTGGAAGAACTTATAAATTATTTTTAAATATTTAGACAAAAGGTTTAATGAGGAGCATGGAAGTAATGACCTCTAAGTTTCTATGATATTTTTACACTGAGTCTAAAAGACAATGAAATATGAAGATACTTGGATAAACAAAAAGATAATTTTAATGATATAAAGAAAATCAAGAGATAATAGAAAAGCAGATTTATAGTGTAACCACAAATTCAGAGAAAAAACTATGAACTATATATATTTTCAGCCATTTTGTTAACTAAGATTTTTTTACCATTAGATTCATTAAGAAAACCAAAAGTGAAGTTATGCTTATTAGTGACATTCGTTGCCTAGAATAATGAAGACATATATATTATGCTTTATTTAATAAATCATGACTTGAATGGATGGGGATAATAAGTCATTGTCTGAATAAATGGGAATGGTCCAAAAGGAAAAATAATTGGTTCTGAATTGCCAGTCATAATGTGATGTCTAACATAGAGTTTCTCAATACTCCTGAATATTCTGTAGGAAAGAAACCTCAGAGTGGATTTCAGACTCGTATCAAAGCTAAGCCTCACTTTCCTCATTTGTAAATTTAGGGTAACGTACTTAGATTCCAGATTATTATAACTGATATGCAGAAAGTGTTTTGCATAATATTAAATACATAGTACTAAACTGCTAAAAAATTTGCTATTCTATGTTTTAAAAATCCTCCCATATTTAAAGTGTTATAACATGTTCTAAGCGATGCAGAAGGCCCACATGTATACATTCCTTCTTGTTTCTGGATTCCCTTGAAGATTCCTGTTCCATAACACAGGATATGTGTTTCTTGACAGTTTTGGTCTGAGGCTGGAGGACATGACCAATCACATTTACACATTACATTGTACACATTATAGACAATGACAGGAAAGAGAATGAATGCAAATGACTGCCTTGCAGTCAGGTTTCATACAGATGATAACAAGCACATTTAGAGATAATGAGATTGAAATAATGAGGTCTTCAAGTCAACACTCTATTCAGCAAAACTCTGGGTGTGCAGCACAAAGGATCAGAGACCCAGGAGGTCATTCACCCCATCTGTGAGATGACAAAGACTCATGGAACTGAAGAGCTCTTTGGGAGGCACATCAGAAAGAATTGGATGATCAACCTCTTCACAAATGAACCAGCAATAGCTTTTAAGGGTTACCATTACCTTGCATGGTTAAGTTAAATTGAAACGATAATTTAGCTATTCTATTCATCTCTGCCTGGAACTAAAGATTCTATATATTTGAAAGAGAATAATGTCTAAGGAGGTTGCAGGGTTATGGGGTGGGCCGTGAAGAGGTATCTATCAATCTCAGGTGGTTTCTGGAAAGTGTAAATGGCTTCTGTTGGTAAGAGTCATCAGCTGCCTTAGAAATACTGAAATATTCAACATGCTGTCAGGCTATTCGAGGGGAGCAGAGTAATGAATTACTATTTCTCCAACATTGATGTGCATGGGAATCACAGGGTGAGAAGGAGGCTGTTAAAATGCAGACCTGGGTAAGACCTCAGACTGCATTTCTTTATTTTTTTTTACTTTAAATATATTTATTTTATTTTTTAATTACAGTTGACATACAATATTATATTAGTTTCAGATGTACAGCATAGTAATTAGACATTGTATAACTTCCTAAGTGATCACCCTAATAAATCTAGTACCCATCTGGCACAATACATAGTTATTATACTATTGACTATATTGTCTATGCTGTAATTTACATCCCCATGACTATTTGGTAACTAACAATTTGTACTTTTTAATTTCCTTCACCTTTCTCACCCATACTCTCTAACCCTCTGCTATCTGTCAACCATCAAATATCCTCTGTATCTAAGAGTCTGTTTCTGTTTTGCTTGATCATTTGTTTTATTTTTAGATTCCATATATAAGTGAAATCATAGAACATTTTTTTCCTTTGTCTGACTTAATTTACTCAGCACAATACCTTCTAGGACCATTCATGTTCTTGCAGACAGCAAGTTTGGATTTTTTAATGGTTGAGTCATATAACATTATATATATATATATATATATGCACCATTTGTTCTTTTTCTATTTATTGATGGACACTTAGGTTGTGTCCTTACCTTGGTTATTGTAAATAATGCTGCAATGAACATATGGATACATATGTCTTTTCAAATTAGCGTTTTGGATTTCTTTTGATCCTTTTTTTTGTCTCTTTTATATAGCCTTTGATTCTATTTTTTCTGGTGTAAATATTGTTATCCAAGTTTGTTTGTTTCTTTCCATTTTCATGAAATATCTTTTTTCCATCCCTTTACATTCAGTCTGTGTGTCTGTCTTTTTTATCTGAAGTGTGTCTCCTATAGATAGGATATATAAGTATTTTGTTTTGTTATATACTCAGACTCCAAATATACTGTGATTAGAGCATTTAATACATTTTCTTTTAAACTAATTATTGGTAGATATGCATATAATGCCATGTAATTATTCATAGTTTTAATCTTTTTTTCTTCTTCTTAAAGAAGACCTTTAACATTCCTTGCAATAGTGGTTTGGTGGTGATGAACTTCTTCAGCTTTTTCTTGTTTGGGAAGCTCTTCATCTATTCTTCAGTTATAAATGACAGCTTTCCTGGGTAGAGTAATCTTAGTTGTAGGTCTCTGTTTTTCATCACTTTGAATATTTCTTGCCAATCCCATCTGACTTGCAAAGTTTCTGATGAGAAATCAGCTAATAATCTTATGGGAGCTCTCCTGTAGATAACTGTTTTTCTCTTGATGCCTTTAAGATTCTGTGTCTTTAACCTTTGGCATTTTAATTATGATATGTCTTATTATGGGTATCTTTAGTTCATTTTGTTTGGGACTCTGTGCTTCCTGGACTTGTATGCCTATTTCCTTCACCAGGTTAGAATATTTTTTCATCATGATTTTTCACAAGGTTTTCGATTCCTTGCTCTCCCTCTCTCTCTGTCCTCCTGGCACCCTTATGATGCAAATGTTGGTATGCTTGAAGTTTTCTCAGAGGCTCCTTAATCTAGTCTTATATTCTTATTCTTTTTTCTATTCTGATTGGATGTTTTCTGCTTCCTTATCTTCCAAATTTCTGATTTGATCCTCTGCTTTATCTACTCCAATGTTGATTCCCTGTAATATATTCTTCATTTCTGACTGGTTCTTTTTAATGTTTTCTATCTCTGCTTATATGTTTCTTATATCTTTGTTGAAATTCTCACTAAGTTCATCTACTTTTATTATAAGTTCATTGAACATACTTATAACTAGTGTTTTGAACTCTGCATCTGATATCTTGCCTCTTTCCATTTAGCTTTTTTCTAGAATTTTTTTTTGTTCTTTCATCTGGGACATGTTTCTTTGTCTCCTCATTTTGGCTGCCTCCTTGTGTATATGTCTATGTATTAAATAGGTGCTACATCTCCTGATCTTGGTAAAGTGGACTTCTATAGTAGCTGTGCTGTAGGGACCAGTGGTACAGTCTTCTTCATCACCCAAACTGGGCACTTCAGGCACACCTCATATGTGGGCTGTGTACACCCTCTTCTTGTAGTTGAGCCTTGATTGTTTTTAGAAGCCAGTGGATGGGATTTACCACCAGGCTGATCTGCTGCAAGAACTGTCTGTGACAATTATGTAGGATTAGCTGTGAAGGGCCTGACCATACAGGATAGAACTTACTTCAGTGGGGCTCTGATGCCCACTGAGTCTGCTCCTTGAGTGTGTTACTTATGGAAGTGATTAGGTGGGGCTTTGATGTGGTCTGAAGGTGTGTACCAGGTTACCTGGCTCTGCAGCCTATGAGAAGATGCAGGCCAAAGTCAGTTTCTTCCTGTGCTCTGCTTGGGGTTATGCAGCATGAGATACAAAGCAATCTGCAGATGGCTGCTAATTGTGTTGGGCTTGGAGGTGCCCAGAAGAGTCTAGGGTGTGAAAAAAGGACAGCTGCCACTATCTCCATGACTGGGGCCAATTAGTGAGAAGTAAGAGGCATGCTAAGGCCAGATGTCACTTGCTTGAGATATTTTAGGAAAGTCCAAAGCATGAGCCTAGACAGAGCTTTGTATGGAAAAGCCATTGGAAATGACTTGGATTGGTCTGCAACACAGGTGGGGCAGGGTCTCAGGGAATCACCAGAATGGAGTAAACAGTGTTGGGTAGGTTGATGCAAACTCAAATATGGTGCCTGCCAGCTGGCTCTGTGGGAAGAAGTCCCAGATAAAAAACAATGCCTGTGCCAGCACTTCTGTCTGGGAGAAAGCTGTACCTTTAGCTCTTGCCCTGATGTTGGACAATTAAGTTCCTCCATGTATGTCCCTGTTGCCTTTTGAGCTGCTGTCCCAGTACTTGCATTCAGAGGAAGTAAATCAGAGTAAACCAATGCAATGGGTCCTTTAAGGGGAACTGCCCAGGACTCCAGAAGCCCTCCCTCTGATTCAGCCACAATTTGTGCTGGTTTTCACAGCCAGTAGTTATGGGTACTTCTCTTACTGGCACTGGACCCCTGGGCTGGGGAACCTGGTGTGGGGCTAGGATTGCTTGCTCCTCAGGTGGAACCTCTACAGGGAGATATCACTTCCATTTTTTACCTGCCACAGTGAGATGTGAGATCAGCCCATTCTGTGTCTCCACCCCTACTACTAGTCTTGATGTGCACTCTTCTTTATATTTTAAGCTGTAGGATTTCTGTTCAGCTAAATATCAGGTGGTTCTGAATGATGGTTGTTCTATTTAGTAATTATGATGTGACTGTGGGAGTGATGCAGGCACTAGCCAGCAGTGTTCATGGTGTTATGGATGAGATGAGACAAATTCACATGGACTACCAAGCCCATGGAGGAAAAGGGATGGCACGGCCTCTCTTTCAAGAGGAGAGAGCATGCCGATTCTTACCTTGACAAGCTTTTATTGGCTTTCTAATAACATACATCAAAGAAGGTTTTCATTCATTATGCTTAGGTTTGCTTTAGGTAATTACTTTTAGTAGATGGCAACAGAAAGGATGTTACTGATTACTTCTTACAGATTAACAAGGAAAAAGTGTTGCAAATGCAAGGGAATGATAAGAGTAATATGTCTGATTACACTTCAATCCTTGGGAGAATTAGCACAGACTTCAGGAAGTTACTTTGAAGATATGCAGCAAGCACTCACTGCCTGAAATCAGGATGAGGGAGTTTTAGTGAGAGCAAGTCACAAAGCAGCCTAATTATAATGCAGGCCTGATTTCCCACAGGAGAACTGATCCATGGGTTTGGCTCCTGTGTGCCACAATGTGCCTATTGGGTTTTTCAATAGGGCTGAGCTACATTTGCCATTCCATGCAGATCTGTTCTTTACATGGGAGGATTCAAGCACTGTGTTTACCTACACCACCATCTTGATGGAACATCCTGCATTTCTAACAAGCTCCCAGTTGATGCCCATGCTCCCCATTTGGACCATGCTTTGAGGAGCAAAGTTTCAGAAACACCCTCCCACAACAGCAGAATGCAAATGTGGATATGTTTTAATTGGCTTGTTTTACAGTTTGCTCAAAATTTGACCAAAGCTGAGCCACTTGAAAACCCTGACACAATTCTGCAGCTATGAAACAAACAGAAATAAATGTAGGAAGTATTTTCATTAGGATTTAAAAGCAAAACAATTCTTAGCTGTAGGTCCCTGAAAATGTTGGTTAAACTCTCTAAGCTTTCTTTTCTTCTTTTGTAAAATGACCTCACCTCTGTGATGAAGATTCCATGAGATGGATGTATAAAACATCTAGAAACTTGCCTGACACATAGTAGGTACCAAAGAGACAGGGAGCTCTTTACTTATTATGGAGCTATGATTTGATGCTGATCCTGTGACTCAGAATATGAAAATATACTTTACAGTAATGATTTGCTAAGATACTTCTCCCAGGCCACTGAGTTTAAAGCAAAGTGATTACATTTGCTTTCTTTCCTTGTTTTCTTCCCTGAAGTGTTTACAATGACTTGGGGGAATGTCCTTCATATTACCTAAGGAAAATACTGTTTTAAAATCAAATGTGAAAAATATTCTCATGCTGTATAAGAATTGCTCAGTGTCTGTCACTCATGTTGCTTCATTTCAGTGTCCTATATTTTGTGCTCATTTTCACAAGTGATAATGTGCACTGCTAAAAAAATAAACACACACACAAACTAGCAAAAGATTCACCTCCAGTTTCCTATTCTAAAATAAAATTGAAATTTCCTTCTTTCCTTAGAAGGAAATATGTCCTTCTAAGAAGAGGGTAGATGAGATTTGAAAATACATTTATGGTTCCCATTTAAAAACTAGTGAGCAATCATTTCCATCTCAAAAATTAATTAATGACAGACCATATGAATGTTTGCTATTTTCCTACCCCCCATTTACTGTTAGAACAAAGTGACATAGAAGAACCACTTGAACTCTCAGATCTCATGTTCCTTTATCTGTTAAAAGGACCCATAATAACTCTCCTACTCCCATAAAGTGCCTCTATGTGGATTATATATGAAATGACACCAAAGAGCCCAAGACAGTCTTATCACAATATCAATGTATCTTTGCTCAGTCACTGCATCTCAAGAAAAAAATTTCTTGGACAGTCCATGGAATATTTTTCAATGACCATAAAAGCTTCTAAACTGGGGAATCAAAAGCAAGAACAACAAACAGTAGGACAAGTTTCCCAAGAAGGTACCCAAATACCTACCCTTGAGAATTACATGAGGATGGCATGAGTTGGTATTTGTCAACCACAAGGAAAAATAGCTCTTAAAAAGCAGCTCTGTGTAAGTGGTTGTTAAAGAAGTAGGTAAACAAAACATGGTTTCTAAGAAGTGCCTCACTTGGAGCTCTTTCCGGGTGAAAAATGGTCAGAGACAACAATGGTATATGTCAGCCCTAGTTTGTTTATGTCATTTAATATGTAACTTTCCCATTCCCCATGGCCATTGTAGTGTGGGCCCTAAATACTGTGGGACATGTCATCATCAGCTGAAATCAATACCCTAAGAACCCTGAAACACCAATTCAAAAGAACCTATGCACCCCAACATTCATAGCACCACAATTTACAATAGCCAAGTGCTAGAACCAGCCTAAGTAACTATCAGTAAACGAATGGGTTAGAAAACTATAGTACATTTGCACAATGGAATTCCATTGAAATAAGTTGCTTAAAGGAAAATATGTTGCAGGGAGAAAAATCTGGTTAAGACCAGTGGTTTTTAGTTTATTGGTCACTAACAAAAAAGGGGGGCAATTAGAAATATAGCATGGGGTAATTTTCTCATACTTCTCCTCACCCAGAATCCACTGGACTTAATATGGAGTGGGAATTTGAATAGATTTTGTGAGTGATTAAAACAAATAAGTGTTTCACTTAACATTAAGAACAAGACAATGGTGTATACTTTCACCACTATTATTTAAAATAGCACTGGAAGTCCTAGCCATAGCAATCAGGAAAAAAAGAAATAAAGGACATTCAAATTGTAAAGGAAGAAGTAAAACTGTCATTATTTGCAGATGATATATAGAGATAAAACCTTAAATATTCCACAGAAAAACTACTAGAACTAATAAATGAATTCAGTAAGTAGCAGAATATACAATAAATACCAAGAAATCATTAGCATTATTATACATCAATAATGAACTATCAGAAAGTGAAACTAAGATAACAATCTCATTCATAAATGCTTCAGAAAGAATAAAATACTTAGGAATAAATTTAACCAAGGGTGTAAGACACCTTTACTAAGAAAATTATAAGACACTAAAGAAAGAAATTCAAAATGTAAATAAGTAGAAGAATATACTATGTTCATGGATAGGAAGAATTAACATGAAAATGTTCATACCACCCCAAACAATATGTAGATTCAATCCAATACTTATAAAGGTACCAATTTAGTATTTCACAAAACTAAATCAAATATTCCAAAAATTTATGTAGAACCACAAAAGACCCCAAATAACCACAGCAATCTTGCAAAAGAAAAACAAAGTTGAAGAAATCACACTACATAATACCAAACTATACTACAAGGCTATAGTAATAAAAACAGCATGGTACTGACATAAAAACAAACATGGATCAATGGAACAGAATAGAGAGCCCAGAAGTAAAGCCATGCCTTTATAGGTAATTAATATTTGACAAAGGAGGCAAAAACGTACAATATGTAAAGGTAGTCTATTCAATGAAAGATGTTGAGAAAATTGGACAATTAATGTAGAAAACAATGAAACTAAACCACCTTCTTACATCACACACAAGAAAAAAATCAAAATGGTTTAAATACTTAGATATTAGACTTGAAACTATAAAAATTCTTGGAAAAACATAGGCAGTAAAAACTCAGACATTTATTTTATAGCAATATTGTTTTCTGATATACCTCCTCAGGCAAAGGAAACAAAAAAAATAAACAAATGGGACTGTGTCAAACTAAAAAGTTTCTGCACAGCAAAGGAAACCATCAAAAAAATTAAATAAACCCACTGAATGTAAGAACATATTAGCTTATACATCTGATAAGGGGTTAATAAAAAAATTATAAAGAACTTATAAAGCTCAGCATCCAAAAAATCTAATTAAAAAATGAGCAGATGACCTGCATAGACCCTTCTCCAAAGAGCACATACAGATGGTCAGTAGAGATATGAAAGAATGCTCACCATCACTAATATCAAAGATATACAAATTAAAACCAAACTGAGATATCACATCACACTTGTTAACATGGCCAGCATCAATAAATCAACAAACAAGTGGTGATGAGAATGTGGAGAGAATGTAACCCTAGTACACTGTTGATGAGAAGGTGAATTGGTACAACCACTGTGGAAAGCAGTATGGAGCTACTTCAAAAATTAAAATCGGAACTGCCTTATGACCCAGTAACTCCACTCCCAGGAATATATCTAGTGAAACCTGAAATACTAATTTGAAAGAATGCATGCTCTCCTATGTTCACTGCAGCATTATTATCAATTGCCAAAATTTGGAAGTAAACCAAGTAAACCATCAGTAAAGGAGTGGATAAAAAACTGTGGTATATATTTTTTATTGTTCAATTACAGTTGTCTCCATTTTCACTCCACCCAATCAATTCCCACCCTCGATCCTACCCATCTTTGGCTTTGTCCATGTGTCATTTATTCCTTGATGACCCTTTCCCTCCTGTTATCCCCTCTCCCCTCCCCTCTGATTACTGTCAGTTTGTTCTTTATTTCAGTGTCTCTGGTTATATTTTGCTTGCTTGTTTGTTTGGTTGAACAAAACAACAGACTTTAGAACAGACTGTAGGTGTCTACAGTCTATAAAACAGACTGACAGGTGTCAGAGGGAAAGGGGTTTTGTAGGCTAGGTGAAAAATGTGAAGAGATTAAGCAAAAAATTAAAAAAAAACCTTATAGACACAGAAAACAGTATGGTGATTTCCAGAATGAAAGAAGGGTATGGGGAAAATGAGTATAAATGAGGGATATATGGTGATGGAAGGATACTTGACTTGAGGTCCTGAACACACATTACAATATACAGATGGTGTATTTTAGAATTGTACACTTGAAACATATAATTTTATTAATTAATGTCTCCTCAATAAATTCAATAAAAAATAAAAAATATGTAATATTACCCAGGACTTATTATTTATCATTAGTACATTCATTTACCCTCTCAAAACTTATAAAATACTTGATATATTGGACAATATGAAGATTCAAATATATGTTTTAAGGCAAAATATGAAAAATATCAATAAATCTGGAAAATATGTAAACACATCAATTAGCAGAGCATCTTTAATGACAAATTTCCATTTGCCCACCTCTGACAAAAACAGTAATCCCAATTTTGAAATCAGGAACTTAAAGTTTATCTTCAGAGCTTGCTGTTTCTTTGTAAGCAGGTTACTCTTCAAAATACTGCCATTTCGTCATTAAGGAAATTATTTGATAGTATTGCTCCTATTAGTCAGTTTGGAAAAGCTGTCATGGGGAATTATGAAGACGCTTGGTACAAAGAAGGAGAAGCATAAAGTTTATTGAAATGATATCCTGCTTTACATGGAGCTGAGGAACCAGAAACTTGATGTTTTGATCTAACTGATTTATGTTTCTTCTGCGGCAAAGTGCTTATACTAGGCTAAATACACTCAGGTTATATCTGGAAAGTGCAATTACCTATCAATAAGTCAGCTCTTTCAATATTATTAATATTGATTGGTTTTTAATATCTGTAAAGAATAATAAACTACTAAGTGGTAAATGCCTTTTAGACAGAAAGGATACATTTCTATAAAAAATGTAGCTAAATCATACTTTATGTCATAGATAAGATCCTCAAAACTTACTTCATAAAGTGGTTTCTGTTATCATAGGAAAGTATTTTTAAATATTAATGAAGTACTTTAAAAATATGACAGTAAATTTTTTTGATGAGGATACAGTCATCTTGTTATTTAGGTGATTATATAATTTTATGCCAGTATATTTAGAGTGAAATAAACACTATTATTATTAATTTAAACTACTCCAATTCTGTATACTCTCTTATTTTTGTTCTTGAAAATAGTTAAAGGTGAAAATATTCACAAAACATGGCAATTTTTCATTCTTAAGTTCTGCAGTGACTCTTATGGACTTTGCCTACCTACATACAAATCCATAAGAAATTTAAAGGGGTGTCATTCTCAGACATGAGGAGCTAAAATACCAATAAATAAAAGACAGTTTTGCCATGTTACAGGATACATTTCTCTAATTTTAGCTATGTATGTGCATAAAAAGAAAAATGAGACAGAACAGGAATGTATTTTCACCATTGATTTTATCTAGATTGGTATTCCTAAAGGGTAGATATAGGCAGAGTTACTTTTTGCCCAAAACATTTTCAAAGCCCTTGATTTGATCAAAAACTATACATGAGATATCCAAATGTCTGTGCCCTTGTTTATACTTTGAGTGCTCCTCTTGTCCACATGTCATAATTCTATCCATCTCTCAAGTTTCATCTCCTCCAGAATAATTTCCTGATTTTTCCAATTTCCCTTTTGAATAACCTCTATTATACATGTAGAGTAGAGATCTGACTCTCTTTTGCAATGAAGTTAATAGTTTATTTTCTCGCTCTATATAAAGTAGAAGCTTTTTGTGTGATAGAAATAATAGTTATCCTTTAACATATGTTTGCACATACAGGAACTCTATAATGAATTATCAACAATCCTGAAGGCAACCCAAAGGACTGATTAAGCCATAGTCTTATAGATTTTACCATCAAACTATTTTTATCTTTAAAAGTAAAGTGTGTGTGCAGATTTGTCCTTAAATCTATGTGTGTCTTACAAACAACATATAGTTAAATAATGTTTTTATTCAACCCAACCATCTGTCTTTAACTGGATTATTTTGCCCATTTATATGTAATATTATTCTTGATAGAATTGAATGTACATCTGTCATAGATTTTTTTGCTCTGACTCTTTTCTTTTGAATTAAGTGAATATTTTCTAAAGTAGCTTTTAATTTTATTAATTTTTACTCTATTTTTAGTTATTGTTAGTAGTTTTATTTAAGATTTGCCATATATATCATTACTTATCAGAATAGGGTTCAGAGTTATACTACTTTAATTACAGTGAGATATATGTGTCACTTTTATACAAATCTATTATCTTTTCCACTTTAATGGCGTTACATTATACATTTTACAACTGTAGATGTTATAAACCCAGCAATATGGGGTTATTATTTTCTTAGTCTGATACAGTTTTGTTATCACACATATTCTTTGTGTTGTTTTTGGCAAATGTAATATATACATATTATATTTATGTGTGTTATGGACCCAACATTAAATTGTTTGCAAATTATTTCATTTAATTTTTTTTAAAAAACTATTTATTCATACTTAGAGAGAGGGGAATAGAGGGAGAAAAAGAGGGAGAGAAATATTTTATAAAATTGATTTTTATCAGTTATGAGAAAGGAGAAAAATATATACTTCTATATATTTTGATGATTACATGATTATCTTTATGGTGCTGGGTTTTTTATATATGAATTCAATTTACTGTCTGGAATTATTTATTTTCTGCTTTAAGAACTTACTTTAGTGTTTTTGTAAGGTGGGTCAGGTAGCAACAAATTAAATATATATTTATCTGAGAAAGTAAATATTTCACATTTATTTTTAAATGGTATCATTTCTAGTATAGGATTCTTGGTTGACAGTTCTGTTTTGTTTTGACTACATTGAGTATAGTACCTCTGGCACACACTGTCTGATAAATCAGTGAAAATCTTTTTTTCTCCTAACCTTTTTTTTATTGTTGTTCAAATACAGTTGTCTCCATATTCACTCATCCCCACCGCGCACCCTAGAACCTATCCCGTTTGGCTTTGTTCTTGTTTCCTTTATGCATGTTCCTTGATGACCCTTCCCCTATTATCCCCTATTATCCCTCTCCCCCAACCCCTCTTGTTACTGTCAATTTGTTCTTTATTTCAATGTCTCTGGTTATATTTACTTGCTTGTTAGTTTTGTTGATTAGGT
>CM052542.1:88838504-88858229 GCA_028533065.1 Trachops cirrhosus | reverse complement strand
TTCATCAGCAATATTGGCCTGTAGTTTCCTTTGTTTGTTGTGTCTTTATCTACTTTTGAAATTAAGATAATACTGGCCTCATAAAAAGAGTTTGGGAGTCTTCTCTGTTCTTTGATTTTTTTGAAGAGTTTGAGAAGGATTGGGGTTACTTCTTCCCTAAGTGTCTAGTAAAAATTTTCCTGTGAAGCTATCCAGTCCACTTTAATATTACCTTATATCTTTTTTTAAAAAACACCCACTTCACATCTACAATTTCTTGAGCTGTTTCCTACATGGGGTCATGTGCAGTACCTCATTCTGTCTCTATAAATATTTATAATGGTATATGATCTCAATCCTGCCTATAAGAAAGCTGAAGTTGATTGAAGACATATATGGATTTGAGACTCTATTTTCAGGGGTGGGCAAAAGTAGGTACACAGCTGTGATTACACAACATGCAGTTTATTCTTGTATTGTTTACTTAGTTATTATTGTGTCGTATAGTATTATCAGCCTACTTTTATCCACCCTTGTATTTTAGAGTATTTTTTTACAGATAAAGACTTGTTTTTATAAAGTGTTATAATCACAGAAATAGTCAATATTTCAATGTCTTACTAAGAAAAATCTATTTTTGACTTGGGTGGGATATGAACACTTTTGTCTGGTTATGAGAATAATTGAATTACAACCTGACCAAATAAGATTTCCTAAAATCTGAGCTTGAAAATCAGGGGTGGGGGGTTATTTCACAAACATTTATTGAAAGAATTATCTTGGGAGGAACTTGTACAATAAGTGAGGAAAGCAAGTAAAATGGGGAGGAGAAGCTAAGCAAAAAATAGGAATTGCTGAAGTCTACCCTTAACTACTTCCCAGAGGGAACTCTGGAGCCCCCAAATATGCTAGAATTGTTCTGCTCTGAGGCCAGGAGGATAGGACTTTATACTCCTATTCTAATAATCCATATGTGTCACCCAACAAAAACAAAACAAACAAACAAACCATCTTATAACTTATGGCAGCTATCCAGAGAAGAGTATAATCATCTTCCATTATCATTCGATACTCTCAAAGTGAGAGGATGAGTAAACTGGCTGAAAGTATATCTGGAAAGGACTTCAAGAGTGTCCATTCTTAACCTGAAGAGCAAACTATCAGCCAGTTTCATAAAGCTAACAGAACAACTGTTAAAGAGGGAGAAATGACAACTTGTCAGGCAGGATTGCTATATTACGGATTAAATGGTAGGGATATTTATCTAACAATTTCACACACAGAGCACAGAAATACTGCAGTAACAAAAACCAGTTGAAATCACTGTGATATACTTTTCACATAATGAAATTTAGCCTCAATCTCAACAAATACCATTACCCCATTATATCTGAAGATACTATAATGAGAGAAGGTTTGTGAACTGTCTCCTTGAAATTGTGAAAACGCCAAACAGAATAGAAATCCTGACTGGTTTACTTATTCCTGGTGCCACTTGCCATGATTCTCAGAAAAGACATCACCAACCAGAGAATCAATTATATGTTAGATTCTCCCATAGCAATTACTTATTTGTTTAATATGCTTGCATGCATTTCCATTCCAACACAGCACTTTATTAATGAGTAATTTCTTTTAAGGCTCAGTCAAGAAAACATTAACCATTAGGGGTTTCAGAGAGAATTAAGCAGAAAATTGGTGGAACTGGTAATGGAAGAACTGAGAGCCTGAAGAGGGGAGAGCAATGAATCTCAGATATTATTAGCAGCAAGTTGCTGCTAACCTGCCTCTGGCTGAGAGAGAAAGGCAAGTGGTGGCTTACCAGATCTCAGATGATCTGGATGCCTGAGAGAACTCATAACCACAGAAGGAAGAGCTGTCTGGGAGAAGGTGGAACTATGAAGAGGATGCATTGGGTAGTTTGGCTAGAACATGATTAGTGCAGGCTGCATAATAAAATTAGATTTTCTGGTTTTCAAACATTTGAATTGTAACACATTTAAAAAAAATTTTATTATCGTTCAGTTACAGCTGTTCCGCATTTATGCTATTTTAATTTTAGGAGCAAGTAAATGAGTATAAAGGACATCTCATTAAAATTTGAGGTATAACAAATAAAGAGGATGCAGCTACTGCTGGAGATAACATGAGAAGCAGCATGAAAGAAGGGTGCAGATCTGGGTGTATCCAAAATAATATTAGGTTAAATCAGATCAATGTGTCAGAATGATGCTTTGAGGAACAGGTGAAAATAAGTTATATAAGAATTATAATACCTATAATTTTGTCTGTAGCAGGACAAAATTTAGGAGCATTAACTAAGACCCCTCATTTTTTCTTGCTACTATCATGGTCTTCCTTCTGTTATAAACTCAGTACCTTTTATTGTCTCAGGGAGCATTCATTTTCCAGACAAGATAATACAGTAGAAATTAACAAAAGCAATTATGTCAACTAAATTTAAAAATATATACATTTTTTAAAAAATTTACCATCAGAAACATAATATTGAAAACCTATTATTTGAGAAAGAAGGATTTGGAGTTCCAAAATGTGTCTTTAAATATCAAGACTCAGACTCTCCATATACAGTTACTTTAAAGACTTTTTGAAGACAATTCCCAATGCTTGTTTTTAACTTCACCTCCCCAAATACTTTCTCCCCAAATATGCACATACATATATCTTACCAAGAAAAGATTAATATCTTTATGGGTAGAGGGGAAATCTTGCAGAAATATACCAAATAGAATATGTAAAACTTTCTATAGATAATCATTTAAAAACCTGAATAAAATATGAGCAACAATTGACTGAAAAATCAGACAAAATCTGAAGAAGAGGTTACTTTCGAAAAATTTCAACTGCAATAGATGAGAATAGTGCATTTGTATCATTCTTACAATGGGGAATTCTATAATCCCCATGTGGAAAATCCTATGGTTATCAGTTTGATGTATCAGAGAACAGATTCAGAGCTAAAATAAAGCAACTGGAAACTCCATGGAAAATCCTGGAAACATCGTAACCTGAGACGTGGTGAGATCCACAATTTGATGATAAACTCCACTCAAATCCCCATTTCACAGCTAAAATAGGTATGCACGGGAAGACCCCAGAGACTGAATGAAAAAGTAAGAAGAGATAATAAAGACATCTACCTTTGAAATAAAGATTTGTGAGTTTTCTGCTTTATTAACTGACTTCAAAAATCGATGCACAACAACATAAGTTTATAGGAGACTCTCAGGGGACCTGGCTAAAAAAGACAGCAGCTAGAAACTGTAAAATGGAGCATAGATATAAGCTGGTGTATATACTACTAGTAATAGAACCTGGAGTTTGAGTGCAGGCATGTTAACTGGTTACTAGAACAATGAAACAACAATCCTCAGATAAATGTAAAAGAATCCAGAGTCACTACAATGTATTATTTTTTAAGATTTTTTAATTAATTTATTTTTAGACAGAAGGGAAGAGAGAGGGGTAGAGAAACATCAATGTGTGGTTGCCTCTTGCATGCCCTCCAATGGGGACCTAGCCTGCAACCCAGACATGTTCTCTGACTGGGAATTGAACTGAAGATCCTTCGGTTTGCAAGCCAGTGCTCAATTCACTGAGCCACACCAGCCAGGGCTACAATGTATTATTTTATGTCTAGTTTTCAAACATTACTAGACATGTATACAGAGAGAAAAATATGACTTAAACTCAGGAACAAATAGCAGTGAATAAAAACTGACCTTGATTAATGGCAAATTTAGATAGAATTTATCAGCCAAAGTTTTCTTTTTCTTTTTAAGATTTTAAATATTTATTTTTAGAGAGAGGAGAAGGGAGGAAAAAAGAGAGAGAAACATCAATGTGTGGTTGCCTCTCACGTGCCCCCTACTGGAGATGTGGCCTGCAACCCAGGCACTTTCTGGCACCCTACTCTCTACTTCAGAAGAACGACTAGGTGTCCCAGTTGGATGCATGAGCAAGTGGGTTAAGCTCCCACCTACCTCACCGCCATTTTCCATGGAAGAACTAGATCTTCTTTTTAAATTTTAATATATTGTTCTCTTATGGCTAATTAGCAATAAACTCAAGTGTTCTCAAGTCTCTTTCAACTTAATATGACACATAGGCACTCTCTACCTTCTAAGGTCAATAATTACTTTAATCTTTTTAAATAAACTTTTAAAAAAGATTTTATTTATTTATTTTTAGAAAGAGGGGAAGGGAGGGAGAAAGAGAGGGAGAGAAACATCAATGTGTGGTTGCCCTCACGCGCCCCCTAATGGGGACCTGGCTCCCAACCCTGGCATATGCCTTGACTGGGAATCGAACCAGCAACCCTGTGGTCCACACACTGGTGCTCAATCCACTGAGCCACACTAGCCAGGGCTAATTACTTTATTCTTTTCTCCCCTTTTCCATCATATTTCCTAAGGGAGTTTTTTAAAATTTCTGTTTTCATTTCTCATTTGTAACTTAGCCCTCTGCACCCCATTTCTGCCTTTATTATCTCACCAAGTTACAGCTAACTGCCTTGTTGATAACTCATATGCTGTTCAATCTGATGAGTGTATGGCTACATACAAAGAAGTTCCTTTTGAGGTGAAAGGGAAGAGAGACTGTAGGGCTCAAACTTTGACCAATGGAGGAAAAAAATAAAATAAATTAAATTAAATTAAAATGTTTCAGTTACAGAAATACATTGGAAAAAATAGTAATAATGATAAAAAGAAACTAAAGAATCATCTTTTTAAGTGTTTTTTAAAATCTTGCACTCTTTTTATCTATGTAATGTATTTAATTATTAGGGAAAATGTAGAGTCAAAGTTCTCAAGTCTTAATCTATTTGAATCAGTTGAAGCTTCCTCCCCAACATTTCTTATAACTTGGTCCTTTTGCTTATCTTTTAACTGTAAACTCATTTCCTATGCACCCTCCTCCACTACCACTAGTAAGTCACCACCGGCAGTACCTTTCAGTGACACAGAATGGGTTGCAAAACTTGCTTACTTGTGTGACATATTCAACTTGCTCAGTGAACTCAATCTGTCACTTCAGGGGAGAATGACAAATGGATTCAAGTTTGCACAAAAAGTGGCTGCATTCAAAGCCAAACTGGAATTATGGGGGCGATGAGTGAATATTGGGATTTTTTGACATGTTTCAAACCTTAGCAGAGATTTTAAATAGACTGAGCCAGGGCCTTCTTTCTACCAGCTGGTGCATGATCATTTACCTCAGCTTTCAAAAGAGTTTGAGAATTACTTCCCACCACAAAAGACTCCTGAACTGGGAAGGAATGGATGCATGACCCGTTTGTGAATAAACCAGGTGAATCAACTTTGTCTGTTCTAGAAGATCAACTGCTTGAGATCACAAATGTCAGTGGTCTTAAAAGTATGTTTAAGACAACTTCAATTCTCCATATATTCTGGGTTAAAGTCAAAGCTGAATATCCTGAGATTCCCTCAAAAGCACTGAAAGGCCTGCTTCCATTTCCAACATTCTATCTTTGTGAAGCAGGGTTTTCTGCAGTGACAGCAACCAAAATGAGATTATGGAGTAGAACTGCAATAGGCCACACGCCTCGGGTATTGCTGTCTTCCATCACCCCCAGATGGGACTATAGTTGCATGAAAACAAGCTCAGCGTTCCCATTCATTCTGCATTTGTGGTGAGTTGTATAATTATATCATATATTACAATGTAATAATAATAGAAATAAAGTGCACAATAAATGTAATGTGCTTGAATCATCCAGAAACCACCCCCCCAGTTCATGGGAAAACTGTCTTAAATAAAACCAGTCTCTGGTGCCAAAATGTTGGGGACTGCTGATTTAGTTATTTATATTTATAGTGATTATTGACAGTTGCATATTTATTGCCATTTTTTCTTTATTATTATGTTCTTCTGTTGTTCTTTTTCTTCCTTTCTTCTTTTTCTCCTCCTTCTACTCCCCTCCTCCTCCACTCCCACTTCCCCTCCTCTTCCTTTTCCTCCATCTTCTTCTTTTTCTTCTTAAAAAGTTTCATTTAACATATTTGTAATACTGATTTGGTGATCACAAACTCCTTTAGCTTTTTCTTGTCTGGGAAGGTCTTAATTTCTCCTTCAATTTTAAAATAGCCTGACTTTCAATTTTAAAATAATGTAGTCTTGGTGGTAAGTCTTTGCTTTTTATCACTTGGAATATTTCATGATAATCCTTTCTGGCCTCAGATGTTTCTGTTGAGAAATCAGCTAGAAACCCTCTAGAAGTTACCTTGTTGGTAACTAAATGTTTTTCTTTTGCTGCGTTTAAGATTCTATCTTTGTCTTTGTCCACATTTGCCATTATAATTATGATGTGTTTTGTTGTGGGCCTCTTTGGGTTCATCTTGTTTGAAACTGTGCTCTTTCTACACTTGTGTGTCTTCTCACTTCACAAGGTGATGGAAATGTTCAGCCATTACTTCAAATAGCTGCTTCACTCCTTGCTCTCTTCTTTTGGTACCTCTATGATATGTATGCTATTATACTTTATGTTGTCCTAAAGGTCCCTGAAACTAATCTCATTTTTTAAGTTTATTTTTTCTTTACTTTGCTGTTTTTTTTTCTGATTGGGTGGTTTCTGCTACCTTGTTTTCAAGTTGTTGAATCAATCCTCTGCTTCATTCAACCTACTATTTATTTTTTCTATTGTATTCTTCATTTCAGATATTGTATTCTTTACTTCTGATGGGTTCTTTTTTATAGTTTCTATATCTAATAACTTGCCTTTATTTAATTTAGTTATCTTTTTGGGGATTTCTTCTGTTTATTTTTATTTGGGACATGCTTCTTTGTCTCCCAATTTTGGCTTCCTTTATCAATGCATTAGGTAGAACTGCCATATCTCCCAGTCTTGGTAGTGTGGTCCTATATAGTAGTTGTCACTGGGACCCAGTGATGCTGCCTCCTTGATTACCTAACCTTGGTCTTCCTGGAATGTCCCTTGTGTGTGTTATATGAGCCATCCTGTTGTAATTGTGTCTTGATTGCTATTGGCCCATTTGTGCATGAGGTCTACTCTTACACTGGCTGACTGTGAGGATCTACCCAACCACAGTATAAGAGCTGCTGTCCAGGTACTGATCATATGAGCAAAATTGGCTTCAGCAGCATGCCTGCCAAGATCTTCTTTCAGATATGAAGCTTGGGAAACTAATTGAATCCTCCTCTGATGTTGTCTGAAAATGGCCACTGGTTGTTTTTGTTCTGGGGCCTCTTAGGGATGACTCTGGTGTAGGTCAATCACATGTTGCTGTGACTGGCCCTGGGCAACCTGCTTGGAGCTACAAAGTGATCCACAGTTTGTGGCTGCCTTTGCTGGGCCTTGTTGTGCATGGGAAGGACCAAGCTGTGCACCAAGGCCTGCTTCCCCAAGGCACCCTGAGGTATACCTTAATCTGTCTCCACCTGCTATCTCCTTGTCAGGCTCAGTCACTGAAATTGCTTCTGGTAGTACTCCAGTTGAATGAGGTAGATTCTAAATAAGTCAGGAGGTTGGAGGGACTAGTGTAAACCAGGTTAATACAGGTTTAAACTTGGTGCCAGTGTTGGGTCTGAGACCACTCAGCAGAATTCATAGTGCATACTAACTCTAGCTACCCCCTGACATGTCCCCACAGAACTTTATGTGGCATGGGGTTTTATGGTGTCATCACAATAAGGCCAGTAGAGCTTATCAGGCTGGAACACACCAAGATGTGACCATACCAAAGGGAAGGTTCTGCACTGGTCAAGTCTGCAAGGGGAAAATGACTCCTATCTTAGAAACCCACAACTCAGTCTGTCCCAGATTATGCAAAGGAGCCCAAGTGCAACATTGAAGGACCACCAAGAGTAGGGAAGGTTGGTGTAGTTGGTCTCCTGTGAAAGGGAAGCATCTGTGAAGCTGGGAGGAACATGGGGAGGAGTGGCCCTTGCTCCAAAGTGGCATAACTCAGTCTCTCTGACTCTTCCCAGACTTGCTGGAGAGCCTAAGGTTGTCAGTGTGGTGCCACCAGAAGTCAGGTGGTAGGTGTCATCAGGAACCCAGGGGAGTAAAGCTAAGGGGTATTTTGTTAGGGGGAGGCCTGGTCAGGTTCATGGGGAAGTGGGCAAAATGACCACCAGTCCAAAGCCACACAACTCAATCACAGACATCCCCTGAGTCTTCCCAGACCTCCACAACCCGACCCAGGCAGCTGACTCCATAGCATGGTGCAAGATCCCCAGTGTGGTGTTAGATTATTGCATTCCCCTAGGGTTTGAGGAGGGCAGTGTTCCACCCAAGACAGATAGCATCTGTGGAAGAGGGACTTGCACAGGGATCCTGGCAGCTGTCCCTTCAGCTCTTTCTGTACAGACCCAAATCCCAGTCTCTCCTCACAGGATTCTAGTGTGCTCTGCTATCCCTCTGCTGGAACCTAGGTTGAGTGGCTACAAACAAGATGTTGTGTGTTGGCCTTTTACATGGTTGCCTGTGTCTCCAACAGTGTCCTATTGCTCCCTGGCAGACAGAATCCATGCTAATTTTTATAGTCAGTTGCTACGAGAGTGCTTCTTCCTAGTTCTAGTGTATGTGCTGGGGAGCCTGGTGTGGAGTTCGACACCGTGCTCCTTAGGGGGAACCTTTGTAGCTGAGATCTCTTTCCAGAGTCTTGGCCATTGGCCCACGTGTGCAGGGCCTGCTCTTTTCTCATCTTTGCCCTTACTACCAGTCTTGATGTGGCTTCTTCTATAAATCCTTTATTATAAGACTTTTGTTCATAGTCTTCAGGTGGTTATTCAGGTTAATTTATTTGTATTTCAGATGTAACTACAGTTTGGTCTTGGGAAGAGGATAATATACCTTTCCCCTACTCTATTACCATCTTGGATCCCCTAACCATAGTTATTTTAAATTCTTGGTCTGAAAATCTCAATATCTCTGTTGTATCTGAGTCTTGTTCTGATATTTTCTGTCTCTTCAAACTGTATATTTTGACTTATGTATGTGTCTTAGTCTGGGCTGCTTTAATAAAATAGCACACACTGGGTTGCCTTATAAAAAATAATTTTTATTTTTCCCCTGTCTGGAGGCTGCAAGTTTAAAATCAGGATGACAACATGATTGGATTTTGGGTGAAGGTTTTGTTTTGTTCTGGGTTTCAGATTGTACCTCTCACTGTGTTTGCACATGATGAAAAGGGCTGGGGAGCTCTGTGAGGCCTCTTTTTCAAAAGACATTAATCCTATTTATAAGGGCTTTACTGTAATGACCTAAGCACTTCCCAAATACTCAATTTTTATTTCATCCCATTGGGCATTAGGATTTTAACATATGAATTTGTGAAATACATGAACAGCCTGACAATAGCAGTATGTCTTTATACTGGGCAAAAGAAACTAAGGTAAACAGGCACTTACGGGTGCTTCTCAGTAACCCTCTCACCGGGTCAGTTAGGCTCTGGTAAAGCCACAAAGTTGTTAGCCTCAGAAAAAATAGATTCCCTCAAGGACAGATTTATGTTAAGGAGAGTAGAATACACGAGGTTTATTTTTTAGTGGTTAATTTTCTCCTCCCCTTACCAGAAGCATAGGAAGATTTTTCATTGCCTTCACCTCAACATATGATGGAGGTTTCTTCCTATGTGAAAAGCCAGAGTGAACTATAGTTGGGTATTTCCTTTTCCTTAGTTTGGTTAAGCTCTAGTAACACCCCAGATGGTTAGGCTTTGGAAAAATAGTTTGTTTTCAGGGCAGGCCTTAGCAAGAAGAACAGAATGCTCTTGGCATATTTCAAAATGGCTACTTCTGCCCCAACTCCTCATTGGAAACACGAGGAAATTTTCCCTAATCTTCATCCAGGATCTAGTAGGGCTGTTGGAGATCAAACTCTCAGAAGTGGGAGATATCCCATAGACTTGACCCCTTTTAGTTTTTAACTCTCAAGCTTGGCCACTTGGAGCCTCTAGAAATTCACCAGTTGTAGTTTAAAATTTCATACCTTAGCACTGGCTCTAGCATGGGCTTCAGTAAGATATGATTTTATGTAATCATTGATTCTCATATTTGGGGTACAGTTGTTTGCTTTGTGTCTTCAATTCTGTGATAGGACTATTATAAAAAGAGTTGGTGATTTTCAGCTTGTTTAGCTTTTTATCTTGCAAAAATAAGAGTGATGAATTCTAAGTTTCTTACATATCAGAACTGGAGTGAATGATTTATTTTTCACTTTTATTTTTACTTGCATGTTGTTCACATCATAACCAAAAAATTATTAGAAAAGGGCAGTTGGAAATACATTGCATACTTAGTTTACTAATTTTTTCACTGTTAAGAAAGCCTAAGAGGCTTGTTTCAAGGAGAAATAAATATTATTAATTTTTCAAGGTTAAAATTATTTGTTGACAAATGTGTGGATTTCTCTGGCATTAAAAAGTAACAAACTAATCACATCTGCCTTGGATATTTAAATGGCTAATTCACAGTGATATAAATCCTTCCTCTTTTTGTTAGGGATCCTTGACCTCTAGTGTTCTGTCATGCAGAATTTTTACCATGGCATTACCAATGCTTTGTGGAAAGATGATATTACCTGATGAATCCATGAAATACAGCCTGGGCATGTACAAACTAAAACTACATTGGATTTTTTAAAATTTAAATTTATTGTGATAACACTGGTCAATAAGATTACATAGGTTTCAGTGTACATTTCTACAATATATGATCTGTGTACTACACTGTGTGCCCACCACCCAAAGTCAAATTATCATCATCATAATTTTGCCCCTATCCTCACTATCTTCAAAACCCCCTCCTACCCTTGGCAGCCACCACACTGTTGTCTGTATCTATGAGTTTCAGTTTTATATTCCACATATGAGGAAAGCCACATGAATCTTACCTTTTTCTGACTGACTCTTCTTGCTCAGCATAACACTCCCAAGGTCCCTCCATGTTACAAATGGCAGCATTTTATCTTATGACTGAGTAGTATTCCCTTGTACATAAGTACCACCTTCTTCATCCAATCATGTATCAAATGACACTTTGGTTGTTTCCATGTCTTGGCCACCATGAATAATACTGCAGTGAACACAGGGGCTCACATAGCTGTGCTAATAAATGTTTTCCATTTTTTCAGGTGGATACCCAGAGGTTTACTGAGCTATATGGTAACTCTATTCTTAATTTTTTGAGGAGCCTCCATGCTATTTTCCATAGTGGCTATATCAGTTTACACTCCCACCAGTAGTGAATGAGGGTTCCTTTTTCTACACATCTCCAAAACTTGTTATTACCTGTCTTGTTGACAATAGCTATTCTAACAGGTGTGAGGTGGTATCTCATTATAGTTTTTATTTACATTTCCCTAATAGCTAGGGAAGTTGAGCATCTTTTCATATATCTGATGGCCTTCTTTATGTCTTCTTGGAAGAAGTATCCAGGTCCTCTCCCCATATTTTAATTGGATTGTTTGGTGTTGAGTTGTATGAATTCATATATGTTGGATATTAACCCTTTGTCAGAGTTATTGTTTGCAAATATCTTCTCCCATTTGGTTGGTTGCCTTTTTGTTTTGTTGGCAGTTTCTCCTGCCATGCAGAAGCATTTTAGTTTGATATAGTTCCATCCATTTATTTTTACCTTTAGTTCCCTTGGTTTTTGGATCAAATTCATAATATTTTGTCTAAAACCAAGATTCATAAGTGTAGTACCTATGTTTTCTTCTATGTAATTTACTATATCAGATCTTATATCTACATCTTTGATCAATTTTCAATTAATTTTTATACATGGGGACAAACTGTAATCTAGTTTCATTCTTTTGCATGTGACTTTCCAATTTTCCTACCACCATTTTTTGAAGAAGCTGTCTTGTCTCCATTGTATGTTTTTGCTCTTTTGTCAAAAATATTTGCTCATATGCATCCGGTTTTATTTCTGGGCTCTCAATTCTGTTCCATTGGTTTGCACATCTATTTTTCTGATTACTGTTGCCCTGTGGTATAATTTGAAATCAGGTAATGTGATATCTCTAGCTTTGCTCTTTTTCATAAGGATTGCTTTTGTTCTTCTGGGTCTTTTGTGGTTCTATACAAGTCTGATGAAATAAAACAAATTTGTTTTATTTCTTTAAAAAATGTCATTAAAAATTTGATGGGGATTACACCAAATCTGTATACTGCTTTGGGTAACATGGGCATTTTAATTATGTTGATTTTTCCAATCAATGAACACAGAATATCTTTTCATTTCATTTTGTCATTTTTAATGTCTTTTAATAATGCTTTGTAGTTTTCAGTATATAGATCCTTTACATCCTTTATTAAGTTTATTCCTAGGTATTTTGTTGTTGTTGTTGTTGTTGCAACTACTAAAGGAACTGCTTTTTAATTTCTTTTTCTGACATTATAGTGTTAGAATATAGGTATGCAGTGAATATTTTCACCCTAATATTTATAAGCTTGCTCTCAAATTTATTGTATACTATTACTCAGGGTTTTCTATTTTTTTAAGCAACATGACTGCTTCGCAAGATTCTCATCTATAGTGAGTACTTTCATTCTAGAGGTGTTCTAAGACATAATTTTCTAGGTTAAACATTATTTTTTTCTTTTTCTAGAAACATACATTATCAGCAAACTCCACATTGTCATTGAGTTCTTAAATTAAAAAGTGAATACCTCTCACCCTTGATATTACCTTAAAATTAATTATCAAGGCTTCTTGTTTCAAATGTGATTATAGGATATATCTAATACAAACTTGTGATATAGTAATATAGACTGTGTAACACTCAAATATAAAAAAATGTTATTTTAAAATACAGATTAGTTAGTATAAAGAAAATCTTTCCTTTGATTGCTGAAGCATGCTGATAATTTTTCCCCATTTGGCAGCTTTCTGGTTTTTTTTAAAGTCAACTATAGTTAATATGTAATGGACCAGGAATGAGAATAAGAAAGCTATGTGAGACTGACCAAATCAGCCAAAATGAAACAGCCTCTGTTGGAGGAATATTTGCTCCAAAGTGTTTGTCAAAATACTGTTCCACTTGGTAATACCATCTGTAGTTTTTTAATAGAGAACATAGGGCTACAGATTGGGAGAAAGGGCACATTTAAGCAGTTTTCATTAAATTATACACTCAATCATTCCTTCACTCTATAGAATTCATGCAATGTCTGATTGTTTTATTGGCTGGAGATACACTGAGGAATGGCAAGCACTGTCTTTTGCTAAGGAGCAGTTCAGAAGCTGTGAAAGATATACACAAGTGAATACTTAGAAAAGTTTTAAGGGCCATGATTGAGGTAATGCCAAGGGGATTGGAGAACGCAATGGAAGAATCTAACTTCCACATTGGTGAGGAAAAAAATAATCTTTACATTGAAGACAGCATCTCAAATTTCATCTTAAAGATTGATGATGTAATATCGTCATGATGAAGAGTATGATATTTCTGGCAAATGGAGATGTGTCAGCAAAGGCTAAAGGACTTCAAGTAATTTGGGATGCCTTGAGTGTTTTCAGGGAATGTAAGAAAGTATTTGTTTTTTAAGATAAAATATATTTGAATATACTTATGTATGTATGTGGAAATAACATAGGATAGAAGTCAGCAAATTGGGAAAAATCCAATAGAATGGAAGAACACTCTTAGAAAATTGGAAGCAGATATATCTAACATAGTCTTGAAGTTAAAAAAATGAACATATGTGCAATAATATTCTTAGTTTCCACTAAGAAACATTTTGTTGGGTTTTTAGCTAGAAATAAAAACAATTTTTAGCCAAATAACATTAGTAAAAAAGTAAATTTTTTCCACATGCATCTGCAAAATAATGGATCACACAATTCATCTTTTGCAAACCCAACAGATAATTCACTGTCTTTGACCATCAGTGCCTTTAGTTCTAGCATCAAAAAAACAGACAATGGATATTACAGAGGGTTGATGCTTGAAATGGGATAAACAGTATGAAAATGTGGGAAAGTGGTAAAAAAATAGCATTATAGAGAGAAGAAGAACTGTACATTGGCAATGAATACAAGATTCACTTGTATTCAATTGCAATCCATCTGCAAGAGAAGACACAAGTGAAATATGGATAAGTGTTGCCCTGACTTGTGTGGCTCAGTTGATTGATTATCATCTCATAAAGCAACTGTTCATTTCCCAGTCAGGGTATATGCCCGGGTTGTGGGCCAGGTTGTCAGTTGGAATGTGTGAGAGAGGTGACTAATTGATATTTCTCTCACACATTGATGTTTCTCTCCCTCTTTTTCTACCTCCCTCCTTCTCCCTCAAATAAATAAATACATAAATATAAAAAAAAGAAATTTGGACAGGTGTTCTTGAGATAGCATACTAGGATGGAAATTGAGAGGGGGAAGATCAAGAAAGATTTACTGACATAAGAAAATTATAGATGAAGTCAGAGAAGGGACTGTGAAAATTTAATAATTAAAAAATGGAGTAATTTCAAAAGATTCAAAAGCTAATGAAATTTAAGGTGGTTTCCAAAATAAGTTACTTCAAAGTGCTGAGGCTAATGACACAATGTCAGAAAAAAGTGATAATATTAAAATACTAAATGCAAAAAAAAGACTAACAGCTTTCACACTTTGTTATTAAAATTCAGAATTTTGGTTCTCCCATTTAAAAATTCTTTTTCATACAATCTTTTATTCCTTTTGCAAATACTGGCTCCTGAATTTTCAAAAAACAAGTTAAAACAAATTATATATATGAATACACATATATATGAGTAAATCATACACAAATGTTGAGAGAATAGTATAATGAGCCTAAATACCTAGTTTCAAAAATATGGCCATTCTAATTTGAACCTCTTTTCTTTTATTACCCAGTCCTAGAAAATATATTTACCTGGTATAGTTTTTTTCTTATTATCTCAGGAAAGGCATTAAAGATAGTTAAGTGATCCCCTAAAATACATCTGGCTTGGCAGTATCAATTTAAATAAATAAACACTAGAGGAAGCCCTACCTAGTGTATCCAATGGGCCACACAGGTAGAATGCTTAAGTCTGGGTCTACACACTTCAAGTGCCATTACGTCAATAAAGAAAAAAAAAAAAACCTCAGTGCTCTCTACTTAATTAATTTACTCTAGCCAATATCCAAGGCTCACACAATTTACAAAAATCAACATTTACAATTCCCTGCCAATCTTTTAAAAAATTAATTTATTGTATTTTTCCATTACCATTTAATTCCCTTATACCCCCCTACAGCCACTGACACTGCTGTCCATGTACATGAGCCCCTTTTCCTTTTCCCCTGCCAATCTTAAAGATGTTAAGGTAGATTACATAATTTGATTCTCCAGCTTCTGAAATCTCCCCCTACAAAATAATTTATAAACCAAATACATTTTTACCAAAGCATTAAGTGCTGAGAATTATTTAAGGTATTGTTTTCTAAAGTATGTTATTTTTCAAAGTACATGTTTTTATGATGTATTTTATATACTGAATTAATTTTTGTATACCACAAGAAAAATTCTGTTTCAATAAACCAGGAAAATATGAAAATATTATAAAATATTATAAAAGTAATTATAAAAATCTTTCTTTCTCATTTTTTCCAAGAAGACAGATTTATATCTTTTACGTGTTTGGGAGGGGGAGAGCAGAAAGTAGGTAGAGAGACAGAACTACTACACAATTCCAGAGGCCAACATTATCATTGCGCTCTAGATTTGTTCCATAAGGAGCTATTCACGTGGAGTACAGTGAGAACCGTGTCTCTAGAGCTGTACAACTCAAAAGAACAGGGAAGAAAACAACTTATAATAAGCTTCTATCAGTGAATCCATCAGCTAAAATACATTTCTTCTAAAAATAAATTCAAGACCAATCATAAATAAGTAGATTTTTGATGACATTATAAGGACTCATTTCACTGCAATTCTTCTTTGCAGTAGATTTATATGGAATCTACCCCAGGCAAAGTAAGATAGGCAACTTTCATCAAATCACTGCCACTCATACTTGCTTTCAATTTTCAGTTTTGATATTAGTTAATATTTTCCTCTAGTAAAAATCCATTTAATCTCCAAAAAGCTATAAGCAACATCTCTGAAAAATGAAAATGTTCATATTTTATCTAATTACATTTATCTCTATTTTTAACATTAGAAAACAATATATCTTGCTAACCAAAAAAAAGAAAAAGAGCTGTTTTAGGTCCTAGACAATTTGAAAGAAGCGACAGAATAAACAAACAAGATGAGTACTAACCTTCTAGAAAATATTAACCAACAATAATTTTAAATGAGAAGAAAGAAAATACATCACTTAATGCCTAAAACAACACAAAATTTAAAAGTATGTATAACTTGCCCAAATTTTGCTTTTAGCAATCTTTAAAATTTTGGTGAATTCTTCAGACAAATAATTACAAGTAAGACTTACATTAGTAATGGATAGTTCAAGAGCTTCAACTGTACTCCTTAGTAAAGCTTTCACCAAATCATGCTTGCTTGTTTAAATTCTGAAAACATTAATATCTATAAGTATATAAATATGAAAAAATGTATTACCTGCATTCCAAAAGCCACTGGAGAAAATAAATGAGGAAACTAAGAATTAGAGTAAAAGAGAGAAGGCGAGGAACTTTTTTTTCCCCTAAAATCAACTGGTCTACTCAACCGTAAGATCCCTTTTTAAGCAAGGGTAATTATATTATCTTCATATGTTGTTCATAACATAATGTAAATCAGAGAGCAAGAGGATGTAATTAGTTGTTTTAAATCTAGTCCCAAAGACAATTCAGTTCAACTGAGTACAAATACAGGCAATTTCACTCTTGGTCCAAAGGAGCCGAAACATTCTAAGAGGATAAACTGGGTTCCAGTTAGGCAGGAATGGGGCAGGGGTGGAGGGTGACCACAGATGGGGAAAGACAAGAGTTTGGGGTAGCTATGGGAAAGCTGATATACTCAAGCACATCTCAGAGCATAGTTAAGTCCAAGTATACAACAAGAAACATAACAAATAGTAATGTATGAAAAGAATAATGTGCAAGAAAAAATATCTTAAGAATGTGTGTTCTGCAGAGATATAAAATACAGTCTAGGGAATACAGTAAATAATACCGCAACAACTATGTGTGGTGCCAGGTGGGTATTAGAATTATCAGGGTGATCACTTTGTAAATTATTTAACTGTCTAGTCACAATGCTGTACACCTGAAGCTAATATAAAGTGATATTAATGTCAACTGTAATTAAAAAATAAAACAGAAAATGTTTCTGAAAAGATTTTGATGATGATAGAAGAAATTGAGACTAAAGATCTAAACTAGAATCAGTACTATTTTACCTTAAATATATTACAGAGCCTAGGAATACTATGTTATATACCCTGAAACTCACATTTAGCATATCTATATTAATGCTTGTATTGTATATTTCATTCATTTCTAATGGCTATTTAATATTTTACTATATAACATGATACAGCTTATTTACTCATTCTCTTAGTCATAGACATTAAATGGTGTGTCCTTTATGTGCTCCTTTGTGCATATTAGAAATAACTTTCTATAAATTCTATCTTTGCCATTTTTCAAAATTCTACCTTCTGTTTTGTTCTTACTTATCTGTAGAATTTCTCTATTAATTCCATAAACTAAACCTGTGTCAATTTTATTCAAAACATATTTTAGTCTAAAGCTGCCTTTTCACAATGTTTATATGTCTTAGAGCATATAGAAGATCTTAGTTTTAATGTATTCAAGCATAGAAATCTTTGCCTATTTGCCTTGTGCTTTTTAACTTTCTTAAGAAATTCTTTCCCACATTGTGGTTAAGACATCATTTTATATTTATAATTTGATTTTTGGGTAGTAAACACACAATGCAATACACAGATGATATATTATAGAACTGTACACTTGAAACATATACACTTGTATTAAACAATATCAACCCAGTAAATTTAATGAAAAATGATTTAAAAATTCTAAGACTTGCTTTTCAAATTTACATCTTTTTTTCCAAATTTTATTTTAATTGTTGTTGAAGTACAATTTTCTATCTTTTAATCCCATCCCACCCAACCCACCGAGCTCTCCCCTCCACTTGCCCTTAGTTTCTTATTCATGTGTCCTTTATACTTGTTCCTGTAAACCCTTTCCCTTTCCCTGTGAAATTCCCCTGAAATTCTCTCCCCTCTCCCCTCTGAGCACTGTCAGCCTGTTCTCTATTTCAATGTCTTTAGTTATATTTTGCTTGTTTGTTTGTTTTGATGTTTAGGTTCCTGCTAAAGGCAAGATCATATGGTATTTGTCTTTCACCACCTGGCTTATTTCACTTAGCATAATGCTTTCCAGCTCCATCCATGTTGTCACAAAGGGTAGGAGCTCCTTCTTTCTTTCTTCTGCATAGAACTCCATTGTGTAAATGTACCATTGTTTTTTGATCCATTCATTTATTGATGGGCACCTAGGTTGCTTCCAACACTTAGCTATTATAAATTTTGCTGCTATGAACATTGGGGTGCATAGTTTCTTTTGGATTGGTGTTTCAGGGTTCTTAGGATATAATCCTAGCAGTGGAATTGCTGGGTCAAAAGGCAGATCCATCTTTAGTTTTCTGAGAAAATTCCATACTGTTTTCCATAGTGGTTGTACTAGTGTGCAATCCCACCAACAATGCACTAGGGTCCCTTTTTCTCCACAACCTCTCCAGCACTTGTTTGTTGCTTTGTTTATGATGGCCATTCTGACTCATGTGAAGTGGTATCTCATTGTGGTTTTAATTTGCATTTCTCTGATAGCTAGTGATATTGAGCATCTTTTCATGTGTCTCTGGATCCTCTGTATGTCCTCCTTGGAGAAGTGTAAATTTACATCTTTATTCTACTTGTAATTCATATTTATGTATGGTATGCAAGAAGAATCTAGTATCATTTTCCATATGAATATTCTTGTCCTAAAACCATTAATTAAAAAGTCCATTATTCCCTCTAATGGTCTGTTAATACTTACACTCTAAAGTTATTTCTAGATGTCCCTTTATTATTACTGTCTGGTTATAGTCAAAGGATATAAGAAGACACCATGACTAGTGAAGCTCAGTGGATTGAGCGTGGGCTGAGAACCAAAGGGTCACTGGTTTGATTCCCAGTCAGGGCACATGCCTGGGTTGCAGGCCTGGTCCCCAGTCCAGGGTGCTCAAGAGGCAACCACACACTGATATTGCTCTCTCTTTCTTTCTCCTTCTCTTCCCTTCTGTCTAAAAATGAATAAATAAAATCTTTAAAAAGTAAGGATATAAGGAGACAATATCTTAACACCAAGTAGATAAGATCCCAGTTGTTATTCTTATTCAAAATTGTTTTGCTACTATTGGCCATTTGCTTTTCAATGTGAATTTTTAGAATCAGTTTTTCAAATAAAATATCTAGGAATAAACCTAACCAAAGAGGTAAAAGACCTGTATTCAGAAAACTACCTAACACTGAAGAAAGAAATCAAGGAAGATACAAATAAATGGAAACATATACCGTGTTCATGGACTGGAAGAATTAACATCATCAAAATGTCCATACTACCCGAAGCAATCTACACATTCAATGCCATACCTATTAAGGTACCAATGGCATATTTCACAGACATGGAACAAACACTTCAAAAATTTATATGGAACCATAAACGACCCCGAATAGCTGCTGCAATTTTGAGAAAGAAGGGTAAAGTAGGAGGGATCACAATACC
>CM052542.1:88819222-88838004 GCA_028533065.1 Trachops cirrhosus | reverse complement strand
AATAGAGTTGTCAGTGACCAGAGGGGAGAGGGGAGGGAATTTCAGGGGAGAAGGGAAGGGTTTACAGGAACAAATATAGAGGACACATGGACAAAACTAGGGGTGTTGGAAAGGGGAGGGAGGAGGGGAGGAATGGGTGGGTGGGCTGGAATGGGAATAAAGGATAGAGACTGTACTGAATAAACTAAAATAAAAAATTAAAAAAAAAAGAATCAGTTTTTCAAACTACAGACACACATACATACACAAACACGTTTATTTTCTGATTGGGCTACCTATTTGTAGGAAAACTGCTGACATTAGTATGATGCTGAGCTTCTCATTCCATAAACAATAACAACTTATGCAACATATTTAAATCTTCTTTTATATTTTTAATCAACTATAATGATTTTTCACATATAAGTCATGCTCATTTTGTTAAATTTCTAAGTAAATAGAAATTTGTAGCTCAAGTAAAGCTATGAATGAAAAATTTAATTTTTTAAATATATTTTATTGATTATGCTATTACAGTTGTCCTATTTCCCCCCGTTTATTCCCCTCTGCCCTGCACACCACCTCCCACACACATTCCTCACCTTAGTTCATGTCCATGGGTTGTACATATAAGTTCAGCTTCTACATTTCCTATATTATTGTTAGCCTACCCTGTCTATTTTCTACGTACCATTTATGCTACATATTCCCTGTACATTTCCCCATTCCCTCTTTCCCCTTCCCCACTGATAACACTCCATATGATCTCCATTTCTGTGATTCTGTTCCTGTTCTGGTTGTTTGCTTAGTTTGTTTTTTATTTTAAATTTATTGGGGTGACATTGGTTAATAAGAACATACAGATTTCATGTGTACATTTTTTATAGCTCTAACATTGTAATTAAAAAAAAGTATTGTTGTTCAAGTACAGTTGTCTCCACTTTCCCCCCACCCCAGCCATCCCCACCTCCCACCCTCCATCCTACCCCCCTTTGGTTTTGTCCATGCATCATCCTTTATAGATGTTCCTGAAAACTCTTCCCCCTTTTCCCTTCAATTATCTGCTCACAACTCCTCTCTGTTTACTGTCAGTTTGTTCTTAATTTCAATGTCTCTGGTTGTATTTTGCTTGCTTGTTAGTTTTATTGATTTGTTTCCATTTTTTTTTTAGGTTAGGTTATCGATAGCTGTGAGTTTGTTGTCCTTTTACTGTTCATATTTTTTGTCTTCTTTTTTTGGTAAGTCCCTTTAACATTTCATATAATAAGGGCTTGGTGATGATTATCTGGGAAACACTTTATCTGCCCTTCCATTCTAAATGATAGCTTTGTTGGATAGAGTAATCTAGGATGTAGGTCCTTGCTTTTTATGACTTTGAATACTTCCTTCCAGCCCCTTTTTGCCTTCAAGGTTTCTTTTGAGGAATCAGCCGATAGTCTTATGGGAACTCCTCTGTAGGTAACTGTCTCCTTTTCTTGCTGCTCTTAAGATTCTCTCCTTATCATTAACCTTGGGTAGCTCAATTATGATGTGTGTTCCTCCTTGGGTCCAACTTCTTCGGGACTCTCTGAACTTCCTGGACTTCCCTGGAAGTCTATTTCCTTTGCCAGATTGGGGAACTTCTCCTTCATTATTTGTTCAAATAAGTTTTCAATTTCTTGCTCTTCCTCTTCTCCTTCTGGCACCCCTGTGATTTGAATGCTTGAATGTTTAAGATTGTCCCGGAGGTTCTTAAGCCTCTCCTCATTTTTTTGAATTCTTGTTTCTTCATTCTATTTTGGTTGAATGTTTATTTCTTACTTCTCCTCCAAAGTGTTGATTTGAGTCCCAGTTTCCTTCCTGTCTCTGTTGGTTCCCTGTACATTTTCCTTTATTTCACTTTTCACAACCTTCATTTTTTTCTCTATTTTGCAACCGTACTCAACCAATTCTATGAGCATCATGATTACCAGTGTTTTGAACTGTGCATCTGATAGACTGGCTCTCTCTTTGTCATTTAGTTCTATTTTTTTCTGGAGCTTTGATCTGCTCTTTCATTTGGTCCGTATTTTTTTGTCTGGGCATACCCGTTACATAGTAAGGGGTGGAGCCTTAGGTATTCTCCCGGGTGAGGCAACCCACATTAATGAGTTGTGGTGCTGTATGAGGGGGAGGGGTCCAAAAGGGAATAATGCCACTTGTTCAGCTCTCAGCCAGCTTTTAGTCACTTCCTCCGCTACCCACAAGCAAATTGGGCCCTTCTAGTGCTGATTCCTAGGTGGGTGGGTTTGTGTGCATTCTAGGATCCTGTGGGTTTCTCCAGTGAACTCTCCTGTGAGGCTAGGAAGTTCTTCCACTGCTGCAACCCCCAGAGGTTTTTTTTCAGTCAGAGGTTTTGAGGCTTTATTTCCCCACACTAGAAACCTGGGTTGCACAGTCTGTCTGGCTCTCTAGTTGTTCCTCCCCATTTATCCTCACACAAATGTGGGGCCACTGGGTATACCAGCTGCTGCTTTGCCTGGTCTACGAGCCACAGCCTTTTTGTGATTTCTCTCTGCCCTGCCCCTCCTTCTGGTCTGGATTATTATTTCTTCTTTAACTCCTTGGTTGTCAGACTTCCATACAGTTCAATTTTCTGGCAATTCTCATTGTTTTTTGTTTTTAAATTTGTTGTCGTCCTTCTTCTGGTTGTGTAAGGAGGTACAGTGTATCTACCTATGCCTCCATCTTCACCAGAAGTCCTTCTAAAGTGATTTACAAATGAAAAAGTTTAAAAATTATACTAATAGCCCTGGCCAGGTGGTTCAGTTGGTTGGAGCATCATCTGCCACACTAAAAGGTTGTAGGATCTATTCCTGGTTAGGGCACATATCTAGGTCATGGGTTCAATCCCTGGTGAGTACAGGAGACAACGAATCAATGTTTCTCTCACATTGATGTTTCTCTCCCTCTTCCTTTCTCCCTAAAATCAATAAACAGATACTTGGGTGAATATTTTTTTAAAATTATACTAAAAATGTTTTACCTATATCTAGCAATCCTACAGAATGTTTTTATACTGGGAACTTATGTGTATACTGTTTTGTGTTTTCTGCACAGGCAGGCACATCATCAGCAAATAATTTGTTTCATCTTTATAATTGTTTCATCTTCTCTTCATCTTATTTTTTTACACTAACATAAGACTTCTAGTTAATGGTGATTAGAAGTAGCATTCTTGCTTTTTTCATAAGAGGAAGTAAAATCTCGATGATATTTCTACCTTTAAAGGGAATGCTTTAACATTTCATTAAGTACAATATCATACATATCCTTTTCAGTTTGAGGATGTTCCTTTTTACTTCAAATGTGTTAAGAATTTTTACTATTAATTACATTGAATTTTTTCAAATGTTATTTTCCTACATCTGTCAATATTTTTCCCCTTTGATCTATTAACTTAAACATCTTAGTCTACTGGTAACATTTCTTAATCAATCCTTATATTTATAAAATTAAACCAATCTTTCTCATTATCAATATTATTTTATACCATTCTGATAGTGCATACTATTATTTTATATTGGATTTATGTTACTTTAATTCATTAAAGTAAGTTATATTACTTTAAATTAAATTAACCTATGATTCTCCTTTTTTGCTTTATTTTGTCTGATTTCTTTATGAAGATTATGCATTCATAAAGTTAGTTGTAGAACATTCCTTCCCATTCTATACTGAATAAAAGTTTGTGAATATAGAATTATATGCCACATAAATGATTAATAGAAATCTCCTGGTGATTTTAAGTTCTTTAGTGGTGGTTTGAATACTGCTGCTGCTGTTGTTATTGTTACTATTGTTTTTAAAGAAGCATTTTTGCTCTATGAATCTAGTTGTTAAAATGAATTAAATTTCCTTTAGTGGTTAAAAATTATGATGGAGCATATTTGAGCATATTTGACAAATCATACTTCTTAGAAATTTGTGTCTAATTCCAAATATGTTAGTATATTACTTATAAAATTCTTTTGATCGTTTTATTGTCTGCTGTTTCCATTACATTCTAACTGTACATAGATAGCATCTCCCTTTTTATGATTCAGCTTGTCAAGTGTGTGCCTATCAGCTATACTTTTTAAATTATCAAATTTGGGTTTGTGTGAAATGTCACTGTGCCATTTCATTGATTTTTCTTCTTCATTGTTTTTTTGTATACTTTGTATATTCTGATATTTTACAACTTATTGACTATTCAGTTTGAGAGAAATTAAGACATTAAAATTTATTTTTCAAAAGATCCTTCCTGAAAGAACTACTTTGTGAGTACTTGAGAATGATGGAAATTGAATTTGTATATGGGATACAAGAAATTATAACAAACAAAATGCTCTAAATAAGAAGATATGAGAACAGTAGCAATGATAAATATACTGATTAACTAATGGAGTATTAATAGCATGATATTAAATCACTAGATACGAGTAACATGTAAGATTTAATAGAGTTAATTGGTGACATGATTTTGGTGATGAACAGGAATATAGATCTATGAATTAACTTTGAACTTTACAAGTAATATTCATGTTAAAAATTTAAAAGTTACAATAAATGTAAATGGCCCAAATTTACTATTAAAGCACATTATCATATTGGATTAAAAATAACCTAGCTAGTCATTGTTATTAAGAGATAACAACAAAAATATTGCTAATATACAGCTTAAAACAAAAAGATGGAAATAAAACTTTCTAGGAATATACTAACTGAAAGAAAACTCTAGTAGCTTGTATTGATATTAAGTGTAATATTAATTAACACATTTTATCTTAGCACTGTGAAAATAGAGGTCCACTGTCTCCTGGCATCTATCCTTGCTACTGAGAAGTTGGCACTTTATTTAACCTTTATTTCTTGGTTAAGAACTATGCTTTCCCTCTGGGTGCTTTATAGATTATTTTTGTTTTGGCATTCTACAATTCTCTAGGATGTGCCTGGACTGGGATTTATTTTGATTTATTCTGCTGATGACACTTTTGTTACCTAACTCATGAACACATGCTTTCATCACCCCTGGAACATATTAAGCAAGTTTCTTTCTAAATCTCTTCTGCACTGTATACTCAGTGTTGTGAAATCAATACAAAACATATCGGACCTGTTCAATTTTTCTTTCATATCTTAGTGTCTTTTCTTGATATCACTCTGTCTATGTAATTTTCTGAGATTTATCTCACAATTCTCTAAATATCTTTTATAATCCAATAAAAATTTTAATTTCAATGACCATTTTTCCTAACCTATTTCTAGCTTTATGTATCTAGCTCTCATGTATTCTATATTTAATGGTTTGTCCTAAATCCTTTAAAGCAATATTACCTTTAATCCTTTTAGGGTACTTATTTTATTTCTTTTATATAATAAATATAATATCTGAATTTTTAGGTCTAATCTTGCTATTTGTAGTGTCTGAGTTTCAGCATTGATGAACTATTTTAAGATGGGAAATTTCAGATTATGAGGTCATTTTCACTGAAGCATTATTTGTGTGCATTCTGTATAGCTGTAAAGGTAGATTATATCTCTACAGGAAAAATTTTAATCTTACATAGATCTTTACTCTGTTGATTCCTGTTCCACCCTCTTTAACCTTAACCCCTTTTGAATCACAGAACCCAATTTCCAACTGCTGACTCAAAGGTCAAGTCATTTTCAAAGAACAATACACACAAACCCAAACACACACACATAGCCCTTAATTAACATCACTCAGGCAAGAAACACTTTCATTGATATACCCTTTGTCTCCAAACCAACAGAGACTTCCTTTTAAATTTTATCCCTTTTCTTTGTATGCACCAAGCCCTATTTAGTTGCAGCATCTCCCAACATGTAAAGTTCATATAAATATCATCTAAGTAGCCATTAACTCACTTCTTCAAACCTATCATACAAAACTTAGCTACTACAGATATTTTACCATATGAACCAAATCTATTATTTGTCCTTTTCATTCCATTAGTGACTAATAAATGCATAACATTTTTAAATATTAAACACAATATTTATCAATATTAATTAATGAAATGGATTTTCTAAAACTAAAGTTAAAGCAAGATAAATTGTATTTTAAATATAAGCACAAATTCAGGACCTTCACATTAACCTTCACATTAACAGGCTTCAGATATATTTCAGTACATATTGCTATTTACTTTATAGACAGGTACCAGATTTACCAAAACTGTATCCAAAAGCTCTTGAGATACTGTATCACCTTCACAAAAAATAGAACTCATGAGGCCTAGTGTGTACATATGAACTTCATAAATGTAGCCATTGCTGAAATTCAAAATAGATATTAAACCAAATTCTATACATTCATTGAAAGTTTCCCTCTTTTTCAAATCTCATAGTAGTATCCAAAATATACTCCCAAAATAGTTTTACATTGGTTACAGACTACCTTTATGTCACTCTCATAGTATTCCTCACATTACAAAGTTGACTAAGCTCTATTCATTTTTAAAACATCTATAGAAATAATGTGAATGAGTTCTGAAATGAAAACTCTTAGCTTTCCAATATACAAAAGCAAACAGTTTATGCTGATTCATCTGTAAGCTAAAATTCCTTTATATTTAAAAATGTTATATTCCTACTAAAATTAACTTACTTTATAACTGAAAATAATGTTCTGTATAATTGTGTAAAAATTTCATTGCTATGTTCCAACACAAAGCATATGTTATATGACTTGGCCCAAGCACATTTCTAAAAATAAGAGGTAAAAGAGGTGAAAGATAAACACTTTAATTAGTAAAAATATACAAGCACAAAAATCAGTTTAAAATACCATCCCCAGTCCTAACCAGCATGGCTCAGTTGGTTGGAGTGTCTTCCCATGAACCAAATGCTGTGGGTTTGATTACTGGTCAGGGTACATGCTTGGGTTGTATGTTTGGTCCCAGTTGGGGCATGTGTAAGAGGCAACTGATCTATGTTTCTCTCTTACAGTGATGTTTCTGTCCCTCTCTTTCCTCCCCTTTCTGTGTCTCTCTAAAACCAGTAAAGTCAGTAAACATGTCTTTGGGTAGGGATTAAAAAAAGCCAAATCAAGAATAGTACATTGCTTGGTTCAAGTAAATAAAAATATGTATTGAATTGTGGGCTCTTTGTAACCTCTAGCTCATTCAATGACATTTTTATAAACATAAATATATCCTTCAAAAAGACAAGGTATTATATAGATTATAAATGCTAAATGAAAATATCCACTAAACTCCTAAAGCTAATTTAGCACTTGTGTGTATCTATCAAGGCAAATTGTAAAGAACCAGAAAAAAATGTACTCACGTGGAATTTTTAAAAAGCTCATCGTATGAAACACCAATTAACTTACTACCCTTCCTAGAAAAAGATTAGATCATTTAAAATAATCTTAGAGTAAAGCAAGTAAAACTGCATCTTTCATCAGTTTTTTTAAAAAACCTGAAAACTGAGTAAAGAAAGATTTATGCTATTATCTGAATTAAAAAGATAGTGGTGACTGTGAGTTGACTAGGTTTGCTGCAACAGCACTATGTATGGTAATTATATGGCAAAAACAAAGGTTAGGAAACTTAAGATTCCAAAATAAAATCACCAAATGAAAATAGATTGCAGGGGCTTAGAAATTTACAAAGATCCTTATATTTAACTTGTCAAGATTCTTTCCTAATTATTATAATTACTTGTTTTTCCTCATGATTTCTCAATCTATACTCATCTATTGTTTTTTTATTTTTTATTACATCCCCTTTGGTACCTGGATGGAGATTGGTTCAAAATCACTTTCATTCAAATTTTTATGGAAATGATATTTTGGAAAAGTTTGGAAAAGTTTAAAATTTTAAAAGGTAATTCTGCAAAGGAAGCACGCTAATCAATAAATAAAAAGAACAGAAAATGTTTTTCTTATAAGTAAACTGATAACAAAGCATATATTGTAAAAGGAAGAAATGTAATATGCAGATTACTAAATAGATTTTCAAAAAATACTATCAAAAGAATATCCTTCAAAACTGGTTACTTTGATAGTAATACTGTGTAAAATGTGTCCTCTATAAATGGACCCTTCTTTTTTATTTACTTATTTACTTATAATTATATTTTATTGATTGTGGTATTACAGTTGTCTTGATTTTTCCTTTTGCTTTCCTCCACCCAGAGCACCCCACTCCTTCAGGCTATCCCCACACCATTGTTCATGTCTGTGCGTCAGGCATATAAGTTCTTTGTCTACTCCATTTCCTATACTGTACTTTAAATCCCCATGGCTATTCTATAACTACCTGTAACAGGGTGCAGCCAAGAGGGGTCCCCAAACAGAGATTTGTAATAAGGTCCAGAACTCAAGGTGTTCAGGAAATACTAGAAAAATATACAATATGTCGTCACCACCCCCACCACAACAAGGCTAAGCTGGGGGATGGGACACTTGGGGCAGGGCCATTGGGAGCTGTGTTGTATAGCAACAGCTTTGCAGCTAACCTCTGGCATGGCCATTTAACATATCTATAACCTTTAACTGGTTTCATAGATATGTTAAAGAGCTATGGACATGCTTTGAGCCAGGAAGATGTAACTGGGAGGCAACTCCCCCTGGTTACAGTGCCTGTGTGAGAGCTTGGAGATGATTGGCTCCATGCCATGTGGCCACACCTGCCCAGACTTACTATGGCAGCCTAGTAAAGCTGGAAGAATTCAGGAATGCTGGCAGGTGTAACTGATTGTAGAAGGAGTCCGAAATGGGGCTGCAGAGGAAAATTGGTGCAGGGATTTAAACTCAGGCATGACAGCCATGCAAGGAGAGAACCACACAGCTTTGGCAGAGTGGGGTCCCCACAGCTTTGGTGAGAGTCAGGACCATGTGGCTTAGGAAGGAGAGTCTTTGCCTGGAAGAAAAGGGGTGAAAGGACTCTTGCTGATGGGTCATGAGAAGGTGCCACATGGCTTTGGATTAACTGGAGATCGTGGCAGTGACACAGCTGATGGTGCCGGGAGCCTGAATCATGGAATTCTACTTCTTTTCCTGAGATAAGGTACCCCAGACTACGGCAGAGGGAGAAGGAAGGACTGTGTTCGTCTGTGGGTATTCTAAAGGACTTTAGTATTTTAACAAAGACATTAAGTCATTACTCTAAGTCTGTATAGCTTTTAAATAAATATTTCCTTTCCTTTGTACAAATCTCTGGTGTTGAGAGAAGTCTTTCCTCTAGCAGTGGGCATAATGAACCTAGCGGGGGTCCTTTCAGTAATAGTATATCATACACCCCCTCCTTGGCCCTGTTCTGTAACATACCTTTTCATACTTATTAATCCCCTGAACACTTCTGATTTGACTGTGAGAACTAAGGGCCATGTTTACTCTACCTGGAGATGGAAAGACAACAGTCACTCATTTATAATCTCTCCAATAATCATTGGCCTAAACATGAAGCCAAATGTATAAAAAGAGTTTTCTGATGACAATAAACTGAAAATGGAAAGGTTGAGAATCAAAATGTCACAATTTTCTATTATTACTACTGAAGACAAAGGGAAATAAAACCCTGATGCTAATCAAAATAGAGTAAAAACTATCCCATAAATATTTAGAAAACACTTTCAAAATGAATAACTTATAATTACTATCCCAATAAAATTAAAAAGAGGTATTTAAAATTAAGACCATCCCCAAAATAAAAGCAAATTACATACTTTTAAATTTTCAGATATGAAAAACTAGGGGAGTTGGAAATGGGAGGGAGGAGAGGAGGGATGGGTGGTTTGGCTGGAATGGGAGTAAAGGATAGAAACTGTACTTGACTAATGATTAAAATAAAAATAAATTTATAAAAAATTTCAAGTTAAAAAAATGAACTATCCAAAAAGACTAATTTAATCTCAGTTATTCAATGTTCTTCTCATAAAGTGTCCTGTTATAAATAAAACCAGTCTCTAGCCCTTTGGGAGGACTTTTCACCACTTTGAAGCCTTGAAATAAGTCATTGGTTACGTAAACTGCGAAATACACAGGAGAAGTAAAGAAATCATGTAGCAGCAGTCTTAAGTTAGATTTGCCTCTTTAAGAGCATGCCAACAAGACACCTGGAGAGGAAAAGCCACCACTCAGCCAAATACAATCACCCCTTATAACAATTAAGTACCTCCAAATTAGAACTCAAGATACGCACATGGGTATATAAACTCACAGACCACCAGTTCATAAGCTTTGACCATTTTCAACTCTTATGATTCACTTGCACTTTTAAACGACAAACATTGCCTCCTACCACCCCCATCCTGAGATTTTTTACCAATTCAAATGTAAAGTAAGTATGCCAGTTTCAGCATTCCACACTAAAGTTTTAGTATAATTTAACAAATGTGCACATTCCTCTCTCCAACTACCAAAAAGCAACTCTATGAGTTAAGGGACCAGGTCTGAATTGTTTCTCACCACAGCAAACCCAGTGCCTGACAAATAATTAAAATCAATATTTGTTAAATAAATAAACCTAAATTGTCTGCCATTAGTTTGCACTGGGTATTAATAATCTTCCTATGAAGTAATTCTCTAACTCATAGTTTCCACAATTAGCTTTTGTTAGTGGTGTTTTTCTAATTTTCTTCCTAAACTTCCTTATTCAAATGCGCTTTTTCATAGCTCTAATTATTTCATGCTTTCTGCCAACTAGATTGACCATGCTATGCCCTTCCTTTTCTCATCCTTTAAAGATTTTTCATTCATATGGCTATTCTTATAACTACTGTAACCAAGTACTAGGTATCTTTCCTACCTTTTCATTAAAATTTTGTTCATATTATTTTTCTTCAAAACAATTCACATTACATATTTTATTAAATGATTTAGGATTCATATCCATTCAGGTTTTTAATAGATAGTGTTTTTTAAATAATTAGCATGCCTTTTAACATGGGCAAATAATGATATAAGAAGTATAAATATTCTGAAGATGAGAAATTGTTTTACAAAAGTAAATAGTAAATTGGGGTTGTGGTTGTGGAGAGAAAGTTCTAAAGAAAACAGAAGTTTAACAAAAGATTGTTATAACTAATGTTGAAGAATCCAAATAAATTACCTAAATACTTTAACTTCCATTTTAGTTAGAAAGAGAAATAAAACATCAGTCAATCTTGGCAGTTCTTGAAGTTAGTATTTGTCTTTAGTTTATAAGGGAATGTGTAATGAGGTTCAGGAGCATAAGTCCTGAAAATATTTGCAAGGCAACAGGCTATCAGTAGATGAATGAATGCCTTTATCAGGATATATGAGGAAAAATCTGAAGCAAGAAGTAAAGCTAGGCTTACATAAAGCTTTTTTCCTTCTTTAGAGTCCTTGTCCATGTCCATGAAAGGTTTTACAACCATCTATATAAAAACAAAATAAGCAAATAATAAAACCATTTATGTAAAAATAGTCATTTAAATAAAAGTCATATAATTGCAATGTTAGCTTCTAATAAATACGCTTTCATATTTGTTTCCTCTGAAAGTGTCTATTTGAGAGAAAAAGATTCTTCTCAAACTATAGGGTAAATAACTTTTCTTTAAAATACTAACTAAAAAACTTTTCATTTACCCATAATATGTGCTAACCAGGTTTTAAGTTTAAAAGTAGTTTTACAGAGTGCTTCTGGTCTCACTGTTTAAACTGGACTAAAAAGGAATACATCCTTCTTAAAAACAGTGTGCTTTTTAAAATAATAACATATCTAATCCTTTTATTAGGAAAAAAAGGATACCTGTAAGGAAAAACCTATGATGACAAGTTATTTTTCTATCTGAAATATAAACCACTTCAGATACATGAATTGATATAATTAGCTTTAAAACAATATATAAACAGATTCAAGAAAAAATGACCAAGTTTCGTCCCTAAACATTAAAAAGCTACCATGAAGAGACCACACTAGCATTCAACAGATATTTCTTGTGCCACAGTAAAAGAGAATATGACAGATAGTTCATTAGTAGGATTTAATGGCACATATAGAAATGAGCAGAGGGAACCTACATGAGAAAATGTTTCCTTTTTCATAAAAGAAGTGGGATGAAAACAAGAATGGTGACAGACAGAATAGTGAGAATTCTGTGAAGAGCTTTCTGTGATTCCAATGTTGGTAGTCACAATGAACCCTCAGTCTGTACTATTCCCACTTCAAATGAGACTTAACAAAATTGCCTAACTCAACAGGGACAGGAATCCACTTGGTGGTGCTTCAAATATGAATCAACCACTAGAGATGGCAACAAGTATCAGTGTCTATGTCTCGGTCCTGGAGGTGTAAGGCAAGGATTTCTACTCTGCTGCAGAGCTAGACTTTTAAGTAAAACATTGCCTTATGTCTTGCTGAATTCTCAGAGCAGCCATTGGAATCAATGTTCCTCACAGAGCAGAACCTCAGTTCTATTCTGTCAGATGCCAGAACCAACCACAAACTAATCCTTTCAGTCTAGCATGACAGTTAGTGTAAGGTGATGTCCAGGAATATTCTCCTAACTTTCCGACTTTATTACTTTGATGATATGTGCTTTGATGGCCTACTATATTATGAAAAGAAATAAATAAAAAGAAAGACCTTCAAGCAGAGAACTGTTTCTTTATAATCTCACCACAAAATGATAAGAAATTAAGTATATTTTGAATACAATGTTATAGCAAACTATAGAAATTATATAACAATGGCACCTCATATATTAACAAATTGTTATACTTTATAAAACTTGCAGCTGTACTTGTAGTTGTCAAAAATTATTATCACCCCACACTAAGTCCTTTTTATATGTATCTAAGAAGGTTAACAAAATAGTGGGAACTTTCAACTAGGGAAGTTTAAAAAAATAAAGTATATTAACTAGGTTACTTTTGGGCATACATGTCTACAAAATAATTAAAGTATACTGCAAACACTAAATACAAGCCCTGTGGAAATCATTCCAAGACTAAGAAATAAGTTTACTCCAGGGTTACTGTCTACATCTTAAATGTTGTTATAAACTCATACATGAGTCCTCTAAATTAAAAAAAAAATTTCTGAGGAAATGACATCTCTAAAAGTCACTAAATGCTAATCAACTTATAAGTGTAGTCTGTGCTTTATGTTAGCTTTTTAGCAAATAATAGGTGGTTTACCTATCATTGTTAAAATATAAACATATCTGAGGTAAAATATATTTGCTTTTCCCAAAAATTCAACAGCTCAAGACTATGTAGACACACAAAAAATGAAAAATGTCATATATAAAAGGGTTTGTAGTTTGACTATTTTTAATAAAATATATTCAAGTTCTTAACTAGGTAATATATCTATATATTGGTTAATTTGATCTGCTCAAAGGTATATTTTCCTTTGAATGATAAACATCTGATATTTGATATCTTAATACTTTATGAATAAATCTAAGGACTCATGGACAAAGATAACACGGGAGGAAGACTGAATTTGGGAGGTGGGGGTGGGTAGGGCAGGGGAGAGTAATGGGGGACAAAGGGGACAACTGTAATTGAACAACAATAAAAATAAAATAAAATGTTGGTTTATATATTCAAAAACACTTTACATGAAACTTACAGTAGTATATAGTAGTATCAGGGCCATTTTCTTCTAATAAAAATAAACCATGCAGCAATATCTATAAAAGAGTACTTTGCTTTAAAATTCCTGGGCCTTCAAAAAAAAGGATCCTTTCCCTGCTAGTCTCTGCTTTCATTTGCTTTTACAAGTTACCCTAAGAAGATACAGAACTATATGACTTCCTCACCATACACAGATGCCCAAAAATCGTAACCCAATTTAACTGAACTTTAACCTCATGATCTCCTTTTTCAGATATTTTATCTGAAATTTCCTTGACACGAGGAAGATAATTATCCTATCATTGGTCCTTGTCTTTGAATAAGTCATGACGGAAAAATTTATACCTCTAAAACAAGAAAGCTATTAGAGATGAAACAAAAAGAAGCATAAAAATCATCCATAGTAAACATGTCAAGTAACTTGCCCCCAATAATTTATAACTACATCCTAACTTATAGTAATTCACTTATCTAATTAATGAAAAGCATATTATTAAACATTTCCCAAATTTTTAATTTTATTCTAATTCTCATTTTTTCCTTAGTAGCAAGCTAGTTTATTTTCACTAAACCTCAAAATACAGAAAAAAGTAAAATTTGATACAAGAGAGGAACAGCTACTTAGTGCTGGCCACAGGTCTGCATATTTACTGAGATTCACATTTCCTACACCGGACCAAGAACTTCAACACACAAAGTCAGTGACTCCCAACTAGTAGTGCCCCAAAAAACCTAATATCAATAACTCCAAGCCCTGCCTAGAGAAGAGTAACTTCATTCTATGCCTCAAAGAGTCTCTACTGTGATGCTGCTAAAACAATGAGCATTATCAAGTCAAAAAATAACCAAGTACTCAGGAAAACAAGGCAGTATGAACAAGAACCAGCAGAAATACCAGACTTCAAGAACAGACCCACAAAGAATTCAGAGATAATAATTATAAACAAATCACAAAACTACTATAGTTATAATTTTAAGGAAATAAATGAAAGTCAAGATGGGTTGCAAGATGGCTGAGGAGTAGGAAGATCTTTCTCATACCTTCTCTCAGAATAAAACTGGAAATAAAACTAAAAATGGGAACAGTTACCTAAAATATATAACCAAAGGCTACCTGAGAAACAGAGTTTTACCAAGGACAGCCAGAAACCAACTACAGACAGGTAGGAAGGGCAGGGACATGAAAGGGGAGGGCCCCATTCCGACAGGGGGCAGGCTGAGCTCACAGCATGGCTATGGCAGCTTCACCCTGAGAGGACATAGCCTTGAGCCTCAAATGAGGCTCCCAAGCATAGAGTGCCAGTGTCAGAATCAGCTGCCCACATATCATCTAGTGGTTAAAGGTTGCAGGGGTTTTGTCTGCCAGGGAGAGACAGAGTCTGCTAGAGACAAAGCCACTATTTTTTTTTTTTCTTAAAGGGACCAAAGTCCAGATTTTGTGTACACAGCTGCTCACCTTGGGCTTGGGTGAAGGGAGGGTCATACAAGGAGAGTCTGGAGTGGGAGGCATTGGGGAGAGATATGGAAGAGCTGCTGTGGGGATTTCTGTGCCAGGATACACCTCAATACACATACAGGATACAGCAGTCATCTTTCTTGAGAAGAGCAAGGACTTCCTAGGGGAAAAGCAATTACTCTTCCCTGCTGGATACTGCTTACCCCACCGTCTGGAATCCTGCTGGCCCACACTCTGGATCTTACTTGTCCTACCCCCTGAAATTTTACTTGTTCCAACTTGCATCTCTTTTCTTTTCTTTCCTTTCCTCCATCCTGTATCTTAAACCCTGCTGAGGAGACAGCAACATATGCAGATTCACGGGGTATCAGAGACTAGCTTTTGGGCATAGCATTGGGTGTAACAATTCATACACTTTCCCAGGAAACAGACTGGTGCACTCCCCTCATGGTAGAGCCAGAGAAACATCCTCCTGGTTTCTCATAGACCTACAATCCGGGCTTTGGAGGCCCCACCCACTTGCCTACTAGGGACTCTGCCCTGTAATGTTCTGACACTAATATAAGACAGACACACTAGAGTGGCTTCGGGGTAAGGAAACACATCCACCATCTTCCCTGAAGTCTGACTGGCACCCCCCATGAGAGATCCAGTGGTACTATCCCCCTGATTCTGCCAGAAACCCTCTCAGAAACAGTTCAGCGACTAAGACTGACAGAAGGCTGGCAGGCAGAGGCAGGTAGAGGCAGATCTTGTGGTGCCTTGGGACATTTGTTGACCCATTGTTGGACCCAATGCTGATAAAAGCCTACTTTGTAGAGCAGCGTGGTCCATCCTGTGTGCAGTCAAGCACAGAAGAAACACCACAAGCTGTGGATTTCATGGAGCCTCAAACAAACTATCAAGGGCTAGATGTGAACAGCACCTGACATTGGCTTACATCAGGTTCGAACAACATCAGAGCCACATCCAAAGGGAGAACCCAGCAGGCAAACATTAAACTCTGCTGAGACAAATTCCATTTTGTACCTTTTCATTATTTTTATTTTTTCTTTTTCTTAGCCTTTTTATTATTTTTTCTTCTATTTTAGTACTCTATATTTTCTTTCATATCTTTTATTTTAACCTTGCCTTTTCTTACTCCGTTTTTTCTTTTTTGTTGCTTTTCTTATTTTTGTTAATTCTTTTTCTTTGTCCCTTTTTCTCATTTTCTCTTTCTATTCGTTTCTTGTGATACTTATCTTTCTTTTCTCCTCTCATAAACTCTTTTCCTTTAGTCTTCTACTTTTCCATTTTCACTACAATGTTATTTCTCTTTCTAATTTTATTTTTCTTTGCTCTTTTGTCATTGATTTTGCTATTGTTGTTGCTTGTTTTGTTTCTGTTTTTATGTTGTTTTACTTTGTTCTGTCAGCACCTGTACAACAGTGTGATGGGAGTTGAGTGTCTCAGTCAGCCAGCTGGAAGGGAAATCCCATCAACAAACAAGCCAACAACAATCAGGACCCAATACAATAGTAGAATACATATAACCCATACAAAGGACATTCTTAGAGCATCCAGCTCAGGAGACCAAGGAGACTGCACCACTGGGTCCCACAGGACTCCTATCATATAAGGTCATCCCAGGAAAACAGGTAGTCAAAGCAGATCTACCTAATACATAGAAACGAACAAAAATAGATAACTAAGATGTGTAGACAAGGAAACAATCTCCAAATGAAAGAAAATAAAGAATCCCTAGAAAAAGAGCTAATGAAATTGAGGCAAGTAAATTATCAGACATAGATTTCAAAATAATGGTTTAAGGACACACAAGGAAATAAGATGAAAATAAGTCAGCATGAACAAGAACATAGAAAGTATAAATAAATAAGAACCAGTTAAAGATAAACAATATCTAAAATAAAGAATACTAGAAGGAATTAAAAGCAGGCTAGATGAAACAGAAGACTGAATCAATAATTTGGAAGAAAAGGTAGAAAATAACACCCAGAGCAACAAAAAGAAAAAACAGACTTAAAAAGAACAAGGATAGTTTAAGGGAACTTTGAGGCAACATGAAATGTAACAATATTCACATCACAAGGATACCAGAAATAGAATAATGGGAGCAAGGGATAAAATAATCAGTTTGAACAAATGACTGAAAACTTAACTAACCTGGTGAAGTGAAAAGTCACACAAGTATAGGAAGCACAGAGTCCCAATCGATGAACCCAGAGACCCACACCAAGATATATCACAATTAAAATGTCAAAGTTTAGGGCTTCTGGCTAAGACGGAGGCATAGGTAGATGCACTGTGCCTCCTTGCACAACCAAATAGGGACAAAAGCAATATAGAAACAAAATAACAACCAGAACTGACAGAAAACTGAACTGTATGGAAGTTGGACACCCAAGGAGTTAAAATAGACATGTTCATCCAGCCTGGTAGGAGGGGCGGAGTTGGGCAGGGCGAGGGACACAGAGCAGAGAGCAGAGTGACTGGGGCAGTGCGCGAGACCGCAGCTGGCAGAACCTGGGCACTCAAGCGGCAGTGGCTGGTGGGCCTTGGCCAGTGGTTGGCGACCAGCAGACCCACTGAGGAGGCCATTGTGAAGCAAGGCACTGTGCCCAACTCAGGGTCCCAGTGCTGGGAAATAGAGCTTTGGGTCACTGACTGAGGATGAAGGTCCTGCCGGGTGCACGGGCCCACCCACATGGGAATTGGTGCGAGAGAGGCCCAGTTGGCTTGCAGAAAGTGGCAGAGGGGTCTGGGGTCCTACAGAGAGTGAAGAAAGCACCATTGTTCCTCCTTGGACCCCACCCCCACATAGAGTTTCACAACCAAGCTACTGGGGTACCCTGCCCTGGTGAACACCTAAGGCCCCACCCCTCACTACAGGTGCTCAACAAGACAAAAAAAAAAACAAAAAAAACAAAGAGATGGCTCAAACAGGAGAAGTACTGAAAGCCCCAGAACCCATCCTTTTAAGTGACCAAGAGATTGCCAACCTATCAGATGCACAGTTTAAAGCACTGGTGATTAGGAAGCGCACAGAATTGGTTGAATTTGGTCACAACTTAGATGAAAAAATGAAGGCTACAATGAGTGAAATGAAGAAAAATGCACAGGGAACCAATAGTGATGGAATGAAAGATGGGTCTCACATCAATGGAGTAGACAAGAAGGAAGAAAGAAATATACAATCAGAAAAGAATGAAGAAACAAGAATTCAAAAAAATGAGGAGAAGCTTCGGAACCTCCGAGACATCTTTAAAGGTTCCAACATCCGAATTACAGGGGTACCAGAAGGAGAAGAGGAACAGCAACAAGTGGAAAAGTTATTTGAACAAATGATAAAGGAGAACTTCACCAATCTGGCAAAGGAAATAGACTTTCAGGAAGTCCAGGAAGCTCAGAGAGCCCCAAAGAAGTTGGACCCAAGGAGGAACACACCAAGGCACATCATAATTACATTACCCAAGATAAACATGAAGGAGAGAATCCTAGAAGCAGCAAGAGATAAGGAGACAGTAACCTACAAAGGAGTTCCCATCAGACTGTCAGTTGATTTCTCAAAAGAGACCTTACAGGCAAGAAGGGGCTGGAAAGAAGTATTCCAAGTCATGAAAGACAAGGACCTACATCCCAGATTGCTCTATCCAGCAAAGCTTTCATTTAGAATGGAAGGGCAGATAAAGTCCTTCCCAGATAAGGTCAAGTTGAAGGAGTTCACTATCACCAAGCCATTATTTTATGAAATGTTAAAGGGCCTTA
>CM052542.1:88787612-88818722 GCA_028533065.1 Trachops cirrhosus | reverse complement strand
GCATCCTGGTTGCCTTACAAGCATCCAGTCCCAACACTCTCTGCTCTCTGCTCTTTGCTTTGCATCCCTTGCCCGCCTGGCCCGCCTCCGCCCCTCTTACCCTTCTGGATGAATGTGTATATTTTAACTCCTTGGATGCTCGACTTCCATACACTTCAATTTTCTGTCAGTTCTGGTTGTTATTTTTTTTCTATATTTTTGTTGTCCCTATCTTGGTTGTGGGAGGAGGCACAGTGAGTCTACCTATGCCTCCATCTTAGCCAGAAGTCCTCTCTTTAGGGCTTTTTATATAAAGAATCATATCATCTGTAAAAGTGACAGTTTTACTTTATTTCCAATTTGAATGGGTTTTATTTCTGTCTTGTTTCTGTTTACTCTAGCTAGAAGTTCCAGTATTATATTGAATAACAATGCTGAGAGTGAATATCCTTGTCTCATTTTGGGTTTTAGAGGAAAAGCTTTCACTTTATTACCATTGAGTGTGATATTAGCTGAGAGTTTGTCATATATGGCCTTTATAATATTTGAGTACTTTACTTCTATATCCACTGTATTGAGGTGTTTAATTGTAAATGGATATTGGATGTCACCAATTGCTTCTTTTTTTGCAACTAGTGATAAGATTATTTTATCCTGTATTGTATGTATGTGGTATATCACACTGATTGATTTGCATATGTTGAAACATCATTGTGTCCCTGGAATGACTCCCACTTGATTGTGATTTATTATCTTTTTAATTTGTTGCTATATTTGATTAGCTAGTATTTTGTTTAGCATTTCTTCATCTCTAATCATTAGAGATAGTAGTCTGTAGGTTTCTTTTTGTGTGTTACCCTTGCCAGATTTTGGTTTCAGGATTATGTTTGCTTCATAAAATATTTCAGTAAATGTTGCCTCTTCTTCAATTATTTATTCATTTATTTATTATTATTGTTCAAGTACACTTGTGTGCATTTTCTCCCCACTACTCCCTTGCCCCATCCATCGCTACCTCCCAACCTCAATCCTATCCCCATTAGCTTTGTCCATTGGTTCTATCTATATGTTCCTTGGCAACTCTTCCTCTTCTTTCCCCCATTATTCCATTCCCTTCTGGTCACTGTCAATTTGTTCTTCAAAGAAGATTTAATACTTGTCTTTTTCAAGTAATTTTTGAAAGAGTTTGAAAAAGACAAGTATTAAATCTTCTTTAAATGTTTGGTAGAATGCACAAGTGAAGCCATCTTGTTCTGAATTTTTACCTCTTGGGAGATTTTTGAAAGTTTCAATTCTCTCACTACTGTTCAATCTATTTAGATTTTCCAGTTCTTTGTGATTCAGTTCTCAAATGCTACATGTTTCTAAATGGAACTTATCCACTTCTGGTGGCATGTATGTAGTCTTTCACAGTGTTTTTGCATGATCTTTCATATTTCTGTGGTATCCATGGTAACTTTCATTTCTGATTGTTTGAGTCTTTTTTCTTTTTTCTTTAGCAACTCTAACCAGATGTTGTCAATTTTATTAATATTTCAAAGAACCAACTTATTATTACATTAATTTTTGTATGGGCTTTTTGTTGTTTATTTCATTTAATTCTGCTCTAATTTTTATTACAGCTTTTCTTCTGTTGACTTTGGGCTGCTTCTGTTCTTCTTTTCCTAGTTCTTTGAGATGTAATATTAGGTTGTTTACTTGGGACTTTTCTTGTTTCTTGAGATAGGTCTGTAATGATATAAATTTCCCTCTTATTAATACTTTGGCTATATCCCAAACATTTTGATATGTTGTATTTTCATTCTTATTTGTCTTTGTATTTTTTTATTTCTCCTTTTATTTCTTTTTTGACTGAGTCATTTTTTAGTGTCATGTTACTTAATCTCCATGTATTTGTGTTTTTTTCTATTTTACTTTTTCAGTTAAATTGAAATTTCAAAGCATTATGGTCAGAGAATATAATTGGAATAATCTCAGTCTTATTCCAGTTAAGCCCAGTTTTGTGTCTCTACATATGGAGAATGTTCCTTGCGAAATAGAAAAGAATGCATAACCTGGTATTCTAGGATGAGAGGTTCTGTAATTGTCAATTATGTCTGTTTCATCCACTGTATTATTAAAAGCCAATATTTCTTTTTCTTTATTGTTGTTCAAGTACAGTTGTCTTCCTTTTCCCACCACCTCTTTCCCTCACCCCACCCACCCCACCTCCCACCCTTAATCCTCTTACCTTTTGGCTTTGTCCATAGGCCCTTTGTTCCTTAATGACTCTTCCTATATATGTTCCTTAATGACTCTTCCTCTTTTTCCCATTATCCTTCTCCCCATGTCCCTCTGGTTACTGACAGTTTGTTCTTTATTTCAATGTTTCTGGTTGTAGTTTGCTTGCTTGTTTGTTTTGTTGATTAGGTTTCACTTAAAGGTGAGATAATATGGTATTTGTTTTTCACCATCTGACTTATTTCACTTAGCATAATGCTCTCCAGTTCCATCCATGCTGTCCTGAAAGATAGGAGTTCCTTCTTTCTTTCTGCTGCATAGTATTCCATTGTGTAAATGTAACAGAGTTTTTTGATCTACTCATTTACTGATGGGCACTTAGGTTTCTTCCAGCACTTGGCTATTGTAAATTGTGTAAAGTCAATATTTCTGTATTGATTTTCTGTTTGGATGATCTATTTATAGCAGTCAATGGGGGTATTGAGGTTTCCCACTATGATTGCATTTTTGTCTCTTTCTTTAGTTCTATTAGTTGTTGTATATATTTTGGTTCCCCCTGTTTGGGTCCACATATATTGAGAAGTGTTGTGTCTTCTTGATGTAATGTCCCTTTATCATTATAAAGTGTCCATCTTTGTCTCTTATATTTTTAAAATCTATTTTTTCAGGTATAAGTATTCCTACATCTGTTTTCTCTGGATGCCACTTGTTTAGAAAATCATTTTCACTTTGAGTCTATATTTTTCTTTGAAGCTGAGATGTGTTTCCTGAAGGCAGCATATGGTTGGGTTTTTGTCTTTTTCTTTTTTTTCAAAATTTGAATGGAGTGTGTGAATTTGATGGTAGTATTATATCATTGTTGTTGTTTTTAAAATCCAATTTGCTATTCTGTGCCTTTTTATTGGTGAGTTCGGTTTATTTACATTTAGGGTGATTATTGGTGTATGAGGATTTCCTACAGCTATTTTATCTTTTGCTTTCTGGTAGCTCTATATCTCCATTGTTTCTTTTCCCATGTTTTCATGTCTGTTGTTTTACTTTGGTGATATTCTCTATTTTTTCTGTTTTCTTTTTTTAAGCTATGTGTCTCTCTTTTCTAATTTTTTAAGATTTTATTTATTTATTTTTAGAGAGGGGAAAGGAGGGAGATAGAGAAGGAGAGAAACATCAAAGCATGGTTGCCTCTCAAATGCCAACTTCTGGGGACCTGGCCCACAACCCTGGCATGTGCCCTGACTGAGAATCAAACCAGCAACCCTTTGATTCACAGGCCAGCACTCAATCCAGCCAGGGCTCAGTTTTCTACTTTTTGTGTGTTTACCATTAAGATTAATTTTATGAAAACAAATTTTATATATACAGTAATGTTTTTCTTCTGAATGCACTTTATCTCCATTTGCCTTTGCAAATTGAGAACGTAACCCTCTCCCCTTTTATGTGTTTGTTGTCAAATTTATCCCTATTTATGCTGTCAGTTTATTTCCAAATGGCAGTGGCTATTTTCTTCTCTCTTTTGTTTTTACTCCTTTAACTTTTATGTGATATTTAAGTATACAGAACACTATTCTAAAAAAGGAAAGGGTTGTAGTATTCTGCTTCTGTCTTTTAGTAATCTTACTTAAGTTTTGTAAGTTTTGGTAAGTTTTTAAGTTTTGTTTGTCTTTTGTGCTTGAATATTTCCTATAATGTAGGTCTTCTGGTGATAAATTTCTTTAAATTCTGTATGTCTGGAAAAGTTTTTATTTCTCCTTCATATATAAAAGATAACATTGCTGGATATATTATTCTAGGCTGGTATTTTCCTTCTTTCAGTAGTTTGAATAATTGATTCCATTCTCTCCTAGCTTGTAGGGTTTCTGCTTAGAAATCCAAGGACAATCTAGTAAGATTTTCTTAATAGGTTACTGTCTTCTTTTCCCTAGCTGTTGAAAATTTTTTCTTTGTGATTAATTTTTGATAGTTTTCATAAAATGTGCTTTGCAGAACACCTTTTTGGATTGATATAATTAGATATTTTGTTTGATTCTTATATTGGAAGCAAGCTAGCTCTCTCCATAGGTTTGGAAAGTTCTCATCAATTATTTGTTTGAGCAGACTCTTTGTTTCCTTGACTTTCTTTTCTTCTTCTGGTAGACCTATCAGTCTTATATTACTCTTTCTAATAGAATCAGATAGTTTGTAGAGTTTATTTATTTATTTTTACCATTGAGTCTCTCTCTTCTTCCATCTGAGTTATTTCTGGATTTCTGTCTTTCATATTACTAATTTTTTCCATCATCTGGTCAGGTCTATTTCCTAAACTTGCTAGTTTCCATCTTTTCATATCTAATTTATTGCATTCAGGAGAGTTTTTAACCTGCATTTTTGTATTTTATTTCTGGATATTCTAATTTTGATATTTCTGAGTCTTTTTAAATACCTTCTTTTTTTTAATCTGTGACTTATTAAGGAATATAGTTGTAATTATTTTGAAACAGATACCCAATTTATTTTTGATCACTACATTATGGTGAAATTTTAAAATGTGTTTAGACTTGCTTCATAGTATAGTATAATCAACATTCATAAATATTCAATTTTAAATTGAAATGGATGTTTTTGTAATTATTAAATGTAGAGTAAAATTTTTGTATTTCTGCTAGATGCTAAACCAAGTTTGTTAATAACTCTATTAACAACACTAATAACAGTCCAGGTCTCCTATAACTTACCAAGGTTTGTCTAATAAATCCTCTAAGTACTAATATAAATGCATGAATATCTTCTATGCAAATAATGAATATTAGTTCCTTGTAGCTCTGTCAACACTTATGTATGTATTATTATCATTCTACTTATTTGAAAATTTCATCAGAACATATTTTCTTAATTTGTTTTCTCTAAAGTATTTCATCTGATATTAATGTAAACACACCATTTTTCTTTTGATTAATTTTTTACTTCATTGACTTAATTTTTACCTCTTTTTATCCATTTATTATACTGGAATTTTGAAATTCACAGATGACCATATTTATTATATAATGGAAACATTTTTTACTTTAAAAAATTTTTTTACATTTTTTTATTATTGTTCAAGTACATTTGTCTCCATTTTCCCCCCACTACTCTCTTCCACCCCAGCCATCTCCACCTCCTACCCTGGACCCTACCCCCATTTGGTTTTGTCCATATATCCTTTTTTTAAAAAATAATATTTAATGTGATACCTAAAATATACAGATTAAATTATTTTCATAATATTTTGTGGTCACTTTTTCTACCTCTTTTAATATTATCTCTATGATTTCTCACCTCTGGATTACTTTTAGAATTCCTTATTTTTATTCACATTTCTTTTCCTTTCATTAGTTGTATTTCCTGTTTCTATTCTTTCAGAAGTTACTTTATAAATTATAATAATTTAGCATTCTTTGCCCTACTGAAAAATAAATAGATCTCAGGATCACTAACTTCTGCTTTCTGTTCAAACTATATGCTATTGATACCAGGTATTTTACTTCAGCTTCAATCACCATTTTTAAAAAATATTTATTGTTTTGTTGTCAGTATAAATGAGGTTCACCTATATCTTTAATCATTTCCTTGTTCTTTGTTCTGTCCTGTATCTCAGATCTTTCATCTAGTGTCATTTTCACATTCTTGAGGTATAACTTTTAGAAGTTTGTTTTTAATCATATAATTAAAATTTCTTATTGCTTTGCTAATTTGTATGTGGTTGTCATTCATATTAATTTATGAACAATGTTTTTTCTTATATAGATATGATCACATATCTTTTCTTTAAGGTTAAGTTGATTTTTCTCAGTACTCCCTATATATTACTTCATTGACATTTAGCATTCATTCTTGCTTTGAGAAGTCAGTTGCCACATTACTTTTTTTTGTATAATGTATTTAGGTATGGTTTTTTGTTTGTTTTCATTGGGCCTGTGAACTGAGTCTCATCAGTTGTGCAAACTCTTCTCCCATTATTTTCTCTCTTATCTCCATCCTCACCTTATGGAATCCTACTAGATGTATGTTGATCCTTTCATCCAACACTTATATGTGCTTATCTCTTTTTTATTTCCATTATTAATATCTCTGTAATGCAATATTACTTCCTATACATTATACTGCTTACTAATTATCTTTCATGCCATTTGCAGGCTTTCATATTTTTTCCATTGTGTTTTTCAAGTTTTTTTTTTTTACTGTCATACAAGTACAGTTATCTCCTTTTCTCCCCCACCAAATCCCCCCCACCCAGCCATCCCCACTTACCACCCTTGATCCTACCCTCTTTGTTTTTGTCCATGTGCCCCTTTATGCATGTTCCTGAAAACCCTTCTGCCATTCCCCCATTATCCTTTCCCACCTCCCCTCTGGTTACTGTCAGTTTGTTCCTAATTTCAATGTCTCTGATTATATTTTGCTTGCTTGTTTGTTTCATTAATTATGTTCCACTCCATTGTGTTTTTTATTTTACTTTTTAGAATTTTTATTTTAAGAAGTGCTAGATGATTTTTCTTTAAATCTTTTGGATCATGCCCCATTATATTTTTAACAAATATTATTTTGAGAAACATGATTATTTTTATCTGTTAATTTTAATAACTGCAAAATTTTATATTCCAATTCTACAGTGAGTTATTTCCCATTTTCTCATTATATCTTTTTTCCTCCAGTGCTTTATGATTTTGCTATAAGCTAATTTTCTTATATATATTATTTGTGACAATTATTTTGAACCCAGGTTAAGGGAGTCTCCTATTAGAAATGGTTCACTTCTTTAAACCACCCACCTGGATGCTCTGCCTCAGTGGGTTTAGTGCCAGTCTGTAAACTGAAAGGTCACTGGTTCAGTTCCCTGTCAGGGCATATGCCTGGGTTGCAGGCCAGGTCCCCAGTTGGGGGCATGTGACATTCAACTGATTGATGTTTCTCTCATATATTGATGCTTCTTTCCCTCTCTTTCTTTCTTCCCCTCTCTCTGACAATAAATAAATAAAACCTTTTTAAAAAATGGTTTACTTCTCTAAACTTCCTAGACACTTGGAGGTACTGCAAAACTAAAATGTATTTAACTTAAATTTTTGGCTGGAATTATTTAGAGCCAATTAGGTAGTATTTATTCCAGGCTTATATCCACATGAGGCTGAGTTTGTGGCCAGGAATTGTCGAAGAAGGCATTATTCTCTCTCTCTTTTATTCTCATCTTTCCAGAGCCAAGATCAGGAAACAGATGTTTACTTACAACTTTACTCTGGGAGTAATATATAGCTTTCCAGTTTACCCAGGGAACAAATACATTTAAAGACTATCAATAGTAAGTGGATATCTCTAATATAAGTTCTCTCCTTGTGATGACTGCTAGCTTTGTCCTCTATCCCTCTGTTTAGGACCCAAGTTTAGGCAACCAGTAATTCTATTTCTTTGTTCCCAAACCTAAAGGAAGCAGGAAGATAAATGAAAAGTCTATTTACTATAATATTTACATTTTGATGGAAATGCACAGTATGTCTGGGTCCCTCTTGATCACCTATGTACTGATTTTTGGCATCTGTTCTCTGTGATCATATGCTTACCTCTTTGATGGGATTTGTTATTTTTCATAGTTACCAGAGACTGTTATCAAAGAATAACTATTATTAACCTATTTTCCTGTTCATTCATAATTTATTTGGCTTAATCTCAAAGCTTTATAGATAACTGTCAGGTCTATGCACAGCCAACCAGAGAGGATGGCTGGGGGCAAAATAATAAGAGAGATACCTATACGCTTGTAAATGATTGCCATTGCCATCTCCCAATGGTACAGGGATAAGTGAGTGTTAAGTATGAATTTTATATTTTAAGACTGTTAGCATTAATGACAAAGTAATAAAAGTCTAATTATTATGTCATTATTACTAATGTGTAATTATTAATAATCATTAAGAATAGGAAATATTTATCACATGCCACAGGTTTATTATTATTATTATTTTAATAATAATAGCAATAATAATAATAATAATAAACCTACCAAACCTATATGAACTATGTATTATTTTGCTAGGGCTTCCATAACAAAACACTACAGATTAGGTGGCTTAAATAATAGAAATGTATTGTCACACACTGTGAAGGCTGAAAGTCCAAGATCAAGGTGCTAAAAGAATTGGTTTCCTTTAAGGCCTATCCTTCTCTCTTGCAATGTTTGCCATCTTGCTATTTCCACATTTGGCATTTTCTCTCTATCTTCTTTTTATAAGGATACCAATTTTATGAGATTAGGATTTCATCCTTATGATCTAATTTAACCTAAATTATTGCTTTAACAGCTGGCTCATTGTTAGGGCTTCAACATGGATTTTGGAGGAATACAATTCAGTACATGACAGATTAATAATGTACCATATTTTGCCACATAGAATATGCGCTTTTTGCCAAAATTTTTGAGGGAAAAATAAGGATGCACATTATACATGGGTAGTTCTAATTCCATATCTATATGAAAGTTTTTAATTCTTTTATTTATGCTTATGCATTAAAAAGTGAAACTTTAGAAAGCGATATTTTTTTTAATATGGCAACAAGGTAGGTGGGAGTGGAGCCCTCTTCCACCTGTGCACAGGTGAAATACCTAGTTGATCTTCAGAGGAACAGAGTGAACAGCCAATGGAATCCCAGCATATATGAAGGTTGGAGGCAAAAATTGTAGTGGACATTGAAAAACAGACTGTTTCTCAGGAGATTGTATTGGGAAAGTAAGGTCCCTGGGACCAGCACAGGGACTAGGGCAGCTAAAGCCCCAGACCCAGTGCCTACCATAGGATCCTTGGACAAGAGCCAAATCAACAGCTCCTTTCACTGACAAACAGGGAGAAGAGAGTGGCACCAGAATGGACCTGGATGCTTGAAGTTGCTGGGGAGAATAAAGATGAAGTGGGAGATGCACAGGGCTGCATTCACAAACTTGGACTATGGATGCCAGCTGGTCATTACCAGAGAAAATGGGGAGCCAGGTGACACCCGGAGAAGGGAGGAGAGTTGGGCCGTGAGAGACCCTGACCCGGATAGTCTCCAGTCAGGTTGGAAAGTTGGGCTGTGTGAGAAGCTTGGTGCTTGTTAGGAGCAACAGGCTTAAACAGGAGTATTTTATTCAAAAAAAGACCCTCTGTTACTGCTTAGGCAACTCTCCCACAGCAGACTCCCTAGATGCCCTGGCCTTGACCCTGCCCCAGCTGTAGCCACAACTGCAGCCATGCCTCCACCCCTGCCCAGGCCAGCTGGCTAGCTAAGAAGAAGGAGGAGGCACCCCACACAGAGGACAGCAGCAGGGCTCAGGGAGTTAGCAGTCCCCAGAAAGACTTAACTCAGTGGGGGAGCTGAACTACCCTAAATAGACTTTCAGAGTGCCCAGCAAAGTCTCTTCAGGGCAGCAAAGAGGGAAAAGGTGGCGTGTGAGTTGCCCCTAATTAATGCCCCTCACAGACAGCACAACTGGTAAATTGCAGGTGCTCACCTAGCACAGATGAGCAGTGGGGGCCCAGCAGCACGTGGATGACCTGGGCTGGAGGCTGGGCAACTGTGAAGATTGTGGCCCAGACCTGGCCCCCATCCTGGCAAAACCATGGGAAGGGAGAAATGTGGAGCCAGATCCTCCTCAACCTGTGGAATCCAAGAAGACTAGCAGAAATCCCTAGGTGTGTTGAAAGTCAACAGGAGGCTCTTTCCCTGCCCCAAGTGAGACAATAAGACATGGAGCTGTGAAAGGACAAGAGTCAGATCCAAACAGGGAACACAAGGCTGATCCCAAAAAACTGAGAAACTGAGACAAATTTTACTTTGCCATTCCAGAGAACTTGCCTGTTATAGATTATTTGCATTATTATTATTTTTCATTATTTTTACTTCTTTTATTTATTAGTATTCTTTTATTTCTCTTCTTTCTGTTTAGTTCATTTTATTTGTTTGTTTAATTGCATCATTTGACTGGTTTTCCTTGTTCTCTCTTTCATGATGTATTTTAATTTTCCTTTCATTTCATTTTTATTCCAATAGCACACTACTTTAGGTAGTGTACTTCCTATTCTTGTTATTTAGATCATATAGTTCCTGTCATATGATTGTTGTTCCAATATTATTATAAATAATTGTTGTTCCATACATTTGTAAATATTACATAGTGCCCCTCCTAGATCTTAGCCCATTTCCCTATCTTTTGGAGCTTTATTACTGCTGTGGTTAACTTTATTTTCTCACACACTACACCTATTTTCTGTCCTTTACTCTCACTATATCTCATAATCTGACCTCCCACAAGCACTCTGTTTTCTCGATTCACTCACAGTCCTTGCCCCCTCTAACAAGAATCTTATCTCTTTTCCACCTTTTATAAAAAGCGGCTAGTTGGGTGAAATATCACAGTTTACGCTATACTTATCCAAAGGATCTCTCATCTCTTTTCTATGTGTTGGTACTTTAAATCCCATAGAATACACTCCTGCTATCTTAATCCATTTTTGCCTTCCCCCTTCAACTGATTACATACAAGAGTAGGTGGGAGCTGTGAACACCAATATACCTGCTGGAAGAGAGAAACCACCAACAAAGGGACCATAGACAGATAAAAAAGGAAGATGGCAGAGGAGTGAGTGGAAGCCACATTAATCTCCCAGGACCAATCTGGAATTACACTAAACAGTGGAGAAATTACTCAGAACAAACAACTGAACAACAGAGAGAGAGAAGCCTCATAACCACAGACAGACTGAAGAACCAGCTTCAACACAAACTGTCTGCACCTGCACAAAAGCATACACAATGTGGTAGATGGAGAAACTCAGTCAGCCAGCTAGAGGAAAGGACCCACCAAAAAAAAGGCCCAACAACAATCAAACCCCAAATACATCCAGAAAGCCAATATAAACAGCATCCCAAGAGCAGCAAGTTCAGGAGATCAAAGAGACTGCACCATTGAATCTCACAGGTCTCCAACCATAGAAGTTCACACCACAAACCCAAGAAGTCAGAACAGGTCAGTTTAAGAAGCAGAAGTTAACAAGAAGAGCCTCACAAACAACAGGAAAACAAAACAAAAAAAAACGAAAATAAAGGAAAAGAGGAAGCCTCAAAGAATGTTATATGAAATAGAGGTAAGTAAACTGTCAGATATTGAGTTCAAAGCAATATTATAAAGAAACTCAATGAGCTCACTGAGAATTACCAAAAAGTATAGGGAAACTATGATGAACTCTGCAAATGCTATCAACATGAAAAAGAAAATAGAAACTATCAAAAAGCATCAAGAGTACACGAAGAATGCAATTTCTGAATGGAAGAACACAGTAGAAGGAATCAAAAGCAGTCTACATGAAACAGGGAATCAGATCAGTGAGCTGGATGACAGGTAGAAAAAAAACACCCAGAAAGAACAAGAAAATGAAAGAGACTCAGAAAGAATGAAGAGTGGTTAAGGAAAATGCAGGAAAACATATAATGTAAAAATATCCATATAACAGGAATACCAGAAGGAGAAGAGGAGCAAGGGATAGAAAACCTGTTTGAAAAAGTAATGATGAAAAACTTCCCTAATTTAATGAGAGAAAAATTCACACAAAACGATAAAGCACAGAGGGTCCCAATCAAGAGGACTGCAAAGAAGCCCACTCCAAGACACGTTGTAATTAAAGTGGCAAAATTGAAAGAGAAAGAGATAATTTTAAAGGTAGCAAGGGAGAAACAGGAAGTAACATACAAGGGAGCCCCAATAAGGTTAGCAGCTGACTTCTCAATAAAGATGCTTCAAGCCAGATGGGAATGACAAGAAATATTCCAAGTAATTAAAAACAAAGTCCTGCACCAATGCTACTCTTTCAGCAAGGCTCTCTATGAAAATGGAAGGAGAAATAAGGAGTTTCTCAGACAAAAGAAGTCTAAAAGAATACACCACCACCAAAGCAGCACTGCAATATATGCTAAAGGAAATGCTTTAAGAAAAGGAAGAAAAAGTGTGTGTGTGAGAAAGGAACTCAGGTATGAAGGAAATAAAATAGCAATGAATAAGTACCTATCAATGATAACTTTAAATGTAAATTGATTAAATGCTTCAATCAAAAGACATAGAATAGCTGAATGGATAAGAAATCATGGCCCACACATATGCTGAGACCAGCTTCAGAACAAAAGACCTACAGAGACTGAAAATGAAGGGTTGGAAAAAATATTCCAAGAAAAGGGACAGGAAAAAAAGGTGGAGTAGCAATACTCATATCAGAAAAAATAGACTTCAAACCAAGGTCATAAAAAGAAACACAGAAGGGCACTTCATAATACTCAGGGAAGAATCCACCAAGAAGACATAAACATTGTAAATATATATGCACCCAACAAAGGAGCACCCAAATAAATAAGGGAAATCTTGGAGGACTTCAAGAAAGATATTGACAGCAACACAGTTATAGTAGGAAATTTTAACACCCCACTGACCAAAATGGATAGATCTTCCAAACAAAATATCAGCAAAGATATTGCAGCATTGAACAATGTCTTAGATCAAATGGAATTAGCTGATATATATAGGACCTATCATCCCAAAGAAGCAAAATACATATTCTTTTCAAATGTACATGGAACATTTTCAAAGACAGACCACATGATAGGACACAAAACAAGTTTCAACAAATTCAAGAAAATTGATATCATAGAAAGCATGTTCTCAGACAACAAGGTCCTGAAATTGGAAACCAACCTCAAGGAAAAAAATAAAAAACACTCAAATTCATGGAGATTGAATAGCATGGTAATAAACAATGAATGGGTTAAGAATGAGATGAAGGAAGAAATCAAGAAGTTTCTGGAAACAAATGAAAATGAACTCACAATGATCAAAACTTATGGGAAACAGTGAAGGCAGTCCTGAGAGGGAAGTGTATAGCACTACAAGCCTATCTAAAAAAGATACAAATATTTCAAATAAATGACCTAATCCTTCTCCTACCAGAACTGAAGGAACAACAACCACGACAGCCTAGAGGAAGCAGAAGGAAAGAAATAGCCAAGATCATAGCAGAATTAAATGACATAGAGATTAAAAACCTAAGGATTGATAAATCCAGAAGCTGTTTTTTTAGAAAGATGAACAAAATTGACAAGCATTTAAGCAGACTGCTCAAGAAAAAAAGAGAGAGGACTCAAATAAACACAATCAGAAATGAAAGAGGAGAGATTACAACTGATACCACAGATATACAAAGGATTGTTAAGAAATTACTAAGAAGAACTGTATGCCAAGAAATTTGAAAACCTGGGTGATATGGACAAATTTCTAGAAAAATATAGTCTTCCAAAACTCAATGAAGAAGAAACAGAAAGCCTGAACAGACTAATAACAGATGACCAAACTGAGGTAGTAATAAAAAAAAAAAAACTCCCAACACAAAAGCCCTGGAACAGATGGTTTCACAGGAGAATTTTACAAAGCATTTAAGAAGAAAAAGAGCTAACCCCTATCCTTCACACACTATTCCAAAAAATCCAAAAAGATGAAAGACTCGCAATTTTTTTTATGAAGCTAGGATAATCCTAATCACAAAATCAGTTAAAGATACAACATAGAAAGAAAACTACAGGCCAATATTGCTGATGAACATAGACATTAAAATCCTCAACAAATTATTGGCAAACTGCATCCAGAAATACATTAAAAAATCATACACCATGACCAAGTAGGATTAATTCCAGTGATGCAAGGATGGTACAATATTGGCAAATCAGTAAATGTAATACATCACATAAACAAAATGAAAGACAAAAATCACATGATCATATTAATAGATGCAGAAAAAGCATTTGATAAGGTACAGCACCCATTTATGATAACAACACTTAGCAAAGTGAGAATAGACGGAGCACTCCTCAAAATAATAAAAACCATATACGAGAGACCTACAGCTAACATCATACCCAATGGGAAAGAACTGAAAGCTTTCCAACTAAGATTAGGAACAAGACAAGGATGTCCACTTTCACCACTCCTATTCAACATAGTATTGGAAGTCCTAGCCACAGCAATCACACAAGAAAAAGAAATAAAGGACATTCAAGTTGGAAAAGAGGAAACAAAACTGTCATTGTCTGCAGATGACATGGCAGTATACATAGAAAACCCTATAGACTCCACCAGTAAACTACTTGACCTAATAAGTGAATCTGGCAAAACAGCAGGATACAAAGTCAATATTCAGAAACTGAAGGCATTTTTGTACACAATAATGAAATATCACAAACAGAAATCAGGAAAAAAATCCCATTTGATATAGCAACAAGAAAAATAAAATACCTACAAATAAACCTAACCAAGAAAGTAAAAGACATGTACTCAGAAAACTATACAACCCTTTAGAAAGATATTAAGGAAGACACAAACAAATGGAAGCATGTACCATATTAATGGATTGCAAGAATTAACATCATCAAAATGTCCATACTACCCAAAGCAATTTATAGATTCAATGCAATTCCTATTAAAATACCAATGACATATTTCACAGATATAGACAAACACTTCAAAATTTTATATGGAACCATATGACCAACTGCTGCTGCAATTTTGAGAAAAAAAAAAACAAAGTAGGAGGGATCAGAATACCTGATATCAAACTATATTCAAGGCCATTGAAATAAAAACAGTCCGGTACTGGCCTAAGAACAGACACATAGACCAATGGAACAGAATAGAGAGTCCAGAAATAAACCCAAGTCACTATGATCAATTAATTTCTGGCACAGGGGACAGAAGCATAAATTCAAGTAAAGATATCCTCTTAAACAAATGGTGTTGGGAGAACTGGACAGCAACATGCAAAAAAATGAAACTAGATCACCAACTTACACCATACAGAAAATACAAGGTGGATAAAAAACTTAAATATTTGTCATGACATCATAAAAGTCTTAGAGGAAATATAGGCAGGAAAATCAGGCATATTCCACACACCAATATGTTCACTGATATATACCCTAGAGCAAGGTACATAAAGGAAATAATAAGCAAATGGAATCTTATCAAAATAAAAAGCTTCTGCTTAGCTAAAGAAAACAGCAATAAAATGAAAAGAGAACCAACTGTGTGGGAAAACATAATTGCAAATCATAACTCAGACAATGGTTTGATCTACAAAATATATATGAAGAACTCACACAACTCCACTCCAAGAAGACAAACAACCCAATTACAAAATGAGCAAAGACCTGAACAGAGACTTGTCCAAGGAGGACATACAGAGATCCCAGAGACATATGAAAAGATGCTCAGCATCACTAGCCATCACAGAGTTGCAAATTAAAACTACAATGAGATAACACTTCACGCCAGTCAGAATGGCCATCATAAACAAAGTAACAAACAACAGGTGTTGGAGAGGATGTGGAGAAAAGGGTACCCTAGTGCACTGTTGGTGTGAATGCAGACTGGTGCAGCCACTGTGGAAAACAGTATGGAATTTCCTCAGAAAACTAAAAATGGAACTGCCTTTTGACCCAGCAGTTCCCTTGCTTGGATTATACCCTAAGAACCCTGAAACACCAATCTAAAAGATCCTATGCACCCCAATGTTCACAGCAGCACAATTTACAATAGCCAAGTGCTGGAAGCAACCCAGGTGCCCATCAGTAAATGAATGGATCAAAAAACTATAGTATGTTTACATAGTGGAATATTATGCAGCAGAAAGAAAGAAGGAGCTCCTACGCTTTGTGAGAGCATGGATGGAACTGGAGAGCATTATGCTAAGTGAAATAAGCTAATAGTGAAAGACAAATACCATATGATCTCACGGTTAAGTGTAACCTAATCAACAAAATGAATAAACAAGCAAAATATAACCAGAGACATTGAAATGAAAAACAAACTAACAGTAACCAGAGGGGAGGTGGGAAAGGATAATGTGGGGAAAAGGGTGAAGGGTTTTCAGGAACAAGTATAAAGGACACATGGATAAAACCAAGGGGGATTCAGAGGACTTCTGGCCAAGATGGAGACATAGGTAGAAACCCTTTACTTCCTTGCACAACCTAAAGGATGATAACAACCAATCTAAAATCAGTAAACAACCAAAAGTGCCAGAAAATCAAACTGCATGGAACTTTCACAACCACGGAATTAAAGAAACAGTCAAAGAGAACCACCAGACTGGTAAGACTGTGGACGGACAGAAACCAGGATAAGATGGCAGACTGTGGTGTTGGGGTGGGCTGTGGTGAGGAGGCAGGCTGCGGGGGAAGGGCTGACTTAAGGGGAAACTGAGATTCAGAGGAGGTTGTGGACTAAGGTGGTTGCTGCAGTGGGAGAGACTCCCAGTCTCACATGAGAGTTTGTGGAAAAGTGTGCTAGAGACCAGCAGACAAGCAGCATTGTTCCCTCTCTGGCCCCTCCCCCACAGGAAGCCCCTAGTGCAGCAAGGAAGATTGCTCTGCCTGGGTGAATACCTAAGGCCCCACCCCTTTACAACTTAATAGGGGCCATGAACAAAGAAATAGGACTAAAATGAAAGAATAGAGCAAAACCTCATAAAGACAACTAAAGGATGAGGATATATCCAACCTATCTGATGGATTATTTAAAGCTCTGATAATCAAAATGCTCACAGAACTGATTGACTTTTGTTGAAAAGCAAAAGAACAAATGAAAGGCACCTAAAATGAAATAAAGCAAAATATTCAGGGAACCAACAGTGACATGAAGGAAACCAGGACTCAAATCAATAATTTGAAACAAAAGGAAGAAATAAAAATCCAACTGGAACAGAATGAAGAAAAAAGAATTCAAAAAAATGAAGAGAGACTTACAAACCTCTGGGACAACCTGAAATGTTCCAATATCTGAATTATAGGGGTGCCAGAAGGAGAAGAACAACAGCAAGAAATTGAAAATTTATTTGAACAAATAATAAAGGAGAACTTCCCCAATCTGGCAAAAGGAAATAGACTTTCAGGAAGTCCAGGAAGCTCAGAGAGCCCCAAAGAAGTTGGACCCAAGGAGGAACACACCAAGGCACATCATCATTAAGTTACCCAAGATTAAAGAAAAAGAGACAATCTTAAAAATAGCAAGAGGAAAGGAGAGAGTTACTTACAAAGGAGTTCCCATCAGACTGTGAGCTGATTTCTCAAAAGAGATCTTACAGGCAAGAAGGGGCTTGAAAGAAGTATTTGAAGTCATGAAAGGCAAGGACCTACATCCAAGAATACTCTATCCAGCAAAGCTATCATTTAGAATGGAAGGGCAGATACAGTGCTTCCCAGATAAGGTCAAGTTAAAGGAGTTCATCATCACTAGGTCATTATTATATGAAATGTTAAAGGGACTTATCTAAGAAAAGTAAGATCAAATATATGAACAGTAAAGTGGCAACAAACTCACAACTATCAACAAATGAACCTAAAAAAAAAGTAAAACAATGAAAACAAAAAGTTAGCAAACCATTAAAACTGGAACGGAAACAGAGAAATGGATATCACATGGAGGGATTTCAGTGGGGAGAGGGAAGGGAGGAATAGGGGGGGAAATGTAGAAGGAATAAGAAGCATAATTAGTAGGCATAAAATAGATGGGGAGAGATAAAAATGGTATAGGAAATGGATAATTAGAAGAACTTATATGTACAGCCCATGGACATGAACTAAGGTAGGGGGATGCTGGAGGGTTAGAGGGTACAGCGAAGAGGGGGATTAAAGGGGGAAAATTGGGAAAAGTGTAATAGCATAATCAGTAAAATATACTTTAAAAATAAAAATAAATAAAAAAACAAGAGGGAGTTGGACTTGGGGAGGGAGGTGAATCCTCACCTGGCTGGGGTGGAAGGAATGATGTGGGCAAAATGCAGACAACTATACTTGAACAACAATAAAAAAATAAAGAAAGCAATAATGATATCTGTATGCAAAATAATACCCTGGAATCCGATAATCACTGTTCTTTCTAAATATAAATAAATAATTGAATTGAAAATTAAAATGAAAGATTTTTTCCTGAAAGTTTGGGCCAAATATGTAAGTATGCATTATACATTGCAAAATATGGTAAATACATTTAAAAATATTTTAGTCTAAATTTTAAGGGGATGTAAGTACATTACAATTGTTATCAGATGTCTGAAGCTTTTTACCTGAAACTTTCTCTCTGCTTAGCAATCTCATCTCTGTATAGCAGACATTGCTTTTATATTATGTGTTCAGAGATATTCAGTCATATGAGTGATACCTGTTGTGCCTTGTTCTCCATGAAACTGAGTTCATACATTGCTCAGTGGGAACATTGAGTCAAAGTAAACAAATTTCCAAGACACATGGAATAATCTGCAGGAAATAGTAACCCTGGATTTGGAAACTGAGAAGGAATGAGATATCTGTTTTGAGTGTGTGTAGTGAGGAGAGTGAATCATCTTTTACAGATCATAGTCCATAACTGTGGTTTCAAATCAAAAAAACTTCTCAATGAAGGCAATGGTTGCTATTTGTTGCTTTATTAAAAAGTACAAATAACAGCAAGAGAATTTTATAGTAGACTTGGACATGAAATAAAGGTTTAATTACTGATTAAGATAATTTGTCTTAAGCAAGCCACCATTAGTTTTGTTTATTAAGAAATTAAACAAAACCATTGGCAGTCTTTGAAACTCACTTGTGTCATCAACAATAATGAATGCAATTATAATTTTTGAGATGTTGTGGGGGGAAAAATGAAAGCCAGCATAAGGATAGCTGGCTTTGCAAGGATTGCAAACAGCAGAGGTACTGTGGGCATTCCAGCCACCAACATGTGCCCAATGGAATCTTATCTGTCAAACACATCCAGAGACTGGAGAAGCAAACCAGGCATGAGTGTTGCAAAAAATCAAGTCCTGAAATCTAACCTCAAGACTCAACTATGTACCCTCGTATGCATTATTGTCTCATTCTAGTCCTCATTTGTTGTCACAAAACCACCCTGCAATTCAGAATAATTTATTGAAACTGGTGGTCTTCAGTTAGGAAAGGCTGGGAATAAATATAGCAAGAGTTAAAGGATATAGTAACATTTTCATTATATATAAAGTTGGTTTAGAGTCCACTTAAAATATTTGGAAGTATATCAGCTCTTAAAGTTACAATTTACCTCCTCTTCCTAACTTCCTGTAATCCAACTTTTAAAACAATGAAACACAAATAATTAATTTCTTCATAAATATACCTGTTTTCTCATGCATCCTGAAGTGGAAATGGTAGAAAAAATGGGAAAACTCTAAAGGGGGAATGAAGCACAATTCCGGATACAAATGCTTGAATGTTCTTTACACCAGGGTCCATTTGGAACCACATATTATTTTAATGACATAGTTTGAAAAACTAAATTAGCTTGCATTTATAAACTAGAAGTAGCAGAAGGAACAGAGAGCCACTTGGTAGTAGGAAAATCCTGTCAGCATCAACTGATTTTATGATTAAAAGATAGTTATGGAATGGCAGTGTTAAGGAAAAACACAAACTCCTGGAAGTCTATGCCTACTTTGTGTTGCTTAGTGAGGTAGATCCTTTCTGTGACCCGGAAGAATGCAGAATCTTAGGATTTCTGAACTGCAGCTTCTCATTATTTATAATTTTGTAAACATTTAAAGTTTATACAGCAAATTACTTCTTATTAAAATAATTGGAGCCTATTTGTTCTGAAAGGGTTAATCAAACCCCAAATAGCAAGAATTTTAAAATAGCAAAACAATTTCATAGTAGAGAATTTACTATTTGTATAGATTATTTTACTCCTCACCACAATAATATTAATATTTACTACTACTGGGAGGTCTAGTCTGGTCTTGGACTACCCCCAGAGTACCTTAATGGTGAATACAATGAGTAAATGTATGGCAAGGCACCAGACAAGTACATGTAAGTTTTGCTTTAAGAAAAGCTGACCTGGAAATTCATTTAACTTCTATTAGGTCGACAGGTATTCTGAGCAACTGATCTAAGAGCTTCCTTTGAATTGGGTTTGAATATATTGAGAGATTAATCCCAGAAACAAGAAACCCAGAAATGTCTTTAGGGTATAGCTTCAAGCAAATTCTTCCTGGACAGCTCTTTTACACAGAGTAAGTTATGCATGTAACTTAACTGTTGAACATGAAAGGAATGACAATGTGTCACTTCAAAATATGCTATTTTGGCATAAGGAATATTTTGATTTGAAGGCAATATTTGAATAGACAGGTTAAGAAAAGTTCTCTGCTCTCCCCCTTAGTTGGCTAACGCAGAGCATAAATATCTCTTTATGGAGGTGCTACCCACCCTGTACCAGGAAGAGAAGAGCAACTCATCACCAGAGATAGAGAGTCTACACTGAGATGATTTTGCATAAACAGACCTTTCTAAAATAATCTGCATCTTTCATTTTTTCTCCATATATTTCCCAGTCTCTCTCCATAATTTATGGTCACTATAAGCATAAGCCCCTCCTCCTTTGCTAAAATACCAAGTCCCAGATTCTCACTGCTACTTTGATTTTCTTTTTTTCTTCTTACTTTTAAACATTTTTATTGTTGTTCAAGTACAGCTTTCTATCTTTTCCCCTTACTCCTCCCCACATCCCTCTCCTGTTTCCACCCCCCTTGTTATTGTTCATGTGTCATTTATAATAGTTCCTGCAAACCCTTCACCCTTTTCCCCTGAAATTCCCTGCCTTCTCCCCTTTGGTCACTGTCAGCCTGTGCTCAGTTTCAGTATCTTTGGTTATATTTTGCTTGTTTGTTTGTTTTGTTGATTAGGTTTCTGTTAAAGGTGAGATCATATGGTATTTGTCTTTCATCACCTGGCTTATTTCACTTAGCATAATGCTTTCCAGTTCCATCCATGCTGTCTCAAAGGGTAGGAGCTCCTTCTTTCTTTCTGCTGCATAGATTTCCATTGTACAAATGTACCATAGTTTTATGATCAATTCATTTACTGGTGGGCACCTAGGTTGCTTCCAACACTTGGCTATTGTAAATTGTGCTGCTATGAACATTGGGGTGCATAAGTTCTCTTGGTTTGGTGTTTCATAAACAAAGCAACAAACAACAAGTGTTGGAGAGGTTGTGGAGAAAAGGGAACCCTAGTGCACTGTTGGTGGGATTGCAGACTGGTGCAACCACTATGGAAATCAGTATGGAATTTCCTCAGAAAACTAAAAATGGATCTGCCTTTTGTTCTGGCAATTCCACTGCTAAGATTATATCCGAAGAATCTTACTTTGATGTTCACTTCTTGTTTGTAAACTCCCATGCATGTAAATATTAATAACAATTGTGTGCCCTTTTCTGTTAATCTATTTTATTAATTTAATTTGCAGGTTCCCACATATACCAAAAGGGCAGAGGAAAAGCTTTTTCTTCCCCAGAAAACAGCCTCTGGTAAATTACAGTATTGGGAGACACTGAAAATACACCACACCTAGTTTGAAATTTTCAATGTCATTATCAGAGTATTTCATTTCAGGTAAGTGTAAAGAAAGTGGGAAAACAACTAGCATTTTGAGTACCCACTTATTGTCAATCTCTGTGTTTCTAAATGCACTAAAGCTTCCAAAGTGGGTCTTATTTTCCTAATTTACACATGAGAAAATTGAAGCTTAGAGTTTAAGTAACTTGGCCAAGGATGCACAAAACATTTTTCAGAAAACTCTTGAATTATGGGAACATGCTTCTTAAAGAAGACATGGCATATATAATCTGTTATTTAAATTTTATTCACTTAGCAAAATATAATTTGGTCTACAAAATACTTTATTTTAGAGTGTTTTTGAAAACCAGTAATATTGGTGAATTCGGCTGTATGTTTGTTGGTCTTTAAATTTAACAGAATTTTGGAGAAAGGACTAACCAACCTCAAGAAAAAAAAGACTGGTATTTAAATACTTCAGAATTTTTTACCACGTCAAGGTTGAGTCCTTATACCTTGACTGAGTAGGTGAAGTGAGATGAAGGATGGATAGAGACCTAAGCAAAGACCAAGTTCTCCCATGGGGACAGGAGATTGCCCTGGCTAATAGAACAGGCTCAGTTGGACAACAAAAGCCTGGGTTTTGAATTATGGAACTCAGTTACAGCTCAAACTCTGGAATTTTCCCAAATCAGTCAGATATTGAAGTACCCTGACAAAGAGAAAAGAAGGATAAGATGTCAAAATAAATATAATCAAAACTGGGTCAGGTATCACCTGACAAAGACAAATGCCTGTTTTCAGAGTTTATCATTATAGATCAAAACATGTAGTGTTTCTGTGTATGATCTGTAGTGTATGTGGTGTGCACACATGTGGAAACAGTGTGCATACATGTATATATATGTATGGTGTGCATGCATTTGTGAAATAGTTGTGTGTTTTATGTATATGTGTGTGGGATGGTAGTGTATATGTAGGTAGCACATGGTGTGTTATGTGACATGCATATATGCATGACTGGGTTGTGTGATTGGGTGTGCAAGTATAAGGGGTGCATGGATATGGAAGTCCAGATGTGGGTTGTATGTATCTGTGTGTGGTGTCCATGTGCATAGGTAGAATATTAGGCATCTATGTATAAATAGGATGTGGTGTGCATGTATTTGTAATGAAGTCAAGTGTGTGTGTGCCATGCATATATGTGTAGGGTGGTAGTGTGTGTGTAGTGTGTGATGTGGTGTATGGCATGCATTTTTATGTGGTTGGGTGATGTACATAAGTGTGTGTGTGGTATGGTGGGTAACATGTATATGTGTGTGACTGGGTGGTTTGCACGCATATGTGAGGAGTTATGCATGTGGTATTGTATGTTGTGTGTGTGTGTATCTAAGTATCTTAGTTACTGCAGACTGTTATATGTCTAACATAGACATCTAACATAGACATTATTTGTTGTACAAATAATGTTTAGAACCTCCTAAGGTAGAAAAGTGAAATAAATATAACTTCAGCTTATTAAGCATTCTACAATTGCAGTGAAATTTGTCAATTTCCAGAAATGAACAATTATTAACTCAGGTATCAAGAGTAATAAAGGACTTAAAAGGATGTTATTGAAGGTGAAGACATGGGCCCTCTCTCGCTATATTTTTTTATTTTTGGTGAGAACATTTAATTTTTACTCATTAGCAAATTTCAATTGTATAATATAGTCACCTAGTTACAAATTGGATTCTCAGAACTTATTTATCTTATATCTAACAATTTATACACGTTTATCTACCTCCCCCTATTACCCCTCACCCCAGCTCCTAGCAACCATTTCAACTCTCAGTATGAGTGTGACCTTTTTTTAGATTTCACATATAAATGATATCATGCAATAGTTGCCTTTCTCTGTTTCTTTTTTTTTTCCACTTAGCACAATATCCTCAAGGTCCATTCATGCTATAGCAAATGAAGATTTCTTTCCTTCTCACAGCTGAAAACTATATATATAACCTTCTTTATCCATTCATCTATTAATGGGCACTTATGTTGTTTCCATATTTTGGCTATTGTAAATAATGCTGCAAAAATGAGGGTACAGGTATTTCTTTGATATCCTGTTTTCATTTCCTTTGGCTATATATCCAGAAGTGGGATTGCTGAACCATTTGGTAGTTCTATTTTTAATTATTTTGAAAAAACCTCCACATTGTTTTTAATAGTGGCTTTATAAATTTACATTCCCCCCAGCAATGCACAAGTTTTCTCTTTTCTTCACATCCTCTCCAACGGTTGATATTTCTTGTCTTTTTTATAATAGCCATTCTAACTGTTATGAGGTGATATATTTTGGTTTCTATTTACATTTGCCTAATGATTAGTGATGTTGAGCACCTTTTGATATACTTGTTGAACACTTGTATTTCTTCTTTGTAAAAATGTGTGATCAGATCCTCTGTCCAGTTTTTTAATTGCATTATTTGTTTATTATTTGTTTTTGCTTTTGAGTTGTGTGAGTTCTTTATTTTTTATATATTAACCCCATTAGATATATGATTTACAGAATTTTTTACCATTTATAGGTAGCCTTTTCATTTCATTAATTGTCTCTTTTGATGTGCAGAAGGCTTTATTTTGATGGCTCTCTTGTTTATTTATGTTTGTTACCTTTGCTTTTGGTGTCAAATCTAAAAGATCATTGCCAAGACCTATGTCAAAGAGCTTACCTCTACCATTTTTTCTAGAAGATTTATGCTGCTAGATCTTATGTTCTAGTCTTTAATTCATTTTGAGTTAAGTGTGTGTGTGTGTGTGTGTGTGTGTGTGTGTGTGTGTGGTGTAAGACAGCAGCCTAGTTTCATTATTTCGCATGTGGCTGTCCAGTTTTCCCAGCACAATTTACTGAAGAGAATATCCTTTCCCCCTTGTTAATATTGTCTCCTTTCTTGTAAATTAATTAACCATATATGCATAGGTTTATTTATGGAATGTTTATTCTGTTCCATTGGTTAATGTACTGTTTTTATGCCACTACCATACTATTTTGATTAGTATACCTTTGTAATACAGTTTAAAATCAGAAAGTGTAAGTCTTCTAGCTTTGTTCTTCTTTCTCAGAATTGCTTTGTCTATTTGAGGTCTTTTGTGCTTACATATAAATTTTAAGATTTTTAAAAATTTTATGAAAAATATGATTGTAAGTTTGATAAGAATTGCACTGAATCTGTAGACTGCTTTTGGTAGTATGAACATTTTAACAGTATTAAGTTCTTTAATTATGAGCACAAAGTATCTTCCCATTTACTTGTGTCTTCTTAAATTTCTTTCTTTGATCTTTTACCTCTTTGGTTCAATTTATTCATGGTATTTTATTCTTTTTGATGGAATTGTAAATGGTATTGATTTTTTTAAAATTTTGCTTTCTGATGTTTTATTGTTACTCTTTAGATACTCAACTGGTTTCTGTATATTGATGTTGTATCCTGCAACCTTACTGAATTCATTTATTACTTCTAAAAGTTTTTTGTAGAGTTTTTTTGAAGCTTACTATAATAATTAACTAATCTAACAAAAAAGAAGGAATTCTTATAATTTTTGCCAAATCCCCATGGGTCCACAATGTGAAAAATACGGCATAATATTCTTACATTAAGAAGTATACTATAACTTCATGAATTATTTTATTTACCCAAGTTCATGAATTGTTGGATGCTTTTAAGTATTTTTCTTTTAATTTTGTTGTGGATCATCATGTCTGTTGTCAGGTTTGATTTCTTCCCAAAAGTGATAGACTTGCTTCCTATCTCAATTGAGTAAAATTACTAAAATAACTTATTTTTAACCTTTATATTAACATGGGCCTAGAAGCTATTTAACAAGCATGCATTTATAGGTATAATAAGAAATAAAATTTAACAAGTAAAAGCTTTCATGATTTAGATAGATTTATTGGTTTGATTTTTCCATATGCCTCTCCACAAACATTTGACCTGAGTATAAAGACAAATGTTTTCTTTATATCAGTCTTTTTTAACCCTAGATGTTTCTTTTTTCCTATTTTGAATTTTGATTGCTGCTTTTCACAGTCTTCTTCATTAAACTTACTATGTTTCTTTTTATTTTTTTCAACCATAGTTGACAATAATTTTTATATTAGTTTTAGGTGCACACTCATCAGGCAAATACAGAGTTATTATAATGAAACAGGTAACTCCTCATATATGTTGGCTGTGACAAGTCAGATTCAGGCAGTGTGTAGAATTTTGCTGCTTTGGCTGATGGTGACTTTCTACAGGGAGAGAAGCAATGAGTCAGCTATAGTCAGAGCCACCATGCTTTGCCACTCCACAAAGGGCAGGAAGCCAAGGCTGAATGCAATTAATGTCAGGAAAAACTTGTTCTTTTTGCCCAAATTGTGCCAGCTAATGCAATAGATATTTTCACAAACAGTTCTGCACTTTGAAGAAAGAATTGATGAAGAAACTCCTGCCTGTTCTCCACGGAATTCTATAGGAAAACATGTTGATAGATTTTTTGTGGAGTTGTGTTTGGTGTTGACCCTGTCGCTCAGCCCTATTTCTTTTTTTTTCCCCTTTGGGAGAAGGAATGATCATGAAACTGAGGTGGCACCAATGAACTGAGCTCTACCATTGGGCTGGGTTGAACAGTGTAGCTTCCCTCTTCAGTTATCTCTGTAGTACGTACACAAGTTTTCTCTGCTACCCAGTGAGCTCACTGACATGGACCTTGTTGATCTGTTTGGGTTGTGATGGTGGGGAAGTGGGTAGGCCAGTTGTCCTGTTTGTTTATTACTGGGAGAGTCAACTCATTTTGTATAAGTAGAGTAAGTACATCGAGAAGCAAAAAGTCCTCATTTAGTGTGCAGTAAGTTGTTCTTTAAATAAAAATTTGAGTGTAATATCAGACCTTGGGAGATCAAGAGAAACAGTCTACATGGAAAATATTGCCTTTTTATCACTAGCTTTGAAAACTCAAACCAGTATGCTAAATGTATTTAAAAAGATATGCTCCATTTAGTGACCACAATTATCATTGAAGGTCTCATTTCCAAGATACCCAAATTAAATAGCTAATTGTGGAGTGTGTTCCCATTGCACTACATGATGCTCTGCCTCTTTTTGTACCAGTATATTTCCTGGTCACTGCAACAAAAACATTTGCCTCTGAGATCCAAGGCACTTCTCCAGACAACAGCTCTAATGTCAACAGCACACTTTAATTTCAAAGGGATCATTTCTAAGTGATCCATGATGTGGTAGTGTTTGTAAGCAATAAAAACAAGACAAATGCTTTTTCAACATTGAGAATATGTCTGTAGGGTTATCTACAAGCATCTGAACACATTTTGTAGACAGTGTTCAATTATTATTTTATATATTCCACAAGTATTTATTGAACAATTAATAATATGTCAGCACTGTTATGCAGTGAAATTACTGCAGTAAGTAGAACAGACAAGATTCTTCCACCCTGGCTGGTGCAGCTCAGTGGATTGAATGTGGGCCTGTGAACCAAAGGGTCACCAGTTTGATTCCCAATCAGGGCACATTCCTTGGTTGCAGGTCAGGTCCTCAGTAGGGGTTGTGCAAGAGGCAACTACACATTGATGTCTCTCTCCCTCTCTTTCTCCCTCCCTTCCCCTCTCTAAAAGTGAATTTTAAAAATATTTCAAAAAATAAAATAAAACAGACAAGATTCTTGCCCTAACTTGCTATGGTGATGATTAGATCCAAAATAAATAATTAAGTGGATATATGTATATTATTTCAGAATTCGATAGAAAATCCTTGGGATTGAGAGTATGTGTTTTGGTGGGGTGTTTGGAGGGATGTTGTGTGTGTGCATGTGAGAGAGAGAGAAAATGAGAGATCCATCTTTAGAAGTTGGCAAGTGAAGTGGCAGACTTAACTGAGCATTTTATGGAACCTGTACTTTAGAGTGACTTTCTTAAAATTCTTTATATCCTCTGTGGTGTTTGTGACAAGGTATGACTGACAATACCATCTAGTAAAGGTGTTTTAAATGTTAAAAGAGATCTTGTCCACATTTTTTCACTTTGGGACATTCTTTGACTATCTCTTGCACAGCATGGGGCAAATGCCCTGAAGAGATCAGGGTTGAGCACTTACACTTATGGGGTCATCTTGCAGCCTCATAGGTTCTGGTTCTAGCAGGGTGGCCTAGTAAACATATTACTGCCATTGGTCAGGGCAGTAGCTCTTTCATAGGATTGCATGACATCAAACTGTTAAAATGGTGACAGCATGCCAATTTTGGGTGACTCAGCTTGTTTATGTAAACAGGATCCTATTAAAAACAGTTGCCTAGGACTTCACACACTTTAGTGGCAGCCCTGGTGTATGAAATTCTAAAGGTTGAAAGGGAAGGCCTATATGATAGGAAATATTTGAATGTGATCAGAAAGAAGTGATCGAGAAGATTATTTCAATATCTGGAGAAAAATGTTATAGGCAGAAGATAAAAATTATGCAAAGGCCCCGAGGCAGAAGAATGCTTGGTGCATTTGAGTAAATGCTAAGATGCCAGCAAAGCTGGGAAAAATGGGTGAGGGAAATTAGTAGATGAGGATAGAGAAGCAGAGGAGGCCAGAGCAAGGGAGCACCTTGTAGATCTTTGTAAGAATGTTGTCTTTTGCTCTGATGTGCTAGGAAGAGATCTGGGGCTTTTCAGCAGAGGAGTAACATAATCTGACAAATTTTAAATTATGCTATGGGGCCACAGTTGTAAGAGGCCTAAGGGGGAAACCGAGTCTTTGCAATAATTTATGTAAGAAAGGATAATGGCCTGCAGTTGGGTGATAGTGATAGAGATGATGAGAAATTGTTAGACTCCAATATTCTTGAAAGTAAAGACAATATTCTTTGGCTTTAGATGACTGGATATGGACATGAAAGACAGATCAAGATTGATGTGAGCAACTGGTAGAGACAACTTATCAATATTGAGAAAGGGACTACTGCAAATGAGCAATTTTGTGCAAGAGTTATCAAAAATTGGCCAGAGAATATGTTACATCTGAGATACCAGTTAGATATTTACCTAGAGATGTGGAATTGGCACCTGCATATGGAAGTTTTGGAAGGCATCATTTTAGACTTGCTATGGGACACTAAGGAACAGCAACCGGCTGGATGACATCATTTGGGGAGTGGGCATGGACAGAGAAGAGAAAGAGTCCAAAAACTGAGCCATAACTACATGAGACCACCTGGGCAGTCATCATGGAGAGAGAAGAGGTTCAAGGCCTGAGCAAGACTGCCCAAGATGACCTAGGGAATAGGCATGCATAAAAAGTAGGTCCAAGGGTTAGGCATGGGAAGCCCATCTTGGGTGTTGAGTTATGAACAAAAGCCTAGTTGGAATAAGTTCATGATATAATCAATCAAAAAGAGAAGAGGAAGTAAAGTAGCAACTGTAAACAATCATTTATATGGGTTTTACTGGGAAGAAAAGAAATGGGGCAGTATTTAGAAGGTGGTATAAGTAAAAGATGGGATGTTTTTAAAGCAGACACATATAAATAACAACATGGTTGTATAATGATAGGAATGATATCTTAGAAAAAGCAAAAAATTCCCTTTCTTCCTCTGAAGCTAAATTTTTGAAACTGAGAAGTTAGGGAAAGACAAGCTATCTGAATGTCAGTAGTAGCAGATCAGTGGGCCAAGATGACAGAAAACCAAAGGTAAAGAAAATGGAGAAATATCAAGAAGAAAATAAAGTATCTTGTTTATTTAAAATTACGGTCCTTCTAGGCAAGATACCAGAGTATTCCATGAAATCTAGAGTCCCGTGACAGTGCTAGGGACTTTAGGAGCCTGAGAATATGAGTCTTCCCACCAGGCCCCTGGCTTTAGGGGGTTGTGCTCCAGCAACTCCAAGAGTGATGTCTCTCTATTCCACATCCCAATTACACAGAGAAAATGACTGAGTGAGCTTCATTCCACTGTTATCCTCTGGAAAAAGTCATTCTGATCTGTAGGGCAGGACCCCATTGTATATACAGCTGCACCTGAGGGTGTTTCTAAGGGAAGAGCAATGTGGGAAGTGAGGCAGCCACCCCAGGTGTATCTGTCTACATTGAGTGCCTTGCCCCCTTGGATCTCAGGCTTCATTTCAATCACCCTACTGTACTCTGACATAAAACACTCATTCTCCTAAAGAAAATGCATAGGCATTTTAATTTTAATAGTTATTAGTTATATTTACCTAAGTTCAGAAACTTAACCCTGTAGAGGTCATGGTAAAAAGAAATTACAGCATAGGTCACATGCATCCAGGAGACACATTCATTACTAGTATGTGCAGTTGCAACTCAAAAATTATTAAACAAAAATATAAAAATATAAAGAATAAAAATTTTTCTTTACAAATAATGGAATAATGGATATTGCTTAAAAATACAACCAAAACTGCCTTTAGTATTATTAATTAATCAGAATATTTAATAGTTGTCTTTGCAATATGTTTGGAACAGTTATCACAAATAATATTGCCGCCCTGGCTGGTGTGGCTCAGTGGATTGAGTGCCAGGCTATGAGCCAAAGGGTCTCTGGTTTGATTCCCAGTCAGGGCACAGTCCTGGGTTGTGGGCCAGGTCCACAGTAGGGGGCATGCAAGAGGCAACCACATGTTCATGTTTCTCTCCCTCTCATTATCCCTCCCTTCCCCTCTCTCTAAAATAAATAAATAAAATAGTTTAAAAATACAATATTGCTATGCTCGAGACCTAAATACTTTTCACAACACTCACAAAAATAGTTTGATAAGTGACTCATTTTGGATGCATAGCATCTACCATATCTTTTTCTTTTTTGGTTTGTCGAGGGACCCATATCTATGTCATCATTAGAATTCCATTCAATTTGTGTTTGAAACTGATGCAGTTTCAGGTCTACATGTGTGTTATGCACACATGTAGAGATTTCTGAGTGCCTTTTTATTTGTTCTGACACTAACTGTGTTATGACATTTTTAACAAATATTCTGCACCTTATTTTCACATTGATGTTCAGCATATGAACAGTCTGAGCATTTACTCAAAATTGCATATAATATAACCATAGTCCATCTTCTGGTGTTCTTGGCCACATTATATGTACCTATCATTTGGTACACAGTCAACTTCTGACTTTGTTTAGTTGTAATAGTTTATTTACGTCAGGCTTTTCTGAATGCAAATTTATGGCATCATCAAAAATGCATACTTGAAACTAAAATTACATTTTTTCCTTTTTTGGATATATGAAATACAAGTGTGCAATCTGCACTAAAAGCAATTAAGTTGGATATTTTGGGCATGCTTTTAGAAGACACAAATTCAGGGGGTAGTTAGGGTTATTTTTTTGAACAATACCTACATATGAAAGTCACTTCTTTTTTAAGTTGGAGATAAGATTTGTATCAGTGAACCAGTTATCTGTTGTTATATTGAATCCTGATTGTTGCAGTCCACCGTCC
>CM052542.1:88751145-88779918 GCA_028533065.1 Trachops cirrhosus | reverse complement strand
TTGAGTATGATGTTGGCTGTAAGTTTTTCATATATGGCCTTTATTATGTTGAGGAATGCTCCCTCTATTCCCAGTTTGCTGAGTGTTTTTATCATAAATGGGTGCTGTACCTTATCAAATGCTTTTTTCAGAAATATTGATATGATCATGTGATTTTTGTCTTTGCTTTTGTTTATGTGATGTATTATATTTACTGATTTGCAAATATTGAACCATCCTTGCATCTCTGGGATGAATCCCACTTAGTCATGGTATATGATCTTTTTCTGTACTGTTGGATGGGGTTTGCCAATATTTTGTTGAGGATTTTAGCATCTATGGTCATCAGTGATATTGGCCTGAAGTTTTCTTTCTTTGTTGTGTCTTTATCTGGTTTTGGGATTAGGATGATGCTTGCTTCAATGTTCATAGCAGCACAATTTACAACAGGTAAGTACTGGAAGCAATCAAGGTGCTCATCAGTAAATGAATGGATCAAAAAACTATGGTACATTTACACAATGGAATTCTATGCAGCAGAAAGAAAGAAGGAGCTCCTACCTTTTGAGACAGCATGGATGGGATTGGAGAGCATTATGCTTAGTGAAATAAGCCAGGCAGTGTGGGACAAACACCATATGATATCACATTTGAGTGGAACCTAGTCAACAAAACAAACAAGTAAGCAAAATATAACCATGAACATTGAAATTAAGAACAAACAGACAGTAACCAGAGGGGAGATGTGTGGGGATAATGGGGGGGAAAGGGGGAAGGATTTTCAAAAACAACGACAAAGAACACAAGGACAAAACCAAGGGGGGTGTGTAATCAGGGGAGGAACATGGAGATGGCTTGGGTGGGGGAAGCGGGGCGGTCAAAGGCAGAAAACTGTGCTTGAACAACATTAATTTTTTTTAAAAGAGGAAAAAAGAAAACCAAGCCAACATGAAAAAGAGAAATATAATCATTCATACTGTCATCCAAAGGCCAGATCGTTTAGACAAACATTCCTGTTTACTAAAAATAATTACTTTTTACTATTAAGTGACTACAGTTCCGTGAAAAGAAAACTTCCAGTGGGAGTAGGACCAGAGGGCCAGCCCACTGGATATTATTTGACACATCTTCCATTTTCTACATCAGATCTATTAAACTGGAAAAAGTCTGAAAGCACCAAGATGTAGCCTTTTAGAATGGATGAAAGAGTACATCCAGGCTTTTGAGTCTCTGAAAGTGCACAAAGCTTCTGCATTAGCCTAGGGGTTCCAAACCTACTAAAGCCCTTTCAATTATAAGTTCATGAAAGGCAGGGCATTGCCCTAGAAGTCCTCACCCATTTGCTTAGTGACATTTCACAACTCATCGCATACTTGTCAAGGAAACTAAATCATACTGTCCAGCGGTTGCCAGCCTGCATGAGAGTTGTGGCAGCCACCTGCAAGATTTTCAAGAATCTGGAAAGTTTTCTTTGGGACACTCTATCACCATTTATGCAACCCACCGAGTGCTGGGCCTGCAGGAGCAAAGTGGAAGTTTGTGGCTGACTGCTAGAAGAATGGGAAGGTAATAAGCAATTCTTGTCAACAATCCCCACATCTCCTTTAAAACTATAAGTTAAATCCTGCCTCTCTTCTCCCAGAGTCTGACTTGGCTGCACTAATACATAACTGTACTGAGATAATTGATGGAATTTGCTCCAGCAGAATTTACTTGCAAGATCATGCTCTAGAAAAGGCAGAGTGGACTCTAAATGCAGATGGAAGCAGTAATATGGACAAAGGAAACAGAAAGGCTGGGTATATAGCTGTGACTCTTGAAGGAATAATAGAGGCCAAGGCCTTGCCTCTGGGAACATCTGCTCAGAAAGCTAAATTGACTGCATTGACAAGGGCACTGGAATTGTCTCAAGAAAAGAGAGTAAATGTATATACTGACCCAAGGTAAGCTTTCTTAATTTTGCACACACATGGTTCCATATGGTAGGAAAGGGGACTATTAACCTCCAATAAAAAAGAGATTAAACATGCAACACAAAATTTAAAATTGTTCAAAGCTGTTCAGGTACCTTTACAGTTGGCAGTTGACCCTATTGCTGGGGGCATCAGAAAGAGGACATTGAAGTGACAAGAGAAAACAATCTGGCTGATCAGGCAGTGAAAGAGGTTGCTAAAGGAACACTAATTATGCCTTTGGTAACTGTTCTAGACTTGTCACAATTTGAACTTGAATATTCAACCACAGATTTAGAGAAAGCTAAGAGTTGGGGTTTTGATGAAGAAGGTCCTGATGGTGGATAGAGAAAGAATAAGGAATGAGTTATACTGCTTCCTGAACATTTAGTAGAGCCAGTTATGAAGCATTTGCATGAGGCCACTAACTATGGAAAGGGTTCATTAACCACCTATATTAAACCATGTCTCACAGGTCCTGGAGCTTAAAAAACCATATGAAAAGTAATTGTAAGATATGTTGTATGCTAGAAAAAACAACCCTAAGACAGATCCCCATCAAAAGAAAGAAGGGAATCAATAGCAAGGACAACGCCCAGTTGAGGACTGGCAAATAGACTACCCAGATGCCAAGGGTCCAAGAGTGGAAATATTTGTTAACACCTTTTCAAAATTGGTAGAAGCCTAAACCTACTAGAAGTGAGACATCCTCAGATGTAATAAAAGTCTTACTGAAGGAAGTAATTTGTCACTTGGGCCTACCCCGCAGCATCCAGAGAGACAATTGACTTACTTTTGTTTCCAGAAATTACACAAAAGGTTAATAAATTTTTAGGAATCAAGTGGAGACTCCACGTACTATGCAGTCCTCAGGCTTCTGGAAAGGGAGAGAAAATGAATCACACCTTGAAAATATAGCCAAACTGTGTCAAGAAATTCATCTCCATTGGCATCAAGCTTTACCTATTGCCCTGCTCAGGATAAGGGTGGCTCTCAAAGTGGTACTGAATTGCATCCTTATGAAATTGTGTATGAGCAACTATTTCAGGCTGTGATTGGGGTGGGGGGGGAGAGATATGTATATAGATCAAGAAGTGAAGGTAAAGAAATATGTACAATATTTAAGTCAGACCTTAGCTCTAATTATGACCTTGCTTGTATTAGACCTCTCCCCTACAGGTTTGCTACATTCCTTTGAGCCTAGAGATAAGGTGCTCCTCAAGATTTGGAAGACAGCATCTCCAGAAGGCCAACTAGAAGAAAAGTGGACTAGACCTTGGGAGGTACTCCTCACCATCCCTTCCATGGTGAAGTTGGCAGAAATAAAACCTTGGATTCGGATTCATCACACCAAAGTAAGGAAAGCACCAGAAGAACAATGGACCACTGAACCACAAGAACACCTGAAAATCATCTTTCAAAAACAATGAATTACATTCTTTTCATTACTTTTAGTTTGGCCCAATGTTATGGAAAATTAATTGCTTTCAAATGAGATAAAAATATTTGGGTATATTTAGCAAAACATGTTCTAAATATCTCTAACTTTTGTCTTGCAGAAGGAACTTATATTGAACAAACTTTCACTTCATGTCATATAAGTGTTTGTAATCCCCTGGAAAGCCTTCAAAAGTATACTTTTTTAAAACATATCAATAAGAAAATGACTTACTCTGACATTTATAATTGGGGACCTGTGGTAACTATAAAGGACAGGGGAATATTTTCCTTAAAAATTGCTAATGTAGCCCCAGCGAGAGAGTATGAAACTTGTCAGCTGTACTAAAAACTGTTTTGTGTTTTCAGCAGATATGAAGATGAATTGCACCACCACCACTGAGGTATCTTATGCCTTTGGTCATGTGAAATTGCCTGCAGGGTGGTTTCTAATATGTGTAAGGATTGTTTATTCCTATGTTCCAGCAAACTGTTCTGGGGGACCATGCTCTCTGGGAAGGCTGGTGGTGTATATACCTCAGGGGCCCCACACCACCTGGGCCCAGTGGGAACTCTTCTTTATACCAAACTGTAACAGATTTGTAAGTCTTTAGCCTTGTTGAATATATATTTTTTCCTATGTTAGTAATGCCAGCCATAGTAACTTCTTGAATGTAGAAATAAGTAGATTAGCTTGTGCTATAGCAAAAGCTTTGAATGCCACCTCACAAGCCATTACTGCCATTAGTCAAGAACTAAGACAAGTTAGAGAAGCAGTATTAGAGAATCATGAAGCCATAGACTACCCCCTTTTAAGATATGATCATGTATGTGAAGAATTTAAAGGACTCTGCTATTTCAACCTGACTGATAATTCACAGCTCATAGAACATAAAGTAAAGCAAGTAAATGAAGTAGTATCCAATATAAAACAAAGAAAAGGACTCTTTGGTATTAATTTGTCTAAACTAACCTCCTGGCTGCCTAGTATTACTGGTCTTCAAGAAGCATTTGTTGTTTTTATTCATATTTTTTAGTATCATAGCTTGTTGCATACAATATGTCCCCTTATGAGGATCTGCAATTAAATGTACTACTAAACTCCCTACTAGACTGTCTAATGCTAAAATACATGCTCAATGGCAAAATGATTACTTCCATATGAAACTGATCTCATAGAAATAAGATACTTTAAATTCACAGCAGGGGAATGATGGAGGAACTCAAGAGTTGGAAAACTGTAGTTTTAGGTAAGAGTTAATAAGCCTAGTAGTTAATGCAAGCAAAAACGTTTTGTTTCAGGAACTGAAGATACTGCCCACCATGACCCTAGGATATCACAAGCAATTCAACCTCTGTGCTCCAGAACAGACCATAATAAATCAAGATCATATCTGAGCTATTGTTTTCCAGGGATATACATCTACCACACAGGACACAGATAATTATCCAGGTCACAAGACACAAAACCCAGATAGAAAATCACTGGTCAGTGGATGAAAGAAAGTTTGGGAAATTGCCGTACTGCAGCTTTATCTGATTCTTGAATTCAAAATTTCTTACCTACACTTTCCCCCACTTAAATTCCAAATCCCTTACCTACATTTTTTCCTCCTTATATAAAAAGCTGGCTTGAGCTTATATAACCAGGAACAGACAGAAGAAACAGCTTCGACATAACGAGACCATTAGGCAGTACAGATGAAGTGTGAGAGGGCTGGCTGGGCCCCCATGGGTGGTACCTGAAGTGCCGGAGGGATATCTCAGTGGCTGGGGGGATCACCCTGAGAAGAGTGGGGCCTAAACTCCAAGCTGGACTCTCCAGCGTACAACACCAGAGCCCCAAAAGTACACAGATAATATCCAGCTGCAAAAAGCAGCAGGGTTTCTCTCTGCCAGAGATGGAAAGTGGAAGATACAGAGAGGTGTTGAAAGGGTCAACAGATAAATTTTTCATATGCAGCCACTTACCCCAGGCCCGAGCAAAGGGGAAGGGGGGACAGAGAAGGCTAGAGATGCTTGAGAGACTGGGGATGGTAGCTTTGTAGAGAGAACTGAGAGAGCGGTTGCTAGGATCCCGATGCTCAGTCATCCCCTATACTGCAGGAACCATCGTGCTCAGGCAGACCCACTGCCCTCCGGGTGGCATCAGCCTGAGGGGAAGCAATAGCCCTTCTGCCAGAGATACTCTGTCCCCTCTGTGGTGCTTAAGCCTGACTGATGAGTGAAGAGTGACTACATTAACAACTGAAGAAGTCAGCCTCAGACAGTAGATCTCTGGTTGTCTCAGACAGGCTGCCTAATGCCAAACTGGGACACCATCTGAAATCACCAGAGGCTGGTCCAGAGAGTAAAAACAGTGGTAAATACTAGATGCTACTGAGATGAAATCCACTGTGGTCTTCTTCATGATTTCTGATATTTTCTTTCCTAAATAGATTTTTTAACATTCATTTCTTGTCCTTCAAGTTTGTGCATACTAAATAACTAGATTTTATATTATAGTTTATTTTGATTCTCATATTTTGTTCCTCCCTTCTCTTACCCCATTTTATCTTCTTCTTTCCCCTTATTGTTTTCACTTTAAGTTTTGATTCCTCTCTTCCTACAACTAGTTTCCATTCTGCACTCTATTACTCCATTACTCCATTACTCAATGGAGTGACTCCATTATACTATTAACTCCATAACTCCATTACTATTTCTCCCTCATCCAGCCTCTTAAAACCAATTTTCTTGTCAATGATCATCTCACATTCTTTTCCCTGCTCTTAAAATACCCACATTCACACTCCAACTTTAGCAATCTTTGCTTGTTGGTTGTGGATAGTGTAGTTATGATTGAATTTTATTCAATATTATCTCTAGATCTTCACTATTCTTGTACTTCAAATCACAAATTTTACCTTCCCCTCTCCAATTTCATTCTGCCTTCATCATTCCCATTTATTTGTGTCTGCCTTACTCTGTTTTTTATTTTTCTTTCATCCTGTCCTTTCTTTTTTCATCTCAAATTTTAATTTTCCCTGTCTTAGCCTAGTTTTTGTTCTCACTCTTAGTATTTCCTCTTCCTCTATCATCTCAAAATCACTTCCCTTTCCTCTAGACATCTCATAAGCTTTTTTTCTCTTTTATTTCCCTTTTATTCCCATCCCACATATATTAATCTTAGCTTATTTGTTGTTTATAGTGCTGTGGTGTATCTTTTTCTCCAACCTGGTTCCTATTTTTTAATTATTTATGTACTTTCTTTCCTTTTACTTTCTTTCTCTCACTTTATTTATTTTTATTTTCTGTTTAAACCTAGTACTATACCCTTCCATTCTCTTACTCCATTCTTCCTTTTTCATTCCCTTTTTCATTTATGATGTAAATTTTACTTTATCTCTTTGCATTGCTCAGAATCCCTGTTCTTATTAGTGCTCCTACTTCTACCCTCTAAAAATCATTTTTCTTTATGTTAGTCATCTCATCTCTGCTTCTCTTTATAATAGTCTAAATTTCTTTACACCCTTATTAATACTGGTTCATTTGCTGTTGATAGTGGATTGTGCGTTGGAGTTATTTTTGTGGGTATGGGTTTGTTTCCTGGGCTGTGTGATTTTTTTTTCTTCAAGCACCTGAATAACAGCACATAAGATGTGGTGGGCAGAGTGATCCTCAGTTAGCCAACTAGAGGGACAGGTCCATTAAAGAATGGCCCAACAGCAATCAAAACTCAATTACATCCAGAGAGCCAACACAAACAGCAGAAATGGAATCCAAAGAGGATCAAGTTTAGAAGATCAAGGACACTGCACCACTGATTCACATAGGTATCCTACCATACAAGTTTATACCTTAAAGACATGGAGTCAAAGCAGATCAATTTGAGAAGCAGAAACAAACAAGAAGAGTCTTCCCTATAATGGTAGACAAACAAATAACTCCCAAATTAAAAGAAAGGAGGGATCTCCAGAAAGAGTGCTAAATAACATAGAGATAAGTCAACTGTCAGATATTGAGTTCAAAACAATGGTTATAAAAATTTCAATGAGCTCACAGAGAATTATGCAGAAATACAGAGAACCTACAAGGAACTTACTGCGAACTACATCGGCATGAAAAAAGATAGAAACTATCAATAAGAGCCAAGAGGAAATGAAGAATACAATTTCTGAATTGGAGAACACAGTAGAAGGAATGAAAATCAGGCTAGATAAAGCAGAGGATTAAATCAGTGAGCTGAAGGATAAGGTAGAAAAAAATTCCCAGAAAGAGCAACAAAAGTAAAATAATGCAAAAAGAAAAAGAGGTGTTAAGGAAGCTGCAGGACAAGACAAGATGTAATAATATCCACATAATAGGGATACCAGAAGGAGAGGAAGAGGAACAAGGGATAGAAAACCTATTTGAAAAAGTAATGATGAAAAACTTCCCTGATTAGGTGAAAGAAAAAAGTCAAACAAATCCAGCAAGCAGACAGGGTCCCAATCAAGATGAACACAAACAGGCCTACTCCAGAAGACATCATAATTTAAATCGCAAAACTCAAAGATGCAAAGAGCATCTTAAAGGCAGCAAGGGAGAAACAGACAGTAACATAAAAGGGAGTTCCAAAAATGCTCGCAACAGATTTCTCAACAGAAACATTATAAGCCAAAAGGAAATGGCAAGAAATATTCTAAGTAATGAAAAGCAGAGGCATGTAACCTCTACCCACTACTCTACCCAGTGACACTGTCATTTAAAATGTAAGGCAAAATAAGGAGTTTTTCAGACAAAAGAAGACTAAAAGAGTATACCTCCACCAAACCAGCATTGCAAGATATGCTAAAGGGACTGCTTCAAGAAAATAAAGATAAAGAGTGAGAGAGAGGAACACAGGCACAAAGAGGAGAAATGACATGAATAAGTACCTAACAATAATAACATTAAATGAAAATGCATTAAATGCTCTAATCAAATAACACAGAGTAGCTGAATGGATAAGAAAACATGACCCACTCATATGCTGCCTACAAGACCCATCTCAGAACAAAAGATCTACACAGACTGGAAACATAGGGTTGGAAAAAATATTCCAAGCAAACAGACAGGAAAAAAAGAGAGAGTTGCAATATTTATACAAGACAAAATGGATTTCAATACAAAGGCCATAAAAAAAGACAGAGAAAGACACTTCATAATATTCAATGGTAGAATCCATCAAAAAGATATAAACATTGTAAACATATATGTAACCAACATAGGAGCACCCAATATATAAGAAAATCTTGGAGGACTTCAAGAAAGATATTGACAAAAATATCTTTTTGTCATGGTAGGGAACTTTAACACCCCATAGTCAACCGTGGATAGATCTTCCAAACAGAGTCAACAAGGATATTTTGGCACTGAATGATGCACTACAAAAAATGGACTTAACTGATATATATATAACATTTCACTCCAAAGAGACAAAATACACATTCTTTTCAAATGCACGTGGCACATTTTCAAATACAGACCACAGGACAGGACACAAAACAAGCCTCAACAAATTCATGAAAATTGAAATCATATCAAGCATTTTCTCAGACACAATGGCTTGAAACTAGAAACAAACGTTAAGAAAAAAATACTCAAAAACAGTCAAATTCATGGAGACTGAATATCATGTTATTGCACAATGAATGAGTTAACAATGAGATCAAGGAAAAAATCAAAAAAGTTTCTGGAAACAAATGAAAATGAACATACAACAATCCAAAACTTATGGAACAAGTGAAGGCAGTCCTAGAAGAGAAGTTCACATCAATACAGGCTTAACTAAAAAAAAAAAAAACAGAAACATTTCAAATAAACACCTAACGCTATATCTATAAGAACTGGAGGAAAACAACAAACAGAGCCAAAAGTTAGTAGAAGGGCAGAAATAATCAAGATCAGAGGAGAATTAATTGACATAGAGACTAAAAGAAATATCCAAAGGATCAATGAATCCTGGAGATGGTTTTTGGAAAAGTTAAACAAAATCAATAAGCCTTTAACCAGACTCATCAAGAATAAAAGATGGAGGACCCAAGTAAATAAAATCAGAAACAAAAGAGGACAAATTACAACAAATGCCATAGAAATACAAAGGATAGTAAGACATTACTATGAACAACACTATGCCAAGAAATTTGAAAAAATAGGAAAAATGGACAAATTTGTAGAAACATATAATCCTGCAAAACTGAGTCAAGAAGTAGCAGAAAGGCTGAACAGATTGAAAACAGCTAGTAAAATTGAGGCAGTAATTAAAAAAACTCCTGGCATCCAAAAGCCCTGGATTGGACAGTTTTACAGGATAAATTAAAAAAAAAAAAAAAAAAAAAAAACATTTCAAGAAGAGCTAACCCCTATCCTTCTAAAACTATTCCAAAAAGTTGAAGATGAGAAAAGACTTCCAAACTCTTTTTATGGGCCAGAATCATCCTAATCCAAAAACCAGGTAGACACAACAAAGAAAGAAAACTACAGGCCAATATTGCTGATGAACATAGACACTAAAGTCTTCAACAAAATATTGGCAAACCACATCCAGCAACACATTAAAAAGATCATATACCCTCATCGAATGGGATTCATCCCAGGGATGCAAGGGTGGTAAAATATCTACAAATCAATAAATGTAACACATCAATAAACTAAAGGAAAGTCAATAACCACATGATTGTATTGACACTGAAAAAGCATTTGATAATGTGCAGCACCCATTTATGATAAAAACAGCAATGTGAGAGTATATGGAGCATATCTTAACATAATAAAAGCCATCTATGAGAAACTTGCAGCCAACATCATACTCAATGAGCAAAAATTAAAGCTTTCCCCCTAAGATCAGGAAGAAAACAAGGGTGTCCACTTTCACCACTTCTCTTTAAAATACTATTAGAAGTTCTAGTCACAGTGATCAGAGAAGAAAAAGAAATAAAAGGCATCTGAATTGTAAAGGAGGAAGTAAAACTGTCATTTTTTGCAGATGACATGATAGTGTACATAGAAAACCCTATAGATTCCACTAAATAACTACTCAACCTAATAAGTGAATTTGGCAAAGCAGAGGGATGAAAAGTCAGTATTCAGAAATCAAAGGCATTTTTTGTACACCAGCAATGAAATATCAGAAACAGCAATTAGGGAAAAATCCCATTACTATATCAATAAGAAAAATAAAGTACCTAGGAATAAGTCTAGCCAAGGAGGTAAAAAATCTACACTTATAAAATTACAAAACTCTAAAGAAAGAAATCAAGGAAGACACAAATAAATGGAAGCATACACCGTATTCATGGATTGGAAGAACTATCATCATTAAAATGTCCATACTGCCCAAAGCAATTTATAGATTCAATGCAGTCCCTATTAAAATGCCAATGGCATATCTCACAGATCTAGAACAAATATTTCATAATTTTTATGGAACCAAAAATAACTCCAAAGAGCTGCGCCAATTTTGAGAAAGAAGAATAAAGTAGAAGGGATAACAATACATGATATCAACCTATATTACAAGGCAACTGTAATCAAAACAGTCTGGTATTAGCATAAAAACAGACATACAGATCAATGGAACAGAATAGAGAGCCCAGAAATAAACCCATGACAATATAGTCAGTTAATATTGGACAAAGGGGGCAGGAACATAAAATGGAGCAAAAAATAGCCTCTTCAACAAATAGTGTTGGGAGATCTGGAGAGGTACATACAAAAACATGAAATTAAACCACCAATTTACACCATCCACCAAATTAAACTCAAGATGGATAAAATACTTAAATATAAGTCATGACACCATAAATTTGCTAGAGGAAAACATAGATAGGAAAATTTCAGATATCTCATGCAGCAATATTTTCACCAATATATCCCCTAGAGCAAGAGATATAAAGGAAAGAATAAACAAATGAGACTACATCAATTTAAAAAGCTTCTACACGGCTAAAGAACACATCAGCAAAATGAAAAGGGAACCAACCGTGTGTGAAAATATATTTGGCACTGATTCCTTGGACAAGGGTTTGATCTCCAAAATATATAAAGAACTCACACAACTCCACTCCAGAAGACAAACAATCCAATTAAAAATGGGCAAAGAACCTAAACAGATACCTCTCCAAGTAGTACATACAGAGGACTCAGAGACATATGAAAGAATGCTCAACATCACTGGCCATCAGAAACATGCAAATTAAAACCACAATGTGATACCACTTCACACAAGTCAGAATGGCCATTATAAGGAAATCAACAAATCACAAATGCTGGCAAGGATGTGGAGAGAAGAGACCCTTGTGGGACTGCAGACTAGTGCAATGACTGTGCAAGAGAGTGTGGAATTTCCTCAACATAGTAAAAAATGGAACTGTCTTTTAACCTGGTGATTGCACTGCTGGGATTATACCCTACAAATGCTGAAACAACAATTCAAAAGTGCCTATGCACCCCAGTGTTCATAGCTGCATTCTTTATAATAACCAAGAGCTAGAAATAATCTAAATGACCATCAGTAAATGAGTGGATCAAAAAACTGTGGTGCATTTACACAATGGAATACTACACAGAAGAAAGAAAAAAGGAACTCCTACCCTTCCTGACAGCATGGATGGAACTAGAGAGTATTATGCTAAGTGAAATAAACTAGGTGGTGAAAGACAAACACCATATGATCTCACCTTTAAGTGGAACCTAATCAATAAAACAAGCCAGCAAACAGAACCAGAGATATGGAAATAAAGAATAATCTGACAATGACCAGAGGGGAGGGGGGTGGGAACTGGGGAAAGGTTAAGTGGAGGGATGTGTATAAAAGAACCATGGACAAGGACAACTGGGTGGGGGAGGATTGAATGTGGGAGGGGAATGGGTAGGGCAGAGGAAAGCAATGGGGGGGAAATGGGGACAACTGTAATTGAACAACAATAAAGTTCTTTAAAAGCCTGATTTGAAAGGAAATATAAGATGGTTTGTTAGGGTACATAATCCACTGTCTTCTCAGATCACCAGCCATCTGAATAAAGCATCCATAAGGATTCCATGTTTGTCTCTGCTTATTGGTTCTGATAGTGATGGGCAGCACAAACACTGACTTCTCCACTTTAATCTTGATTTATTTTTTATTTATAAGCCCTCGTCCCAAACCTTGTTCTAAGGAGCTGTAATTCAAAGCAACAACATCACTGCAAAGGACAATAAAACTAATGGAGGTCTTTAGTCTCATCGTACTTGATTTCTCAGCAGTATTCAGTGTGATAGGATACCTGGTTTCTAAAAACATTAACTCTGGAGAGAGACTGCTTGGTTTAAATCCCAGGTCCTATACTTATAAACTATGTGAATTTGGGTGTTGGGAACTGCCCTGCCTGGTTTCAGAAGTTATAACCCCCCATGGCTAAAGCTGAGTAAAAAGACCTTGGGACCATAAGCCATTAAGGAGACAAAGCTTATCTCCCTGGCAGGGGCACCACCTCTGCCCCCTTTACTTCACCCTGCTTGGCCCCAAGCCTGACCAGTTAGCCAATGATGGGTAAGATTCCTCAAGGGAGGGACAACCTAAAATAGGCATGATCACCAGGGGGCCCTCAGGGAAGGACTTGGGGGGCTATAGCAAAAGGGGGTGATGGACCTTTGCCCTTCGGCTTTGTCATAGCCTGAGTCCTCATTCTGTCTGCAAGAAGTCTCCTAATTTCTTGGCTGCCTTACTTCCCCAGCCTGACTTAAGCCTGAAACAATGCCAGAGGTCAGTGCAGCCTTGTGCTGGAGAGGTTGGGTTCCCTGGAGCAATCAGGCTTAAGAAAGAATGCATAAAATCCTGTGAAACATGCTTTGCTAATACCCTCAATTTCACTGATAAGGGTCCAAGCATGAAATGAGTTTGTTTCCCCCAATTTTTTGACACTTTAGCTATCTGATCCTGACTCTAAATAAGTCCTCATAGTTCTTTGTATGTTATCTATTGTTTGATCCTTACTGCCTGACAATGATTGTTGAGCTTTATGTATATGCCCTGTATTCCTATGCAAATTAACCCAATAAAAGTCCATTGAGGCTCTTGGCCTTTCTCCTTTGAGAGATCGGCCACCTTTCCTCCCCAAGCAGATCATGTCTTGGTAGACATATTTTCATCCATGGCAGCTGGAGCAAGGGGCCCTGAGGGTCGAGAAACTAAGGCTTATTGGGGTTAAACAACTTGCTTAATGTCACACAAGTAGCAGAGGGAGAATTAGAAATGAGATGGTAAGGAATGCTTTCAAAGCAAGCTAGAATGATAGAGCATGAATTGCCAGAGGAACCTGCATTTGGCCTGAGAAAGATGATAAGTATTTATTTGAAGAACAATTTTCCTTCATGATTCTCTTTGGTTTCCTTTCCTGATTTATGTTTTTCTGGCTCAAGAGGGTCCTAATTATTAAGAAAATTTAATTTATAATTTAAATACTCCCTCCCACACATTTTTAGGCCTGGCTGGTTTCACCATAGAAATCTACCTAGCATACAAAGAATTAACATGAAATCCACACAATCACTTCCAGAAAATAAAAGAAAAAGATCACTCTGATTTAGCCTAGTGCTGGTGTTATGAGAAATAAAGCTGGCTCTTTATCCCAGGACCCAGATAACTGCTGACTCCCAGTTCCGCGTCCCAGATAACGGCTGGCTCTTTGTTCTCTGTGTTCCAGGCCCCAGATAACTTCCGCATTCTGCTTCTGTACCTTTAGCTTCCTCATTCCACGTCTGTGACCCTTGCTTGCATCATGTAGCCCCTCCTTGCTTTCTCCCCGCCCCGCATGAGAGTATTTAACCACCTACCAAACCCTGCCTCAGGGCCCAGAATTTGGAGTTCCTCTCCTCTGGGACCGCGAGCTTGACTAAAGGCTTACTCCGCCACCCTGAATTGTGTGGGAGTTCATTTTTCCGCAACACTGGAAGTTGTAGCCAGTGTGATAGGCAAGACAGAGTAATGAAAGACATGTATATCAGAAAGAAAGAAAAAAAACTGTAACTATTGATGACATGATTGTCAATTATAAAAATGCCCCAAATTCATAAAAATAACCCTCTCAGAACTAATAAGTAAGTTCAGCAAGCTCACTGGGTACAAGATAAGCATTTAAAAATTAATTGTATATAGATATATATGTATATAATTTACATACATAATACATTTGTATATAAACTGTGAGCACCAAAATTTAAAAATACTATTTATAACACTCAGATATTTACATTTATACATAACAAACATATATCAAATTTACTGATACATGATAAAAAATTACAAATACTGATGCTGAAAATTATAAACACTGATGAAAGATATTAAAGAAGAACTAAACAGAAGGACATACCAGGTCCAAAAATTAGGAGATTCAACATAGTAAAGAAGTCAAGTCTTCCCAAATTGATATACAAGTATAACATAATTTCTATCAAAATCCCAGACAGATGTTTTTACAGATATAGAGATTTTCCTAAAATTTATATGAAAAGGCAAGGGAACTAGAATAGCTAACATAATTTTGAAAAAATAAAATAGAAGTATTCAATTTGCCTGTTTTTAAGACTCATTATATAGTTACAGTAATCATCACTGTGAAATTATCAGAGGTACTAGACACACAGATTAATGAAATACAACATAGAATCCAGAAATAGATCCACACAAATATGTCTAAAAGTTTTTCAAAAAAGGTGCAAGAACTATTCAATGGAGGAATGTAGCCCATTCATCACATGTTGGAATAATCAGACATCTATAGGTAAAAAGAAGAAAGAAAGAAAGAAAGAAAGAAAGAAAGAAAGAAAGAAAGAAAGAAAGAAAGAAAGAAAGAAAGAAAGGAAGGAAGGAAGGAAGGAAGGAAGGAAGGAAGGAAGGAAGGAAGGAAGGAAGGAAGGAAGGAAGAAAAGGAGAGAAGGAAGGAAAAGGGAGGAAGAAAGAAAAGGAAAACAGAAAACAATAATTAAACCAAAATGGATAAATAAATCATGGACTTAAAAGTGCAAGAAAAAACTATAAAACTTTTATAGAAGAAATTCCAAAGATGGCGACGAGCTAGGTCCAGCTTAACTCATTTTCTCGTGCTCCCAACTGGGACACCTATCTGATCTTCTGAAGAACAGAGTTTGGAAGCCAATGTTGCAGAGGCCATTTGAAAATGACACTAAGGAGATTTTGTAGGCTTATGGGAAGGTTCCTGGACCCTGGGCCAGAGACCACAGCTGCAGCAGGAGCTTTGGAGGAGAGCAGGGTCAATGATAGCAACATAGTGACTACCTCCTTTCCCAGAACCAGGAAGTCACAGACCCATACCAAGAGAGACTTGTATGGTTACAGTCACTGGTGAGATGAAGAGGCAGTTAGAGACACAATTTGGTGAAGGAAAAATCATACAAATCCAGGAAGTTCACAGTGTCCCAAACAAATTGAACCCAAAGAGGCTTACACCATGACACACCATAATTAAAATGACCAGGTTTAAAAACAAGGAGAGAATCTTAAAATCCACAAGAGAAAAGCAGGTAGTTACCCATAAGTGAACACCAATTAGACTATCATCTGTTTCCTCAACAGAAACATTACAAGCCAGAAGGGACTGGTGTAAAATATTCAAAGTGACAAAAAGCAAGGACCTACAACCAAGGGTACTTTACCCAGCAAGGCTAGCATTTAAAATGGAAGGAGAAATAAGGAGCTTCCCAGACTAGAAAAAGCTGAAGTGGTTTGTTAACAGCAAATTAGTACTTCAAAAAATGTTAAAGGGTTTGCAAGAAGAAGAGAAGAAGAAAAAAAGAGGAGGAGGAAGGGGTGGAGGAGAAAGAAGGGGAGGAGGAGAAAAAACAGAGGAAAATAGTCTAACAATAAAATGGCACTAAATACGTATATGTCAATAATCACCTTAAATATAAATGGCTTAATCGCTCCAACCAAAAGATATAGATAGGGTAGCTGAATGGATAAGAAAACAAGACCCATATATATGTTGCCTCCAAGAGACCTATCTCAGATTGAAAAGTGCACACAGACTAAAAGTAAAGGATTAGAAAAAGATATTTCATGCAAATGGAAAAGAAAAAAACCTGTGTAGCAGTACTTATATCCAAAAAAATACACTTTAAAAACATGACTATATAGTAAGAAACAAAAAAGGATACTACATAATAATAAATGGAACAATCCAACAAGATATAACCCTACTAAACATATACTCATTCAACATAGGAGCACCTAAACATGTAAGGCAGATCTTGATAGACACAAAGGGAGAAATCAACAGAAATACAGTCATAGTCACTGACTTTAATGGATAGATCTTCCAGGCAGAAAATCAACAAGGAGACAGTGGTCTTAAATGACATATTAGATCAAATGGATTTAACTGCTAACTTCAAATTATTTCACTCCAAAGCAGCAGAATATACATACTTTTCAATTATATATGGAATATTTTGTAGGACAGACCACATGTTAAGACATAAAACAAGTCTCAATAAATTTAAGAAAACTGAAATCATATCACATGTCTTCTCTGACTACCATACTATCAAACTAGAAATCAATCACAAGAACACTGAAAAACATGCAAAGATATGGAAACTAAATAACATGGTATTAAGCAATAATGAGTTACAATGAGATCAAGGAAGAAATCGAAAGGTACCTTGAAATAAATGAAAATGAGAACACAACAATCCAAAATCTGTGTGATGCTGGGAAAGAAATCCTATCAGGAAAATTCATAGCATTAAAGGACTAGCTCAAGATACAAGAAAAAGCTCAAATAAACAATTTAACATTACTTTTCAAGAAACTTTAAAAACAACAACAAACAAAGCTCACAGTGAGTAATAGGAAGGAAATAATAAAGATCAGAGCAGAAATAAATGAAATAGAGTCTAAAAAACTGTACGAAAGATCAATGAATCCAAGAACTGGTACTTTGAAAAAATAAAGAAGATTGGCAAACCTTTAATCAGACTCACTAAGAAAAGATTTTACTTATTTGGATAAATAAGTAAAATAAGAAATTATAGAGGAGAAATAACAACTGACACCAGAGAAATACAAAGGACTGTAAGAAAATATTATGAACAACTATATGTCAACAAACTGGACAACCTGGGTGAAATAGATATATTTCTAGAAACACACAATTCTTCTAAAACTAATTCAAGAAGAATCAGAGAATCTGAACAGACAAATTACACCTAATGAAATTGAAGCAGTAGTGAAAAAAGAACTGTCAAGAAACAATAGCCCTGGGCTAGATGGCTTCACAGGTGAATTTTACTAAACATCCAAGAAGAACTAAAACCTCTACTTATCAAACTATTTCATAAAATTCAAGAGGAGGAAAGGCTCCCAAACTCATTTTTATGAGGTTAGCATTATTGTAATTCCAAAACCAGGTAAAGATACTACAAACAAAGAAAATTATAGGCCAATAGCCCTGATGAACATAGATGCTAAAATCCTCAACAAAATATTAGCAAATCAAACACAGCAATGCATCAAAAAGATCATACACCACAATCAAGTGGGATTTATTCTATGAATGCAAGAATGGTACAACATTCGCAAATCAATAAATGTGATTAACCACATAAATGAAATGAAGGATAAAAACCACATGATCATATCAATAGATGCAGAAAAAGCATTCGATAAAATCCAGTACTATTAAAAAAAAAAACAACCTCTCAGCAAAGTGGGAGTAGAGGGAACATACCTAAACAAAATAAAGGCCGTATATGACAAATCCACTGCCAGCATCATACTCAATGGGCAAAAGCTACAAGCATTCCCCTTAAGATCAGGACAACACAGGGATGTACACTTTCACCTCTCTTATTCAACATAGTACTGGATGTCCTAGCCATAGCAATCAGATAAGAAGAAGAAATAAAAAGCATAGAAATTGGAAAGGAAGAAGTAAAACTGTCTTTATTTGCAGATGGCATGCTACTGTACATAGAGAACACCAAAGATTCCACCAAGAGCCTACTAGAACTGATAAATAAATTTAGCAAAGTAGCAGGATAGAAAATTAATATCCAGAAATCAGCTGTATTTTTATATGCCAATGGAGAAATAACAGAAAGAGAAATTAAGAAAACAATCCCTCTCAAAATTGCTTCAAAAAGAATAAAATACCTAGGAATAAACCTAACCAAAATGTACAGGACCTATACTCAGAAAATTATGACACTTATATCAAACTATACTATAAGGCCATAGTAATCAAAACAGCCTGGTACTGGCATAATAAAACGGACAAATAGATCAATGTAACAGAATAGAGAGCCCAGAAATAAACTCATACCTTTTTAGCCAATTAATATTGACAGAGGAAGCAAGCTCATACAATGGGCTAAATATAGTCTATTCAGTAAATGGTGTTGGGAAAATTGGACAGATATGTGCAGAAGAAAAACTAGACTACCTTCTTACACAACAGAAAAGAATAAATTCAAAACAGATCAAAGACTTTTGGGCCTAACAGATCAATGTTAGGCCCAAAACCAAAAAAAATCCTAGAAGAAAACATAGGCAGGAAAATCTTGGACACTGCTCATAGAAATTTTTTATCTGATATATCTCCCTAGATAAGGGAAACAAAAGAAAAAAATAAACAAACGAGAATACATCAGACCTAAAAGTTTTTTTCACAGCAAAGGAAACCATTAACAAAATAAAAAGACAACCCACTGAATGGAAGGATATATTCCTGATATTTCTGATAATATCCAAAGTTTATAAAGTACTTACAAAACTCAACACCAACAAAGAAACCAAACAATCCAATTTTTAAAAAAATGGGCAAAGGACCTCAATAGACACTTCTCTAATGAGGACATATAGATGACCAATAGACACATGAAAAGACACTCAATGTCACTTATCATGAGAGAAATGCACATTAAAACTACAATGACATACCATTTCACACCTGTCATCAATAAAGCAACAAACAACAAATGCTGGGGAGATTGCAGAGAAAGGCGAACACTTTTGTACTGTTGATGGGAATGCAGACTGTTGCAGCCATTGGGGAAATCAGCTGTGGATACCTGAGAAAATTTTAAAAAATGATCTGCCTTTTGACTCAGTGGTCCCAGTTCTGGGAATATATTTGAAGAAACCCAAAACACTAATCTGAAACACCATAAACACCCATGCTTTGCAGCATTATTTCCAATCTGCATGATATGGAAGTAGCCCAAATGTCCATCGGGAGATGAATGTATAAAATAACTATGGGACATTTACACAGTGGAATTCTACTCAGCTATTTAAAAGTAGAAAATTTTACCCTTTGTAACAGTATGGACAGACCTGGAGAACATTATGCTATGTGAAATAAGCCAGTCAGAGAAAAACAAATACCATATGATTTTACTTAAATGTGGAATCTAATGAACAAACTTAACTAACCAGCAAAACAGAGACAAACTCAAAGATGGAGAGCAGATAATGGATAGTTGGGGGGAAGTGGGAGATTAGGGGATGGAGGAATTGAGCAAAAAAAAAAAAAAAGGACTCATGCACATAGACTACAGTGGAAAAAATACAATAAAGAGTAAAGCATGCAAAAGAAAAAAGAAAATGAGGACAGACTCATAGATGGAGAGAAGGATGACAGCTATTGTGGGGAGGTTAGTGAAGGAGCAAAGAGGAAAAAAGTCTCATGAACATGATCAACAGTGAGGTGATTCCTGGGGGGTAAAAGAGGGCTAAACGGTAATGGAAAAATACAATAAATATTGTTTAAAAAAACATTCAGTCAAAAAATAAATGAATAAATAAATAAAAACTTAAGCTTTTATTTTCTTTTGATAAACTAAACAAACTATGCCAAAATGCTAGCATCTATCTATTCAATCTTAAACATTTACTAATTAGAAAGCCATACTGTCAGTCTCAATTCTAACCATTTTAACAACTGCTGAACCACTGTAATCTCATCAGATGATTTCTTTTCTCTCCCAGACACCATCTCTCTCTACCTTAAAGTCCATTTTTCCACATTTCATTTGCAAATTCATTTTGCAGCCTCTTGCTTGACCTTCGAAACCAGCAAGACAGGTCTAGAAGGAGTTAAGGAAGCAATTTACCAGCAGCTCTTTAAATCTGTGCCAGGAAACAAGCTTCAGGAAACATTTCCTAGCACCTAATGTTCAATTCTGGATGTACACTGCTGAAATGCACAAATCGAAAAGTGCCAAGTTTGGTAAATTGGAGTACAACACGTAAATTTAATTGTGTACTCAATTTTATAGTCTCTATTTTTGGAAAAATACTGAATAAATATGAGCATAGATGCAGAGTAAACATCCTGTGGCATGTTTATCCCTTCATTTAATTATGAAGCTTTCAGCACAGCTTCGTCTTTGTCAGCCTTGAAACCATGAATTTCATTTTGGCAGCAACAGAGTTTTCTTTTCTTTTTAATCAAGTTTACTTTTCAATTTAGAACTGATGATGCTAACAGATGCTTTAATTCACTTGGAAATTCACATTTCACTTTGCATTTATCTTCTTCTTGCTTCTTGGAAACTTGTACATAAAAAAATTGTCCAAGGATGAATGAGGCATACCAAAAATGCTCAGGGAATACCAATGAATTAGAATCGATTGGGATATACTCATACTTCCCTGCCAGCATAAGCTTTCCTTCCCCCATAAGGCAACTGTTATTCTAGGGGGCTAACTCATAACTGTCACTTCTTTTCTCCTAGTGACATATATTACATTAAAATATCTGTGTATATTACTAGGAATCCTATAACAACCCTGCCTAATAGATATTATTATTTCCATTTGATAGACAAAGACATGGATACTACCAGAAGTTCGTGTACCCCTGCATAGTGCACAGCAGAAATAAAATGGAAATACAGGCCTGATTCCAAAGCTGCTGTGTCTACTCCACACATCCAGTCTATTTTAGGGGAAGTAGAAAGAAATTTCCTGTGCAATTAAAACAAGATAATCAATGAGTACAGTATTAAATTTGTTTTAATCTATGTTAAGCTTCCCACAAAGTGACATATAATTACTTTCACACTAAGTGACTTTAGCATCCTTAGTTAACAAGTGACTGTTTTTATATGTCTGTGGCAGAACAGAAGTGATTTACCAGTTGAGCCACCTCACAAGGTACCCATGCCCTGTATATTACATTGTTACTTCCTAAGTCACAGAATTTTGGAGGTGCAAACCAATTCCTCCTTATCTTTTCACATCTGATTTATTGTGACAATAAATAATCTCTTTCATTAGACAATGACGAACTTGTACAGTGCAAACAATTTGGGGAGAAGAAATGCAAATGGTCTAATAGCTGATCTATTAACCAAGCTTTAATACAGGCGGTTGGAAGACCAAAATAGTGCCTTGTTTGGCAGGTGGGGAGAAAAAAATAAGAAATATAGCATCCTGAGGGTTTCATTCTCTACCTGTCTGAGAAGACTTCAGATTCTTTTTTTATATTAAGGTAAACATCTTGGCGTTCAGCATAGTGTTCTCTTTCAGTATCTTCACATTCTGCAGCAAAAGTCCATACAATGAGAGTTAGAAAAGCTTTGCTATCTGACAGGTAGAGTGTGTGTGTGAGTATGTGGGCATGTGTGTGTCTGCATCTGTGTCTGTCTGTGCAAAGTCTTTATTTGGGGCTTTTGAAATGAAGAAATATGAAAAGTCTCACCTTCTACCAGAGAGTGGGGAGAAGGTTGCAGACTCCAGATGTCTCTCTCCCCCTGAGGGTGGAGCCAGCCAAAGGAATGCTAGTGTCTGTTTCAATATTTGATTTCATTGTTTTCTGTCTTCATCTGTGTGTGTGTAGAGAAAAGATGACAGTTGTCACTGTAATGCTGCACAGCTCACCAAAGAGAGGAAACTTGGTTCCCCCACATCTTCATTGCTGAAAGAATAAGAAAACATGGAGCAGAACAGGGATTTTTCCTTACAGAGAAGACATGAAAAGAAACAGATAACGAGATGCTTGTTATCTGGTCCAGTCCATGGTAGACAGGATGGCAAACATCCTTCCTTCCATCCTAAGATAGCTTTTTAAAAAATAAAATGAAGTTAAAAATCTAGTTTTTAAGATTATTCCATAATGGATCTCAGATACCTCTTTTGACCCATCAGATTGACCTTCAACTTGCCTTTGTATCCCAGCCATTGCTCTGTCACTGAACTGCACAGGCACAACCTGACAGCATCCCTCTTGGAGGTACTACATCTTTCTACTTTTGCCCAGGGATTCTTCTGCCTCTATAAGCATTTCCATTAAGAACCCACTCAGCCATTATAACAAAGCTCAAAGTTGAAGAAAGTGGGTTTTAACAACCCATAGGCTTACCTTTTTCCAAAGGAAGATGGAAGCTAGTACATAAGGACTCCCCTCTTCTGCCCCTTGTCTAATGACAGATGCATTATTCACAGCTTTCCAAAAAGATCTCAGAGAAACACAATTCCAGCTGTTGACACAGAGTACTGATCAGCTCCACAATACACCTTAGACTGACTGCCTTACTTGTCTTGGTCTCCCATTCTTGTGCTTTGGGATCAGCTCGCAAAATAAACCACCAGGATTGGACCCTGGTGTCAAGCTTTGATTTTTCCTGGAAGCTAAGCTAAGACAGATGTGATAACAAAAACATCACATACTGAGTTTTGTTTTGAAAGCTAAAGTTTCTTCTATAGTGAGAACCATTGGTCAAAACTGGTCAGTTCCACTCAACTGAAAAGTTGATTGTTGCAGTTATTTAAAACTTCCTCTCTCCCACCTAAAGGTAAATGTAAACAGTTTCCTGCTGAGTTTTGCCATCTGTCTAATGCCACTGAGCATATGCCAGGAGAAAGCTTTCCAAGGTGATTTTCCTTGTCTATGTGTGCCTGCATTTGCGATTCTAATATTGTGTTGTTGCTGTTTTCTTTCCATTATAACTGCATGCCCAACTAGGCTTCTGAATGCCCTGTTTCACATCACAGACTTAGATCTTTGGACTGCGTCCATATATTCTTTTCCTGTGCCAGGCAATGGAATGCCCTACAGTAAACCCATCCTCTGGATGGAACTAAAAGAGTGATTAAAGTATCTTATTTCTACAATTAGGACTTAATGTTCCCTTAAGTGATTTACTCTGTTAGTTCTAAATGAGTTACTTTTGTTTTTATATTTTCTCATTACTGATTTTTATCAGTTTCCTTTAAATGAATATAAAGCTGTCATAAATCAAATTGTTATTAGATATTATTCAAATTGTATTCTTGTGTGTATATTTTAATTTACAAAAGGATAAAGATTTATGAGGTAGTTTTCAATGCATGGCCAGAGGATCTATGAATATTTGCAAAGCCAAAAGCCTTTACTTGGTTAGAAAGCCCTGTAAATGAAGAGACTCTGACACCACACCTATGCATTCCCTCTGAGTCTTGTTGGACACTTGTGGACTTCTTAAGTGACCCATTATGGTATGCCCATAGAATGCATTACTCCTAAAAATGAAATGGGCACATTATCACCTGGCTCTCTAATGTTTCACCAGTGTGAAAAGCTTGACTAAATGAGCTCAACATGTCTTCTTTGTCCTTGGAACCACCATTGCTAATGTGAAATTTTGTGCTTCAATCATTGTAGTTCATAGAAATGAAACAAGTGGATTTTAGTATAATTTTATTCTATAAGTAGGTAGAAAGTTTGTGCCAACTTGGAAATGTGTACCCTCTCTTTATTTACAGATTGATTTAAACATATTAACCCAAACCAGAGCAGCTGCTTTGGGAGGTACCATCAATTGTCATCTCTTCAGTTTCTATAAGATGAAAAACTTGAGAAAATATGTCAATCTCAAAAGTATCATAATACAACTCAAAAATATCAGCTTTTCCTGTCATCTGACATTAGTAATTCTTTATTATAAATCACAGGGAATGCTGGGAGTTATCATTTCAGAAGTTGTTATGTTCAGATATGTCAAAATAATGCCCTATTTTATTTATTACTTTTATTTATTTTTACATGTACAAGTTCACTTATTGAAATATCATTTGTAATTGAGCAATGTTAGAAACAATCTCAATGTTTATATATAGTAGAATGATGAATAAACTATGATTCACCCACTCAAGGGGTACTATGTATCCATGAAAATGAATAAAGAGAATCCCTATGAAATGATAAGGAATGATTCCAGGATATACTGTTACATGAAAAACAAAGAATAATGCACTATTTACATGATAATTTAATAATTTCTATGGTGTGAAGATGGGACTTATGGTCCTTAATCTATGGACTTTATGTCAAGGCAAGCACAACCATGGTGGTCTAGTAGAGAAGTATAGAAATGGGTAGATACCTACCTAGATGTACTTTTTTCATTTAAAATAAATTCTTTATTTTATTTTATATTAATTATTTTTCATTAAATGTATTTGGTGACATTGGTTAATAAGATTATGTAGTTTTCAAGTGTATAATTCTATATCATCTGTATATTGCAATGTATGCTTATCACTCAAAGTCAAGTCTCTTTACATCACCATATATTTGATCCCCATAACCCTTCACTACCTCCCACCCCTTTCCCTCTGATAACCACCATGCTGTTCTCTGTGTCTATGAGTTTCAGTTTTATATCCCATATATGAGTGAAATCATATTAGTTTTTTCTGACTGACTTAATTTGCCTAGCATAATATTCTCTAGGTCCATCCATGTTGTTGCAAATGGCATTATTTCATCTTTTCTTATGGCTGAGTAGTATTCTGTTGTATAGATAAACAATTTCAACAAGAGGATTTGATGCCAAGCTTAAAGTCCATATCACACTATGCAAAGAAAGCAAGATGAGCCAGTTCTGTTACTCTGTCAGCATCTAAACCCAGAGGATTAAGATCTGATATCTTAATGTTCAATGTCAGCATCATGGTCCAGGCTAGTATTTCCCATATAAGGTGAGAGGAAAAATAAATCCAGTTCACAGAAGCAATGATGATGCAAAAGTCAAGTACAGTGTCTAGATCCTAGCCAAGTAAGTTGAGTCAAGGTACGTTTCTAAACCCAGAGGTAAACAAGAGATTATCAGAAAACTAGGGAAGAAGCCAAGTAATATCAATAAAGAAGCGCTATTGGAAGGTTGTACCTGTATAGAGACATGGTGGAAACTGAGTGCAAGGCAATCAAATCAAGCCCACACATGCACTGGTCCAAGTCTGCTAAAACACTGCCATCCCTTTGTAAGTAATGTCTGGGGACATGTGTGGGGATGAGTTTGCTGGGAAGAATCTTTCCATGAGATGCAAAGGAGAATTTTCAGGGGTGCTCAGTTGCATGGGATAATTTCGAAGCACTGTACCTATTTTTAAATGCATAATATTGTCTTTTTTTTTCATAAAGAGATCCCTAAATGTAATAAGCTTTAGGCCTCAGAAAACTTCAACCTGCCTCTGCTGAGACACTATTAAAGCCTTTGAGTCTACAGTCTTCAGAATTATCAGACCATACATGGAATGATGGAAAATTATCAACAAACATGAAAATTAATTAACAACAAGTAATTAGATATACCTCATACTATCACTTTTAAAATTTGCAAACAAAGTAAAAAGCAAAAGATTCCAACATAATTTTGGAAAGCCTGGAAATTTCCCATGCCCTTCCTGTACCTCCTACTAGAGGCAGAGTGACAAAAGAAGCTGATATGATGAAAATCCTGAGAAACTGCATTAATATCTCTCAAACCAGACAGAATTAGACTAAAGTAGTGAGGATTGCAGGTAAATAATGGTAAAACTCTTGAATATGGAGGTCTGTTTAATCTCCTCAATATATCAGCAAAGTTTTATAGAAATTAGAAACCAGAAAGTCTAGTCATTAGGTCTTCATTGAGAATCATTTGAAGGCCAGAATGACTTCATCATTGGCTTTGAATCACCCCCTAATTAGTGGACATTACCTTGTCAGAATAAATTTACCCCACTCAGAGGGAGAAGGGCCCAGAGCCCAGAACAAAAGTGCATGCAGCCCAACTGAGCTGTCCTGGGCTTTTGCCTCTCAGTTTACACAGGAACAGATAGAGTCCAAGTACACAGTCTTCAAATTGTAGTGCACAGTGGAAGAAAAATGAGCCTCAGGCTGCATCTGAAGAGAAATCACAACCATGTACTATCAAAGTAAATAGAATGCATGAAAGAATATTAACTATGAGGTAAATGATTAAAAAATAGCAACTATGAAAAGCATTACATGACTGAAAGTGGGAAAGGAGGAAGGAGGAAAGGGACAGAGGGAAGAGGAGGGAAGGAGGGGTGAGGAGGTGAGGGAAGGAAATAACAGAACACAGGACACAAAAGGCACATATAAAGAAGCATCTCTAAGAGAAAATGAACAGAAGAATACACATAAAATTTACTACCAGTAATTTTCAACAGAAAAGGGTAACTTAGAATATCATTCAGTAAAAATGTAATCTCAAAGACAAAAATAATAAAATATACAATCACATAAAAAGTAACATTTCAGAGCTAAGGGTCCAAATTGAGGATACCAGTGACATAAGTATAGAATTAATAAAGAAATTGTATATATCAAGGAACAGAATAGACATGAATGGAAATTAGATTTCTGATACAAAGAAAAGTCTTAAGGTCATCATGGTATGGTAGATGCAGTGGAAAAAAAGCCAGCAATTAATGCAATTAGAGATATAATATAATTAAATAATAGAAATGGACAGCAAAAATGAGTCAATGTGGACATGGTATTTTCCCTGGAGGGAAGCCAACACATGGGGAAAAAAAACACTTAAATATGTAATAGAAAAATTTTCCAATCACTTAAATATCTGTTTAAGTGACCACATGTCAAGAACAATAAAATGTTTTTATGTACATTAATGTAAAATAAGTCAATAAGGAGGTAATTATAAGTATGAGGAAGTACATAGAAAATGAATGCAAGAAGCATAGAAAAAATTAATATGAGCCAAGTCTGAGCATAACAGTGCCAGAAAACATTAGAGAACTGCCTATAAACTCTGAAGAAAATAGAATGTTACTAAAAAGTTAGGAATTATGGTTCCAGGGCAGCAATATTCAAAGAGTGGCCCATAGTCTTCTTGAAAGATCACCCAGATAATTTCAGTATGTCCTCCAGGCCCAAAAGTTTTCATAGTAGTACTGACACAATATCTTTCTCCCCTTCCTCTGATAAATATAACATTTATCTCCAGACCAAAAAAATAGTGGGGAGGACTGAATTTAATAAAAGAAGGAAGAGGACCAAGAAGAGAATGGGGGGAGAAAGGGGAGGAGGAAGAGGATAATCAGTCTAGATAGTCCTTCTAGAGAGAATCATAGCATTGTAGGAAAAAAGAAAAGATTCTGGGTGAGAGAGGATTTAGCAGGCTTTCATAGAGGATATGAAATTCTTCACCCTCCAAGTGAATATTCTAAATAATCAGAGGAATTATTCTAAATCAATAAGAGAGGATAAAAAGGAATGAAAGAAGCAAAGACAGGCTGATGTGAAGGGAAAGAAAAAGGTCACTTCTTCCCCATCTTAAACTACTTGCATCCAGAGCTAAATATCCTGAAGTCTGCTTTTATCACAATCCCATGAGCTCTGAGCACATTGCATCAACACTAAAATATTTAAATTTTACTAAACCTTTGTTACCTTCAGATAAGTCTCACATATCTAGCATCCATCTCAATTAGGCAAGGAAGGATATGGTACAGATGATCGAGAAGTGGTTCCAATAGGGACTACAAACTACAAGTTACAATTTTGACTGGACTGGAGCTGTGGTTTCAGACCTAATACTTAAATGGAGAATCCACAGTATTTCTTTTACTCTGAATGAAGCCCACTGATGTTTAACATTTAATATTGAAACTGCAATTATCTCTTTTAATAGATGAAATGACAGAAAGTCAGGGACACAAAACAAATTGTCCAGCTCACACAATTGGTGTATAAGAAAGAATTTTTGAACACAAATATGTGTGGTTACAAAGCCTTGAACACTATAATATACTTACTACCACAATATACACACAAACACAAACCAAAACTAACCTCTTTTTAAAATAAGGCAGATGAATATATCCACAGTCACATCTATAACTTGATGTGAGCATCCTTACTCGTGTGTGTTTTGGAGACCTCTCTTTTATTTTTACTTTTTCTTTTTTTTAAATGTATTTTATTGCTTATGCTACTATAGTTGTCCTATTATCCTCCCTTCATTCCCCTCCACACTGAACACCCTCTTCCACCCACATTCCCCCCTTTAGTTCATGTCCATGTGTCATAAGTTCTTTAGCTTCTACATTTCCCCTACTATTCTTGCCCTCCCCCTATCTATTTTCTACCTACCATTCGTTCTT